>JALMQS010000153.1:21241568-21857235 GCA_024734495.1 Forficula auricularia | reverse complement strand
TTAAATGAGGGTGCGTTCAATCCATTGTTTTACGTTTTTAGTGAATTCTAGCATAAGTCATTGTGATCCTCTCTGAAAATGAATAGATCATCGTTTGATGAAAAATGAACATATATTTACATAATTCACGATTCTACCTCACCGACTCCCTCGACTCGCTGGCTCATCGAAGAGATGTCTCTGCCCTTTCCCTTTTCTATAGATACTATCACGGCAGGTGCTCTGATGAGATAAAATCAATAATTCCCCCAAAGCATGCTTTGCACGTAGCACGCGTTTTGCCGACTCCCAACACTCTTTCGCGGTTAAATTAGAAAAGTGCCGGACCACTTCATTCGCCAATACATATATCCCCATGACTTCAAGGAACTGGAACTCTCTTCCAGCCTCTATCTTTCCCAGCACCTATAATCTTCAAACCTTCAAAACCGGAGTGCATAGACACCTACGTCTACACCCTCTCACTTAATCAACTTTCTCTTCTCTTCGGTAATGCAAGGGTCTTTTCGAGATCCATAGGGGCTGCATCTTTACTGGTGCACCCCTTCTTGCATTCGATTGCATTAAAAAAAAAAAAAAAAAAAAAAATAATCGGCTGTTTTTTGCAAAGATTTTAATTATTTTTAAATTTCATAATTTTTTGTCGAGTGAAACTATTTTTGAAACTCAAGAGAAGAAAAAACTAGGTGAAATAATAAAATCAATATCAAGGCAGGCAGGAGATTTACCTGTTCTTCTCAGTTCCATTTTCAAGAGATAAAAAAAAATCATCCCTTAATATTCTAGAAAAATAAAATAAAATTTTATAACAGGGGAAACGGTAACTCAAGTTACAAAAAATCAATACGATCATGTAATAGTGTAAAAATTTAAGTATCCCTGATGTAACATCGGTGGATGTAAGAATGGGTCTTTTTCATTGAAAAGTTTTTGTTTTGCCGAGATTGCTTAGCAGGGTTGTTGATCCATCACTTTTAACTGGCTCCCAGCTAAGTAAAGATCGAAAATTTTCAATATCCATACATGGTATTGACCGCATGAAAAATAAAATTTATAATTAAAAATGTTACGAGGCGTTACTGATCATGGGGATCCAAAAAGTCAAAATTTTTGCGTGACGTACTTTATGAATGGCCCCTAATGATATTATATTTTATTTAAGTCTTTAAAAATATAGATAGGTATTTATTGTTTTACATGAATAAATCCATGAATAATTGAATTATAATTATAATAATATAATATATAATAATAATTATAATAATTATATTAATTTTTAGGTTTCAAAACATTATTTTTCTATTTAAAATGGGGGGCTCCTTAAAAAAAAAAAACCCGGTGCCCGGGGGAATCCCCTTTCTCATCGCGAGGCTGAAGATTAGACCATCATCAGTTTGTCATTCTCCATTTTTGCCTATAAAATGTGAATTTAACATTTTGAATTAATTAATGATTATTTGATTAATATGTTCATGTTTATATTCAATAAACTAGATATGTTTTTTTCAAAAAATAGAGGATTTTCACCTGTAAAATCATTTCATCACTTTATAAAGAGAAAAAGAAATTAATTGATTAATTTTATATTTTATCTATAATTGATTAATCTTTGGCTATAAACAGCGACAAGTTATAAAGAGATTAAATCAATAAATAAACTATAAACTATAGGAATTCGTGGCATTGCATTTCCCAATTTGTATTATTGAAACAAAAACCTGTTTGTAATTTTTCTATCTATATATATAAAATTAAGGTTTTGTCTGTACATTGGTCCAAATCACGCCAAATTTTGGTTGCACACGTTTCAAGCAAAGTTATGAACGAAAACACCATCAACAAAATTCCTGTCTGTATGTCTGTCTGTCTGTCTGTCGGTATGTCTGTATGTCTGTCTGTATGTTTCCGTGGGTTCCTGCGAAAAGTTGCTCACGATTCACGTAAAAACGGCTGAAGGGATTATTATGAAATTTCATATTTACATCAGATGTCTTCTAACTTACGTTTTTAGCTATATAACGTTTTGATATTTTGACCCCAAAAGGGGTTTAGGAGGCGCACGATTGAAAACTATCAAATAACTCCTAAACTATTAACTCTACGGCAAATTTTATAATGAGCAAAGTTGTAGGGAATGTGATTTCTGACAACTTTTGTTTAAAAAAATTTCCAGAAAAAATCACTCAAAAAGGGGGGAAGGGTCAAAATATGAAAATTCTTACCTCTTGGACCAAACTCAATAAATTTTGTATATATAATCTGTGGGTCACTAGAAGGCTGAAATAAAAAATGGGGGAGGGGAATGAGTGGGATGAGAGGGATAGAACGGGTGAGTGGGGTGGGGTGAGGAGTGACGGAGTAGGTGGGTGCGGGGTGGTCGGGGGAGTCAGGGCTAGAGGGGATGGGGCTAGCGGGGTGTGGTGCTGGAGAGGCCGGGGTGGATGGGGTGCGGGGTCCGAGGTGGTGGCATGGGGGCGGGGTTGGGAACGTGCGCATGGTGCGGGGTGGGGTGGGGGTGGGGTGGGGGGTTAGTGGGTTGGGGTGCGGAATGGAGTTTTGGGGTGGGGGTTCTGGGTGGGTGGGAAATGGGGGTGTGAGGGTGGTATTCGGGGGCTGGGGGTCAAGGGGGCGTGCCTCTGGCTAGCAAAAGGGCCACCGAAGCGGGCTTACGGGTTTATTAATAAAACATAAAACATTTAATCGGACATTTATATTGAAACCATTTGTTGCGTTTCAGTCACGCGATAGGATACCTAAGTCCGGAGTCGTTTTCCTTTCGTTGGTTTATAGACTTTCACATATCATCCCAAATTCAAATGAGATTTTATTCAGGAGACGATCTTTAAATTAATTAATTTGCTTCTTTGTAAATTCAAAAATTTTAAAATTTCATTAGATTATGTACAGCAAATTGATGTTAGATGGTGCTAATGTCAATTACTTATTTGTAGGCTAGTTATTATTAATACACTTTATAAACAATTAATACGATTTTCACTTTAATAAACAATCTAATATTCAATTATTATAAAAAGTGATCTCATTATATATTTTAATTAGAAAATATTTAGAGAGTAATTAGAATGATAATCATCTATATATAATTATATATATAATTAAGGTTTTGTCTATACATTGGTCAAAATTTTGGTTGCACACGTTTCAAGCAAAGTTATGAACGAAAACACCCTCAACAAAATTCCTGTCTGTATGTCTGTATGTCTGTATGTTTCTGTGGTTTCCGCGAAAAGCTGCTCAAGATTCACCTAAAAAACTACACTACATTTACTTCATTAATTCAAGTAAAGTATGATAAAAAAATTAGTAAATGGGTTATAACTAACAAGCCATATGGTTTGATAGTGTCAAGAATAAATCATTTATATTTTAACACCATTATATTTTAAAATTACATTACAAAAAATTTCCTGTTTCCCAAAATTTTTTATTTCTTACTTATTCATCTTAAAGATCTTTGGAGTGATACTTCAAACCGAGGGGTGAACTGCGATTGGAATTAGGTGTACACCGTCTTTGGGATTATGTGGAATTATTTTGGAATTCATTAGATAATGCCCTTTAATCTATTATCTTCTACTTGAAAATGAAAGTGGAAGTGGAAGTAGGTGTACAAAATATTAGGTCGCGGTTCACCCCTCGCTTCAAACCCTATAATAAAATTAAAAAAATATTTTTCTATCACACAAAAAAATTTGATAAAATAATCATCAAATTAAAATTAAATACGATTTTATATTTCAAGAAAAATAAATATACAGGGCTTATCTACACTATTCTTATTAAACGAGCAAAAATTGCATATTTATTTATTTATATATATATATATTTATTTATATATATATATATATGTGTTTGTATGGTATATTTGTATCTTGGTTCTATTTTGAAAACGACTCTACCGATTTTGATGAAATTCTCGGGTTAGGGGGTTTTTGGGGTGACAATTCGATCTGTCACGGTCTCATCTTCGACAAAATTGATTTTGATGGGTTTTTTCGTATTCAAATTAATTATTCTCAGGTAGACAAATCCCATTCTTAGGGTTTTAAAAAGGTTACTCTTTTCCTTTTGTACCCAGGCAGACAATGGGTAGGGTTAATCTTTTATTCTCCTTGAAGAAGTATTGTAATTGTGGATTTTAACATATTTTATTCTCCCTAAACATTAGAAAAATTAATAAACTTTTTATAAAAATAAATATTTAATAAAAATGAATCATATGGTTGAATCAAAACAGGTTCAGGCGTCGGGGTGCAGTGGTGGGGGATCCGGGGGTAGGGCGAGGTTTCTGGGGTGGGGTCGATAGGGGTGGAGGTGGGTACAGTGGGCGAATATTATATATTTTTGTATTTTTTTTAATTTGAAAACGGCTCTCAAATAAAAATCGACATATTTATCTGAATTTCAAATTAAAATAAACTGCAACGGATCGTTGCTAAACTTTATCCAAATTCATTTGAAATATTAATATGTTCTTGAGTAAAGTACTTTAAAATATAATTTTACTAAAAACTTTATTTAACACTGAGTACTTAATTAGGATATTAAATTTCATCAAAATTGGTTAAGTCATTTTTCAAGATATTTAGAAAAAACTAAAAAAGTACTGAAATAAAGTACTAATGTTTGTGGACCGATATGTACCAAAAACTAATCAGCGCTTCATTTTGTTAAACTAATGGTAGGTTTTCAATTTCATTTCAATCAGCGCAAAGGTGTGGAAAAAATCGTGGACGAAAAAAACGATAACACATACTTAGTTGAATAAAAGATTTCACTGTCGATGGTAACAGAATTGGTTTTATTTTAGGTTAAAAATAAAATAAAATGAGAGAGTCTTCTGTTTTTTAAATAAAATAATTTTTAATTATTTCTAGAGACTATAGTTTCGAAGGCATTGCCTTCATCATCAGTCTATCACAAATATTTCAAATTAGTTACAAATTAAGATTTATACATAGAAAATTTTGAAAAATATATAATGTCTTTTTCTTCATGTTTCTTCTTAAGAGATTAGAATATATATTCTAATCTCTTAAGAAGAAACATGAAGAAAAGACATTATATATTTTTCAAAATTTTCTATGTATAAATCTTAATTTGTAACTAATTTGAAATATTTGTGATAGACTGATGATGAAGGCAATGCCTTCAAACTATAGTCTCTAGAAATAATTAAAAATTATTTTATTTAAAAAACAGAAGACTCTCTCATTTTATTTTATTTTTAACCTAAAATAAAAAAAAAAAAAAAAAAAAAAGATAACACATACATCCATCCGCACGCACTTCCAAAAAAAATGGCACTTTTTGGCCTCTCGACGAGATTCCAGGTAATTTTTGGCAAAACCGTCCACGTGCTAAAATTCAATCTCATTGAATACTTCAATTTGTGACCTTAATTGAGTCTATGGGTTCCGTAGTCTTTACCTGAGGAGCCTTTGAAGTCGCGCTTGCCGCGAGAGCGATTCCAATACTTTCTCCCATGCTTCGCATTGGATAAAGTAAAAATATTAAAATAAAGCTTTTAACTGAAGGAAGAAGTTACCGAGCATCGCTCGGTGCCTCTAGATACTAAACTCTAATGAGATATTCTCATCAGAATGTACAACGTTTTGACACCTCATTTTCGAGTCATTCAGTTAGATTAAGAAAGTTTTATAATTAGGATCGAAAGGAAAGGGTGGTTTTGCTTAGATCATCTCTCATGGATGAATGAATGAAGGCGTTGGCAGTTCTCCGTTCTTTCCGTTACATAATCTTTGGGAGGGATTGGAAGCTGGCATGCCCAAAGTCGTCTTCCGATTGGGAGATGAATGTCGTCCAGTGGTCACTAATTAGCCTCCTCAAGGCCTCAATCGGTCTGGATCTGCGGGTCGCGGGCGTTGCGGCACCCTTCGCGATCGGATTTCAGTGCAGCGGTGGGGGCTCGGCAGATGCGGCAGCGAAGGGGAAGGGATGCGTGGCGGCGGAGGGGAGGGGATGTGTGGCCTTGTCCGTCTCGGGGCCATCGGCGGCCGCCGTCGCGGGCGGGCCAAGGGTCGCCTTCTAAGAGGAAGAACAACGCGATCTTATGCTCCCAAACGAGAACATCGGAATTTATGCATACAGGTCTCTGAAGTAGTTAATGCATTTTTAACCGACTTCAAAAAAAGGAGAAGGTTATCAATTCGACTGATTTTTTTTACTTTACCATACAGGGTATGGTCAAGTATTGTAATCGTGGATGAAAAAAGTGGTTTTTTTCCTTCTTTTTTTCGAAATATCTCAAAAACGGCTGAAACTATTTTGATTAAAAAATTGAGCGAAACCATGGCATTTCGCTCTACAAAAAAGCTCTAATAAGTGAACATCGAAAAAATTATATTTTTCGAGATAATAATTGTTTTGTCAAAATGTCTGTTAGTTAGTCTGTCCGTTTGGTTGGGTGTCCGTTAGTCTGTGCGTTACCAAATTTTTGTGGACGAGCTAGCTCAAAAACTAGTGTGAATATCGAAACCAAATTTCACACGTAGTTTTGGTCCATTGAGATTAAGAGCTGATTAGATTTTGGTGCATATCGACCCAAAATTAAGGGGGGGTGGAGGGGGGGTTAAAAATTAAAAATCTAGGCTATTTGAGCAAACTCAACCAAATTTTGTATACATAATCAGTGCGACCCCAGAAGTCTAAAAATGCAAAAACTAACCGCCCAAAATTGGTGGGGGAGGGGGGGTGTAAGGTCAAAAAATGAAAATATAGGCTCTTGTACCAAACTCAACCAAATTTTGTATACATAATCAGTGCGACCCCAGAAGTCCAAAAATGGAAAAACTAACCGCCGGGGGGGGGGGGGTCAAAAAATGAAAATATAGGCTCTTGTTCCAAACTCAACCAAATTTTGTATACATAATCAGTGGGCACACAGTAATCTAAAAATGCAAAAACTAACCCCCCCCTACATGATTATAAATAATTTTATTAAATATTAAATATAAGTGAGAGGCCAGGTTGTATGGTAAAGTCAAGTGGATGGCCACATCAGAACACGTCAGTTTATTTTTATTTGTACATATGTTATTCGATTTCTTCGCCAATTATGAAGCGATTTTGATGATTTTTTTGCATTAGGTTCAGTCTAGTTCCCGATTGGTTCCGTTTTTTTTTCATTGGTATTGGACCTTTTTTCTTATGTTTGTTCACCCATACTTCTTTGTTTATGTCTATGTTAATGATTCTTTCTGCGTTTGGATCAGTATACCTCCAAGATAGTCAAGATAATTAACTATTTATTTATTTAATGTATGTTCAGCGAGAACTCGATTATTCTTTTTTTTATTGGAAAGCGGGTAACTTAGGGGTGGTCCCATATTAATTTGGTCAAGTTCTGATGATATGATCAATGATAAAATAACGGAAATTTTGCAATTCTTATGAGCAAATAATAGAAATTATAATAAATAAAATCTTTTATAAAAAAAAACAATCTTAAAACGTTTATTCAAAGCCCGCTAACGTTTCTAGATAATTTCTAAATTTATGAATTGAATTTTATTATCAAAATTTCTGATTCCTTCTCCCGAATCTTTCTCTTACGAGATTATCATAAGTCGCTATTCTTAACATCACTCAAAAAGAGAAAAATAAAAATAATTTTAGAAAAAAGAAAAATCGACCTCGAAAAAATTAAATGCAACAAATAAAATAATAAGAACTTAAAAATAAAATAAAATACACTAAAAGGTATAAAATAATTAACTTATTTATTTACAACTAAACGACGAAATTTTACATGAAATTACTTTTTGAAGTCGGTGCCAAACAAACTATATAAGCTTACGCGATGTTGTCTTCATTACCCGCCAAACGTTCTAAGATCCATCGAGTGCGATTCATAAAATGTATGTTTGGCACCGACTTCAAAAAGTGATATCATGTAATAATTTCATCGTTTAGTTGTAACTAACATAAATAAGATAATTATTGTATACCTTTTAGTGCATTTTATTTAATATTTGAGTTTTTATTATTTTATTTGTTGCATTAATTTTTTTGAAGTCGGTTTTTCTTTTTTCTAAAAATTATTTTTACTTTTCGTCAACAACTCAGCCTCGTAGTCATTTGGGTTTTTTACTGAATACTGAATTGGCATAGGCTTTGGAATTAGAATATAGATTTAGATCGTTGTCGCTTATCTATCTATCTCTTCTGCTAACTGTTGCTAAAAGGATTAATTTTTCATATGTATGAACTAACAAATTCTTCTCACTCCTTTAAAAAAATTAAAAGAAAAAATAATTTTTAAGAAAAAAATAAAAACCGACTTCAAAAAATTAAATGCAACAAATAAAATACACTAAAAGATATAAAATAATTATTATCTTATTTAGTTACAATTAAACGACGAAATATTAACATGAAATTACTTTTTTGAAGTCGGTACCAAACAAACTATACCTATAAGCGAGCGTACCCGCCAAACGTACTAAGTAAGATCCGTCGAGTGCGATTCATAAAATGTATATGTTTGGCACCAACTTCAAAAAGTAATTTCATGTTAATATTTCGTCGTTTAGTTGTAACTAAATAAGATAATAATTATTTTATACCTTTTAGTGTATTTTATTTGTTGCATTTAATTTTTTGAAGTCGGTTTTTATTTTTTCTTAAAAATTATTTTTATTTTTCTCTTTTTAGTGTTGTTATTAATAGTGATCATATCATCAGAACTTGACCAAATTAATATGACACCATCCCTAAGACACCCCTTTCGGATAAAAAAAGAACCATCGAAATCGGTTCATAAACAAAGAGGTTAGGTCTAAACAAACCTAATAAAAAAGGTCTAATACCTATGAAAAAAACGAAAAAAAATGGGACCAATCGGAAGCTAGACTGGACCCAATGCAAAACAAAATTTTCAAAATCGGTTGACAATTGGCTGAGATATGAGGTAACATAGGCACAAAAAAAAAAAAAAATTCAGTTGAATAGAGAACCTCCTCCTTTTTTGAAGTCGGTTAAAAAAGGGGCCAAAGTGGATCCACCCCTCTAATGCTTTTATGTAGTCCTCGGCACTTATATATTACATAGCCAAGCAATTTTAAGAATTTGAAATGAAATGTAGGATAAAATAACATTTTGAAAAATATTTTGTTAGATTTTCGTGAATTTTTAAGTCAAAATGATGATTATTATTATTTTTTTTTATAACTTGATTGATTTTAATTTTTTTTTTTTATTTAAAATAAATTTTGTTAACTTCACTGAATGACAAAAAATATATTGGCTCGTCATTAATAAATAAGAACCTGGCCACAGAGCGATGCTCGGCAACTTTTTTGCTTCCATTAAAAGCTATATATTAATCCCCGAAACCCCTCACCTCGGCCCCCACCACTGCATCCCCACATCTACCCCCACCCCCGTACCCAGTTTTTGCATTTCTATCCTTCTAGTGGCACACAGATTATGTGTATATAAGGTATATAAATAAATACAGTAAATTTTTTTTATTAAATAACAATTTTTGAGTTTTATAATTTATTAAATTCTCAAATTCTAATATATATCTAATATTTGTTTGATTTAAAACCCAATTTTTAATCAATTAAATTGTCCAACTTTTAATATAGGTATAATAATAATTGTAATAATTTTTTATGGGATTTAAAATTAAAAACCCAATTATTTATTAAAAGGAAATTGAATAAAATGTAATTATATATTTTTATCGAGACAACCACCTGTAAATAATTATTTCTATTAACAAAAAACCCATCAAAAACAACTTAGCCGAAGATGAGACTGTGACAGATCGAATAGTCAATACAACCCCCCGCCTCCCCTAACCCGTGAATTTCATCCAAATCGTTAGAGCCGTTTTCGAGAAACCGATTCTATATATACAAGAATTGCTCATTTAATATAATAAGATTTATTTCAAAAGGCAATATTTCCGAATTTTTTTTTATTTTAGAACCCAATCAGAGTCAATAAAAGTTTCTCCTAGAATAATATACCTACACTCCAATGATGTTTTGAATTTTTATTTTAAAATACAATTTCAACAAATACCTAATCTATAGCTAATATCAATATATCATTTGGTTTTGTTTTGTAATTTTTCGAATTGGTAAATAAGCAGCTCACATATTGTTACATCTCGTGTTGTATCATCCTTAGATAAGTAGTTCTACGTGGAAAGTCTATACTGGAAATACAATGACGTAACCCCTAAATTCTTCATTTAGCTATCCCTTTTCAGCTTTAGGTAAATTTAGATTATTAAGTAGGTACCTACGTATTATAGGAGGAGTGTTTTCTTGTTTTTATCAATAATATTAGGTAAATTTTTATAATTTTTATAATTAATATAACAAAGAATAATTGCTATATATCAATGAGAATCTCTCGGTCCAGACTCCACAGACTCCAATAGCGTAATCCGCAGTGGTCTCGCGATAAATATCTTTTTCAAATACCTAAGCGCTGTCAAAAACAATTCTCATTGATATAGCAATTATTCTTTGTTATATTAATTAGAAAAATTAAAAAAATTTATTTAAGATCATTATTTCAAGATAGAAATATATAAGTTCAAAAATTATTTTCACTCAATATTTGACAAAAATTCCCTACATTTGATTCGCAAATTGAATCAAATGTAGAAACCATTCGATTAATAATATTAGGTAAAAAAATTAAATCTATCAGTAATTCATTGCTTTTTTTAATCTGAATCTATAATGCTTACCTTGAATACTTGAAGGTTTCAGTAATTCTCAATAGCGACAGTCAACAAATATCGAATCGATCAACGCACAAAACATGGCAGCGGAAAGAGACAATTACGCATTTAGCGGCTCTCGACGGAATGCAAAAGGAAATGCAACTGAAGGAAAAAAGGATCGAAAGTCGAAAGAGAACCGTTCGGTAACTGAAAACAAAAATAATTCGAGTAAAAATTATAATAGAGTAGGTAGTTCATTTTTAGGGGGGGGGGGCTCAGAAAAAAAGGAAATATTATTTTAGATTACATTATAGTACCTACCTGGAGCACCGAACGATCCTCGGTAACTTTTTGCTTCAGTTAAAACTAATATATTCATTTTATTTTTAATTTAAAATTCAACTAAAATGATCGATTTTGGGAAAGAGGAGAGAGTCTAGAGGACACGTATAGGGTTGGCGGGGTGGATGATGATCGGAGGTGGGTCTAGGGGGAAAGGATTGGGTCAGTGGAATGGATGGGATTAGAGGAGATTAGCAAGAGAGAAAGAGATAAAAATTATAGTTGGAAATAATTCTACTCGGTACACTCAGTGGGCGAAGCTCCGAGGTGGTAGAATTTAGGAGACGCCCCGAAAAACTTCTAGCCACTCCTCAAACTATCGCCCTGCCTCTAAGTGTATTTGAACCTTTCGCTGATTGGCTAAAATCTGGATTAGATTCTGTCTTTGTAGTTGTATATGAATTCTTTCTTTAAATTTAAAACCCAGAAGATAAGAGCGTTTATGATATGGCAATAAAAAGGGGCTGCCAAAGGGCTCTGAACGAGGCGGAATCAACTAGGCTATCCTCCAATAAGGAGAAGCAGGATTAGAAATGGCGTTTCTTCCATTTAAGCAATGAAGAATTGTGTTTTTAATTATTTTAATTTCAAATTAGATATTAAGCTTTTTCATCGGTAGGCGCACTCTAAAAATTTTAATTATAATTTTGTCAGAGATGTTTACCAGTAAATGATAAATTATTGTGTCGAAGGAGACAATTAAACCACTATTTATTTTATTTATTTATTTATTTATTAAAAACATTGTATCTGTAGGGCCATCTAGCCCCTTTAATGTACAATTTTCGGCCAATTCAATTACATAAATATTAATATAATACAAAACAAAAACGGAAAAACAAATATAAAAGCAAGAAAAATTCAAAAAGTAAAACATATGGTACATAATAATTAAATGAACCATTAATATTAAAAATACAATATATATAGAAGGAGAGTAAAAAAATAATGCTTAATATATAGGATACAAAAACAGAAAAATAGAAATAAAATATTAAGCTAGGTGTTTGCGAAGAAGGTCTTCCTCGAATGCTTCAGGACGCCCAATCTTCCTAACGTTGAGTGGCAGTGAGTTCCAGGCCTTGGTCGCCGTAACCTCAAATGAGTCCGCCATCATTCTGCTTCTATGTGGTGGACAGACCAGCGCGCGCGCACGTATTGACGGTTAAAGTTAAAAGAGTGTAATGCTCTGCTGGAATTATAAATTTTATTTATTTATAACGAGACTATAGTTTCGTTATAAATAAATAAAATTTATAATTCCAGCAGAAGACACACTCTTTTATTGTCTCCTTCATAAATTAATTCCTGTGAATCAATTGTAATAGACTGATGAAGAGTGCAAAGCCCTCGAAACTATAGTCTCGTTTTAAATAAATAAAATTTATAATTTCAGCAGAAGACACACTCTTTTATTGTCTCCTTCAATATATACAAATGCTGCTACCCTCGGAAGAAAAACTTTCAATTTAATTATTGTGTCGTTTACCGGTAAAAGGATTAACTTAAAAAGTAGAAAAATACGATAGCTATAAGAAGCTATAGATAATATTAGAAAAATACATTAAATAAAAAAAATTGTAATAAAAACATTATTTGAATAGTTAACAGGTACAAATATAACTTTAAAAAAGCTTTTGAACTCTCTCATTTTAAATTTAAATAAATTTAAAAAAATTTATCCTTATATCACTTAAAGATATTTTACAGGAATACCTCCCTCTCTATGATAGAATATGTTTTTTTTATTTTTGAACACAACTCCAAAATAATCATTCAAAACTTAATAAACCCGTTTAGTTCGAGTCGGATCGCGATATTTCAGGGCCAGTAGCGTCGGTTTGTAAAGTCTTTGTTAAAGTTAAGAAAGAGTAAAACCTTAGAATTCACTTCGTGCCCGGCCAGATGACCAATCAGATGACACGCACTTTTATCTGATTGTCCATCCCGCCGGGCATAAGGTGAATTCTAATGTTTTACCCCTTGTTAACTTTAACAAAGACTTTACAAACCGACATACAACTGGCCACCAGAGTTATTTCTTGCCCGTTTCTTGCACTTCGGTGGAAAGTTTCAACTTTCTAGCACCGACCATTCGCTAAAAAAATTGCCATAAATTACAAATATTTATGGAAGTCTTGAAAAACTTTTTACTTTTTCCTTTATCCCCCCCCCTATTTTGAGCAGGCATAAATTAAATTTTATGGGCGATTTTCGCATGATTTAGAAAAAAATATTGAATTCATCAAACCGTGTATAGTCATTGCCTCGTCAATTAATTTATATTTATGGAAACTTAAAAACTGGGGATCCCAAAATTTGGTTAACTTTAATGCAGTGAAAACGCAGTGTTGCCTAATCTCTAGGCGCGTCGATAGAAAAATATCCCAGACACATTATTTGATTCTAACTCACTGGAATTCAGTGATAAGATTTTAATGTTGGTCGTCAGTCTGGGGTCTGGCTTTTGTGTAACTCCTTTTCTCATTAATTTCATTAAAAAAACTTATTGCAGTTGTTAAGTGTTTTCCAAATCTGTCTCACATCCTCAGTGGATAATTCAAGAAGCGCATTTAACAACCCCTTAATTTTTCCACTTGTTGCGTAAATTTCTATAATTTTATCAGTAAACATGCTGTTTTTTTTTCTGTTTTGTTTTTTGAATTGAACTTATAAATATTCACCAGTTGTTTAATATAAAATATTCGAAAATATTTGCATTCACGTTGTTTTTCTCGTTTGTTTTAAATCCAATTAAACTTTTCAAGGAGATTTCTTTTTTGAAATAGAACTCGACACTGATACATCTTGACAAGTTTTGATAGTTGAAAATGTCAGAATGAGTAAGGGTTTATCCTCTAGGTTCTCTCATCTATACTATTCTCAAATAAATTCTAATTAAACCAAATGAGAATCCAAATTCAAATGAAAGAATAATCAGGTTAATTTTTCTAGACGGAGACAAATCTCTGAAATTTTTTTTATTCATGTTCTTCTGCTTCAATTGACAGCATTCAAATTAGCTTGCCTTGTCAATGATTGAAAACCAAACGAAAAATGAGATCAACTGGAGGAGGTCAGAGAAAATCTTCAAGTTCATTGATGATCCAAAAATAATCCATTCCATCTCGTATATTAGTAGATAGAAAACCTCTTATAATTTCCTTAGAATTATAAATTATATTTTATACATAAATCTATATATCTAAAATTAAGGTTTTGTCTGTACATTGTTTCAAATCACCTCAAATTTTGGTTGCACACGTTTCAAGCAAAGTTATGAACGAAAACACCTTCAACAAAATTCCTGTCTGTATGTATGTATGTATGTCTGTCTGTTTCAGTGGTTTCCGAAAAGTTGCTCACGATTCACGTAAAAGCGGCTGAAGGGATTATTATGAAATTTCATATTTACATCAGATGTCTTCTAACTTACGTTTTTAGCTATATAACGTTTTGATATTTTGGAGTCCAGGGCGCTAGGCGGGGTGTGGTGCGCAGGGTTGGAGGGCACGGGGTGGGGTCCGGGGTGGATGGGGTGCGAGGTCCGAGGTGGGTTGGGTGCGGGCGGGGGTTGCGAACGGGTGCATGGTGCGGGGGGCATGGCGAGGGAGTGGGGGGTGCTGGGGGAGTGGGGGAGGGGGGGTTCGAGGACAGGGGGTCTAGGGGGCGTGCCCCCTGTCTAGCGGCCGCCGAAGGCGGGCCTTGCAGCTAGTTTTTTATAAAAAAACAATTCAAGAAAAGTACCCTCAGTTTCTAGAAAACTACCCCCGATTTCATGAAAAGTACCCCCCGCCCAGTTTCTCCAGTCCTAACTTCTTTGTATATGAACCGATATTAATTTGGTCAAGTTCTGATAATATGATCAACGATGAAATACTGTAAATCTCCAATTCTTATGAGCAAATAATCGAAATTATGATAAATAAAATCTTTTATAAAAAAATCTTATAACATTCATTTAAAACCCGAAAACGTTTCGAGAGAATTTCTATATTTATGAATTGAATTTTATTATCAGTTTCTGAATGAAAAGGGGATTGAAGGAGAGGGAATTGGAGATCGGAATTCAATATGGTATTGGAATAATTATCGGAAAAGAGGTTTTTTTTCTTTAATTAGTTTTTTCCTCTTATTAAAAACAAGGACTAAAGATGATCAAGGACGCTCGATGGTGGAGAAGTAATCTCCGGAGTCGAAGCTAAAATACAATGTATACATTAATTCATGTAAAATAATTGGTTTAATAAAATTATCATTTTCTGATTCATTCGCCTGACGCTTTCTCTTACGAGATGCATGCAAGGTATTATATTAAGTCACTATTAATAACATCACTAAAAAGAGAAAATAAAAATAATTTTATAAAAAAAATAAATAAAACCGACTTCAAAAAACTTAAATGCAATAAATAAAATAATAATAACTCAAAAATAAAATAAAATCCACTAAAAGGTATAAAATAATTATCTTATTTAGTTACAACTAAACGACGAAATATTAAAATGAAATTTCTTTTTGAGTCGGTGCCAAACATATACTTTTTATGAATCGCACTTGACGGATCTTGACTTAGTACATTTGGCAGGTACACTCGCTTATATAGTTTGTTTTGCACCGACTTCAAAAAGTGATTTCATGTTAATATTTAGTCGTTTAGTTGTAACTAAATAAGATAATTATTTTATACCTTTTAGTGTATTTTATTTTATTTTTAAGTTATTATTATTTTATTTGTTGCATTTAGATTTTTTTGAAGTCGGTTTTATTTTTTTTTTATAAAAAATTATTAGCATATAAAGATAAAATGCAACAATTTTAAACCCTCTTTCAGATTAATGCCACACAACGACCTATTCGATTTATTCTATCCTATTGATTCCTGGCCTTATTATATAAGAAACTTAATTTTTTGCGAATACCCAAATTATTCTAATAGTCTAAAAGTGGCTTTATTCTTTTTTGGCAATGGATTAAGCACACCGATTCTACAACCTTTGCAACACATAGAAATTCATTAGATCATTTAAGATTTATAAATTTATTTAATGGCTTAAACACATACGTTATCAATTAATAAAGTAAAGGAGTGTAGTTTCACAGTGAATGAAATAAAACTAAAACTGTTTTTATTCTGTAAACTCCTGATGATGGACCAATAATCCGAAATATATGAGTTTGTATAAACCTCTTTGAGTTTTATTTCATTCACTGTGAAACTACATCTCCCTTTACTTTATTAATTAATGTTTCACCTAAAACCTACACCACTTTCCCTAAGTAATAAACTTACGTTTTCACTAATAATTAAAAAATTAATAAATATCACTATTTTGACACTGACGATCTGCGTGTTAACCCCCCCCCCCGTGGAAACCCCTGTCAAATATTAATTAACGCCAAAAGTTAAGGGAGAATTTCTCCATCTATCAATGGAATTAAATTTAAAAAGAAACAAAAAATTGCTTTATGTAATGAATATAAAGCAAGACTTTTTATAAAAGATTTGTAAATTCAAGGAGACAATAAAAGAGTGTGTCTTCTGCTGGAATAATAAATTTTTTAATTTATTTATTACGAGTTTATAGTTTCGAGGGCTTTGCCTCTTCATCAGTTAAATGATTCACAGAAATTGGTGTATGAAAAAGACATAAATTCTTGTAAATCAATTGTAATAGACTGATGAAGAGGGCAAAGCCCATCGAGACTATAGTCTCGTTATAAATTAATTAATAAATTTATTATACCAACAGAAGACACAACTTTGTCTCCTTTAATTTATAAAAATTCTGTTACTCTCGGCAAAAATAAACTTTTAATAAGAGATTTGTATTCAAGTATTTATATACTACTTCCGTCCCAAATTAGTTGGTACATTTGAATATTGTTCTACTGATTATCGGTACTGATGATTTTATAATTTTTTACTTTCACTTTAAATTCTAGTAGAATATAATGGGGAAGTATCGGGGCTGTCTGGGTTCTGACTCTTTTTTAAATATTTTTCATTTATTTTAGGTTGATGTGGTATCGCAATCAATAATATTAGCTTAACAAGTACTCCTTCCTTAAGTGCAGCATCCGTGCCAAATTAGTTTCAAAATGTTGCTTCGAAAAATTTGTCCCAAAATAAATGCTAGTTTTATGAAAAGTAAAAAAAAAATAAAAAAAAAAATATTGAAATGTAGCATTTAAATGGGAACTCAATTCTTGAATCAAATGTAGAAACTATTATAATTTGGGACAAAATTGTAGCAACTAATAACAATCAAAAGGGGGTCGGGTTAGCCGAGCGGTTAGCGTACAAGCCTGCTAATCAAGTGGACCTGGATTCGAGCAACCGGCTAAAAATCGGATCCCAACATAGAAGACATATATATACTATATATAAGAGCCTAGATTAATTTGTAACAACGCTAAGAGAATTTTCTTTAAAAAAATTACCCTTTTGCCTAGAATCGAACCGACGAACTCTTGAACTAAGGGCATCAGCTCTAGCCATTACACCAATGCAATATTAATATTTATATCTTGATTTCTGTTACTAAAACTATATATTTTTTATTTAGACTTTGTGTCGAGATAATATTGTATTCATTTGAACTAGAATGAAAATGAAAAAACACCAATAGATTTTAAATTAAGAAACATTAAATATATATTAATTAACGAGGCAAATTTGAAATATAATTGTCAGCTCGGATTTTAAACTGATGGCTGCAATCGATTTTCATTAACAAAGCAAATTTGAAATATAATTGTAATTTGGACTCGAATTTTGAAATGAAAGACTCCAATTCATTTTAAATTAAGAAACATTAAATATATTGATAATTATTCCTCCCCCCCCCTCGCCACTCAAAAATTAAAGAGGCGAAACTTTTAAGAGACGATGTATTTTCGGTAGTTTACGGCTATACATTTGGAGTGTGGTTTTTTAAGAGGAATAAAATTTTTGGACCGAGACGCTGCCCGCCAGGGCACCAGCCCGGAGGGCCGAGCTTCGAGTGCGTGCCTTCGACAGGCACGAAAAGCTCGTAATTTAATAATAGTATCGTTAATTGGCTGATGACTAGAAACCCCCCCCCCCCCCAAAAAAAAAAAAAAAAACAATAAAAATTTTTCAATTTATACCTATATATCGATCAAGAGTAAAAAGGGCTCGTGATATTCTGAATTTAGCAGAGTGGTGAGGATTTAAATAATTCTCTAATTCCATTTAATCAAATTATTGGAATCTCCAAGAGTTTCAACCTGAAAATAGTTTTATATGAGTGCTAATTGTTTATATGGGCAAGTATTTTTTTATTCATGAGATCATGAGAAATTAAATATAATTTTTCGGCTCATTTGGTTGGAGACAAGTCTGAAAGGAGGAAGTGTGTTAGTCACCTTAGCTGAGGGTGGAGGCCCCAGCAGCTGTTGCAGGCCTCCATCTGCCTTGCCATGCGCCTTGCGTCCAGCAGGACCATTTATGGGCATTAACCGCACACTAGCATCCAACTTCACACACTGATATATCAATTTATTTATAACCGAGTATTTATAAACATGGCATTTATAAAATAAAGATCTACTATTCTCCCTTTTCAATAGGTCTAGATCTGTAAAGAAGCATTCTGCGAGATGAATATAAATTATTATAAAGGTTTTTTCGGAGATTTTTTATCAGGATATAAATAAAAGATTACTTGTCATGTACCTATATATCAGGAGTTTCCATAGGGGGAAGTTAAGACGCAGAGTGCGTCATTGAAATTTCTAGGGGATTGGAAATTGATGCATTATATGGAAAAAATAAAAGCGGTAAAGTCTTATAACTTCATCACAAGCTAATAAAAAGCTCTTCTAATTCTTTAGAACTGAATAAAATGGGGGGGGGGGGGGTACTTATCACGAAACTACGGGAGTCATTAAGTTAGGGGAGTAGGCACCCCTGTATATATAAAACTTTGATAGCTTCATACTTAATAAATAAGTGAAAATTAAGTAAATTTTTTAAGTTCCCGGACGATGTAAGTACATGAGAGTCGATTTTTGTTCTGATTTTTCAAGCAGAATTTTTTAAGTTAGGGAATCAAGTCTAAAGGGCTCTTAGAAATAACAAATACTTTACTACCAAATTAATCTTTCTACAAACTTTCTCACACTAGCTATAGTGAATGGGTGGCGCCCAAAATCCCGAAACCCAAAATCCCGACACCCCCAAATCCCGAAAATTCAAAATTCCGACATGTAAAATTCTGGCTTAATTTTGATATTTGCAAAAATATATATAGGTAGGTACTATCTATATGTATTTGATTACATTAACCTAATTAAGAGAAAAGTGGAGTAGACAAAAGTAAGACATAGTGGATAGCGAAATCAAGATAAACAATTTAAATAGGTAATTAAATCTTTGGCGGATATAGACCAAATTTTGTTCAATGACTCTATATGATAAATACAATTAAAATAGATAAGAGAAAGATCATTTACCTGAAATTAGGGGAGGGGAAAGGGGCTAGACAAATATATATTTCTTATTTTATTTACGAGGAGGGGTCCTTGCTCGTTTATTGTGGCGTCTCATAGTCTGCTTATCTACTTAAACCTAAGTTCAACTAAAATTTGAACTAGAACTAACTTGTTAAAGTTTGCTTAGTGATAGAAGATTTAAATATTGATTATAATAATATGAAATATTATTTTATGGAAAAGTTAATCTATTGTGAATGCATTATATAATGTTTACGATATTAAATTATTTAAAGGGATTCTCATATCTATTATATAATGCTTATGATTGATTTATCGAAATCCTAATTAAAACCAATCGGTCTGGTTCAATTCCATCGGAACCTGCGACCTTTCTAAGAGGTGCAAGGACATGAGTCAGGAGTGGATCTCTATTTTCAGAATTTAATTCGAATCTACGCCTTGGAATTTTCTAAGAAGAAATAATAAGTTGTGTAGGTATATTTAGCCGAGTGCTGTCATCCGATGACATTTGCCGGTCTTCTTTTTAAGGTCTTGCTTCTTAGTCCACATTCGCAGCAAAATGGAAATGATATGAGCGCTACTGGTATTAATTTCCAAGGTTTCCTTTCGTAAAAATAAACGACGCTACGTGAATGTGATGTCGCGTTGGTTAATTGCAAGCTGTCGTGTTCCGTGGCAATGCCTTCTTGGCACTGGCACTGGCACTGGCAAGCGTGCCTCACTCGGTCACGGCCTTGGCCCTGGCCAGGGGGTCGTCGGCCCATGCCAACCATGCATTTCGATCCATCCTACACGACGTTTCCTGTCTCCAGGCCCCTGCACAGCTTCCTATTAGAATAATTTGCAATAAAAAGAAAACGAGACAACAACCTCAAATGAATGCTATTCTCGCTCGTTCTATAATAAAAAGACATCAGACGGAGAATTCCTTAATTTTTTTGAAGTGATAACTTCTTTTGGCGCGCCTTGCACACTTTTTATTTTACTTAGCAGTAAATGGGATTGAGCCGTCACGCATCATGCTGTCACGGCAACCGGCTAAAATCTGAATTAATAGTAGTTCGTAAATTGGCTAATAGCGGAAGGCCGATAAAGCAAAAAAAAACTATTTATTTATTTTTTTTGATTCGTAACATTTTAATTTCAGTATATTGTTTCTTTCAAGGAACGAGTTTGGGTGTCGAGTGAGAGTTTTTGAACTTTAGCACAGTGGAGTGTGATCGCATAGGTGTACTTCGAGGGGTGAACTGCGATTGGAATTAGGTGTACACGTCTTTGGAATTATGAGGAATTATTTTGGAATTCATTAGATAATGCCCCTTCATCTATTGTCTTCTACTTGGAAATGAAAGTGGAAGTGGAAGTGGGTGTACAGGGTACAGTCTTAAGGGCTGTTTAGAATATTTTAACTTATTTTAAAAAATATGGATATAAGTTTTTTTGGGTTTTCGAGAATAATATATATACAGGGTAGTAATTGGTTCTCTTAAGGGCTTTTAGAATATTTTAACTTATATTAAAAAATATATAAGTATTTTTGGTTTTTCGGTTGCTGTTTAGAATATTTTAACTTATTTCATAAAATATTTTTGTAAAAACTTAAATGAATTTTTGTTTTTGTCGAAACATCTAGCATGTCTCTTGTCCAAAAGATATTCAGCTTATCTGTGTAGGAAAGTCTGCTACCCTCCGATTTTAAACATTATTTATTTATTTTATTTATTTTATTTCAACGTCTAATGCCTAATAAATTAAAATTCCTTTGACCGATTTGAACGAAATGTGCCTAGTTATTCTTTGGGGCCTTACTGAACTATCGGTGCGAAAATCAGAGTCAATTTAATACTAAAACTTTATCGAAATTAATCAAGCATAATTTCTCAAAGGTTTTATCTAGCTCATATTGATTTTAAAGTTCTAAATAGCAAATCCCTTTCGAGCTCAAACAATAGCTCCGCACAATAACTTCTTTCATATAGATATATGTTTTTTATTTCAATTCCGTCATAATGATAAAGATGTTTTGTACAGTAACCTTCAAGTATTATTTTTAAATGGCTATTTAGTATCTTCAGCGAGCAAACATTTGACGTGTTCACCTGCTCACGACTTTTTGATATCATGAATTCCTTTTCTAGTTTTCTTTGCTTTTATGAATATATTCAATTTAAGTTTTTAATTTAGTATTTATTGTAATTGAGCGGATGGTTAAATTTATTAGTCTTTAAATATTTTTTTACAAAGGTAGTATAATTTTGAAATATTTAAGTTATCAAAATTTAGTCATAATATTTGAAACTTGGATAAAATATTTTTTTTTCTTTTCTACCCCTTGGCCTCGGGAACTAAATGCCCACTTAGCTAGTCATCAAGTTAAAATATTAAATATAATTAATATACAAATCCTACTTGTTTTTTAATTGTACCGAGAATGTCAACTAAAAAAAAATTATTTTAAACACACGTCAATTCATCGAATTATATTTAAGAAGATATTATAGTATATTGAGAACATAAATATGAATTAGTCAAAGCCACTCAGTTATCATATTGTTTCAATACAACCATGGCTTAGTTAGGGGGGGGCAAGGGTGACAGTGCCCCCTACAAATCCCCTACCCCTCCTTGAAAAATCGAAACTCCATTATTACGAGGCAACACTTATTTCTCATTACATTATTTCGTTACTTCGAAAATTTGTCAATTCTACTAAAAAGTTAGTTGATTTCTAATCGGATTACCGAAATTGAAACCTTTTGGTGACTAATCAACTGGCCGACTGCCCTCCTGGGAAAATTCTCTGACTACGCCAATGCTGCCAATCCAGCCTCTATATCTTGGATAGAAGTGCACTCGTACCTTCTCTACACCCGACCAACCACCCCTTCTGGTATCACGACTTATATAGCGCATGACCCCCTCCAACTGCCCATCGGAGACACCCGAGTTCCAACGAAGAGGCGGCTTGAGCGGAGGAGAAGTTCCTCTCCGCCCGCCCGCCGCCTACAACAGTGAATATTATATGTGAATGCATATTAATAAAATAGATATATATATTTACCAGTGGTGTCATGGTGTCGCTCCGACACTGATTTTGGGAATATATTATGTTGAAGAAGGAGAGAATAAATCTCCGAAACGTCGGTTTAACAAATAAATGTAAAATAATAAAACCTCTATAGTCTTATTTTTTTACAACCACCGTGGACTGCTTTCATCAACATCCAATTGCATATTATGTTATATTTCCAAAAATTATTTAGTATTTACTGGGAAAAAAGAGGGTTTCATATTTATCCATCGGAGACTTGTTTAATTCATATTTAAAATTAATATTTTAATTTCTAATTCAAAATATTTATTATTCCATCTTGACAAATGTACAAGTTATCGAAATATTGTTCTGAAGGTTCAGTGTGCTCAAAATTTTTTTTGGACAAAATTATGATTATTTATTGTGATTATAAAAGTTCAAATTGCCCTTAGTAGGAAACTAAAGATTTCTAAAAAAATTATGAGAAAATGCCATCCTCTAAATCCAAGCTGTTATGGATAATTTTTATTTCATCATATTAAAAGGCTTTTATTCACTCTCTCGGAAATTGAACCGACTACCAAAAAAGCATCAGGGCTAATGAGTAATATTTATAGATTGGCCCATCGGATATATAGAACACGTGTAAAAGTTTAAGATTATACTTCATTTGACCACCCAATAGCTCAAATTTAATAGATGACAATCTTTTCTTATTTATTTATGAATTTTTGTTATAAATCTCAAAATCGTGTAAATCGATTTTTCTCTAATTCTAATCAGCTCTAAAACCGTAAATATCATTTGAATTTATTTTAGATGTAATGAAACATTTGAGAAAAAAACTCAAATTTTAAATTTCGAGGGAATTAAATGATTCTCTTTCATAACGGAGAGTTGAAAAACAATATAAATTAAAGAATTTATTCGTAAATATTAGGATAATTTAATAAAATTAATCGGTTGATATGAATTTTTGATATTAAGCCTAAGCCTCAATAAATCAAGATTATATATAATCATTTTCGCATAAATTTCAAAAATAAAATATAATAGCATAATCTAGCTTTGAATTTATTTTTAAAAATCTTAAATTTTTGGATATATGAAAATCGTTATATTTTAAAACAAATCAGACTGAATAATAAATCTAATTACTATTATTCAGATTTTCGGCTTCGGTTTATGCTCTCGTAAAATGGGAAATGTAAAAAAATGCACAGAATAAAAAAAGGCCAAATTTTGATTTAAAAAAAGTAATTTTAATTAATTGTATTATATGTTTTTAATAATATAAAAATAAATGTAATTAAAAAAATGAAGAAAAAATAAACTTTTAGAGCTGATCAGATTTTAGTTCAAATCAGACCAGAAATTAGGAGAACTTAAAAAGTTATAAAAAAAAAATAATAAAACCGACTTCAAAAAAATAAATTGCAACAAATAAAAATAATAACTTAAAAATCAAATCAAATACACTAAAAGGTATGAAATAATTATCTTATTTAGTTACCACTAAACGACTAAATATTAAGATGAAATTACTTTTTGAAGTCGGTGCTAAACAAACTATACCTATAAGCGAGCGTACGCTCCAAACGTACTAAGTAAGATCCGTCGAGTGCGATTCATAAAATCTATATGTTTGGCACCGACTTCAAAAAGTAATTTCATGTTAATATTTCGTGGTTTAGTTGTAACTAAATAAGATAATAATTTTATACCTTTTAGTGTATTTGATTTGATTTTTTAGTTATTATTATTTTATTTGTTGCATTAAATTTTTTGAAGTCGGTTGTTTTTTATATAAAAATTATTTTTATTTTTCTCTTTTTAGTGATGTTATTAATAGTGACTTAATATAATAACTTGCATGCATCTCGTAAGAGAAAGGGTCGGGCGAATGAATAAGAAAATGATAATAAAATTAAATTCAAAAATATAGAAATTCTCTAGAAACGTTTGAGGGTTTTAAATGAACGTTTTAAGATTTATTTTTTATAAAAGATTTTATTTATTATAATTTCGATTATTAGGTCATAAGAATTGGAGATTTACATTATTTTGTCATTGATCATATCTTCAGAACTTGACCAAATTAATATGGTACCACCCCTACGGTATCCTCTTTCGAATAAAACAAAAATCATTAAAATCGGTTCATAAACAAAGAAGTTATGTTTGAACAAATATATCAAAAAAGGTCCAATACCAATGAAAAAAAAACGGAACCAATCGGAAACTAGACTGAACCCAAAGCAAAAAAACCATCAAAATCGGTTCACAATTGGCGGAGATATGAGGTAACATAGACACAAAAAAAAATTCAGTCGAATAGAGAACCTCCTCCTTTTTTGAAGTCGGTTAAAAATGATAAGATTTTCAAACCAAAAAAGCAGAAATTTGATATGAAAGAGACATGTATTTAAAAGGAGATGTGAATATTTCTTAGTAGGTTAAATTATCTCTATACACCCTAAGATCCTTTGACTGATCTGTTTTTTAATCATAATAATACAAGAATGAATAAAGAACAACACTGTGGAAGAATTTGAGGAAGAAAAACTCAAACCATAGGACACACGTTGAGACATAGTGGATTTCAAAGAGAGATTTTTAAGGTTAAAGTGGGAAACAAAATGGGAAGGGAAGACCTAGGTGTGAGTATATTCGTCAGCTATTAATGAAAGATATGGGATGTGAGACTTTTAGAGAAGTGTAAGAGTTGCCATGGGATAGGGTAAAATATAACCGAATAGTTGCGTCAAACCAGACTTAGAACTGGTATTGGATTCTAAGTATTTACATGATAATAGTTGGAAAAAGGTATTACAACAAGAAAATTCAACCCTTTTGGCCTGGGTGGGCGCACGAAAAGAAGAAGGATGTTAAGGGGCCCATACACTGTCAAACAAATTGCCCAACAAAGAGTTGTGCAACGTTGCGTTGCGCATCGTTTGCCGGGGCCCATACATTACCAGAGAAATTGTACAACAAAGCGATGCACAACGGTACGTTGCACAACGCATCATTCATAATCATACCCTTGTAAATATTGCGCAACTCGCCCATACACAACACAACGCGTTGCACAAACGCTCCCGTTGTGCAAAAGATTTCAAACATTTTTGAAACTTGTCAAACATTTGCGCAACCCATCAAACACTCCAATACACTGTCAAACAATTGCACAAAGGCCTATGTTGCGCAATTTGTTTGACACTGTATGGGCCCCTTTAGAAAGAAATTTGAGGATTTGGGTCTTAGTTGAACTTACCTGTGGATGCAGGCTATTTGACTCTGGAAAGATAAATGCGGGAAGAAAGTTTCAGCTTCTAGAAGTTATAGGCATAGATGATTTGGGGAAAGTCTTTGTTCGATATGTATCTAATTTAATCGCGTATGACTGTTGAATTTTGATTCCTGCAAATGATGCTTTAGCTTAATGGTAAGTTGATTATTTATTCTTGTTAGAACAATAAGGACACTTTTGCCTTTTGAGATCTTATCTATGTGAAATTGAAAGGGACCGAAAATGGGGGGTAGTTTCATATTTTATATTATTTTAATAAACAAGAGGGGTGTAGGACTGAATAAGAATACGACACCCCTTATTTTTTCACAATTTGCTGAAAAATCTTGGATAATAATATTAATTAATTTCAAAATTTATAGAAATGTGAAAAAAATCTATCTAATGATTAATTTTTATTTTGAATTTTTCAATAAGAATGGTCAATTTATCAAGAATCAGGACTCTAGTAATTATTTATTTATATTAAAATAAACTGCAACGGATCGTTGCTAAACTTTATCCAAAGTCATTTGAAATATTAATATGTTTATTCTTTTATTATTAATCAGATATCACTTGGTATTTGCAGTCCATTTTCACTTAAATTCAAAAATAGTGATCGATTCTCATCTAATACTTGAGGGATAACATTTCTACATTGGATTTTTGACGCTTCGATTATTATTGGTAACCATTGCTGAAGACATTGAGGAATCGACTTCAAATCAAAAATAACAATCGATTCATATCTAGAGGAATAACCTTATTGCATTCTATTTTTGATCTTTTGACTATTAATGGCAGCCTCTACTGAAAACGTGGAATGATCTAATTAGGGCAAGTTGTATGTCGCTTGGTAAAGTCTTTGTAAAAAATGACAAAGGATAAAACCTTAAAATTCACCTTGTGCCCAGCTGGGTGGCCAATCAGATGATACGCACTTTCATCTGATTGGTCATCCAGCCGGGGACAAGGTGAATTTTAAGGTTTCACCCTTTGTTAACTTTAACAAAGACTTTACAAACCGATATACAACTGGCCCTTAAAGTCAAAAAGAATAAATTCTTTTATAGTAAACAACTCTAGCTTCGCATTGGATAAAATAAAAAAAAAAATCTCAACTGAATTGGATGGACCTAAGACCTAGACCACATTTAATCCGAATTGAAATTTCCAAATGCGGAGTGATATCATATTACCATCAGAGGTTAAAAAATAAATGTTGGAATGGTATATTTTTTAAACGCCCAATTGAGACAAAGAAACAATGAGGCCGGTGGACAAGGTGGCCGGGTGTAATTCGACCTTAGACCATGTGTAGCTTTGTTTGTCTCTGGTGGATGTACTGACCAAGGCCATCTTCCTGGGAGCCCTTGCTGAAGACGTCAGACCATCCGATATCCTCCGAATCAAGTAGCATTCGGCCAGCTGCCTTCCTACGACACCCAACTACGTAGGTGTCGAAACAGATCACGGGAATAAGCTCGCCTTGCTACGGAATTTCCATGACAGCCAATCCATAATAAAGCTTTCTCGGAACAGAAAAATACTTCACCTCTTCTTATCCGAATCAACACAAAATATTCATTATACTTTATTCCAGGACACCTTGCCCTAAAGAGATTCATAAAATTCATTTACATTTTTCTTCTTCCTCTCTTTGTTCATCGTCAATCAGAACTGAATACATATTAGAATTAATTAACAAAAGTGATTTTTTAGAAGTAGAGAGGAAAAATATTTTGAATAAAACACAGCTCATCACAAATTTTCCACAGTAAACTTAACAATGGATCCTAAATGCAAGTTGAGTATTTTGAGATATTTTTGGTTAAAATACAGAAAATGGCTATATGACATATTTTCGATGCGAAATAAAGATATGGTTTAAAATTAAAATAATATATTTGAAGAAATTTTCTCTTTGGAGAGAGACGGACTGTTAGAATTTTGAATTGAAAAGTAATGGAAGGCAGCCCAAGAATAGTGAAGAAAAAATTATTACAAGATGTATTTATTGGACTATCATTATTTTTTCCCTTTCCTTTAAAACCAACGTTTCGGAGCATTTTTCCCTCCTTCAGGGTTTCAAAGGGTCAATGAAGGAAACAAACAAGATGCTTCCCTCTTCTCTCCTCTAGCAGTGTTTGAAATTTGTCTCTTCTTAACAGAATTTTTTCCCCTCTAATAAATAATGACTTAAGGGAAAAAATTTTCTATTTAATGCTTCTCTTTAAAAAGAGACAAATTTCAAACACTGCTAGAGGGAGAAGAGGTATAGCATCTTGTTTGTTTTCATTGACTACTGAGCCCTGAAGAAGGAGGGAAGAATCCTTCGAAATGTTGGATTTAAAGGAAAGGGGGAAAAATAATGATAGTCCAATAAATACTTTTCAATTAAAAATAATATATTTTGTTTCCTTGATAGAATCCCTATATTTACAATTTAGCGCTTGTTTTTAGCTTAATTTAAGCTCAATTTATAGCTAAAAAACTAAAACTTCACTTTTTTTTATCTATGTTTATTATCATTTAAAAAAATGTAGTTTTATTTTTTGCTCTAAATCAAGTTCTAATTCACATAAAAGAAAAGCGGATTTTGGCAATAAAAAAAGAAGCTACAATATTTTCTATATTAATGAAATAAAATATTTTGAATCTAAAAATTTGAGTAAGTATCTTTTTTTGAATATAGATAGAATATTTTTCAAAAACAATTCGGGATGTAGATATCAATGTATATTAGAGAGAAAGAATTTATATTTTTTAGATCAGAATCTAGAATTGTAGTGGAGAATATTTTTATATTGCTTTTCAGAGTGATTCATCTCTTTGAATATAAAAATATTCTCTACCAAAATCTAGATTCTGACCTAAAAGTGTAAATTCTTTCTCTCTTAAAATATTTTGATTACAAATACATTGCTGTTCAAATCTATAGAACTTCAAAATTGCTTTTAAGGAGTTTTGGCCGAAAATATCTCAAAACACTGAGTGTTGTAGAATATCGGAAAATGACATAAAAACTACAGTGAAAAGGTCTACTATAATTTTTAAGAAAAAAATAAAACCGATTTCAAAAAATTAAATGCAACAAATAAAAAGGTATAAAATAATTATTATCTTATTTAGTTACAACTAAACCACGAAATATTAACATGAAATTACTTTTTGAAGTCGGTGCCAAACATATACATTTTATGAATCGCACTCGACGGATCTTACTTAGTACGTTTGGCGGGTACGCTCGCTTATAGGTATAGTTTGTTTGGTACCGACTTCAAAAAGTAATTTGATGTTAATATTTCGTCGTTTAGTTGTAACCAAATAAGTTAATAATTATTTTATACCTTTTAGTGTATTTTATTTGTTGCATTTAATTTTTTGAAGTCGGTTTTATTTTTCTTAAAAATTATTTTTATTTTTCTTTTTAGTGATGTTATTAATAGTGATCATATCATCAGACCTTGACCAAATTAATATGCATCATCTTAAGATACACCTATAAAAAAAGAATCATCGAAATCGGTTCATAAACAAAGAAGTTAGGCCTGTAACAAACCTAACAAAAAGGTCTAATACCAATAAAAAAAAATGGGATCAATCGGAAGCTAGACTGAACCCAATGCAAAGCAAATTTTCAAAATCGGTTCACAATTGGCGGAGATATGAGGTAACAGAGACACAAAAAAAAAAATTCAATCGAATAGAGAACCTCTTCCTTTTTTGAAGTCGGTTAAAAATCAATTAATTCTTAGATTTTCTGAAGAAAATTTCTGATTAATTTTTATCGAAGTAACCTTACTAAACTTAGAATTTCTAATTTAAAAAAATGAAACCTAAATAGAAAAGATTAATTTGATGAGAATAAAATAATCCCTAGTACCATCTACTTCCAAGCGATGGTCCTTTCTTTAATGTTTTCTCTTTCTCAGTAGTGCGAATGGACTTTAATTTAATGTTCCAAATTGTTCCTGATTATTATCTAATTACCTTACCATACACGCAGTATCGTGAACTAGTGTTTTGCTTTTATTTTTTTTGAAATAACCAAAAAACGGGTCAAATATTTTGATAAAATAAACTGCCTTGCCTGTGGTTCTTCAACTTTTTACCATTTTTTGTTATTTGGTTTGCCTAAGAAATTCTGGTCTATTCAGCCAGTGAAGTATGATAAATTTATATTGTGTTTTTAGTGTTAATGGAGAAGCCGAATTTTAGCTGCTCAAATTTTTAATTTGCAGACAGCAAGGCTTGCATTTGAGCTCCAACATGGTCATATTGTTAATGTGGACAACGATGCTGAAGTAGTTACCGAGCGCAAAATAAATTTAGCTCTCGTTGAGAGCCATTTCCATTTACAGATTTTATTAATAACATAATAAATTTGTAAATTTTGCATTCTATTACGTTTCAGAAGAGACTAATTTATTCTAAAGGATCATCCTTCATATAAAACATAAGTAGTATAGCATCAGAATATAAATTAGTATTATTAAATTTGCCTATAATTACTATCATTAGGTCTACCTGGAATACCCATTAAGTTATTTTCAAACTATTATATGCATAAGAAAGATTACTTATTAAATAATTGCGGTTGATCTAGCAAATAAATAACAAAAGTGTGAAACGAGGAATATTTTTCAAATGGAAACTTTACTAAAACACTTATTAAAATTTAAGGACAAGTATATTTCACTGGCCATCAATACACAATATAATATACATAGTTTATTAAAAAATATTGAAGACAAAGTTTAATTTTGAGACCAAATCAGAATTAATGGTGTGACTTCAGAAGCCGATCTAGTAGTTTTTCTCACAAAAAAACCTATAAATACATAGAATAAATAAATTGAATTAACAAATACAATATAGGTATATAAAAAACGGATAGAAATTCCTATTTTTCTTCAAATATGAAATAGATACAGCTTAAGAACGTAATTCTTCTTCAAGTGTAATACTAGATTTCGAGAGTATCCTCTCCATTGTAATTTTCCAGAGGAAATTGTTCACAGGGGTGGTTTCCCTTTGCCTTCCCATGAAGAAATCAGATTATAGCCGGTCAAATATTTACAGCTAATCGGGCTTGAACCCGTGCTAGCTTTTTTTATGATAATGATGAGAGAAGGAGTTACACCAAAAAGGTGCAACCCCTAAAGGCCTGGGTTGGCCCCTCCATCGCGAAAAGAAGAAGAAAGAATTTTATGGGTTGGCCGGGGGTCGAAGGTATCTGTGGATACGGGTCTTAAATAGCTGAAGGTTATAAGTCGCGGGAAAGATGGTGGCAGGGAGCGAGTTCCAGTCTCTGGAGGTCATAGGAATAAAAGAGTTGGCGAAAGCGCTTGTTCGACTTTTATCCAATTTGACAGCGAAGGGTGCTGAGCGTTTGAAAACCGCGTGTTTCTCGTAAAGATGGCATTAGGGGGATAATTGATTTCAGCTCGACTGAACAGACACCGTGATAGTATCTGTAGTACAGGGAAAGGGGCAGAAACGGTTCTTCGGTGAGCCAGGGAGTCGAGTGAGTTGGTTAGAGCCGGGTCTCCTTGATTAGAAGGCATGCTTTTTAGCTTTAAAAACATTTATTTACTATATTATACAGTAGGTTTTTACATTAGTACCTACTATTATTCTATAAGGTTACAGATTTTATACAGATGTTTCACAATTAGTTTCTGGAAGGCATGCACTATAACCACCCGACCAACCGGACTAGTAAACCAACCTGAAGTAATTACACCTTGTTGATTCCTTTTTTTGATTTCATTGAAAATTCCTTCTGTACATTTTCAAATGGAAGGGAAAATGTCTAAACCGACCTCCTTAAACGTTAAGTTATTCGCTTAGGGTATAACTTTTTATTTTTCAGATCAAAAGAAAAAAATTATAATTTAAATTTTTATGCATCGCCCTGATTTATCTGTTTTTTCTACAATTAGGTTACAAAAAGTTAACAAATCAGCAAAGTAACCTTGACTTTGAATGTAGTTCGAAAATAAGTATCAACACTACAATTGACTAATTATCCCTCTTATCTAAGTGGCTTCTCGGAGATTAGAAAAGATTAGCTCAAATGGAAAATGGTGGATGGAATTTTTGTAGTGGAAATTTATTATTTGTTAGAGATATGTTAAGAGGCTTTAAAATTAGCTCTGATCGAGAAGCATTTGTTTCGAGGGGAGACAGAGTGGGTGCCATGTTATTTTTAGCGGGGGGGTTGCCACGTGGCAACCGCCCTGTACACGTGCGCCGGGTCTTTTCCGGTTTCTTTCTTCCCATTACACACCCATTCAACATCTCAATTAGATCCCATCTCCTTCCATCTTTCAGTTAATTGGAAATGTTCATCTAGCTTCTTCTTGTCTTACTATATTTTCTCAAATCCAACTCCTTAATTCTCATCGTTTATGCGAACCTATGTATATATTGAGGTGACTGTGGGTCAGTGGTTAGAGTGTCAGGTCGCTGACTCGAAGATCGCTGGTTCGAGACCGAGTCTCGGCAGATAGATATTTGCAGTCGCCTCCTCTTGGAAAGTAATGTCAACCTACCAAGAGTATAATTGCCTAGTTACCTCTCCAAATTAGCCATCGGAAACGACGTTAAAAAGTAGGTCCCGAATATCTGTGTAAAACAACTAAACATACTCAGCACAGGTATATGTGGAGAGGCACCGACACCCGTTTCGGGTATGGCACTCGAAAAAGAAGAATGTATATATTGCAGTAAAAACTCGTTTTTTGTAAGAACGGGTTCTTACTAGTTAAAACGAGTTTCACTGAATAACTTTGTGGCAACTAGAATTTACTGATCTGGTTGAGTTTGGTTCACATGTCTAGAATATTCATTTTTGATCTTCCGCCTCATTTTTGTGTTTATTTTCAAAAAAAAATTTAACCAAAATGTAAAAATTACATCCTCTACAAATTTGCTTCTAATTTTTGACATTTTTGTTAACAAAACTTTGAAAATAAACACCCAAAATGAGAGGGAAAGTCAAAAATGAAGATTCTAGACCTTTGAACCAAACTCAACCTACATCAGTAAACTCTAGTTGCCACAAAATATTCAGTAAAACGTGTTTTAAGTAGTAAGAACCCGTTCTTACTAAAAACAGGTTTTTTACTGCAACATATTTATATATACTATATATCACGGTGGTTTCAATGACACTCGGTAATTGGTAAAAAGCAAAAAATTCGAAAATCTAAATTAGGTAAAAAATAATTGTAGGAAAGGGTGAAAACTATTTCAAGACTCGGTTCATTCTTTCATGATGAAATGTTGACCATAAAATATCAATAAAATCAATTAATTATATTATATTAATATTAATAATACCTCTAAGAGGGATTACCATTATAAATTATTAAATAATTAAAAAAAAAAAAACAATTTTTTCCTGTGTTCACTAAACATATAGTATATACTTTAGCATTCAAAAAGTTGAATTAGTTAATTTCTGTAATTCCTGAAGAAGAGTTGAGAACCCGAAATATAGGTAGGTATATATTGAAAAAATTACTCCTTTTATTTTTTTAATTTTTAATGTGAAACAAGTGACCTTAGAAAACCCAACTCATAGTAAATTAATTTCTCATAAAATATGTATTTACTTTTATCTTTATTAAAGATGTTTCACCTTGCACCAACATCACAATCTCTATTAATTATTAAAATCAATTTAAAAAAATTATGTTCACTGATTTTGATTGATAAGTGATGGAAAGGCAGCCCAAGGATAGTGAAAAAATTCTCTCGAATAAAGTAGATTTATTGGATATTCATTTTTTTCATCATTCCAAAACCAACTTTCCTTGGGCTGCCTTTCCATCAATTATAAATAAAAATTTCTACCAATCCGTCTCTCTCCGAAGAAAAATTTCTTCTAATGTTTTGTTTACTCGATTTTTGAACAGGAAGTCTTAAAGATAGAGAGCCTAAAAATCTAGGAAATTCTCTGAAAATTTAAACTGTAACATGAACGATCTTTCTACGACTTTTGGATCTTGATTTATCGTGGGTATCGGAATCCAGACAAACAGAAAAATTTTTTTCCACGTTTCAGACATTTTTAGACACAATGAACAAAAGGGAAGAAAGGTGGAAATTCAAATTAAATGAGTTGGGTAATTCAACCAAAGAAAAGAAAATAGTTATTCTTATTGAGGCAAAAGCATTATTTGAAAAATTAGATGAATATGAAACTGCGCTAATGACCATATTATGGAATAAAATTTTGCAATCATTTATACAACTAGCAAATCTTTGAAGTCTATTGACAAAGGTGAACAGTTAATAAAAAGTTTAGAGTTATTTATAAAGGACAGAATCAGAAATAATTTTTACGAATTCTTATCAGAAGTTTCAGGACTAACCAATAAAACACTTAATAATGAAAATAGGAAAAGGACTAAACAGAAAATTCATAAAAATATTGCTTCCCCTCTGTGGTCAGAATGTTTGATTTTCGTAGAAAAATTAACTATTAATTCATAGGATATTTTTATCGATTCTAATACAAGAGTATTTAGAGAGACGAAATACGGTTTTTGGTTTGATATAAAGCGAAAAAATTTACCTTTGACACCCTCGAAAAAATCTGAAATCTATGCAAAGGGTCCCCCTGTGGTCTGAATTTTTGATTTTCATAGAAAAATAAACTATTAATTCATAGGATATTACTTTACCATACAGGGTATGGTCAAGTATTGTAATCGTGCATGAAAAAAGTGGTTTTTTCCTTCTTTTTTTCAAAATATCTAAAAAATGGCTGAAACTATTTCGATTAAAAAAATTGAGCGAAACCATGACATTTCGCTCTACAAAAAAGCTCTAATAAGTGAACATCGAAAAAATTATATTTTTCGAGATAATAATTGTTTTGTCAAAATGTCTGTTAGTCTGTTAGGTTGTTATTCTGTGCGTTACCAAATTTGTGTACGAGCTAGCTCAAAAACTAGTGTGAATATCGAAACCAAATTTCACACGTAGTTTTGGTCCATTGAGCTTAAGAGCTGATTATATTTTGGTGCATATCGACCCAAAATTAAGAGGGGTCGAGGGGGGTTAAAAATTAAAAATCTAGGTCGTTTGAGCAAACTCAACCAAATTTTGTATACATAATCAGTGGACCCCCAGAAGTCTAAAAATGCAAAATCTAACCGCCCAAAATGGGGGGGGGGGCGGTGGGTCAAAAATAAAAATCTTGGACATTTACCAAACTATACCAAATTTTGTATACATAATCAGTGGGTCCCAAGAAGTCTAAAAATGCAAAAACTAACCCCCCGAAATGGAGGGGGGGGTCAAAAAATGAAAATCTTTGCCATTTACCAAACTCAACCAAATTTTGTATACATAATCAGTGGGTCCCAGTAGTCTAAAAATGCAAAAACTAACCCCCTCCCTACATGATTATAAATAATTTTATTAAATATTAAATATAAGTGAGGGGGCAGGTTGTATGGTAAAGTCAAGTGGATGGCCACATCAGAACACGTCAGCTTATTTTTATTTTTATTTTGGAAATATATGTTTCAAAAACCAGTGCCAGAACGGCGTTCCGGCAACATGACATTACTGGCAGTATGCGAATTGTTGAAACTTTATTGAAGCAAACAAGCTTCTAATTAAAAATTTTAAGAGTCGCAACAATAATACCAAAATCATGTCCATTTGTCCATTCTCTTACAGTAAGATGTTGCTTTGATCAGAGTCCAATTTTTTTTTTTTTTTTTTTTATTTATTTATTGTCACCGGGAACAAAGCCCATTTAGACAGCACATAAGTAAAGTGTTAGTAGGGTTAGTGAGGGAGCCGAGTTTTTAGCCGGTAGAAATTTTTATTTAAACCCGGCCTTCCGCTCCAACATCGTCATAATCGATCGATGCCGAAGCGGGGCCAGCGCGTTAGCCGGCTCGGCTAACCCGACTCCCCAAAATGTGTCTTACCTGAGGAGAAATCTCCTATCGCCTTATAATTTGCACACCAACTCTCAACAATAAAAAGCTTAATGCAAAACAAATTAAATTGGGTCGACTGTAAAAGTCAACGGCGCACAACGTTCCCAGATCTTCCCAGATCAAGGAAATGTACTTATAAAGTTACTTCAAGAAATAATATGGAAACCGGTGCTTTCAACAAAACAAGGACATTGTCTATTTATGATAATTTTATGCTTGTCGGTAACAAGGCCATACTGATTGTAAGTTTTTCTATAAATTGCGTTTTTGTTTTTTTATGTCGACTCATTAACAGAACTAGGAAGAAAATCAATCATTCTGACTTTGTGATGTCCCAAAAAATAAAGAATATGGTCAAATCAATTAGAACATTGTTTAGAATCTGAAGTTAATAAGATCAATTTTTATAATTATATTTTATTTTATTTGCTAAATCTATTCACAAGTAACAAGGGTTCCCTAATGATCATTGACCATGTTTCGAAGCTAGTTTTTAGACCATCTAGATTCTAGACCAGGGCTGTGCAACCCGTGACCCGCGGACCACACGCGACCCAGCACTGCAATGAGTATGGCCCAACATAAAATCATAAACTTCCTTAAAACATTGAGATTTATATGTAGAGATATATTTATTCCCTTTTTCGAAATATGAATGTACATTTGTACAATACGAGAAGCTTTTTTCAAGAATAAAATTCACTACAAGCAAAATTAAAAGCTCAACTATATAAGATAAAAAAAATAATGAAGTTTCGAATATTTAAAAATTCTTCTTCTTATATTTTCATTTTCTAAAATATTTTTATTTCAGCAATTTATATGATACGACACTAAACAAGTCTATAGTTAAATCATTCTAGTACGTAGTAAGGAGACAAGGAATTGGGGTTTTCTAGAACAATCACAATTAATTGTTAATTTCTCTCCCGGGCTAAAACTTGTCAGGACTTGTCTTTTAGATCTTTGCACGTTCTTACATGTCAATAGATAATGGATAGTCAGGGATTATTATATCCGTCGCCCTTTTAAAAAATAAACTATCATTCCTCATATCCCTCTTTAATCCTATTCGATTTAAACCAGAGCTGTCCAACCCGTGGCCCAATATAAAGTTATAAAATTCCTTAAAACATTGAGATTTATATGTAGATACTGGAAAAAAATTTGTTTTGATAATTTTTTTTTCTAAAATAATAAATCTGAAAATCTACTGTGAAGTTTTCGAAAAATAAAAGTGCTAAATTTTAAATTTTGAATCTGGAACTAGATTTCAAGATTTTCGAAAAAATAGTCATCATTTTGGTCTATTTTCGACTCTATTTTCATTAGAAATAAATTTTCTACTTGGAAATTTTCTGATTGAATGTTCTAGAACAACAATTAGATACCGACCTGAAAGAAAAATTGAATATTGTCTCTTTATTATAATTTTTTATTATTTATCTAGCCAGGAAAAAAATAGAAACACTAATATCAAAATAGTGTTTATTTTGCATCTTACTGGAAATGATCGGAGAGGCCTAAATAAAGATACATGGAATAACAAATAAGCGGTACAAACCATTTTCCCAAAAAGAAAATCATTAAAGTTTGCTTTCAGCCTAGTAGATTTTGGAAGAAATATCGCTTGCAAAGCCTAATGAAATGAAATTTAACTTATTATATTTTTATTCTTCAAATCCGGTAACAATATTTTTTTGTTTACTCTTCACATTAAAAAATGAATATTAAACTTGTATTTAATTACGAAAGTTTATTTTAGTTGGTTATAAAAAGGGAATAAGCGAAAGTCATATGGTGTGAAGGGTTAATTTAATATCAAAAAAATAATTTTATTCGACCCATTTCCCTTGATAGTCGTAAAAGTATTTTATTTGAGTGTCAGGAAGGATGATTTAAAGTCTAGCATTATGCACAAGTGGAACTTCTATTCCATAGATATTTATTGGATTTCTATATACTATGTATGTTATATCATCATGAAACTAACCTTGAATTGAATAGCGATTTAAGATTGATAACGACATGAACAGGAAGGACAAATATATAAGAGCGACTCATCTCAAATAGAGAATATTATTATATCATACCATTAATGGATATCCAGGAGTTGTTTTATAGAATCCAATGTCATCTTTGTTTTAATAGATAAACTCATCTAAATAAGAAGCCCAGAGGCTTTTCAGAAATTGTTTATTGTCCCCTTCATTTTGCTACCTCACTTCCTAATAATCAGTGCAATCCTGTTTCTTCACTCATTGTCCAGAAGAACTCTTTAAAAAAATTGGAATCTATAAATGTAGAAAGCTTTAATGCAAGCTAGATTTTTGCAAGTGCGAGAAAAATTCCCTCGTATCCTCTGTGGATCAAACCCCTTGAAGATGAATCAGTTCAGTCTCACTCACATCATTTGGCCCGTCATGGAATAAGTACATTTTCTCTGTGGCGAAATCTGCATGTCTTCCTATTCAGCTCCAGGAAATTTTTCACTCCTCAGAAGCTTCTCAGCCTCTACAAATCCCAATTCCGCCTCTGTGTCGAATATAGGTTCGGGTCTGTGAAGAGGGGCCTCCAAGCATTCTCTTGCCACTCTAAATGCAATTCAGAAACGATCTATTCAATCCTTACCGCTTCTCTCGACTCGTGGACATACCCCTTAAAACATTTGTGTTTAAAATAAGCGCAAATAGGCCCCAAATTCTGTCTGCTGAAATTACATCGCCTTCTGAACAGTATTGCAAAAAGTGTCCAACATAACATAAAGAATTTGGGACCTATTTCCCCTTATTTTAAAAACAAATGTTTTAAGATGTCCGCTTTAATGGGTATATCCACTTTTGAGTCATTTACTTTACACGATTCACGGACACCAACAACCTTTCACGATTATGTGAAGAAAGTACCTACCGAACTACTTCATTCACAAATTCGCTTATCCCGCATGACTTCAAAGGATTGGAACTCTCTCCCTGCCTCCGTCTTTTCCAAAGTTCCTGAGTTTCTAAAAAAGAATTTAATTAGCATACGTACCTATATAATCCATATTTCATGCAAACCCGAATCTTGGAGCTCTTCGTTTTTTACGGATCCCAATAACTGATACTTACTCTTATTTCCTTTGTCTTCTAATCTTTACTTTTTTCTCCTTCTGAATTTCATGTATTGGTATAAAAACTCTTTTGACAATTTTGTAAATTATTGTAACTAAAGTGTTGTATAAACACTAGGTGGGATCCAAGGATCCTATGTTTGTATGTATTGTAAAATAAAATAAATAAATCTATTATTTAAAAGGAAGGATTAGGACAAAACAAAGAAGCTAACTTTTGGGGTGGTGAATTTGAGATCTCACACTGATAAAAAGAAAACTTGGAGTCAATTTGGTTTCAGTTGAGCCAAATAAGCCACGTATTTACATACGGCGAAGTACGGTATACGGCATAGGTTGAAGGGGATCGCTCACTCAAATACATGGGGTATTCATAACGATTGATTTAGTATTCGAGGAGAATTTGTATGCAACTAATTAAAAAATATATATGATTGAGTTAATATATTAAGGATTTTGTCTGGCCTACTAATGTTTTTCTTACAATTGCAATTAATTTAAAATAATATTTATTGAAATGAAACAATTAATTTTTTTGTTTCAAAAATATGAAAGATTGTCGTAAAAATTTGTTGTTTTTTTCTAAAATGCGTGCTTATATCACTGCTAAGTAAACTATACTTATTCTCATCGAGTAGTTTCTTAATATCAAACATCCAATGAAATTTTTTAGAGTAGGTGCCTATACTGTTTGAAAATGGTAAATATTAATTTCATTCATTCAAATACATCGGTTTTGACAGGAATATTTCTGTTATAAGCTGAATATCGTACCGGACTATACTCAAATGTTTCAATGTAGTTGTCTCAAATACTGTGTTCTCGAATCAATTGAAATTTATTTGACTCAAATGCGGATTGGCCATCATATACGTGGCCTATATGAGAAAAAAAACATCATTTTTTTATCAGTTCACTTTTTCTCTAATCATAAAATATGTATGATTTGATTTTATCACCCTTATGAACATGAAAAGGAAGCCGAAATATGACAATAAGAATTTAACAAATTTTTTAACCGACTTCAAAAAAGGAGGGGGTTCTCAATTCGACTGTTTTTTGTTTTTTGTCTATGTTTCCTCATATCTTCGCCAATTGTGAACCGATTTTGATGATTTTTTGCATTGGGTTCAGTCTAGTTTCCGATTGGTCCCGTTTTTTTTCATTGGTATTGGACCTTTTTTGCTATGTTTGTTCAGGCATACCTTCTTTGTTTATGAACCGATTTCGATGATTCTTTATATATTGGAAAGAGGATACCTTAGGGGTGGTCCCATATTAATTTGGTCAAGTTCTGATGATATGATCAATGACGAATTAACGTAAATTTCCAATTCTTATCAGCAAATAATCGAAATTATAATAAATAAAATATTTTATAAAAAAATCAATCTTAAAACCTTCATTTAAAACCCGCAAATATTTCTAGAGAATTTCCATATTTATGAATTTAATTTTATTATCAGTTTCTGATTGATTTGCCCGACGCTTTCTCTTACGAGATTCATGCAAGGTATTATATTAATTCACTATTAATAACATTACTAAAAAGAGAAAAATAAAAATAATTTTTATAAAAAAATAAAACCGACTTCAAAAAAATTTTTTTTTTTTTTTTTATTTTTTTTTTTGATACAATGACCTCGGAAATGAATCCATTTGGCCAGTTCCTTTTGTTTTTTTTTAAAGATACATTATTTACATTTTTATATATACATATGTACAATTATAATTATATATCAACATTTAAAAAAAAAAAAAAAAAAAAAAAAAAAATTTTAAATTTAAATATATAGTTTGGATGCAATTAATAGTTTTATTATTGCCTCTTGTATCTCGGACTCATGACAGTCGGGATTGAAATACGCAAGAATTAATTGCATTGATGTAGGTAATGGTATTTTTTGGGAAGATCTATTATAAAATGAGTCAATCGCTCTAAAATTATTTGAGCACCCCAGAAAAATGTGGTTGACATCACCCATTTGGATGCCATCACATTCACAAAAAGGAGTGTCTCTTAAGTTAAATTGAAAAAGTCTTCTGGGGGTAGCCGCGTGACCCATTCTCAATCGTATTATTAGAACTATTAACCTCCTATATAACCGACAGTCATGAAACCATGATTTACATCCAATTCTGGGCATAATAGAGTGCAAATAGAAACCTCTCGATTCTGAAGAGGAGTCCCAAAATTTTTGCCACAAATCAATAGAATTTTTCTTAATACTATTAATTGCATCTACGTAGGTGAGGCCCATGTTCAATGGAGCTCCATCCGTAATAGCCTGTTTTGCTAAGGAGTCAACAAATTCGTTGTATTGGATGCCCACATGAGAGGGACACCATAGGAATTCAACAGTATTATTTATTTTACACATACACTCACAAATTTTATAAATAAGATAGTTCTCTGACTTAGTTTTATAAAAGTTTTTGATTGATTTTAAAACGCTTTGAGAATCTGATACAATTAAAATTTTTTTAGATTGATCTAATGAGTCTATATAAACCAAAGCCCTTAGGATAGCGATCGCTTCTGCGCTAAATATGGAACAATCCTTAGATATTTTAAATTTTTCATAGTAGTTATTGGTTACATGGTAGAAGGCACAACCTACATTTTCGTCCATTTTAGAGCCGTCTGTATAAATCAGCTCATAATCAAAAAATTCATCTCTGAGAAGCGAACTAAATTTTATATTGATATAAGCTTCTTCTTTTGTCCATGGGGGAATGTAGATAGGGACGTTAGAGTGTTTAATGTTGTATGGGAAGTGATATATAAGAGGCTTTGGACTGACGTGTAATTTGTGTACTATATTTTCCAACTTATTATATTGATTGATTATAAGAAGGTTTTGCAGATTGTGGGTTATAGGCTGTGGGATGGAAAGGAAATTTTTCAGTTCGGATATTGAGTTCAACATTTGCGTGTCGCTGTTTATGATTTTTCTGATTAGAAATTTCTGAGTCAAAAACTCCCTTCTAATATTGAGAGGCATTTCATGGGCTTCAATGAGTAGAGAGTTGGTTGGTGTAGACGACATAGCTCCTATACAAGTGCGGATGACCTTATATTGTAATTTATCCAACTGGGATAGTACTGCTTTGGATGCATTGCCATAAACAGTTCCACCATAATCAAAGATAGATCGTATTAGGGATCGGTAAATCAGGAGGCAACATGATGGATGTGCTCCCCACCACGTTCTTGTGATATATCTTATTATGTTCAAACGAATTTCACTTTTTTTGACAATATATTCTATATGATGTTTCCAGGATAGTTTTTTGTCAAATATAAGACCTAAGAATTTAGTTTTTTCAACAATTTGTATATTCATGTTATTTATTGATAAAACATTCAAATTATTCATTTTATATCTTCTGGAGAAAATGATTCCCTTAGTTTTTTGTGGTTCCATTTCGAGATTAATTTTGGGGAGCCAAGAGCTGATTTTTTGGAGGGTTTCTTCCAGTTTACTTGAATTTTCATTTATACTTGGGCTCGACGTCCAGATAATTATATCATCGGCAAATTGGAGCATCTTGACTCCTGGGCTAACGAGAGACTCGAGTTCGTTTGTGTATAATACGTATAAAAGGGGGCTGAGAACTCCCCCTTGCGCCACCCCTTTGGATATTATTCTCGGACCCAGAATTTCATCGTCGTGTTTGCAATATAGTTTTCTTGAGTGGTTTAGTTTGATAATGTTATTAATAATTTGGGATGGGATATTTAAATTGTTGAGTTTTTCGGCCATGACCTCAATGATCACATTATCATATGCTGATTTAATATCTAGAAATATGGCAGTAAGATATTCTCTTTTTGAAAAACTTGTGTAAATATCGTTCGAAAAGAGTGTAAGGTTATCCAAAGTGCTCTTTTTTTTCCTAAATCCAAATTGTGAATTCGAAATTATGTTTGAGCTTTCCAGCCAATATTCAAGTCTATTTTTTAAAATAGTTTCAAACAGCTTTTCTAATGCAGAGGAGAGGACAATTGGTCTGTATGATGACGCAATATTGGGATTTTTATTTGGTTTTTTAATAGGAATGACCAGTTGAGAGGTCCATGAATCTGGAAAAATGTTGTTTTCACTAAAGGTGTTAAATAATATTAAAAGAAAGTTTTTTGATTGAGTAGGCAAATTTTTAATCATGGAAAAATGGACTTGATCTAGACCCGGAGCGCTATTTCTTTTCGAATCGAGAGCTATCTCGAACTCCTTCATATTAAAGGGTTCAACAGCCCATTCCAAATTAGGGTGGTTTACATTTTGAAAAAGAGGAACATCCATGGGAACGAATGGTGGAGCGATATTCATAAAGAATTCTTCCATCGTGTCCTTGTCTAGAAAGGAGTCATTAGGAGCCGAGATGTTTTTTAATGCTTTTATTTTATTCCAGATTAATTTTACGGGGGTGTCTTTATTAATTGTAGAGCAGAATTTCTTCCAACTGATTCTTTTTTTATATTTAAGAAGCACTTTTGTTTGAGCATCGGTTTTTTTATATTCGATATAGTTTTCGATGGACATGTTATCCACATATGCCTTAAATTTTAATTTTCGTTTTGAACATATTTTGGAACAATCTTCGTCCCACCAAATGGGGGATGATTTCTGATTCTTTGGGTGAGTTTTGGAAGTATTTACATTCGCAAAGTCAAGAGATTTATTAATATCACCAATAAAGTTATCATATTTGATTAGGGCATTTTCTATATTGGGAACGATTATTGTATTATACTTTTCATTGGTCATTGAGGTTTTATAGCTATTCCAGTCAATCTTGTTTATATTAATTGTTCTATGAATATTTTTTTTATTTATATAAGGTATATTATTGCAGTTGATTTTCATTAAAATTGGATAATGATCTGACCCCATTGGGTCTTGGTGGACATCCCATTCTATTAAGTGAGATATATCCGATGTTGACAAAGATATGTCCAATGGAGAGGAAGCCCTATTCAGCCTCGGGATCATCGTATTTTGTCCGTTATTTAGAATTATCATTCCGTCTTGATTAATATTATTATTTAGGGTGGTTCCAGCTTTATCTTGGTAGGTACAACCAGAGGCGTAAAAGTGGGCATTAAAATCACCTCCTATTAAAATAGGCCCTTGGAATTGGTCCAGTAAATTTCTCCACATGATATAGTTAATAGTGGTTTTAGGTGGTGCATATAATGAAATTATATTGATTTGTATATTGTTATTTAATGCTAAATTTATTGCACAAACCTCATATTTTATATTATTTTTGTTAATATTTATTTCTTTATAATTAATATTTTTATTTATAATAATAGCAACTCCACCTTTTCCTTCTGGGCGATCGCTACGTATAATCTTATACTTTTTGAAATGATAATTATATTCGGGTTTAAACCAGCTTTCAGATATCAAAATAATGTCAATATTATTCTGATTAATTAGTCTTTCAAATGCCTCTTTTTTATTATGTAGGGATCTTGCGTTCCATTGAAGAATGTTATAGTTCTTAGACATTTTTAGAAAAAATATTTTTAAAGTAATATTGGTTTATCACAAGTATTTCATAAGGCTTTATAATGAGTGGCTATATATAGATAAATATTATTAGAATTTTAAAAGTATTATTTTATTTTTAAATGAATTTATTTGTTAAATTCGTTTCTATTAATTTTTGTAAGCTCTCTTTTTCCAGGTATGGTTTATTTTTAACTGTTTCTATTATTTCATAAATAATCTCAGTTAGATTATTTAAATTAAAATTATTATTATTATTTTGAGAAAAAGTATTGTTCCCCTGGGTATAAGGGTTGAAAGTAATAGGTGTAGGATTTAATTGTATTGTTTGTGGTAATTGAGGGAAATTACTTTTACTAGGGATAGGACGAGCTTTTTGTCTGCTCGGAACACTAATAGTAAAATTTTTTTTTGAGATGTTGATTTTTCCGTTTCAGAATCTGAGTCTATTTTTTTTCTTTTTTCAGCTTGAGATAGGTTAGCTTGTTTTAAAATTGGGAAATTATATGTATCATTTATTAGAGACGGGTTATCCGCCCTGTTGGCGTAGGTTTTATATGAGAAATTAGACGACGCTTCTCTATAAGTTAAATTATGTAGTGTCATTATTTCTTTTATTTTTTTTTGTTTGGTGAATTCTGGACAGAGTTCATGATTGGTCGCTAGATGATTGCCCTTGCAAAAAAAACATACGGGTTCAGCGGTTGACAGACAAGATTCTATCGGATGCGAATCTAGGCACGACGGGCACTTATGTTGTTCCCGTCTGCAGTTTTCCTGTTTATGGTGATACATGAGACATTTCTTGCATTGGATGGTCGCTGGTATAAATGGTATGACTCTTACTCTAACACCATGGAGGTAAATATATTCAGGAAGGGTTTGTGAAACAAATGTAATTTTCACTGTCTCTAGAGGAGTATTTTTGTCTCCTCTTTTATTAAATCTAAATATATCCGAAATTGGGAAAGGAGTTAGGATGTCTTTAAAGATTTCTTCTTTTGTTGTGTCAGTGGGAATGTTTTTGATTATACCACTTTTGGTGGTGAAGTATTTAGGTATATAGGCGGAGTAGGAATTTTCAATTAATATTTTTTCAGAGATGATTTTATTTGCAGCATCATACGAAGTAAATTCAATTTTTATTTTATTTCTATTGACAATACTAATGTTTTTAATAAATTGATTGTATCGGGGTAGGTCCTTATGTATTAGTCTGCCCACTTTCATGGGATGAATTTTCTCCTTCTTGTTGTCATTTTTTTCTACGAAAACAAAGTAGGGGCCTGGGTCCGTTTTTGAATATTTATTGATTTGTATTGTCAAAGTTAGGTCTGATCTGGATGCACTATTGGTTTGGTTATTGATTGATAAATTGTTTGTTAATGTATTTTCAGAATTAACCAGGTTGTTTGTGGGTTCACTTATCTTGTTATTGGTGTCGTTGCCTGTTGCCGTCATCAAATTATCATCTTGATCCATTTGTTGTAAATCAGGGGGGCCTGGGCCCTCCGGGGCCCCTTTATCTCCCATGGGAAATATCAAGCGAGCCGCTTAATATTTGTTGTTTTAATAGTTTGATAAAATAAGGTGAAACAGAACAGTAAACTGAGTAGGTATGTTTAAATACCGGGAGCGAATATGAGAGCGACCGACTCTGACGGAGGCGGAGCTTCGAATGATCTACTGCTTCAAATCTTATAAAAATGAATTAAAAAAAAAAATAATATTTAAAAATGCAAATTAAAAATCAAAAAATAATTATTTCTAGCTGAAAACGTATAAAGGGAGCTTTACGACAAAAACCTTAAGAAAAAGATTCAATTTTATTTTATTATAAATTTATTTGGTCCTTTTGTATTTAACAAAGCAAATAGAAATTTAATAAAGAAATATGGATATTTAATTGACTGTTTCTATGGATTTCAATGTATGTGTCTTAGCTGAAATGAAAATTACATTTGCATGTAGAAGCCGATAGGAGACCTGTGCTTGTGCTCAGTCTGACGAGGCTCGTTGAAAGGTTCCGTATTTCGCCAGGCCAGGCGGCGTGAAGTCGTGCTAACAGATTACTTGATGCTTTTTATAACGCGTAAATGGCAGAATTTCTGTTCCGTAGCCTACTATTTACACGGGCTGATTTAAATAATATAGCCGTCGACTTCTTGGAGTTCAGACCAGTTCTATAATGGGTTTATCAAGCCTGGTTTACTGTCCACAGAAGTTGAGTTCCTTTCTCCTACAATAGGCCATGTAACTCGGGCAGTTTCAGCACCTATTGTTGCTAGCGAGAGACTGGATCCCTTTATCTATTATCAGCGCTTCCGCTTTTATAAAGATTTCACATGATCTACTCCGAAGATGTCATGTGATCAAATGAAGGACGGCGATTTCTTGAATTCAACCCCCTTCTCTGTACTCTACTCAATCGGCATCAATTTTACTCTGTGACGGCAGGCTGTGTTTTTATCCCCTTAAATTTTCTCCATTCTTTCTATTGAAATTGACCATTAAATGACAATGCTCTGAATATATATATTTATTAGCGAATTCTAAATTATTTTTATAAAAAAATAAAATAAGCTGGCGTGTTCTGATGTGGCCATCCACTTGACTTTACCTGGCCCCTCCTTATATTCAATATTTAATAAAATTATTTATATTCATGTAGGGGGGGGGTTAGTTTTTTGCATTTTTAGACTCCTGGGGGCCCACTGATTATGTATACAAAATTTGGTTGAGTTTGGTTCATAGAGCCTATATTTTAATTTTTGACCCCCCCCCCTCATTTTGGGCGGTTAGTTTTTGCATTTTTAGACTTCTGGGTGTCCACTGATTATGTATACAAAATTTGCTTGAGTTTGCTTAAATGGCCTAGATTTTTAATTTTTAACTCCCTCCTCCCCCTTAATTTTGGGTCGATGTGCACCAAAATCTAATCAGCTCTTAATCTCAATGGACCAAAACTACGTGTGAAATTTGGTTTCGATATTCACACTAGTTTTTGAGCTAGCTCGTCCACAAAAATTTGATAACGCACAGACTAACGGACAACCAGACAACCGGACGGATGGACAGACTAACAGACATTTTGACAAAACAATTATTATCTCGAAGAATATAATTTTTTCGATGTTCACTTATTAGAGCTTTTTTGTAGAGCGAAATGCCATGGTTTCGCTCAATTTTTTTAATCAAAATAGTTTCAGCCGTTTTTGAGATATTTCGAAAAAAAGAGGAAAAACCCACTTTTTTCATGCCCGATTACAATACTTGACCCATACCCTGTATGGTAAGAAGTAAAACATAGTATGTTTTGTGAATTTCAATCTATTTTTGACTATTTTTAATTAATTCCTTTCTTTATTTATTCAAATAGTTAAGAAAATTAGAATATAATCTTTATATAAAAAAATTGAATTTACTATTAAGAAAATAAATATCTTTCTAAATCTGAGTTTGCAACAAAGCGAAAATGAAACGATATCATTTTAACCTTTATATACAAATCTTATTCAAATTTAACAGATTAACAAGCAGGCCGTGGGGTGCTATGATTCAGAGAGAGCGGACGTATCAGGCGGAGCCATAAGGGAATAGACTAAGCAGTGAAATCAAAATGCAATTGGAACCATTCAAAAATAATTTTTATAAAAAAAATAAAACCGACTTCAAAAATTAAATGCAACAAGTAAAATAATAATAACTTAAAAATAAAATAAAATACACTAAAAGGTATAAAATAATTATATAATTTAGTTACAACTAAACGACGAAATATAAACATGAAATCACTTTTTGAAGTCGGTGCCAAACAAACTATATAAACGAGCGTACCCGCCAAACGTACTAAATAAGATTCGTCGAGTGCGATTCATAAAATGTATATTTTTGGCACCGACTTCAAAAAGTGATTTCATGTTAATTTCGTCGTTTAGTTGAAACTAAATTATATAATTATATTATACCTTTTAGTGTATTTTATTTTATTTTTAAGTTATTATTATTTTATCTGTTGCATTTAATTTTTTTGAAGTCGGTTTTCTTTTATAAAAAAGTATTTTTATTTTTCTCTTTTTAGTGATGTTATTAATAGAGACTTAATATAAAACCTTGCATGCATCTCGTAAGAGAAAGCGTCGGGCGAATGAACTCAGAAAATGATATTTTTTATTTTATTTATTTATTTATTTTTTTATTAAACCAATTATTTTACATTAATGTATACATTGGCATTTGAGCTTCGACTCCGGAGATTACTTCTCATCAGTGTGTGATCATCCTTTAGTCCTTGTTTTTAATAAGAGGAAAAAACTAATTAAATAAAAATACCTCTTTTCCGATAATTATGCCTAATCACCCGTTCTCTCATCAGAAAATGATAATAAATTTTTATAAATTTTATTAAACCTATTATTTTACATCAATTAATGTATACATTGTATTTTTGCTTCGATTCCGGAGATTACTTCTCCACCATCGAGTGTCCTTATTCATCTTTAGCCCTTGTTTTTAATAAGAGGAAAAATCTAATTAGATAAAAAAACCTCTTTTCCGATAATTATTTCAATTCCATTATTCCCCAATCAAGTCGATTGGTTCCTTCCTTCCCTCCCAAACCGTTCATAAGAAAATGATTATAAAATTCAATTCATAAATAGAAATTTCTCTCGAAATGTTAGCGGGTTTTTATATGAAAATTTTAAGATTTTTTCATAAAATATTTTATTTATTATAATTTCGATTATTTTCTCATAAGATGCTTACGTTATTTCATCATTGATCATATCATCAGAACATGACCAAATTAATATGGGACCACCCTAAGGTACCACATTTCCAATAAAAAAAGAATCTTCGAAATCGGTCCACGTGGAATAAAATTCTCGCTGAACATACATAAAATAAATAAATAAATAATTAGGTGTCTTGACTACCTAGCGGAGCTATACTGATCCAAATGCGGAAAAGAATCATTGAAATCGGTTCATAAACAAAGAAGTTATGCCTGAACAAACATAACAAAAAAGGTCCAATACCAATGAAAAATTAAACCGGGACCAATCGGAAACTAGACTGAACCCAATGCAAAAAAAAATCATCAAAATCGGTTCACAATTGACGAAATATGAGGTAACATAGACACAAAAAAAAAATTCAGTCGAATTGAGAACCTCCTCCTTTTTTGAAGTCGGTTAAAAAATTAAAAATCTTTACACAATGCTTTTCTCAATTGGCCTATGTACTGCCATACAAAAAGTGAAAAGTTATAGACAATTTGGATATGACCAGATGAAAATTGCTGGTACTGAGATTGCAGAGAATCTGAAATGGAGTAAAGGAATTCCTTACGAAAATTGAGTTAGTGCAAGAAGGAAAAAGCATTGAGTTAAGGGTTCATCGTCAGCATTGGCGTAATTAGGGAGTTTTTCTAGGGGGAGAGCAACCGGCCAGTCGATTAGCATTTCCAAGGTTTCGATTTTGGATAATCCGATTAGAGATCAACTAACTTTTATTAGAATCGACGTCTTCGTGACGTAACGAAACAATTTTAATGAGAAAGAGATAAGACACATGAAAATGTCAAGAGATGCCTCAGCAGTATACCGGAGTTATCGATTTTTCTGGCGGAGGCAATGAGTTTTGTATTGGGGTGGACTTCCTCCTTGCCCTCCCTCAACACTGCGCCCATCGCACATGGGTTGAATATCTTTTCTTTATGCAGTTGCAATTGGCCGAAAAACATAGAGCTTCACTAGACTACGCTATGGATAAAATAAAAAAAACACACATGCATATGACAGACTATGATATGATTTCTTTTCTTTATTTTTATTCCTAATTTTAATAACGATAAACCAGAGTCTGATGAACAAACTCAGCTGCAATGTCGACAACAACACTGACACAACCAGGGTTTTTTTTTTTGGTTGGGGGGGGCGGCCAATTTGCACACACACACATATATATATTTATGGAAATCAAATCCTTTTTTTGTCTTAATTTATATTTAAAATATTGATTAATAGCCCAGATAAATTAGACCGAAAAAGGCCGCGCTGGCCAATTAATATGTACACGCTGGAAATCATTTTAATCGACGTTAGGCATCCAAAATAAGAGTTATATGAGTTTGCGTCGGTTTCTGGCTGGTGCTAAATTTTTGAGGGCTTAACCACGAAAATTTTCGACTTTATTTAGACATTCGCTTACAACTCGAAAACCATGCGGTCTACAGAAAATTTCATTCTTATCAAAATAAAAAAAACATAGAATATCCCGTCGAATAACCTACTTAAACGTTAAAATCGGTTCAGCTGCTTAGCCACAATAGATCGTCAAAGATAGGCAATTTTTTAACAACTTGATGGAAAAGTGAATTATGATCATTAGGTGGTTACAAGAAACCACTCTTCGAATTTTTGCTGTGTTGATGACCATAATAGTTGCCAATTGGCTAAAAAAATGAGATTGGCAAAAGTTTCATCTTAATTGGACTACGGTAACCCAATGAGGTTGAAGTTTTTGAAAAACTGCAAAAATATGCAGTTTTGCATTCATAAAATGAAAACAACTCATCCTAGAAACTTAATTCTTCCTCATTTTCTAGGAAATTTTGTTGACTCATGAAGTTTACTTGAGCCGACTTAGTTTGTCAAAACTTAGATTTGAAGATATCCAGAAAAGACTCTCATTGCGGCAATACGGGTTATCGTTGTCCAATTAAGATGAAACTTTGTCAATCCCACTTTTTAGCCAATTGGCAACAATTATGGGGGCCATAGCACCAAAATTCGAAGACTTTTCCGCCAAGTTGGTAAAATAAGCTGACGTGTTCTGATGTGGCTATCCACTTGACTTTACCATACAATCTGGCCCGCACTTCATACAGTATTTAATATTTAATAAAATTATTTATAATCATGTAGGAGAGGGGTTAGTTTTTAGCATTTTTAGAGTCCTGGGGGCCCACTGATTATGTATACAAAATTTGGTTGAGTTTGGTAAAAAGACCAAGATTTTCATTTTTTGCCCCCCCCCATTTTGGATGGTTAGTGCGGCCCACTGATTATGTATACACAATTTGGTTGGAGTTTGGTAAAAGGCCAAGATTTTCATTTTTTGGGTCCCCCCACTTTGGGCGGTTAGTTTTTGCATTTTTAAACTTCTGGGGTCGCACCGATTATGTTTACAAAATTTGGTTGAGTTTGCTCAAATGGCCTAGATTTTTAATTTTTTAACCCCTATCCCTTAATTTTGGGTCGATATGCACCAAAATCTAATCAGCTCTTAAACTCAATGGACCAAAACTACGTGTGAAATTTAGTTTCGATATTCACAACACTAGTTTTTGAGCTAGCTCGTCTACAAAAATTTGGTAACGCACAGACTAACTAACTAATAGACATTTTGACAAAACAATTATTATCTCGAAAAATATAATTTTTTCGATGTTCACTATTAGAGCTTTTTGTAGAGCGAAATGCCATGGTTTCGCTCAATTTTTTTAATCAAAGTAATTTCAGCTGTTTTTGAGTGTTGTTTTCCTTTAGTAAATTAAAATATCAAAATGTTTCTTCATTAGAGATTTTGAATATGTAGTATTTATGAATAATTGAAAGCTATGAAGCTAAGCCTCTAGAGCAGGATTTATCTAACTTTCCACATAAATTTCACCATCACTGCCTAACCCTTTGAGGTACACAAATTTATATAATGACATTTATTAAAAACATTTAATTTAAAACAGAAAAGTTAATATGACTGAAATGTCTAAAATCAATAGTTCACGCTTTAAAAAATATTCCAAATTGTAGAGTGAATGGACTTGAATCAATGGCAGATAAGGTGTTTGTTGGAGAGACATCCTCTCGGATATAACTGAATAAATAAAGAATTATAAATTAAGAAAGAAATTGATTTTATTTAATCAATTTGATTTATCTTGAGGGTAGTTTATTTGTAGTCTAATTTGAAATAACGCTAATTACTTTAAAATAATTTTTAAAAATAAGAAATCAATAATTATTATGAAACAATCGATTATTAATAATTATTTTCAATTTTGAACGAAATTGATTGATTAGTTTTTATGAAAATGGTAAAAAGCTAGAAAACAGTAACAAATGACTCGCTAATGCCGAGTGACTTGCGACCCAGCCTATTGCTTGATAAAATAAACCAAAGAAAACGATCCAATTTTATCGATTTCATCTATCTGAAGGTTCACTGTATCATTCTAATATAAGAAAATAGCATTTTGATTAAGAATTTCGTAGTTTAAAAGAAATTGTATGAAAAGATTCAATTTCTTATCTCCAGGAGCGAATCAACTAGAAATGGCAAAAAGTTTTATTTTTTTCTCATTAGATATTTATTGAAATCTATTGAAATTTCATATCTGTGTGTTATTTTCATTTATCTTTTATATCAAATAATCATTATTATGAAATTTGCATTTTAAAGGGTAGTTTATTTGAAGGCCAATTTGAAAAAACTCTAATAACTCCGTTGACAATTTTTTTAAAATTATGTAATTAATAAATATTATAAAACAATTAATTATTAATAATTTACTTCAGTTTGGAACAAAATCGGTACAGTGCTTTTTGAGAAAATGGTCAAAAACCATCTAAACCGTCAAAAAAACGATGTTTTTGAAAACACGTGATGTCTTTGAAAAAAGTTAAAAAAGACATATGAAACGAAATATTGACTGTGACATGGAAATGAATTTTAAAATGTTTCTAAAACGGCCTTTCATAGACGGTTCAAATGGTTTTTGACCATTTACTCAAAAAGTACTGTATCGATTTCGTTCAAAACTGAAGCAAATTATTAATAATTAATTGTTTTATAATATTTAATAATTTCATATTTTTAAAAAAATTGTCAACGGAGTTATTAGAGTTTTTTAAATTGGACTTCAAATAAACTACCCTTTAAAATGCAAATTTCTTAATAATGATTATTTGATATAAAAGATAAATAAAAATAACACACAGATATGAAATTTCAATAGATTTCAATAAATATCTAATGAGAAAAAAATAAAACTTTTTGCCATTTCTAGTTGATTCGCTCCCGGAGATAAGAAATTGAATCTTTTCATACAATTTCTTTTAAACTACAAAATTCTTAATTAAAATGCTATTTTCTTATATTAGAATGATACAGTGAGCCTTCAGATAGATGAAAATGATAAAATAAGATCGCTTTCCTTTCATTTATAATTATTTTGGTCTGTTATATCCAGATGATTTCTCGCCATCAGACTCCTTATTTGTCATTGAAGTCCATTCACTCTATAATAATGGAATATTTTTTAACACATAAACTATTGATTTTAGACATTTCAGTCATTTTAACTTTTTTGTTGGAAATTAATTAATTAATTATAATCTTCTTTAATTAAGGTCATTATATAAAATTTGTCTACCTCAAAGGGTTAGACACTAAGGAGTGAAATTTATGTGGAAAGTTAGATAAATCCTGCTCTCGATGCTTGGATTTCTACATGTTCAAAAACTCTAATGATGAAACATTTTGATATTTTAATTTACTAAAATAATATTCATTATCTATAATTAGGAGCTTGATTATTTAAGTAGCTAGAGAGGATTAAAATTTCAAAATTAAATAAATGAGTAACTTTAATGATGGAATTTTTTAGGTCTTTTGGACAGGGTTGTTACCTGGTGGATGGTAATATAGGGTTTTCATGCTAAAATCCTATATTACCATCCACCAGGTAAACAACCCTGTCCAAAAGACCTTAAAAAATTCCATCATTAAAGTATACATTTCTGGACACACTGTCATAATAGCAAGATGATCGCCATCTAAGTGCCCAAAACTTAATAAATAAGTAACTCTTAAAACAACTACTTAAAAAAGTGGTTCATAACTAAGGATTTAAATGCGTTAATTTATATTATAATATCGATTGTTTTATTTTCAAGGGTGCACAATGGACATCCAAATCTTTTTTTTCAATAAAATCGAATGCAGAATGGTCGCTCCAGAAAGATGCGACCCCATCAAATATAACTATGAATATAAGTTCTAGAAATCTAGACCCTTTAATCGATTTCTACGAAAATTCGAATATGCATCCAGGGCCGTCCTAAATAAGATTCGGCGCCTTTGGTCGACTAAATATAATATACCCCCTCCATAAGATAACAGGATGGCTATCGGGAGCGGAGTGACCGACAAAGTTAGGTATACAAAAGTCTCACAACTAGAAAAAGTCTATTTATTAACATTACACTCTACAAAAACTTAAAATTCACACAAAATTAAAATAAAAAAAAAAAAAAAAAAAAACGCCCTCAAAAGACTTACGCCCCAGGGCTATCATGTTCAGCCCTGTGGTTAGGGATGCCCGGGGTTTAACCCAGATACAATGCGTGCATTTTATGGTACGACATCTTCAATATGACAAAAATAAAATCAGTCATGCTCTTGACCGTCTTACTTTTGGTAAGAAAGCTAAATAAAGCAACCAAGTGCGAGTCGGACTGTATGCCGACGATTCTGTACCTTATAACTTCCAAAATTCTTGAGATATCAGATTATTTTTTATTTTTCGTTAATAAGAAGTAGCTGAAGGAGTTTTTCAAACTTTTAACTCAAGCCATTTATAAACGCCTACAGGTATAACCATCATTAAAAAAATGCGATTTTGGACCTCTCTCACGCAAATTGAAACGGTATCTTGAAACTATTCATTCTGAATACGTTGGTAAGCCCCAAGAATTTTTTCAAAGAAAATTGGATGAGTTATCTAAAAACAAGCAAAATTTCAAAAAAAATTGTTCATATTCCATCAAATGCATTAGTAGCATCATACCTAGTGTCGTACAGAATCGCGAAATGTAAAAAACCCCACACAATAGCAGAAACCTTAGTTTTGCCAGCAGCTTTTGATATGGTCAAAACAATGTTTGGCCAATCTTATGCGAATCAGCTGCGACAAATACCGCTTGCTGATAATACAATTGACAGAAGAATTGATGATATATCTGAAGATCTTTGTGACCAATTAGTTTCTCGTACTTCAAAATTCTCCATACAAGTAGATGAAGCTACTGATGTAGCTAAAGACGCACATTTAATTGCATATGTTCGATATGTTGACGATACTAATATGTATAATTGAAGATATCTTATTTTCCAAACCAATTCATGACAGAGCCAAATCCAATGAAATTTTCAAAATAATAGACAGATTTTTTAATGAGAACGTCATAATGTGGAATAATTGCATTGGGCTCTGTACTGACGGTGCACAATCAATGGCGGGACACAAAACTGGTCTTCAAACACTAGTTAAAATGAAAACACCTGAGGTTCTGTGGACGCACTGCATGCTCCACAGAGCAGCTCTCGTATCAAAAACTATAAGCGAGGAACTTAACAATGTTTTTGCAAAAGTAACGAAAGTTATAAATTACATAAAAAACAGTCCATTAAAAGCAAGGTTGTTCGCAAAACTGTGTGAAGATATGCGAGCTAATTACACGTCACTTCTGTACTATTGTGAAGTGCGCTGGCTATCTCGTGCAAAAGTGATTCAAAGGGTACTTGAACTCAAAGAAGAAATTGCTATGTTTCTCGAGGAAAATCATAATGAAGACGGCAGTATGTTTAGGGATGATAATTTTATTGTTAAACTTACATATTTGGTTGACATTTTTGAAAAATTGAGTGTTCTTAATAAATCAATGCAAGGACCGCAAATGCATTTGCTCATACAAAAAGACAAAGTGAAAGTATTTATTAAAAAAGTGGAGCTATGGAAATCAAATTTGCAAAAAAATAAGATTGACATGTTTCCACGTTTAAATTTATGCGCCCGAGATAACATAGAAGCAAACAAAAATCTCTTTGTGGAACACTTGAATGGTTTGTTGCTTCAATTTTCGAATTATTTTGGGGATCTTGATTTTACAAAGTTTGCGTGAATACAGACAAGGGCGGATCCAGGAATTTTTTATGGGGGGGGGGTGAATGTATATAAGGTGCCCGATGTAAGATCTACTTTTTATCTCGGAAGTGTGTCGCGATCGAATTGTCCAAGCGGGGGGGGGGGGGGCAGAGACGCCCCCCCCCCACACACACACACATAGAACTTTATTTTCAATTTTAAAATTTTTTGAAAAAATAAATGTTTTTTTTTTTACAAATTTTTTTTGCCAGGCACGGGCCTCTATGGGGGGGGCGATCGCCCCCTCCGCCCCCCTGGATCCGCCCTTGGATACAGATATATCCATTTATCGACGAAGAAGATGATGAATTTGGATTAACAAGTATTGAAAAAGAAAAATTGATTGAATTATCTTGTGATACTACATTAAAACATAAATTTCAGACTGTATCTCTGGTTCAATTCTGGTAGAATCTTCATACAGAATATAACACTTTGTCAAACAAAGCTTTGAAGGTACTGCTGCTGTTCGCAACATCATATTTATGCGAAACGGGATTTTGGCTGCAATGAAATCCAAATATCGAGCTCGTTTAGTTGTAGAAAAAGAGCTACGAGTAGCTATATCGTCACAAACACCAAGATTTGATAAACTTTGTACTAATAGACAAGCACTATCAATCTCATTAAAAACAATAATAAAATATCGTTTTCCATTAGTTTTTATGAATAAATTTTATAAGATTTAAAAATGTTTGTGGTTTTTATTTTATGAAATCTTTCAGGGGGGCAATTAATTAAGTATTTTTAAGAGGCGTAGTTACATCAAGTTTGGAAACCACTGCCTTAGGGGAAGGCAGCATGAGAAATATGAGAATTTCCCCAGGAGAGAGGATACTCTCCATATCAGCTTACGTTCGGAATCGAGTATGGGACTTGAAGAAGAAGAATTCACTACACACGATTTTTAATTTTTTAATTATTTCGTGAAAATTTCCACATCCAAATGCATCGAGTCCGAACAAGTGTGTTTTAAATTTGGTTCTTTCTCTGCATGGTGTGGCGCTTTGTTGTCTGCCGGCCGCGACCATGGTCTGCGCGCGAGTGCAGCGCACCTGGCGGGGAGCGCGTTAAGTCCGGAGAAACATTCATTGTGTGTTCCCGACTCGTCGGCATCGCTTGGGACAGCCGCTGTCTCTTCGTTTACGCGTGACTTTAACAGATATCTCCAACAATAAAACTGTGCTGTGTTCAAGTGAAATCGTTTTTGGATTTTCTACCCACTCATCAAACAACGAAGGTGAGTTTATTTATTTATTTTATTTTAATCGTATTAATTGCGAGTGTTGTCTGAATGTTCGTATATATATTCTAACGGTTCAACAACATCTCGCCAAACCGAACGACCACCTTGTTATCTGTACTACCGCTTTGACAAACGTTGAGTGCCAGACAAACTCTTACCTGCAGGTTATTATAATCAGTTGCAGACATTTATTTATTTATCAATTAAAAATCACCAATGACAAACGAATCACTTTTCGGACCTTTGTTTTCTATATATTACTATTCAATCATAGGTAAATAGAATGTTACCTGTGTGGATATTCAATTATTATAACAGATAATTTTACCTGAATATCATTTTATTTGTATACATATTTTTTTACATCTAAATTAAACATTTCTTATGACAAATAATTCGCATTTCAGAGCTTTGTTTTATGTATGTATATTACCAGACAATCACAGGTAAACAGAGAGACTCTTACGTGAATTACCAATTATTACATTCAGTTGCAGACATATATTTATTTTATTATTACCAATTATTTCAGACCTCGTTTTATACTACTCAATCACAGATAAATAGATTACCTGTGTGAGTATTAAATTATTCTAAGAGATAACTTTACCTGAATATCATTTTATTTATATAAATATTATTTTACTTCTAATTTAATCATTTCTTATGGCAAATAATTCTCATTTCGAGCTTTGTTTATATATATATTACCAGACAATCACAGGTAAACAGAGAGACTCTTACGTCAATTACCAATTATTAGATTCACTTGCAGATATATAATTATTTCTTTATTTATTTTATTATTACCAACTATTTCAACCTTGTTTTATACCACTCAATCACAGATAAATAGATTGTCACTTACCTGTGTGAGTATTAAATTATTGTAAGGGATAATTTTACCTGAATTTAATTTATATTTGTATATTTTTTCATCTAAATGGATCATTTCTTATGACAAATAATTTTCATTTCGGGCTTTGTTTTTTATATATTACATGACAATCACAGGTAAACAGAGAGACTCTTGCCTGAATGACAAATTTTTAATTATTATAAGAGACAACTTTACCTGAATATCATTTTATTTGTATAAATATTTTTTTCTTCTAAATTAATCAATTCTTATGACAAATAGTTCTCATTTCGGAGTTTGTTTTTTATATATTAGATGACAATCACAGCTAAACAGAGAGACTCTTACCTGAATGACAAATTTTTAATTATTCTAAGAGATAATTTTACCTGAATTTCATTTTCTGTATACATATTATTTTACTTTTCTTCTTAATTAATAATGTCTAATGACAAATAATTTGCATTTCGAATTCTGTTTTGTATATATTACTAGTCACTCACAGGTAAACACAGCCTGAATGACAAAAAAATTTTTTATTCGATGGGATAATTTTATAATTTTCTTTTAAATGAATAATTACAATGAGAAATGTATCCCTTTTCGGATCCTGTTATTTGCCAATCACAGACAAAAATTCTCTCTCCTACTTCAATTTTATTTTATTTGTATAATTATTTTTTTATTTTTCTTCTAAATTAATAATTTCTGATGATAAATAATTCACTTACAGGTAACTACTTTTTATATTACAATCCCATCATAAGTAAAAAGATTATTTCTATTTTACATGAGAAGGACACTTTTATAATATTTTTGACTAAATTTTATAATTACCAATGACAAGCGAATCATTATTGGGTACTTTCTCCCTATATATTACTAATCACTCACAAGCGAAATATTCATTCTCTTACCTGAATGACAATTTTTTTGTAATTTCATTTATCCTTTAAATTAATAATTTCCAATGGCAAACGAAACAATTTCCTGTTCCTATTTTTAATAAATATATTGCCTAAACAAAAATTAAAAAGATTTTCTTACCTGGTTATAAATCTTTAACTGTTACGGATTATTTTTACTTTCACAAACATATTCTATAGAATATAGTAATGTGAAGTATTGCGATCGCCTGCCTTGGTCCTGATTTACTTTTATTGTAATTCGATAATTATCACTGAAAAACGAGTCACTTTTCGGTACCTGTTTTATAAAATAAATAACTATATATTACTAATTAATCACAACTAAAAATTATCTCTCCCACCTGAATGGTAAATTTTAATTATTTTTAGATTATTTTTTACTTTTTATTTGAAATAATAATTACTTTTCAGTAACTGTTTTAATAAATCTATTGCTGAAGAATGACAGTGTAAAAAAGATTATCTCTTTTACCTGAATGGCAAATTTTTAATTCCAATACTTTATCTGCTTCGCATTGGATAAAGTAAAATTGTAATTACTCTTATCATGTTGTAGTTGAAATGAAAATAAAAATATATAAATATAAAACGAGAACATACTTAAATAATAATAATATAATAATACATTATTTAGTAATATACATAAAGCAAGTAGCAAATAAATTTTTTATCATAAGTAGTTATTGATTTAGAGAAAAAATACTAAATCTTCTAAAATAAATTGTCATTCAGGTGAGGGAGAGATTTTATCTGTCTATATTCTATTTCTAAAATAAATGTCGAAAAGTGAAAAGTTTATCATTGGTATTTAATAATTTATCTTAAAAATAAAAATTAATCATTAAAAATTTAAAAATTTTCTTTCAGGTAAAAGAGATAATCTTTTTTTAGATGTCAGTGTGTTTGTCACGTTCATCAATAGATTTATTAAAACAGTTGCTGAAAAGTAATTCATTTGTTATTGATGATTATTATTTCAAATAAAAAGTAAAAAATATTCTAAAAATAATCAAAATTTACCATTCAGGTAAGAGCGATAATTTTTAGATTAATTAGTAATAAATATAGTTATTTATTTTATAAATCAGGTGCTGAAAAGTGATTCGTTTTTCAGTGATAATTGTCGAATTACAATAAAATTAAAAAATAATCCTTAACAGTTAAAGATTCCAGGTAAAAAAATTTAATTTTTGTTTAGGGAATAAGTATATAAAATAGGCACAGGAAATTGTTTCGTTTGTCATTGGAAATTATTAATTTAAAGGATAAATAAAAAAATAAAATTACAAAAAAATTGTCATTCAGTTAAGAGAATGAATATTTCCCTTGTGAGTAATATATAGGAGAAAGTACCGAATAGTGATTCGCTTGTCATTGGTAATTATAAAATACAGTAAAAAATATTAAAAATTTGTCATTCTCTAGTAATAAAAATAATTTTTTACTTATGATAGGATTGTAATTTATAAAATTACCTGTAAGTGAATTATTTGTCATCAGAAATTATTAATTTAGTAGAAAAATAAAAAATAATTATACAAATAAACTAAAATTGAAGTGAGTGAGAGAATTTTCGTCTGTGATTGGCAAGTAACAGGATCCGACAAGGGATACATTTTTCATCACTAATTATTAATTTAAAAGATAATTATAAAATTATCTCTTCCAATAACTGAAAATTTGTCATTCAGGCTGTGAATACCTGTGAGTGACTAGTAAAATATACAAAACAGAATTATCATGAGTTGTGGAGAATCCTTGCAAGGATTTTTTATAAAGTAAAATTAGGCTTAATTTTTGCAACGAAATTTTCTCTGGAGAGAGACGGACTGTTATAAATTTTAATTGAATGTAATGGAAGGCAGATAATTAAGAAAAGGAGTAGAAAAAAATTGTTTTTCTATGCCTTTGCTAAAAAAGAAGAAGGTTTTGAACACTACTGTGGAGAGAAGAAGGAAACATTTTATTTGTTTCATTCATTGACCCTTTGAAACCCTGAAGAAGGAGGGAAAAATCCTCCGAAACGTCGGTTTGATTAGGCTTAATTTTTGTAAATTTATTTTGATTTAAAATGACGGTGTGCAGAGCGGCTATTTTTAGGTGATTTTTGCACCTGCCAGCGTGACTAAACTTGGCATTATGAAAAAATACCACAAATTCCCAAATTCTCTCCTTATAAAATAAAAATACGAATGAATTTGAAATCTTAAGTTTTTTGGGGGTTATAAGGTAAGGAACTCTCGGAACCCACGCTGTTGGCCGGCTTATTTGTTGAATACAAAAATGTTTTTAAAAAATAGCAAACTTGTTGTGAATAAGTACTATAAGGAAAGTCGAACATTTTTTCCAGTTATTTAATCTATTTAATAAGAAAAACTCATTTATTTTATTTAAACAAAATAATTAATTACTATTTAAAATTTTAGAGATTATATTATTTTATTAAAATATATTTATTTATTTATTTTTTTAAATAAATTAAATAACTAGAAAAATGTTCATATTCCTATATATACATCTATTTATTATTATTTAAGTTAGCTATTTTTAATAACAAAAAAATAATAACTTTTTCAAGAAAGAATAGGTAGTCCAGTTCTATACCTATAATATTCTTGGTTGAATAAGATATATAGGAATAGGTATAAGATATTTTAAAAAAATGCCCAACTTCCATAAAAATTAGGAACTGATATAATAATCTTTCCCGTAGAGCAAAATAGTTTTTACTTGATAACGATTTCCCTGAAGCAAAATAGTTTTTATCTGAAGGGGTTCGACTTTCACTGGGCTTGAAAGGTAGAGTTCGTTTCTCGACATTGGATAAAAGACAAAAATTTGGCCTTAAATTTGACCTTCATTTTATACGCCCATCGACAGGTAAACCTATATGGCAACTAAGAGTTTAAACTTGTTACTTTCTATTATATTATATAGAATAATTGACGTATTGGAATTATTGGTCTACTAACTTCAATATAATCAATTCGACTCTTAATTTTTGAATAGTCATTGGAAAAATAGGATAGCTTTTATAGATAGAGTGCATATTTTCAAAATTTCAAAAGACATTGGCCAGCTTTGAGTGGATAATTCGAAAATCTTCGGCTACCTTTGAGGACTCATCTATTAGGTACGAGATAGAATCGAAGGCCAAACCAGAAATAAAAATATTTAAATCCAAAATCCCGAATAAAAAAATAAATAAAAAACAATTGCCATTTTAATCATAAAGTAGTTATTGATTTATTTTGATTATTTTAAAATTTTTAAATATTATTAATTTCATATAGCTTTATTTCAATCATTCTCACTTTAATAAAAATTAATTATAATTTTATACAGATTTTAATTTTCAATATTTAATATATTCAATAAAATAATTGAGTTATACAATTATGAATAATATCCAGTATTTATGGAGTGTGATTTTTTAAGGAGGATAAAATTTTTGGGCATATTATATATAAATAACATCTACTATAACAAAGAGAAACAAAGAGGCTGTTTTTCTGCTTGATGCAAATAAACATACACACATATATATCGAGATGATATATCTGTATATATATATATATATTATTTATTTGTTTGAGACTATAGTTTTGAAGACTTGGTCTTCATCATCAGTCTTTTTAATTATAAATGTTTGTTTTTCATGGAGTCAATATCGTATGGATATTGAAAATTTGGTATTCCTTCTTCGCTGGTGGTCAGCTTAGAACTAATTAGACCAAGTCTTCGAAACTATAGTCTCAAACAAATAAATAATATATATATATATACAGATATATCATCTCGATATATATGTGTGTATGTTTATTTGCATCAAGCAGAGGACAAACCTCTTTGTTTCTCTTTGTGAATCAACAACTCTGCTACTGTCGGCAAAACAAAAACTTTTCAATCTACTATAACATCTAAGTTTCACTTCCCTCGTGCGCTTATGTGGATGAGGCTCACAGATTTTTTCTTTAGTCACTCATCATAATTATGATTACTAAAATATGTTATCAATTGAAAAAATTCTCTAAAAATTGATACGAGCATTGCAATAAAATTATATATTACCAACAAGGAAGCCAACGAGAGAATAATATACTATATTTTATTATTATTTTATCTAAATCAAAACAAAAACTTGTCCTTCTATTGATATTATTAATAAATCTCTTATTATAGATAAAATAAATAGTATACGACTGTGATTAGAGAGAGAGATATTGTTTAGTCATTCATATCAACTAATTCAATTATTGTTCAGTGAAGTTGAAGGGTGTTGGAGATGATGAAGATTCGATCGCAAGCTGAAAAGAAAGGAAGTGTTGGAGATAGGTTTGTGCTTTGAGGAGATTCCCCTTGTGACTTCCGTTCTGGACGATGTCCGCTTCCCGTCTTGTTTCAATTTGTCAGAACAATGGCCTCAAGTCCATACAACGACGCTGTCTATTTTGATTTCTCTCTCATTCTTTTTCATTCACTGCTATGAAATTATTTTCAATGTTGTCCACTATTATTAAATATGTTTTCTTAAAGAGAAATCAATGAGTTTGTCCTCTGCTTGATACAAATAAACACACATTTATATATACCAAATATAAATATGTATATATGTTGCAGTAAAAACGCGTTTCGCTGAATACCTTAATGCCAACTAGAGTTTACTGATGTTGGTTGAGTTTGGTTCAAAGGTCTAGAATCTTCATTTTTGACATTCCGCCTCATTTCGTGTATTTATTTTCAAAAAATTTTAAACGAAAATGTCAAAAATTAGAAGAAAAGTTGTAGAGGATCTAATTTTTGACATTTTCGTTTAGAAAAATTTGAAAATAAACACACGAAATGAAGCGGAATGTCAAAAATGAAGATTCTAGACCTTTAAACCAAACACAACCAACATCAGTAAACTCTAGTTGCCATAAAGGTATTCAACGAAACGCGTTTTAACTAGTAAAAGAGGGTTTTTACTGCAACAAATATACATAATTTATTTGTTTGAGACTATAGTTTCAAAGTGTTAACCTTCATCATCAGTCTTTTAATTATAAATATTGGAGTTAATTACCCGATTGGATATAGGAAATTCGTTTTGTTGTTATACCAAGTTGCCTCGTAAACCATTGATTGTTATAAAAAACGAATTTTCTATTTCCAATCGGGTAATTGACCCCATAAGAAATAACAGCTAAACTATTTCTAATTAAAAAAACTGATGATGAAGATCAAATCTTCAAAACTATAGTCTAATTGGTATATATATATATATTTTGCATATAAAAAGTTTGCGGAAAGAATAGCAAAAGTCTTAAAAAAAATGAAAATTTTTTAAACATTCACTAATTCTGGTGATTTATAATTTTTTTATCAGCGAAAGCTTTGAGCTAGAAAGCTGAAACTTGGCACAAAGGTGTGAATTAGTCAAACAAGCTTGTAGTAAATTTGAGCTCATTAGCCACAACCATTAAAAAGCTCTTTAAATTATTAACCTACTATTTTTCTGATTTCCATTTCTATTTAAAAGTCCTGAAGTAAAAATACACTTCTCTCAATGGAAATAAAAGTACCTACCTATTTTGACACCAGAACAAATTTTCTCGAAACTTCTGTTATTGGTTGCGAATATCGATTCCAGATTCAGCGACAGACAGTAAAAAATATTATATTTGAAAATGACAGAGGCATTTATTTTATTAAGTATCATTTATCTTTATCCTGACTTACCTATAGCACTATAGGTAATTTCAAGATGATAGAGTATGAATGAAAATGTACATGATTTTGATTGATTGATTGATTTTCCTGTTTTTAGGCTCATTCAAATTTTTCTCTTATTTTTTTTTTTAATTTTTCATAATTATTTTAAAACCCTAAGTAGTTAAAAATTCTTAATTTCTTAAAAAATAATATACACTTTTTTAATAATTTTTTTCTTTTTTTAATGAAATAGATGCAAGAAGGTTCAAGACCTACAAGTCTGGATAGACTCTTGCATTCCTGGAAAGAAGAGATTATTCAGGGATTAGACTGGGTCTATGGACTTGGGTTTGAAGAATGGAAGATTTGAAGAGTCCGCCTCGAAACCAAAATTCTAGAAGTCATAGGGATAAACGAATCGAAGAATTAGTTTTATTCGCTTTTCAACCGTTAAGAATGCAATAAAGTTCGACACTCAGGATGCATTCAAACTTCTAAGAAAGAAGAGTGGGAACTTTCAGAGGTTAAGTCGAAGTCGAAAGTACTTGTAGATATGGATATTGAAGGATTGAAGATTGTAGGAAACTGGAAAGATGGAATCGAGAAGTGAGTTAAAGTCTCAAAAACTGATTTGCTCAAACGTGATTTTATTAGTAATATGAAAATTTTTAGTTTAATATAGACGAAAATTTTTAGTTTAATATAGACGAAAATTTTTAGTTTAATAAATACAAAAATAAAACTAATTGAAATTAAAATCAGAAGCGTCATAATTAATTATCTACCACAAAAATCATTCATAACATCGAAATTAGTTATAGCATGTATTCTATTCTTTAACTTGAATCTTTCGGATTAAGTCCAAGAGCATGTCTAAGCTTTGAAAAAGTTAATTTTTAGCTATAATCCCTAATTTTTTAAAACAATAAAAATTAAATAGAATAATCCTAAAGCATTTTTTATTTTTATTACTTAACAAGAAGCTAAAAATTCTTACAAATTTCTAAGATTATTAAGTCAAAGCGATCTCCTAATCATGTAACTTAGATTTTACGCTATTATTACATATATAAATTCACGAAAACCTATAATAATAATTTTAGTATGCGTAGAAATAGTACACATTTGTGTTTTTCTTAGCCTAAATTTTAAAATTTATTATTTAAAAATCTTGATTTTTTAAAAATTTAAAAGCTAGTGACTTTTTTACAAAATAGATCTGATCTTGTAATAATAAAACTTTCTCTGCAAACGAAATTAAAATATTTAATAAAGAAAGTGTATCTATTGATAATAAATACTAATAAAAAATTTTGATTCTAGAGTTCATTTCCGATCTCGTATCAATTAATCCCTTTTGTAATCAAGGCCTCTGTTACATGGCAAGTAAGGTAAACATTTTAGGTAAATTTCCTATGTACCTGCTTTACTTTAGCTAAATAAATATCCAATCATTTGGCTTTATTTGTTGATATGTTCACATCATGATTAATATTAAATATATTGTGTACCAAGGGATAGCAGAACACTCAGAATAATACATAGCTTCAATTTATATCCTAATTAATATATACCTAAAATAATATTTTAAAGATAGAAAGTTTGTTAAATAAAATTTCGGCCAAGGAAATAAATTTTTTTTAGCCTTCCGCAGACGAACCTCAATGATATCCTCTTCATGGACTAAACATTTTTCACACCTAAAATTGAAATGTGGCGTCACATATTAGTACATACATATAAGAAAAATAATAAAAAAAAATATTCAAAACATAGACGTTTCGGGGCCTTATTCTCTCCTTCTTCAGGATTTTGAAAGGTCAGTGATTTCCTTCACTTCAGGGAATAAGCCTCCGAAACGTTGATTTTTGATTAAAAAAAGTTAGTTTAAATTATCTCTTTTTTTTGAATTTTGGACTGCCTCATCAAAATCCAATCAATTCACTTATCAGTCCATCTTCAAAAACTACTTCAATCTTACTAAATAGGTAAGTATAATGAAATGGATCTTCTTGTTTTTTATTAAATGAAGAATCAACCAGGACTTAGAATATCTTCGGAATTTTTCAAATTTTATCTGTATTTTAATATTATAATCGCCCATGCTGAGAGCGTTGCTTTACATAAATATATATCTACTATAATACAAAATCTCTATTTTAGCAATTATTGGAAATTCAATGACAGACATATCTCGAATTTATTATACTTTAATTTTTTTAAATTAATTTTTGACCAGTGCGAATGATAATTTTTTCATTGTCATTGTTGCACTATGTTTCGCGACCCCCAAATTCACTTACTCGACCCAAAAGAGAGTCGAGACTTATAGTTTAAGAAACACTGCTCTAGCCGGAATAGAATTAAATATTCAAAACTCTATAATATATACTATATCTAATAAATCGATTCGCATTCATATAATAATGATTTCGAGTCCACAACGTGATAAGCTCTATAAATAAATAATTGGCGAATTAAAAAAACTTTTAGAATATATTTATACTTCATTATAAAATAATCGAAGTTAATAATTTACTTCGGCGTAAGGTTAGGGTTATTTAGGCCTTCTAGAAACGTAACGACTATATCTCTAACGGGCCAGTACAACTAGAAGCTAATCAATAGAATAATCTAACCAACCAAAATAAGAAGTATAACTAAACAATTTTGATTTGAAATCATGTCAGCCTCTTTGTTCCTTTAGACATTTATTCCAATGACTGTATACAAATCTCTCATTAGATAATCAATTTATCAATTTTTTAACAAAGTAATGCTTATTTTCCTCTTCTATACTTAATATTCGTATATATTATTTTTTTATCTTATGAGAAAATAAATAATCGATTCATAACTTTCTTCACAAAGTCATTAGCATATACGATGATCATATCAAATTCCCCCAGAACTTTTTCCTACGCGACTAAAAATGCAAACATAAGAACAAAAGAACTAATCATTTCCTTTGTATAAATGCATATTTTTATTCTTATTTTATTTTATTTTTTTTAATTTGAAAGTAATTCTTGAATTTAATTTTAATTAAATTCTATATAGTAGTATTTAATAGTTAATTTTATATTTTAATATAGGTACTTATATTTTCCTGGATTAGAATAATATTTTTTTAGAATCTTTTTCTCTTTTAATAATCTCGTCCACTTTAATAATAATTAAGTTGCCTGATGGGGATTATAATCAAATCTTTTTAATTCCATTAATGTTACTCTCCAATTTATTACACCATTTGACAAGATATATTCGCATGTGATTAATTTTATTACATTTTGTTCTTCAATGCTATCATCAGTAAATTTATTAAATTTAGAAAATGTCAATATATAATAATGACCTTAAAATATATTCATGGTTCCTAGTCAAAAATTCCTTTGTTGGTTCTTCTATTTTTTAATTTTACCTACATTTTACATAATATGTATATATATATATTTTTTACTAGTTCATTTTTTCCTAATTTTGTGATATATTTTACAAACTAATACACTCTAAAAATTTGACTTTTAGTTAAATTATGTTTCAAGAAGAAAAGATAGAAATTTAAATCAAGTACCATATGAAGCCCTTGTAACAAAAATCCGATATGCTGACGCTCTGCTAATGTGTATAATGTATATGTTATACTATTTGATTTAGCGATTGATTAAAACAACTTACATCAGTAGTATATCATACATTATATTTTATAATTAGCTTCAGAATATTACATTTTCAAATTAGAGGTAGAAATTAACTGCATCTTGTATATGATGCCTAATATAATTGAATTAACTTTGAAATCTCATTTTGTATTACAATTTACAACTTACAATTTATTAGACTACTAGGACTCGACTCCTGGACTAGGTGTCTAAATGTCGTGCATTTGATTAGTTTGTCTCATTAAAAATGGGAAATTTGGGTAGTTTCAGCCTAAACTTCTCTTTCAATAAACAGCTCAACCACAAATGCATCAAATCTAATAAATTTTTCAATTTTCTGTCGATATTATCAGCATCTTTTGCAATTGACTTTTTCACTATTTATTTAATCACCTTTAAAAGTTTTAAGTTTTTCAATCTGAGATCAATTATATTAAAATAAATTTACATCAATTTTTTCAAATTAATTTAATTAATATATCAATTAATTTTAAATCAATTTATTCTGCTCTTAATTATTTTCTTCTATAATAAAAAGAAGTTCGCATCTTTTCAAGTCCCCGCCCGGGCCTAGCAGTAAAACAAGTATTTAGCCGTACAATAATAAATACCACAATTTAAAACTGCACTTCTGTATTATGCGCAATGAAAATAAACACCTTAACACTGATCAATGGGGGTGATCTTTTGTGGGGGTATTATTGTAGTCAACTTGCTATATAAGGTAAAACAAGCTTCTAAGTCAAATTGCCGGAGCTCCTTTCTCAGTGTATTTGTTGATTTAAGTTTTGTGAAGAGAGTTATTTATGTTTATTTGTAAATGACTTCAAGTTATAAGTAAATTTTGATTAATGAATATTATAAAGAGTTTTTTTTTTCTACGCCCCCTAGACTTCGGTACCCCCCTTCGGTATGCCACTGGTATCGTCAAGATTGAGAACAGAGCAAAATGTTTTTCTAATCACCCGATAAAAATAAAAATTTTATATTTTAAAGATGGAATTTTATTGAGGTTTTTGGATTGAGGTTTTTGGACAAAAAACCTCCAATAAAATTCCATCTTTAAAATATAAAAAATTTTTAAGAAAAAAATAAAAACCGACTTCAAAAAATTAAATGCAACAAATAAAATACACTAAAAGGTATAAAATAATTATTATCTTATTTAGTTACAACTAAACGATGAAATATTAACACGAAATTACTTTTAAAGTCGGTGCCAAACAAACTATACCTATAAGCGAGCGTACCCGCCAAACGTACTAAGTAAGATCCGTCGAGTGCGATTCATAAAAGGTATATGTTTGGCACCAACTTCAAAAAGTAATTTCGTGTTAATATTTCGTCGTTTAGTTGTAACTAAATAAGATAATAATTATTTTATACCTTTTAGTGTATTTTATATTTGTTGCATTTAATTTTTGAAGTCGGTTTTTATTTTTTCTTAAAAATTTTTATTTTTCTCTTTTAGTGATGTTATTAATAGTGATTATATCATCAGAACTTGACCAAATTAATATGACACCATCCCTAAGACACCCCTTTCGGATAAAAAAAGAACCATCGAAATCGGTTCATAAACAAAGAGGTTAGGTCTAAACAAACCTAATAAAAAAGGTCTAATACCTATGAAAAATCGAAAAAAATGGGACCAATCGGAAGCTAGACTGGACCCAATGCAAAAAAAAATTTTCAAAATCGGTTGACAATTGGCGGAGATATGAGGTAACATAGGCACAAAAAAAAAAAAAAAAAAATTCAGTCGAATAGAGAACCTCCTCCTTTTTTGAAGTCGGTTAAAATTCTGGACACACTGGCATAATAGCAAGATGATCGCCATCCAATTGCCAAAACTTAATAAAAATTTTAATTAAATTTATTATTTTATTTTATTTCTTATAAAAGAAGAGTAAGCGAAAGTGATGTGCACTTAGGCTATTCTAACATTTCTTTCTTTTAGGAGATAAATATAAATACTTATTAAATAACTCTTGCAGCGATTACATTTGCTTTTCCAAGTTCAAACTGGTTTAATACACTTGGGATCCAATGTTCGTTATCTAGATTAGCCAAATTCCTTGTTATATTACATGGACTGCCATATTCCCTGTCGAGTTTATAGTCTTGGAAATGGAGAGAGGGTCGCGAACCCCAATATCTCCCCACATGTCAATTCCACTGGGATAGAAGCAGCAAGCAACACAAATGGATCGGGTATAATTTACTATCACTAATTCATCGGAATTTATTACATCTCAACCAGTTTGCTTATTTTTCTAATTTAATATTAAAATAAAAAAAATGGTCCCAGCAAGGGGAGAATTACTATTTTAGAATGAATATTCATTATCTTGTTAAAAAAAATGAAATATTACAATTTATACTCATAAGGGTTAATGAGAAATCATCCAAAATTCATTTTCATGCTGGGGCAAAATTTTTTAATCTTATCTATTTAAAATATAAAAAATTTCCTTGTGTCTACTCAAATTTGTTATGAGTGTTTTTGAAAAATACTAATATAAGTGTGAAATAAAAAAGTACTCTGAAAATAATACATCTTTAAATTCAAGATTTTTTAATTATTAATCAGCTTACTGATTCTTTGATGAACTGAAGACTGCTTTCATAATGGACAACCCGAAATTAAAAAAATAAGATAAAATTTTCTAGTTAAGTCAGCAAAGATTCAACTATTTGTAATTAAAAACAATTTTATATTTATTTATTTAAAGTATTTTTTTAATATAGGTTTGAGTTTGAGTTTATACCGTTAATTATGATATATACAATAAATATATATTATTCATGGATTATAATTCATTGATTAAAATATAACATAGAATAAATTCTCATGAATGACTAACCCAATTATTTATCAATTATAATTAATTGAATAAAATATAATTTCGAATCAATTCTCAAGAAAAACTAACTCAATTATTCATCAATAATAATTTATTTGTTAAAATATAATTTAGAATCAATTCTCATGAAAGACTAAACCCTATTTATAAATAATAATGGATATGCATTTTTGTCGTGTGCAAATGCAGGCTGTATAAATTCCAGATACGTTACCTCTTAATTCTCCCTATTGATTGTCCGATAAGTATGAGTCATTCATTCATCGGTCGATCCCCAAGCAGGTCCTCAATGGACCCTAGTTAAAAGTGAATCAGTGCAAATGCCTGGAACAACTTGGTCTTCTACTCACTTCAATTCTTCCATTCACTTGATTTTTTTTATTTCAATTCGAGTTATTTTCATTGAATTCAATTTTAATAAAATTTCTTGATAATATATATGTGTTTGAAATATATTTACCTTCCTATCAATTTTACTTCATAAATATTTTTTTTTATCTTATTTTAAAGTAAACTTAAAGTAACTGAAAAATGATTTTATAATTTATTCAACGCTAACGGAATTGATATGTTGAAAGTATTCTATAAATCTATGTAGCACGGTAATTTCTTGGTTGGAAGGCCATCAAAAATTAAGTATGAGCTTATCTTAACCGTCCACTATTAGTCAAGCTATTTGCATCCCAATTCAAGAGATATACTAGAATTTACAACTCTCTCCACTATCTTGTTTTCCAAAATCCAGTAGCGGCTTTACTGGGTAGGCAGAGTGGACATTGCTTACCCAAAATTTTTATAAAAAATTGGTATTAATAATTTCATTTTTTTAAAAATGGGTATATTTTTTGATAGTTTTTTAATTTTAACATTATAATACAAAATACAATAATAAATTCAAAATTATTAAATTTAGCAACATTTTATAAGGAAAAACAAAGATGACAATAAGTAAAAACACAAAAATATTATTCTTATTGTTATATTTCAAGCAACGATATTTTTGATTTTTCAATTTTATAATTTTGTTTTTGTGTGCTATTCTGGTGTTTTTTTACTGATTTTAAAACATGTAGTATTTAAATTTTCTACTTTTATGATGGGGTTATTTATGGAGTAAGTACTGTAAAACTCCCCCACTAAATAACGACTAAGCATATATAAAACTAAGAATGTATAAGCAAAATCTTGCTTACCCAAAATAAAATGTCTAAAGCCGCCCCCTGCTAAAATCTTTATACTCGGATATAATAAGCGGGATTCAAACGACTTATTTTTATATCTTATCTAAAATTGTTTCTGAAGCTGCCAATAAAAGATTCAACTAATCTAAAGAGTGTAGAAATGGTTATATTTTAATCTTGTAAAAATTGCATTTTTTTTTATTTTAATGATATCAGCTTTATAAGCATTATTTTAAGAAATCTAACGTGAGATGATACATGTATATCTCTGAAAGGTGAATTTGATAAGGTGCGGGGGAGTAACTCGAATTTAGCCTAAGGTGCTTATACTGCGCTCAGTCTCGTACCAGTATATCAATAACAATAACGTTTGAGACATACAGGTAATACTCAGCGAAAAATTAAAATTTTATAAAATTGTAGATGTTTATTAAACTAAAAATAATGTAGTAAGAGTTATATTAAATAGTTTTAAAATATATTTTTATTATTGGTTTGTGTAAGATTTTCATTTACTTGTAGTCTCAACTAAATAATTTCTATGTTCATATGCTTGTTTCACAAATTCCATTTGTCCAATTCTACGACAAAACAAATATTAAGGAGTTGAATCCGAGTAGAAGTTATTTATGGAGCCTTAAAGGATTAAAAATTGAAGAATCAGAAAAGATATTAGCACGGAAGTAACTATATAACATCCTTTAAAGTATAGTCAAGGGCGGATCCAGGGAGGGGGGGGGGGCGGAGGTTTTTTTTTAAATTTTTAATTTTAAAATTGAAAATAATTCTATGTGTGTGTGTGGGGGGGGGCGTCTCTGCTCCGACCCCCCCCCCCCCCCCCCCCTTGGACAATTCGATCGCGACACACTTTCGAGATAAAAAAAGTAGATCTTATATACATTCTCCCCCCCCCCCTCGTAGAAAAAATTCCTGGATCCGCCCTTGAGTATAGTAGATACTTATATTTAACTTTTAAGGTCATAGGTAATGGTTCTAGATGAAACATGTTTATATAATAATAAAAAATTGGGTAAAATTGCAAGGTAGGTTTCACAAAAGAATGAAATAAAACAAAAATCCGATATATTTCGGGTTGTCAGCCCATCATCAGGAGTCAGAAAAAAAATTATAGAGATAATACATTAGTTTCGTCCTCTTTATGTTTATTTAAAAGAAAATCTGCATTTATTTATAAAAAATCTTTAATATAAAATTATTTAACTTCATTTGCGATAGTAAGTAACCTCTTAAGCGAGTATGAATTTCGCGATAGGAGTGACATCTCTCCGAGCTATAGAAAATTAATACTTACATGTTATTGGGGAAACAAATTCTATTCTACCATAATAATAATACATCTACTTCTTCGTTAACTAAGACCTCTGATTTTCGACAATATTCTTAAACTTGAATAAAAGAAGAATGTATGATAAATAAGAAAAATATAATGAGAATATTAAAAAAAAAAATTTTTAAGAAAAAAATAAAAACCGACTTAAAAATTAAGTGCAACAAATATAAAAATACACTAAAAGGTATAAAATAATTATTATCTTATTTAGTTACAACTAAACGACGAAATATTAACACGAAATTACTTTTAAAGTCGGTGCCAAACAAACTATACCTATACCCGCCAAACGAACTAAGTAAGATCCGTCGAGTGCGATTCATAAAAGGTATATGTTTGGCACCAACTTCAAAAGTAATTTCGTGTTAATATTTCGTCGTTTAGTTGTAACTAAATAAGATAATAATTATTTTATACCTTTTAGTGTATTTTTATATTTGTTGCACTTAATTTTTTAAGTCGGTTTTATTTTTTTCTTAAAATTTTTATTTTTCTCTTTTTAGTGATGTTATTAATAGTGATTATATCATCAGAACTTGACCAAATTAATATGACACCATCCCTAAGACACCCCCTTTCGATAAAAAAAGAACCATCGAAATCGGTTCATAAACAAAGAGGTTAGGTCTAAACAAACCTAAACAAACCTAATAAAAAAGGTCTAATACCTATGAAAAAAAATCGAAAAAAAAAATGGGACCAATCGGAAGCTAGACTGGACCCAATGCAAAAAAATTTTCAAAATCGGTTGACAATTGGCGGAGATACGAGGTAACATAGGCACAAAAAAAAAAAAAAAAAAATTCAATCGGAATGAGAGAACCTCCTCCTTTTTGAAGTCGGTTAAAAAAACTATAAAGGAAAATAGTAAACGAGCGTTAAAAGTTTTTACTTGCTCTATTGTGCAAGAGGAGGGTTTCTAGCTGTATATTTTTTATTTTTCATAATCTGTGCATCATTACATGCCACATTTCTTTCGAACAGCCCATTGAACAAAGAAAAAACCTATGCTGTTTTTAACGAATCGTTTATTAACGAATAACGGATCTTGCTGTCAAGCCATTGTGACTATTTGCTAGAATTCCTGAGCCGCTGCCAGATTTTCTCTATTCAAATTCTTCTTCTTTTTTTTTCATTTTAATTTGTAAATTCACACAATTATCCTAAATCCAGGACCCGGTCTAGGTGGGCACAAGGAAGACCGAGAACGGCAAATTGGAGGGACGGAAAAATTGGTAGAAAAAGAAAATTAGATAAAAAAAAGTTTATTCACTAAACAATACTCCCAAGTAAACTCCAAGTGTATAAATCTACCTTGCGTTAAATATTTAACAATTCGCCTCCTGAACTCGTGTAAGAAGTTAACACATCAAAAAACATAATAACAAAGTAAAATAAATTGAAAAAGTAATGAAGCTGTTGAAGCTTTTATTTGTATGATTAATTTTATTAAAATTTGAAATTTTATTAAAATCACATATAATTAATTATAATTATTTATTGAACACGAATAAATAATACAATTAAACTACGACGTTTCGATCGACTTATTCTGCGATCGTCCTCAAATATAAGCGATCGAAACATCGTAGTTTTATTGTATTATTTATTCGTCTTCAATAAACAATTATAATTAATTATGTAAGATTTTAATAAAATTTCAACTCTTAATATTGAAAAAGTTTTAAAAAGTAGATATTGGTATACATCAGTGTTTCTCAACCTGTGTGCCTCGAGAGATTGTCAAATGTTCCGCGAGACTTTTTGACAAATAATTAAAATTCCATGGGTTTTGTAACTTTGAAATAGTATTTGTAATAACTTCATTTTTTTTTTGTATCATACAACTTTTACATTTTTTATATTCAGGTGTGCCGCAAATGATTCCAGATATTTTTAGTGTGCCTTCAACCAAAAATGATTGAGAAACACTACTCTATCTTTAAAAGTTCTGGTTCTAAAATGCACAAAGAAAAAAATTTATTGAGATTTTAATGCGAAGTCATAATATAGGCATAAATAAACAATTTATATTTAAATTTATTATTAAATACTAGGGCATATCTAGCGACCCAAGCCTTGGAAAATTTTTCACTTTTTTTCTTAATTAATAAATGTGCGGGGGGGGGGGGATTCTTTCAATTGAATCCGATCGAAGAAAATAACTAAAAAGGATGTCGATAGAATTATATAACTTCTTCCTTTATAGCGAAGAAAATGCAAGTCAAGACCTGTTCAGACTATAAAGATTCAATTTTTAATTTCTATTATTCTAGGAATGGCCTTTTGCTTTTGGATCAAATTTATACTCGTTATAGAGAGAGCAAATATTTAATTGAAATAATGTGAACAAATATTTATTCTAACTGGCGAACGTAGGTACTGGGTCGTGAAAAAGTTTTACTTTTTTCTTCATTTTTATCATTCAATAGAAAAATTAAGTTCATAAAAAGAAATCGTCATAGAGAGTTTGTTCTGTAGCAAAATTTTTATATTTTCAATGCGGAGAACTGTTTAGATTTTGGGCTCTCTAAGCCAGTGTTTCTCAACCTGTGTGCCGCGAGCTTTTTTGAAAAATATATAAAATTGCATGCGTTTTGTAACTGGATATGTTTAATTTGATAATAAAATTTTTAATTCAAAATGATTTGATTTTTTTATTTTGGTAAAAAAAAATTCGAATTCGATTTTTTTTTCCAATTTTTCAGGTACCTACCTTAAATCCAAAAATTGAAAATCTATATTTATCCGCGTGTGTGACCAAATAAAATATAAATTTTTTGGCACTAGAACGAACTGAACGATTCTGCGTTCTTGACTAGTGATAATAATGGGGGATCTGTGAACACAAAAATTATGACTTTATGTTTTTGAATTATCGTGGATTATGGGAATCTAGACAGATCGACATTGATATTATTATGAAAAAAGGCGCCGAGACTCGGAAAAGTTTGGAAACCCTGCTATATATCTTCTAATAAAAATGTTCATCTCTATAATCGCGCAAAACCAAAATTTTACCAATATTTATTCTAATAGAGTGCCCATCAGATTATTGAGCCACAAATTAAGCCTCAAGAATAGCATAAATATGCTTAGGGCTAGGGTGGGGGTCCGCAAAAAAATGTTCAAAAGGGGGTACTAGGATTACACAAGTTTAAGAATCCCTGTTCTATTTGGTACGTCTTGATCTAGAAAATTTTGATTTTTTAATGATTTTATTGCCACGTTGTATACCAAAAAGTAAATTTTGAATTTTTAGGGTTTAAAAGAATAATTTTTCGAAAAATAAATTTTTCTATTTTATAAATAAAATTATAACTAAAATAAAAGGAAATACTTGACCATACCCAGTATGGTAAAGTAAAAAGAAAAACGAGTGTTAGTTGATTGCCGCTATAAGCTACGAGGCTGAGTCTGATTTGTACCCGTAGATTAGGTTGTGTAGGTAAGTTTCTCAAATTTTATATATATGTATATTTTATGATCCGATTTCTAAACCTCCCCAGACGATTTCTAATATGGGAAAATATATTAATTACCAGAATTTTCGTCTTTCGTCTGTATTTAGCTATATAATGTGTTTAAATGTATTAATTATTATAAAAAGAGCACTTATTATAGTTTAATTAACTACTTGTTTATAGAAATCTATAGAATATTTCAAAAAACTATGTACGATATATATTTGTACATATAATTCCTATTGATATTGAAAAATTTTAATGAAATTTCAAAACTGAATTTTCATTTTTCTTTGTACATTTATTGACCTGAAGCACACATTTAAATCGTAATTTAATGAAATGCTAGAAATTGTATAAATGTCATTTATAACGACAGTTGTATTGATTAAATAATTTCATTTACATGTTAAGAGTGAAGTCATCAGTGTAGGTATTAATATCTTTCCTGTTTATTTTGAAATTATTTCTTCAAAATTTAATTCTATAATAGATGCACCAACATGGCCTTTAAAAGTAGAATTGAAATTTTTTACTCTAACTACTTCTTTTAGAATATCATTAACTCAAAAATAGCAAATTCACTAATTATTATATCTATTGTTTATCTATCTGTCCGTTTTTGGAAGCGATGATATATCAAAAACGGTACATTTTAGTAAAATTAAATTAGAATTACAAATTAAGAAGGTATTATATTAAAAATTTGATTAAAATTGTTCTGCTAGAACTACTATGAATTTAATTCAGGTGATGATTTAGATTTTTTGACATTTTCGCGAAAACGGTTTAAAATATTTTTTGTTAAATTCTGTCTATCTATTTTCAAGAGTGACGCATTATTCTTTTTCCCATCATAACATTTGTGTTTTTATTTTTTTTATTCTTATTTTATTCTTATTTTTTCTCTTAATGTTGCTATTGTCCAAAATCAACCTGTTGGTAAAACTTTTTAGTTTAATACCAAGCGATTAAAATAATGGACCCATTCAGGATTGGATTCAAGATGAAAGACGAACTCTTTAGCTATAGACACGTCACCTTTTTTTTATTACAAAATATACAACCTTTGCGATGATAACCTTTAGGATACGTGAAATATTATTCCCATTGAATGAGAATTGAGGGGCGTTGTTTACATTTTTTAATCCTTTGAATTGCAAAAATGCCACTTGCCAGAATATCTGCAAATAAACAATATGACAAAAATGAAAAAAATATAAACTTAATTAAATTATTATTATTATTATTATTTTGTAATAAAATACATAGATATAAGTGCAGGTCCTGTGGTGTGTAAACTATACTTTTTTACATTAATTGGTATAATATAGGAATAATAAATTTCTCATTGATTTAGATTATGAAAAAAATCTAAGCTATTTAAAATTTTCTTAGGACAGCTTCCCCTTACTGAAGTTGCTGATCAAGGGAATTTTTACTTGTTACGTCCATTACAACTCGATGAAACTCAGCTCAAACCATTCTAGCAAATTTCAGAGCCATGATTTCCTTCTTCTATCGTTTTTCTGTCTTTTATCTTGTCTTTAATACACATTGGATAAATTCGTTTTGTTGTTATAGAAAGCTGATCACGATTCTTTCATTAGTTATGTTACCAAATTGCTATATAACATCAAAATGAATTTATCTATATACCATTATATGGGCCTATGACAAATAAGAGACAAAATTTTTCTAATTAAAAAGACTAATGATGGAGGCCAAGCCTTCAAAACTATAGTCTATAAGAAAGAAATTATATTATACTATTAGGTGTCTACATATTTATATTCATTATATAAGTAGGTATATGTTAGGGTCCTCCTAATTTTGAATATTTTCGAATATTTCCTCGGACAGGGGCTCATATGGTTCTAAACGAGGGGTGAACCGCAACCTAATATACTGTACACCTACTTCCAAATATTTCCAAGTACTTCCAAATATTTCCAAGTGCTTTTAAATATTTCCAAATACTTTCAGATATTTCCAAGTACTTCCAAATGTTTCCAAGTACTTCCAAATATTTCCAAGTAATTGCAAATATTTCCAAGTAATTCCAAAAATTTCCAAGTACTTCCAAATATTTCCAAGTACTTTCAAAATACTTGCAAAGAGGTGTACATCCACTTCCAATCGCGGATCACCCCTCGGTTCTAAATAAATAAAAAAAAATACCTCCCAAGTTTCAAGTCTCTATCTCAATTTTAACCTAGTGCTTGCTACACAGCGATTAAGTTTCCCATCTTCTAGTAAATAACATGAGGTTTTTGGCATTGAACGATCAACTTTTTATTCCGGCCAAACTAATGGTTCAAAAATTTTGAAACTCTATAGACTTTATCCTTATATTAGTATCTAACCCTAAGAATTTTTACAAATTTTTAGCTATTATAATTTTGGAGTCTATAACTTATTACAGTATTTTATCTAGATCTAACTCCATAATTGTAATAGCTAAAAATCTGTAAAAATTCTGAAGGATATCTACTATCATAAGAATAAAGTCTACAGAGTTTAAAAATTTTTTGAACCATTACTTTGGCCGGAATAAAAAATTGATCGTTTGATGCCAAAACCCCATTCTATTTAGATGGGAAACTTAATCGCTGTGTAGCACTAGGTTAAAATTGAGATAGAGACTTGAAACTTGGGAGGTATTTTTTATTTATTTATTTAGAAACATATGAGCCCCTGCCCGCGTAAATATTCGAAAATATCTAAAATAAGGAGCACCCTAGTATATGTATACGCAGTGAACAACCTCATTGATTTCTTTTTATTAATCAACAACATCTCTGCAAAATAAATTTTTTTTAATTATTTATTTTTATATTTTTTCGTTTTAATTTATCTCATGTACAACATTTTTCTTTTCTTTTGAATATTGGACATTAACATCAAGAGCAATAATATTGTAGATTGATGATTATTACCCCGTCATGCAAATAAAATTATTTTCGCTAAAACACACTTAAATTTGCATGAAATATTTTATTTCTTTCTTTTGTCTGTTTTCGAATTCTTATTGCTTCTTTTTCTTTTCTTAATGGTTCTTTTCTCTTGTAATTATTTGAATTAATGAGAAGTGGATGTTGTTGTTTTGTCTTCAACCACCGCGTCTGCGTTTTGCCTCTTTTGCCGCCCAGAGTCCAAGCTGTTGCCCCAGCGGCGTCTTCGTCATGGCCCGATGCATACACCGTTGGTCTCGAAACACTTCTTCGAGACACGGTTTGCTAACTCGCAAGGCGATAAAAAAATCCAACCCTCCCCCTTGTGTGCACAGCTGTCTTACAATAGCCTGCCTCTTAAGTTTTAATTCAGAATTAGTATTTTATACAAGAAATTAGGCTTTTTATAGAAATATCCTAACAAATCCACACTTTAATCTAGTTATTTACTTGTAATTGATGTGAATTTTTTTAAGTTAGATTTGTTATTTTATTTTATTTTCGCTTTTGTGCTACTAAGGCCGTCAACGACCAATTTTGATACATTTATTATTACATTATGTTTTTATTTAAACATTCACAATATTTACTCACTTTCAAATCAATTTCGATCTTTTACTTATACTAACTTAAGGTAGTTCTTTCACAAATGCAAAAATTCAAGAAGTCTTCGAAACTTGGAATATAAGTCATTAAACATAATAAACACACTGTTAAAATTTGAAGACGATTTACCACACCAAACACAAATTTTTTACATATGGTAAGATTGGGAAAGGGTGGGAAAATGATCAATATTTTTTTTTTATTGAAGGACATTCACCATCTTGATGAAAAACTAATATTTGTTAGAATAATATATTCAGAGTAACTTAAAAAAATTGAAATTATTTACCTCGTAGTTTTGATAAAAAATAAAAAAATATATATATGTATTTGGGCGATTTTTTTAATGGAGGGGATATAAGATCAATGTCTTGGAAACGATCCATTCATAAAGAGGATATAATAGTGTGAGAAGTACAGTCACGTTAAAAAAACATAATCTAAAATTTTAGCACCGCTCATATGTATTGAGTGGTTACGAGGCTAAAACTTTTTGTGTGGATTGTCGCGAAAGAACTACCTTAAACAATTTTATATCTTTAAAAAAATTACTGTTTTTTCACATCTAGACTTTATATTTAAACATTGTTTTAAATTTTTAGGGAGATTTTATTTTCAAATTTAACTGGATAAAATGAAAATTTATTAAATATAAATAAGCCTAAAAATTATTGAAAGCTAATTTTATTTTGTAGACTAAACAGTAAACAATTTTAGGATATGTCACTGAGAGTTTAATGCATTTTTCTGATAAATGGACATTTTTGTAAATATGAACATGGTTAGGGAATGTTCACCACAGAGTTAACAGAGGGAGTTTTACTATTTTTGAACTCCCCCCCTCATTATAAGGTCATATAGGGTGTATATGGGGAATTTCGTACAAATTAACATTTTAAAGATATTTTTTGGGTATAGGATAAATGACCAATGTAAAAAGGGGCAAACGCTACCTATACGTCCTTTCAACAAACTTTGATATTTGACCTGGTTCAAAATTGCAAAATTGCTTTGTTGAATATTCTTGAAAAATCCAGTTTATTATGTTTTGAGTTAATTTCTATTTGATATCGGAAATGGTTCATTAAAGTAACAGGAAACAACCCTCAAATTTGAGTATATTTAATCATTCCAATCACTCGACCACATATCCGGAGAGAACATTTTTTATTTTCAGCACCCTCTTGGATTTTGTCAATAAATACACCCACTGTACGTTTTTGATTAAGAAAAAAATACATAATTAAATACCTATAAAAAACAAATGTCAAAATGAAAAAAATTTAATTTCAAACTTTTGCTTTGAAAAATGCACCCTTCAGTTTATATTTCAATAAAAAAAAAACAGGGAATTGTGTCCTCTTTCCTTCCTGTCAGATTGGACATTCATTTTCCTTTTATTTTTCGACTTTTCCACTTTAATTTCGGAATACTTCATTAAATATTCATATTTATATTTCCACTCTCTCTCTTTCTTATTTATTGAGCCACTTATTTGCCCAACCTTGTAAATTTCGACAAAATATTTATTTTTATTATTCGATATTGTTGATTGAGCAGAAAATAGAAAAATCAGAAAACGTAGATAAATTGGATGCGTAACATTGAATCTGTCAATTTTCTGATTCATTTCATATTGGAATTTCTTTTTCACTCATCCCCGAAAAATTTCACTTTACATATTTTAAATAAATCACATTCCACGTTGTATAAAAAATAACGATAAATATAAATAAGGTGTGGGTGTAAAAGTTTTGACGTGTTTTGCATTTTGCTACTAAAAAACAATTTATTCTATTTTATTGAAAATGATTTATTTAATCAATGAGATGCTTGTTATTCCTTCCATGACATTTTCCCATTTTCCTGGTAACATTTGGGGAGTTCCATCATAAAAATAGGTTCTCATCTTTTTGAAGTATACCTAAATTGTATATAAATATTGGAAGAAAAAGTGAAATTTTTCAAGACTCCGTACGCTGTTTGAGGCCTGTTTGATAAAATACGACACTCAAAATTTCGCCTTTTTGGACCCACGCTGAGCTACATTTTCTGGGACCCTCCTAACAAATATAACGGATGAAAAAGTGAAATTTTTTAAGACTCCGTACGCTATTTGATAAAATACGACATGCAAAATTTCGCCTTTTTGGACCCACGCTGAGCTACATTTTCTGGGATCCTCCTAACAAATATAACGACACAAAAGCAAGAGACCCCCACATATAAACGATTTGTTGCTGACAAGCTAAGAAAAAAATTAAAATTAAATTGAATAAGTGCGAATGTCACGTTTCTTTGACCTCCACCGCTCCCTTGTCACATATTATCACGCTAAGCAATAACCCCCTCCCTTGTTTGTGAACGTATTTTATGAATGGCCCCTTTGCAATTTCAGTGATAATGCAAATCACACCTGTTCGATTGTTTATTATTTTTTATTATATAAACGGATAAAATCTCAAAAAAATACTCAAAAAATATAATTTTTTGAAAAATTTTGAATTTGTAGCTCTGGAGCTAGAAAACCCAAATCTAATCACTTCTCCGCATAGGTAATTCAAACATTTTCATTTAAAACGAGCTTTCTACAACTTTTCATTCTTAATAAGTTATCGTGGTATCCCTGAATCGAGACACACAGCCAGAAAAAGAATGGCTGAAAATTATTTTTCTACTCGTTCCAGACATTTTTCACAAAGAGAAAAAATATTTATTGAAAATTTTTGAATTACCTATTCATTACTAGACTCGCCCTGCCTTCTGACGCCGAGTAATATATACGTTCATTCACTATAACTATAATGAATGCCTGTTAACATATAAGTACCTAGAACTACCTTTCTCGATGATTCATTCTAAGTTATTGTGATCCTAGTCTTAAGCTGAGTCTTAACCACAGCTGAATTATAGTAAGAAATCAACATCAAAACTTTTTCATAAAAAAAAACATATAATATATAGGTAAATTTTCAATTCTGAACGAATATAAAGGATGCATTTTTATGTCCGACTTTTGTTCACTTAGTTCTTCAGCTTCAAAGAACTGGCACTGTGGTCAAACATAACGTTCTTGCGGTAAGTTAAAAACTGGTCATTTTTGCAATATTTTTTCTATACAAGTTCCTTAAAAATAAAAATATTTGTTTTAAAATGTGGAGATAAAATAATATAAATACTAGGGTGTAGATGTATTTTATAATCAAGTGATTTGCACGAATCATGATGGATTTATAATTGTTTTTTTATCCGAGTTTTTGGCAGATTTATTCTAAAATAATTGCTTAGCCCAGATTATATTAAACACGGCCCCGCGCTATCTATTCATGCAGGAAGGATTAAACTTCTGTGGACGTAGTCTGATAAAAGGGTTAGATTTTTTTAACCAATTCTTATAAAGAACTTTGTTTTATTGATGATAGACAGTAGTTTAGTTTAGTTTAGTTTATCATCACCAACGAGCACTAGAACAAGAGTCAGGAAGAAAAATATTACTTGCTTCCTTCATTGACTCTTTGACCCTGAAGAAGGTGGAGAGATCCTCAGAAACGTCGTTTCAAAAGCTGTAAAGAGAAACTTCTAATAAATACTCTTTTATTGGAAATATTATTTTTATTTATTCCTGGACTGCCTTCCAATAAAACTCTCACTTATAAAGAATTTTTCGCAATAAATCTAATTTTCATCACTATTCAGCAACTGCGCTTACTTATATGGTAGATTTTTATAAGCGTTTATCATTTTATTTTTTTCGATTTGTCTAAAATAAAAAATATATTTTATGTTTTTCTCTTACCCATAATATTCCCAGGTGTAGGTTAAAATATAAAAATAATTTTAAACATGATATCTTGATAAACATTTCGTTTTCAATTTCATTTCCACCTCGTAATTCAACACGAAATATTGCCATATTAAAAAAAAGACAGGAAAGTAAATATTCGTTTGTCTAAAACGTGAAACTTGTCCAATCAAAAATGATTTGTCTCCTTGTATGTATTGCAAAAGTATTAAATTGCACTGGCGTCTGTCCTAGCTTCCTTCTCTCAGCTAATCTGTCCCAAGATATGAGACGGTCTCATATTTTTTCTCATTTATCTAGTTTATTCTTTGGTAGTGAATTTCACTGAGTCGACAGTGTTCAGTGATTGCCGTGACAGAGAGAAAGACCTCCAGTAATCTTAAAGGAAAAGGAGAAAGGATCGGTGTCAGGGCTGAAACCTCACTCTTAGTTTCCGCCAACCAGGCTTTGATCTCAACTCTCGCACATTTAATGATAAGGATACTAAAAGGTGGTATATACAAGTCAAGATGGTCTTGTCTGAAAGAAAAACTGACTGAAGGAATTTTATGAATATTCAACCATCAGATAAGGCAGGAGTCGGCTATCTGCGGACCGTGGGCCGTGGTCCGCCGATTAATCGAGTAATAATCTAAATATATTTACAAGAGGGTTCCCTGCTTTTTGGTTAGGGAGTGGGTGAAAGAACCAAGAGGAAAATGCGGATTACAAATAAATTAACTAAACAAGAAATTTAGAAAAACTAAATTAACTATAAAAAGAAAATTAATAATATCCATTTTCTTTTCATTAGTTAATTTTCATTAAGCATTTATTTATTTATTTTTTTATTTAAATTGGAGTTTTATATATATATGTTGCAGTAAAAACCTGTTTTTAGTAAGAACGGGCCTCTTACTAGTTAAAACGCGTTTCACTGAATACCTTTGTGGCAACTAGAATTTACTGATGTTTGTTGATTGAAGGAGACAATAAAAAAGTGTAATCTTCTGCTGAATTATAAATTTTATTTATTTATAACGAGACTATATTTCGAGGGCTTTGTTCTTCATCAGTCTATTACAATGGACAGGTGAATCCATTGTAATAGACTGATGAAGAGGGCAAAGCCCTCGAAACTATAGTCTCGTTATAAATAAATAAAATTTATAATTCCAGCAGAAGACACACTCTTATTCTCTCCTTCAATATAAAAAAATTCTGCTACCCTCGGCAAAAAACTTTCAAATTGATATTTGTTGAGTTTAATCCAAAGGTCTAGAATCTTCATTTTTGACTTTTCGACTCATTTTAAGTGTTTATTTTCAAAAAAAAATTAACGAAAATGTCAAAAATTACATCCTCTACAACTGTGCTTCTAATTTTTGACATTTTTGTTTAAAATTTTTTGAAAATAAACACCCAAAATGAGCCGGAAGGTCAAAAATGAAGTTTCTAGACCTTTGAACCAAACTCAACCGACATCAGTAAACTCTAGTTGCCAGAAAGGTATTCAGTGAAACGCGTTTAACTAATAAGAACCCGTTCTTACTAAAACGAGGTTTTACTGCAACATATATATAGTATTGTATATATAGCGGGGAGCCAATAGAGAAGTGGTTCAGATCGAGCTTACTCGGGATCGAATCTCGCCTTAGTCAGAACAATTTTAATCTCTGACAAAAATGTGAGACACCTCACTAATCTACGAAAGGCAAGGGAAAACCACCCACATGGAAGAATTTCCCTAGGAAAATTAGAATAGAGAGCATACTCTCCATAGTAATCGCCGACGTTCAGAATCGAGCATGGCTCTTGAAGAAGAGGTTATACCTATATATAAATCACAATATTTCATAATTAAAACATCACATATTAGTACATATATTAGAAAGAATTAGAAAATTCCGTTTAAAATTTTTATTTTATCTCAAAAGTCAAGCGTTTTTTTGTGTTTTATCAAACACTGCGACTAAACAAAGACTATATAATATTAGCATACATGTTGTCCACCTGAAAATTTTACTGTATAATTATGTAAAAAAAGATTACCGACTCCTGAGATAATGAATCATAGGTGAAGAACTCGTTCAGGTAAACCACACCTGCAAAATTCGAAAATTGATTAAAATTCTTTAGTTTATTGACGACACTTTTCATTCTACAAAGTTGTTTTCAAATGATGATATGTTGAGTTCGATTGATCTTTATAAAATTGAAAATTTTTTAGAGTTCCATACAAAATTAAAATGGAACCCTATTCGAGTTGCTACTATATCTGTCTGTCTGTATGTCGGTTAAAACATGAACAATGAACAAAAAAAGAAAACAAATCGAGTGAAACTCTTGGCAGTAAAGAGTAAATAAAAATATTTTTTTTTTTTAATTTAAAAATATTAAATTCTAGGCAGTTTTCACAAAAATAAAAGACAAGATGCTTGTTAGCATGACTCTATATATATTTCGGGGTAACGAGCCCATCTTCAGGAGTTCACAGAGAAAACTTAAAAATATATAGAGTCATGCTAACAAGCATCATGTCTTTTATTTTTGTTAAACCTACCTAGAATTTTATATTTTTAAATTAAAAAAAAAAAAAATTAAATTTTCTTTGGTTTATTTAAATATGTTTCGTATGTTTCCTATATTTGATTCAATCGCGAATCAAATGCAGGTGATTTTTGTAAAATATTAAGTGAAAATAACATCTGAACTTATATATTTCTAACTTGAAATAATGAAGTTAAAATAAATTTATAATTTTTGTTATATATTCAATCTCCCAGTCCAGCGCGCTAGATCTGTGAACACATATCTGCTGAATTCAGAGATTGAATATATAACATCTCAGATTTCAAATTCATTTGGTGATCCATCCAAGTGTCATGTGGGCTAAACGCAAAATGACGTTGGATTATATCTAAATGGATCATATCTTTTTCATTCTCTCTTGGTCCAGACTTAAGACTCAGCAGACTCCAATAGCTTCTACCAGCAGTAGTCTCGCGAATATATATCTTGTTCAAAAAGCGCGATCAAAACAATTCTCGTTAATATGTTAATTATTCTTTAATATATTAATGAGAAAATTATAAATTTATTTAACTTCATTATTTCAAGTTAGAAATATATAAGTTCAGATATTATTTTCACTTAATATTTGACATTTATTTGATTCGCGATTGAATCAAATATAGGAAACATACGAAACATATTTAAATAAACCAAAGAAAATGTAATTTTTAATAGCTTCAACCAGTAGTAGTCTCGCGATATATATCTTGTTCAAAAAGCGCGATCAAAACAATTCTCGTTAATATGTTAATTATTCTTTAATATATTAATGAGAAAATTATAAATTTAAATATGTTTCACCAAGAAACTACTCCATTATCCCTTAAAAAATAAAAATAAGAGGAAAAATCAGAGCTGAGTATAAAATTCATGCGACAACAACAACGACAACAAAACGAAAAAGAGAAACAAATAAAAAGATTTTATTTGTTGTTGTTTTTTGAACGAGTCACCAATCATGTGTAAAATCATCAAGATGGAAACTAATAGACCCGGCAATCGGACCAAGATGAAAAACCTGTATAATTATATAAATATTAAATAACCTAACAGATTTCGTGCCCCAACAGGTTTTATTTTTTTATCTCCTCCTTCTTCACCAATATTAATTTCACTAACTGTAAACTATGTTGTTTTTTACAAGTTTATAGTGGAATAGAGAAGTCGCAGGCGATGTCATTTGTTCGATAGCGATCGCAGCCATTCATTCATGCATTCATTTGCATAGGAAAATTGAATACTTATGCAACTTTAGAATGGAATTGTCTCTAATTATCCAGTCGAATGCCTTTAGAATTGATAAATTAAATACGTAGGAATCAATTGAGAAGTCAACTCAAATGATCAAGATTCTTGATGAGGGTGGATATGAGATGTAGGTATAGTCAAACTCAAAAGGGAAGTTTAATTAGAAATTGACGAAATTATGTCTTTAAAGCAATTAATCATTAGTTTAAAAAACGAAATTTTTCATTTTACCATACAAAATATTATAGGTACTCTAATTACTAGAGGGACTATAACACTGTCTGCATCTGCAAAATTTGTAAAGAGAGCTGTTGAAAAAGTTTTTTCTTTTTTTACTTTATTTCTAATTTATTTCTTAAATTCTAAACATTTTTCACTATATTCATTCAATTTACTTGGGGGACTTGGAAAAATTTTATTTTAAAGCTGAAATATCGTGGAAAAAATCAGTATAAAATTTTAACTGGAATGCTCCACCCCATACCTATATTTTTCTCAATAAAACTTTTGTATGAAAATTTTCTCTGAATTCAAGAAAAAAATGAATTTTTTTTTTAAATTATCAACTTGTGTATGCACCACACGTCGTTCACTTAGAACTTCCGCTTTCAAATCATTCTACCGATTTTTCATTTTTCAAATTAATTCTTGCATGGTGTTTTAATCGAAATAAGAAAAATACTCATCTAAAATGGGTGGTACTTGTTAAGCACAGCTACTTTTAAAAAATCTTAAAAATCGTCTTTAAGAAAACAAAATAAAAATCAACCTAAACATCAAGTAAAAATTTACAAGTGGTTTGCTGATTTTGACCGAAAGCTTACTATATCGCCTCTAGCTGATTCTTAGCTAAGTTTTTAATTTCGTTGTACTGGTGTTGAGATATCGACCAATGAATTTTCGACTGAGTTTTAGCTCAAAACAAAATCCGTTTTATCTTTTTAACTCAGTTTCTATATTTTAAGGCCATCGAATCCCTTGTGGCTGTCTGAGTAAAATTAACTTATACAGCTTTGGAGATAGAAAATTTACAATATGGAAGACTTCGCTATATAAATGAAAAAAAAATTCAGGTCTAACAAAAAATTATTCCAAGTTATTTTATTTATTCTTGTGCGTCCAACTCAATTTCACTTTACCCTCAATCCATTTACAATTAATTATTTATTTTAAAATTAATAGATCAGACTCTCTGAATCAAGCGAAATTGAAAATAAATTTGAATTTGAATTAGTCAGCTTGAATGATCGAGCAAAATTTAAGCCCAGATAAACGAAAATTCAGAATTTGTATTTGTTTAACACACTTTCAAAATTTGTTCAGTATTTCTTCTCCTTTATATATTTTCTGGAAATACAGGTAGATATATCTAACGATCCATAATAGTCTATGTTATTTAAAAACTATGAAATTTTTAAACTATTTAGTAGAATGTTATCAAATTTCGTTAGAGAGTGAGCAAGGAAGGAATTCTAGATACTTTTATGAATGATTTCAGAAAATTTCAATAATTCTTGGTATTTTGAGAATGCTGTTATAGTATACATTCTTAAATGAAGTTAAATATTTAATAATTATTGAATTCCTTTGTTTAACGATAAGAATTTGAGATAATAATTGGAAACTGAAACGACAAGATACAAATGTTGTTCAAGAGGGAGAGAGAAACAACAGTGCAGCAATTTGATTATTTATTTGGTCACCATTTTTTCGGGTTCCGTAGCTAGCAGAAATCTTTACACAATAATTTCGCCAAGCATGTTCGTTATGCGCCAGACAGCTTTGTACAAAATTTTCGGGTTCCTGTAAGCAAGCTGTATGCTTTAAATATTCGGTATGTCATATTTGTAGATATTGAACATGTTTTCTTGTAATTTTAACAACCCATAGTACATTAGCTTAGTGGTTACTTTGATGCACCAGCTTTTAAATAGGCTAGTACCTTACTCTTTCTTTACGTTCATTAAAACCCACGCTACATTAGCTTAATGGTTACTTTGATGCATCAACTCTTAAATACTTACCTCAGTCTATATCTACAGCATTTTGATTAAAAAATTATAAAAGCCCGTAATACATTAGTGGTTGCTTTGATTCACCAGCACTTAAATACGCAGGTACCTCAGTCTATCATTTCAGCACTTAGTTTTAAAAAAATTGTAAAAAACCTTAGTACCTTAGTTTAGTGGCTATTTGATGAACTAGATCTTAAATTCGCTAGTAAAATATCACCTCACTCTATCTTTACAGCACTTCGATTAAGAAAATTGGAAAAAATCTGTAGTATATTAGATTAGTGGGAGTACTTTCGGTCGAAATTATTGTGATTGCTATAAAATTATTTATTTGAATAACAGATGAAAAAACTTACAGATTCTCGGTATGCGTGTTCCACTGGTACCGTAAGTTTAATTATCTTTTTTTTTTGTTTTGAGTTATTATTTTGGAAAGGAAATATTTTTCTTTTTGGTGATGACATGACTTTCTTGAGGGAAAACAGCTCTCTAGTGAGCAGGGGTTGCTAGGTTGGTGGTGTCAGTCACAGGGCCGATGTCACGAGGGTTGTGAGCAAGTTCAGCCCCTAAAGCGACTAGTCGCGTGCCTTGCAGGCAAGGCGATCGATCCAGATTTTAGGGTGCTGAGCAACCCTCGCGGAAATAACCGAAATGTTGCAAAAGGGTCCCAGACCCCAACTACTATCACGTAGCTAACAAATAATGGAAAATAAGCTGGCCAAAGAACGCGGTTCAGGTTCTTAAAAGCAACGGGAATAAAAAAAAAAAAAAAAAAAAAAAAAAGGCAGGGAAAGAATTATAAATCGAATTCTTCTTTTATTGGATCAAGAAACTACCTTCACAGGGAAATATCGTTATAAAATATGACGAATTTGGTTGCATAATTTGAATAAATATTTATGAATATAAATTTAAAATGAATGGACTTAGTTGGGAAAAAGTTAATTAGAGCAGAATTGTGAAATGAGTTGGCGATTGTCGAATGGAAGAAAAATTCATTTTAGTAGTATATATATCATAAATACCGACGTCCTTTTTTTAATTTTTCAAATCAATTAGATAATCAAATTCAAAGGAAAAAATATTTATATGGATATAAGAAGGTGAAAGACCCTTAAGTGTCAATAAACTCTTGCATTTCAAGAAGAGAATATTCAGGGTTTACAGAATAGTATAGATTTGAATTTTAAAGGATTGATTCTTGTACTAAATAAAATAAAAAAAATTAAAAGTCATTAGTTGCTCTGTATACTTCTATGATGGCATTTCATACATGAAAACAATCACAGATAAAATGATCGAAACGACAGGTATTTTTACTCGGTCTGACTGCCGGGCGGCTCTAGTATAAAATTCTTTCGATATTTTTGTTCTCATTGAGTTAAAAATCACTTAAACATGAAGAAAAATTATTTTCAACCATGATTTTATTCCTGTCTTAGAATTTGTATGTATGCCTGGATCCTGATACCCACGATAACTGAAGAATGAAAAGTGCTAGAAAGTTTGTTCCAGTGTCAAAGTTCTTGTATTTACGATGCAGAAAACTGATTATATTTTTCGGCTTTCTAACATCACAACTTCTTTGTTCAAAAAATAAATAAAAAATACTATTTTTTAAATTATTCTTTTGAGATTTTAAGGTGTTGCTATGTTAAAAGTTTTTCAATTTTGCTTTATTAATTAATTAGCTTATTTATTTTAAAACCAATAGTTCATTACGAATATTATTATATATTAAAATTTTAAGAAATTGAAATTACAAGATAATATAGTCTTAATTTAAAAGAGAAAGAATTTAATCAATCTTTTTCGGACAAATTCTAAGATTTTAGTAGAAATATTATTAAATTGCGATATCAGAGGGGATTCATCCCCCCAGGAGTCGAACCTGAGAACTAACACGCTATCCGGGCAGTCAGCTCACACCCTCGAGACAAAAACCTCTCTCTGAATCGCAATATATGATATAAGCACAGAAATTTTTCACTCTATTCTTCCAGAACGGAAATTAAAAAGATTTAGCTTAAAAATGAAAAATAATTTTTTTCATAAAGTCCTCTTATTTAAATGTATAATTAAAGTTTTGAGCAACTTTTTTTTGAAAATAGTTGGTAGTTTTTTCAAAAATCAGCTCGGGTTCAGATTAACCAAGATGTATTTTAAAAAGAGAAAGAATTTAATCAATCTTTTTCGGACAAATTCTAAAATTTTAGTAGAAATATTATTAAATTGCGATATCAGAGGGGATTTTTTGAAAAAACTACCAACTATTTTCAAAAAAAGATGCTCAAGACTTTAATTATACATATAGTCTTAATATTATATAAATTTTGAATTGTATTTTTCACCTGTAATTCAAAAACAATTATTTTATAACAATCAGAATAATTTTCATCAAAAGTTCTTTCACCAAGCTACTTTGAGTACTCTCATTAAGCTACTTCCCTGAAATTTTTCAGATTTTTAAATTCAAGGGGTGCAAATTTAGACCCACTGTTAGCGACTTTGTAGGCGCAAATTGCATGACTTAATTTATACTGATTTACTCAACGGTATGAGGGTTTTTTTCATCAGCAAAATACCCGAAAAATGTTTTTATGATTTTCACACTACAATGAAATTTTATTTCAAATGGGATAGATCTTAAGAGCTACGTTGTTGGAGTCGGACGATATAACGAGCTAGGAAGGTCTGAATTTCCTTTTAATTTAATTGCTCTTTTCTTTATTGTATTCAGAATTCTTTTCTCATATATGAGCCATATTCAAACCAGGGGCAAATTTAAGATATGTATTGGATGAGAAATTAATTCAATTTACAATAGCATCAGAATTTGAAGAGAAATCCAGAATTCCTTGAGGCGGATTTGGCTAAATGTATAATATCATTCTAAGAGAGATCAGATGAATTGTGATGTCCGATAATAAAATATATTTCAATTATTCATTAATTTTCTTTTCGAATTCAGAATCGACCTGGAAACTGAATGTAAAATTTCATTCCCTCAAGGGTCGGCTTTTGCATGAGTTAGATATTATGTGAAATAAAATAAGTGTCTGCTGGGCGTTAGTTTGGCTTCATCGCAATTCAATATAAACTTTAGCTATTCTTTTAATATTGAAATTGAATATTTTATTATTCACACGCGATAAGAAATAAACAAGTAAATGTGTAAAGTGAGTGAAATTGAAAAGCAAATTTTCGAATATATTAAAATCTCATATCATACGAGTATATACAAAATAACACAGAGACCATTATATTTCTTGATTCTTCAGCCATACCGTTGTGTTCTACTTTTTGATTAATTAAAGTATAAAATTAAAAATAGAACAAAAACATTTTATTTTTATGACAATAGAAAGCAGTTAAAAAGAAAAAAAACATTGTCAACATTTAATTGATTTTTATATTTCTTGGGCTGCCTCTAGTTAAAATTTTATAAAATTATATGATTGCCAGTACTTACTTCTAAAATTGGTTTGATGAAACTATCTCCCTTATTTTGATTAATCCCATTACAATATGATTTAAATTGCAATTCGAAGTATTGTTTCATTAATCACTATTTCATTTCATTGTGAATTTTTTTCATGGCTCGAAGTACCAGCTCAACTTGAATTTTTATATTCGGAAAATTGAATTAAAAATAAATATGTATATATCTCTAAGAGAGAAAAAATATATAAAAACAATATCTACCTACTTATATATTTGTATTAGTAAGGGAAAGTAAGATATTGGTAGTAATGATAGAAAATTATTTTAATATTTTTAACATATATGACTGAAGGTTTTTTTAAACTATTAGAAATTTTTCTACTGGAAATACAACTCATTCTTTCAAATTGTGGTATACATAAATGAATAAATTTTTGATAAAAATATTTAAGATTGCAAAAGTTATCATCATATTCAAAATTTGGGTAAAGTTCTGCTATATTATTAATTGTCTCGTAATATTAGCATGGTCGACGATGGACAAAATTACAACTTTCGACAATTAAACTTAAAATCATTTAATTTTATCAGAATCGAGTTTTGGAAAATCTAATTAGCGTTCCAGAGTACGAACACGATAATGTTCACATTTTCTCAGCTAGCTTTATTTCTTTAATATAAAGTTAATATTATTAGGCAACCTTTGTCTGTCTTGAATATCATTAATAATTATTGCAGTTGTAATTAATTTTACTGAGGATAAAGTGTTGAAAGGCTTCAGAAACACGACTAGGATCAGAACGGCATTATCACGAAGTTTCTTGATGGCCATCATCCAAAATATAGTAATTTAGTATCCTGTTTATGATAACCAGTGCTCTAGTCGTAAAATTAGCCGAAGGTATGTTCTATAAACCAGAAAGCGGGTATTTTATAAATAACGAAACTGTAATTTAAAATAAAATGTAAATACGTACAACCTAACACAGGGTATACGCTATTTACTCAGATCAAACCAATAGGTATACGCCATATACAGCCGAATACCCTGCACCACAGCTCTGATTATAACCGAAAAACTATTTTACACACTTGTGTCAAAAACACTTTTTAATAAAAAAAATCAATTTTCAAATCTATGTGTTCAATTATGTTAGCTGGAATTTTTATTTAGACATTGTCTTGGCATTTTTGTTTTTAATAACCACAAAGATTTACTTAGCTTCGTTCGCTTAGTCGCATATGTCAAGTTTCTGTTACAAGCTGACAGCGACTACGTTCCATGATGAAAATGAAAAATAAACGAAAAGCTATCAATATGTAAATTAATAAATTGATTAATTCTTCTTTTATTAACCCTATCAGATTTTTATTTGATCCCTAACTTTTTTTTGTTAAAACATTTTGTACACTCGAATACACGCCGACACGCACATCTCCCTAAGGATTTTAAGTTCTTATTGACTTTCCGAGTGAAATAGGATTATATTTTGTCTCCCCTTCATTTTGCTTGGGGACATATTTCTTCTCAACACGCCTTAAAACAAAAAATATAAAAATCTTCCAATAATGTTTACACAGAGTTAGTTGTTAGTTTTCTCTGTTATCAGTTCAAACTCTTGCTTCAATTTATCTAATAAATTTTTTTTATTAATTACTTCATACTTAAAATAATGGTTAATTCACTTTGTGTAAATAGATGCAGAATATAATCTTGTACTTTTTAGATTTATTTCTTTTGGGATAAATTTTATGGGCAAATTATTAATCATTTCCATATATACCTAAATCATAGAATTATCACATTCTAGGTAAATTTGTGAGAGAACCATTGGGACATCAAATAATTCAAAAAAAGTATTTTAAAGTATCAAGAAACTCGATTAATAATCGTAATCCGTTTAAAATCCTATATTGAAATTATATGTTACTTCATAACTTATAATTTTACCAAGAAGCAACTTTTTTTCTGCAATTAAAATAAAACGACCAAGTGCGAGTCTGACTTTCATACGAAAAATAATTTAGAGATCGAAACTTGGTTTACCTATTTATGGTGGCCTCAAAACTCAAACCAGTCTTACCACTATTTACATATATTTCCGTTATTATTCCTTCATTGACCCTTTTAAACCCTGAAGAAGGAAGGAAACGAAACATGGATTTTTTAAGAGGAAAAAATGACTTTTTCCAGTAAATTTATTTTATTCGGAATTGTATTTTTTCATTATCCTTGGGCTGCCTTCCATCGCTTCTCAATTTCTGTTATTTATTTATTAGAAATCATAAGCAATTTTACATTAATTGTCAAATGATTTATCATATTTACAAAACCCTAAAATGATGATGATACTTATTGCCTATATGGTATAACTTTTTGGAGCTTTGATGGGCTATGTTGATGAACTGGGGAATCCTTTTGAGTTGAACCAGTCATGGTGCTAAAATTTTCTAGTTTTATTTACTACGTTTTAGATTCTAATTATGAGCCATTTTCAAGTGATATTTTCATCATTATATAGCTCAAGTCATCTAAATTATATTATCAAAATGAATATCAATTCACTGTACATATTTTTCTAATTTCACCATGGTCCATCTTAAAGAATTTTCCAGTTTATTATAATATATAGCCGTCCATGACATATTACGATTGATAATGAGATGGACGTGGTTTCCAACCTGTTATGGAGTTAGTTATGACAAATTTCCGAATTTTTTCCAGCTGATTTATCATAATTTAAAATTTTTAAATTCATTATTTTATTATTCACTAGTTGATTCACATCAATACGATATTGCTTCAATATTCACTGTGCTTGACATTTTCTTCTAACATGGGTCTATTTTCTTTATAGGATGTTTATCATTGAGATTTACAGCTCAGGTTGATCCATTGCCTTAAATAGACGTGGAACCAATATAGCTAGTGATCCTAGCCTTGACCATCTAAGCTCACCGGAAAACTATCCATACCGAGAATAATAATATCTCTCTAATCTCTTTCTATCTATATAATAAAATCATCATTAATTCTGTCATTAATTAAAAAGAGTGGGGAAAATAACATTTCCGAAATCGTTATCAGTGTATAAAATCTCTTTTGAATCTATGGGGTTTCCCCACCAAAAATATACATACTATACGTATTAAGTTTTTTTTAGACTTTGCTTTCCTAAAATATACTGTTAAATTAAAACATTTTATAATTTATTAATTATTTATTTAGAGAGCTTTTTAAGGTTGTGATCAAATTCGAATAAAATCTCGTGACTCGAAACATTTCAAAAGTATAAATGAAGTCATGATTGTATATTGCGAATAGATTGATAGAAAACCATATATTATAGACTTATTAATTCAAATCCAGCTAGATGAATTTCAGCAGGTAGTATATAGCAGTGACGTCAGAGTTATCATAAAATTTTCATTGTGATGAAATTTTTTAAAAGGGGATATTGGATTTTTAATTGTGAAAAATTGAGTAAACATTTTTTAATGATAAATATACATCCTAAAATCAATGCTCACGTTAAAAAATGTAAAATAACTTAATTCCATCTGCCTTTAAGGGTTGTAGACATTACATGTCGAGAGAAGGGTTGTAACTCGAAGTATCGCTCTTTAGGCGTCGTCAATAAATTTCAGTAAGATGAAATCTACTCAATTGGGAATTCGATGGCTGTAAATTACAGTAACTTTTTAATGCCAATGAGCAGAAACCCTTCATGGTGTTGCCAATTTCATTTGATAAAATAATCATAATACTTTTTATTAATATGAAAGAAATGGTCTTAAATTATTTAATTGAACAAACTTGGGAATAAAGAATCAAACTGAAAAAAAAACGCATGAAGGTATCCATAAGACTCTGTATTACTATTTAAAATTGGCAACAACATGGCAGATTTTCTGCGTCATATTGTTACAATATTATAATGATTACAGAGCATACTATTTTAAAACTAGTCTCATAAAAACTAACTGCTATGAATTCTGCCAAACTTCATCTGTTTCTTTCAACATACCTAGATCGTTGTCTATTAAATATAGAATAATTGTTTTTTTTGAATTTTTATTCCAAATTAGGAGAATTGAAACAAAAGCTTTCGTTAATTTTTCTATCTCAATGATTTTAAAGATGAAAAATCTTACTGCTTACACCTTTAACGAGTTCTACAATTGTCAATTTTCCAAAACCCGAATTCACAAAAAACTACTACAACCTAACTTGAATTTTTCTAAAGTTCTAACACTCCTTTTTTATTCTAGGATAGAATAATATTTTAACTTTGCACCTTAAATCCTCATAATTTATAAATTGAATTTCAAGACCCATATCCACAGATACCTTCAACTCCGACCCAATCTCTTCTTCCTTTCACGATACAAGGGTCCACCGCGGACTACAGAGATTGTACCTTTTTGGTGCAACTTCTTGTATCAATATCATTAGAAAAAAAAGCAAGTAATTTGCGCACCACGCATTCCCGTTCATTGCCACATAGAAACAAGAGATTATATGTCAACTATCCCCGCTATCGAAGGATAGTTGAATCAAATGTAAGGTAAGTATAACATTTCGTGTCAACAAAGATCTAAAAATCGGTTTCCATAGTGTCTCGCTAGAACGCTGATTACCTCTTATCCACAGGCTAGAAATTACTTTACCACAATAAAATTTATAATAGACCGGAATATATACTAATAAATAATAATTTACATTGCATATTACATTTGTTATTTAAATAAATTATAACATTTTGAAAGAATAAAATATTCCCATCAAATTACACACTCTCGGTGAGGATGTTTTCCTATATATTAATATTTATGTATTAATATTTTTATTTTTTAAACTAATTAAATCATATATATATGCTTATGGCCTTGGTGATAAGATCACGCATTCAACATTATATACATATCTATTTAAATTATTTCCCGAGAAAATCATTTTAATTGAACCTAAAGAAGAGAGAAAGAAAAATAAGAATATCTTGGTATAAATCACATGCTTTTAAGAGCTCTTAAGAGTTGTATCAATCGGCTCATATCTTCTTGTTTTTTAATGGTTAAATTCAATTTTAAATGTATGAAATTTATAATAAAAGTGAAGAGGATCTTAAGAATGGAATGCAAGGAGATTGATCAAAATGGATCGGTAATTTTCCAATGACTCTTGTTAATAATAATAGTTTCCAAGGTCTGACTGATCTGCCCTTTCGAGTTGATGAAGGTATATATGAATCCATTCCCCTCTGGGCTGGTCAGGTAGCCGTGAAGCTTGGGAGGAAAACGGTGCGTGACTCAAGCAGGTGCGAGGATTCCACCTTTGCAAGGCCCAACGAACACGAATCCGGCCGGGACAATGACAAGGGAAACCTAGTTAAGGCTTGCCTCAAAATAGCCTGTCCTTACCTAAATAAAATTTAAAAAAAAAAAATAAATAAAAAAAAAATAGTCATCGTTAGTGCATATCTATATAAGATTATAGAATATTGTGACTTGATAAAGTTTTACTTTTTCGATCAGTATTCTAATAAATATAATACAATTTCAATTAAATATTCGATTAAGTATACTATTTAAATACAAATTGTATTTAGTTCTCTAAATATGAATTCCCTTGAGTGAGTGCTTGGCCTTTACTAGTCAATTCAGGATGTAAGTATAGAAAAATATTTATTCAAAATTTATTTAATATTTTATTAGTGTTATCTATAAAGAAAAATCACTGAGGTTGTCCCCTGCTTTATTCAAATAAACATATACATATATACTAAATATAAATGCGTAGGTATATTAATAATTTATTTGTTTGAGACTATAGTTTCTGAAAGTTTCAAAATTCAGGTAATTGATCCTCAAAAGAGTTTAAAATTTTTTAAATTTATTAAAAAAAAATTGGGCTCAAAAGAAAAAATTCCCAACCTACGTAACTGCAATAAAATTATTAAAGTTTGATTCCGTTTTATATTTTGTTAAATTTCTCTAACTGGGGTCGACAACCCTAAAAATGCTTCTCTAGTTTCTATAATGAGAGATGAAAACGAACGGGCGTCTTTTTTCTAATTCCTTATGATAAAATTTGCAAAACAAATAAAAAACATTTCGTGGAAATTGATAATCGGCTGGCCGGGCAGCTAGGCTGCTCTCGGCCTCAATCTTTCCTGTTAAGTGAACACGATGCATAAGTACCGCCGCATCTCGTTCTGCAGGTAATAATCACTTTCTTCTACTTTCGCCATTAATTAAAATTTTTTACTCTAAACTACTTAGTAGTAATTCTTTCATTAGATTAGAATTAATAAATTATATAAATTCTTCAATTTATTAATGTTAATTAATTTTCTGCTTCTTGCTCAAAATTATTATACTTATTTAATTCTTCGGATTGTAATTTTTAAATTCTTAATAAAAATAAGCTATTCTGTAGAGCACGCGACATTCAATTTACTTCTCTTCTGTAATTACATATTAGATTATTATTTCAGAAAGTTCAGATAGCGAAATCTTACAAATGAAGATTTAAATCTTTTGAGTAATATTTATGTCCGCATCGACATATGTCAGAATAAACAAGTACTTTATTAGTTTTCCAGTAAACATAGTAGCGTTATCTGAAACTGGCTACCATCTTTGATAAAATTTATTATTCTATTTAAGTAGCTTAAGGACCTGAAAAATGAAGAATATGAAATTTTAGGAAAAATTAAATCTTAAAGTAGGCACTTTCCTCTACAGTAAGAGAGGCACTTTTTTAAATTTCTCAAAATTCTAATTTAATATATATCTCATTTAACCCACCATAAGTAAGGTGAAAGTACGGCTTCGTTGCAGTTTTTTCTTTTAATTAAATATCTAAAAATTTTTTAAGAATAATTTAATAAATAATTTACCAAGTCGACCGAATTAATTATTTTAGAAAAAATTAGCTGAAAAGGGCGCGAATAGAGTCATTTCTATTTTTAGAAGATCTGGGTGGAAAATTCCAAACAAGTGGAGACCTGTTTCAAACACGACCTGTTTCAGTTCATTAATGATTATGGCTTCATTCTTTAGGTTATTCTTAGGAATGGCCAATCATAGAAAGAGTAGCCACATGGCCTGGATTGCTGTTATTGGCAACTAGGTTCACGATTTCGAAGGGTAAAATAGGCCCTCTTCTGCGAGCGATATAATGCAGCCAATCCATCTCCATCAGCTACTCCATTAGATGACACTCCTTCTTTTGCAAATTTCTTCAGCATATTATTAACTGAAATAGAAAACATTTTAATTTAACTACCCAATTGAATTATTAAAACTGCTGAGAGAAAAAAAGCTTGTTGCTTCTATTTAACATCTAGAAAACATAAGTTTAATCTAAGGTGCATAGACACCCATGTTTGAATCCTTTCTTAAGATCCATGCGACCCACATCTCCCGGACGCCGACCTCACATTTTCAATTGATTAGAATAAGCTGACGCCGCCATTCACATGAGACTCTATGTTGTCAGTAATGAAGTAAATAGAATATTTATTTTCCAAATAAAATTTTTTAAGATCTAGGAAATTTTTTTATTAAAACATGTATAAAGTAACAAATTGAATTCTTCCAGAAAAAATTGATACTTTTGCTTAGATTTTATAAATTACGTGGTAAAAAGTTTAAAATAATTTGATAAAATATAAAAATTAAGCAAAATCAGAATAATAAGTCCTAAACAAGCCTTAGGTAGTAGATAATATCGTGAAAAATTGTTTTAAAAATATTTATTATTATTTTGTTTAGTTTTTTCAAAAATATCTCTAAAACGATTTAAAATATTTTAATAAAAAAGTCAAAATTACGTCTCAACAAAATAGCTTACTATTGTGAATCTCTTAAAAATGATAATTTAGAAGATTTAAGTAATTATTATTTTTAAAAAATTAAGAATAAGGGTCAATAGGTTCCTCATTTGATTTCAATAAAAATTGTATCAGATGTTATTCTCATCATAAAAAACAACTAAATATGATATTTCATTTTGATATTCATATTAGATTTTGAGCCAGAGCGTAGACAAAATTTGGCAATTCATGCACAGATATTTTGACAAAATAATCTTAATGTATCAATTTTCCGAAGTGCACCAAATAACTCATTTTGATAGACCTGAAATTCGTCCCATTAGTTATTATCCAAATAGTTTAAGTTTAATCTGTTTTTAAGATATTTAGATATTTTGAAAAACACTTATAATTTGAATATAAATAAAAGACACATTGTCGATAGTAGTAAAATTTCTATATAAAAATCAAGAGAGGAAGTCAACTACTAAACTGAGGTGTTATGAATAATTTTATTATGTCTCAGTGTTGTCTCACCCCTGAAGTGGGAACTATCAAGTCCACATCGTAAAATTAACAATAAAATTAATTCTTTTGTCAAAAGGTCTCTGGGTAAATTACCAAATTCTATGCTCTAACTTAAAATGAATATGATGATTTTCTTTCCTCACTTCTTTCAATTACTATAGATATATGGTATTACTTGACCCGTATGGTAAATCAAAAATTAATTGATAACAAATTTAGTTGATTGAATTATTTAAAAATTTAAACAAAGTGTAGTAAGTCATGCTAAACCTGTTTGACGGAGATTTCAAGCCACCTACTTAAAGTAATAACTCCCTAAATCTTTCATCCTTCTTAATTTTCTTGTCAACAGTTTTAGAAAATAAATTAATAATTCAATAAATTTAAAAAAATTGACTTATGAATATATACCTATCTACTAATGAAGCGCCTTATAACATAATGAATGTATTATTTATTTAAAGAAGAAAAAATAAAAACTGAAATTACCTATAGACGAAATTATAGTGAGATACATTTAATAAATTATACGAAAAATTAAAAAACTTTTCTAAGTCAACGAACAGTTTGTAGTTAAAAAGTTGAATCTTGACACATAAGTATACAGCTTATTAATAAAAACTGTTAGCTTAGCTAATTATTTACAATCGTTCCAAAGCTTTTAATTTAAAGAATCGATGTATTTACTAATTTTCTGCATTTTCCATGCCCAATATCTATCATTTATTTGTATTGAAAATTCAGAATTTATGATACAAGCAAACTTTCTATAAACATATCGGAATCTGACTGCTGGCTTTTTCGCCCTTCGCTTATAATAAACTTTTAATTTCTGTTTTGTTTTTTAATATTTTTGAATTCTCCACAAACCTACAAATTTCTATGATTTTTATTGTTTTTTTTATAAATTTTATTAAACCAATTATTTTACATTAATGTATACATTATATTTGAGCTTCAACTCCGGAGATTACTTCTCAACCATCGAGTGTCCTTGATCATCCTTTTAGTCCTTGTTTTTAATAAGAGGAAAAACTAATTAAATAAAAAAACCTCTTTTCCGATAATTATTTCAATTCCATTATTATTTTCCTGTCCTGTCTCTTATTCATTCCTTCTGATTTTATTGTTAATTTTTACTATTCATATGAGGGAATCAGAGCATCGATTCAAATTTAAATAAAATAAATAAATCCACAAAAACATACAGACAGTCACGTAGACAGAAAAGCCATGTTGGTTAATAATTATTTTTTCAAATTTCATATATATTATTTATAAAAACATATAAGCAGAAAAAATAATGGAAAATTTCGACTGAATACTCCAAAATGCCAAGCGTACCGAGTAATTAATAAATCTGGAATAAAATAATGTATAGATATCAAAAAAGAAATAAGAATAATAATTTATTCATGTTATATCAATACATGGAGTTTAATCAAGTAAGTGGGGCAGGTTATAACAGGTGAGCCTTGATGATAATCTGATTGAGATATGGAAGGTTTTGTCAAGGTCGAGAAATGCATTAACCGCCTAATGGTGATAGTCCAAATATTAACTGCGTTACACCCTCATATATAAAAGACAAATAATAATTCGAATACTTCATAACTACTTAAATACTTTTCAAGGGGAGCATCTTTTTTAAGAGTTTCCGTAAATTTAGTTCTCTTAAAAATAAGTTGTGCGGGGAGGTACAATTTTAAACAGTCTTTGTACCGGTTATATTTTCGAAACCACGTAACAAATAAATTCGAAATATCTTCGATATGGTATTTTTGGTATTTTATGAGATATAATCCAGGCGATCATAGCGAGTAATAATTTTTTATGGGCAATTTTTCGTAATTTAAATATTTTTCAGCAAATCCAATTTAAATGTGTAAATGTTACACAAATAAATGATTTTGTTAACTCTGCAATTATTCTAACCACAATGATTCTCATATGGTAATGAATAATTTCCATTTGATATGTATAAAAAAAATATTACAAGATCAACGTGAACAACATATAATAATAATGAAGCTGTTGAAGATTTTATTTTTGTGAACTTATAATAAATTTAGATGATAAAAAAATGAATACCAACTTATTATATCTTCTATTATAATTAATAATTTCCTTTTAAGATTTATCTACTCTCACTGTTGTTACAATAATTAATAAATTGATCAAAATTCATTTAAAATTTAGACATTCCAATTGAGTTGCTGAAGAAGTAAAAATTAAATTGACAAATTTCAATTATTTGATTGTTTCTTAATGGAAATCTCTATCATAAAATATAATTAATTTCATATAACCTTCGCTTAAAATAGACAAAGAAATAGTTAAATTAATTGCAGAGGAGGAATTTACTTCCATTATCCCATAATTGTCACAGCAGTGACAGTGATGTTAGTTAAAATATCTAAAACCTTCTTTTTTGAATTCCCATTGATTGATTGGCTGAGATCGTTCTCGTCACAGAGATAATTTTAATTTTTTAGAAACTAATTTATGTGAAACTAATTATGATTAAATGTTTATTAAATACCTTATTTCCTATGTAGATTTCTACTTTCTGGTTAAAACAATTTTACATAAAAATAAATGTTGGTATACCTATGCCAAACCCGCGATTTACACGGTAAATCCCCTGATAACTTAATTAAGCTTTTTTTAATTCATTTTTGAACAACAATTATAAGTCTTGCTTATCTTGAAGCGTTAATACCAACAAATCTCCTCTGCCAGAATTAGTACTTATTGTTTGGCCTTTAATTCGAATTGACTGGCTGTTGAATCGTAATATTTTTGAAAGCTATTTATAAAAAATATTAGATAATTAACTATAACTTAATTATTATTATAATAGTTTAAGTCTCTATCTATGCTTTGATGAAGTTTCAATCACACATTAGCGTGCAAATTTTTGAAAATGTAAACATTTCTCAGAGTCTTATGGAAAATTAAGATTTTGACACTTTCTCTTGAATTATACTACTATTAGTTGAATAGATAAAGTTAAAAAAAACTAAAAATTAGCTTTTTGAAACATGCGGGTTTCTTTTTTTGCAATAAAATATATCATTGACCGTCGAATTTACTGAGATATTTACTTTAAAAAATCACATAAATGCTATGTTTGGATGTAAACATAAACAGTAGAAATACAACGCATTGCCAAATCATACAAGAGTTATTATCAGCTGATTTGAATAAATCAAACTAACTTTTGTATTTAATTTTTTTTTTTATAATTGTTTTTATTTCAAACATTTACGGCTTTCATACTATTTATTTTTTAATTCTTTTATTTTTCATTTTATTAAATATTAGATACTACACTTCTTTTGACTCAACTTGAGCGACAGGACCTCCTTAACTACAGTCCTTCTCCTTTAATTATCTCACATAACAAAAGTTGATAGATTACACTTTATCCCTATAATCAACCATTTCACTGCAAAAATGATATTTTTCATCGAATCACAAGGACATTTTGTATTAGATGTTTGAGGCTTGGTCTGGGATAGTTGTATCGTCGGTTGAGATTGTTAATTCGGAGGAGCTAGGGCAACCGGGGGGCTTTAATTGGTAACGATCAAATCTATAACGTCTATATATTGTATAGATAAAAACAAGTGAATGTTTTGAATTTCGAAAAAAAAATTGAATTATTTCAATCGTCACTACTCCTAATAGCTTTTGGTCACTTGCTTTCAAGTTTGTGACAACCCTCTAAGACATGTAAGGAAAATTATTTATAGCATTTTAGCTTAAGGAAAGAATTAAGTTTTTTTTATAAAATATCTATTAGATAATAAGATAATAAAACATAGTTAATAATTAATTTTAAAAACATTAATACATAAATGAAATATTTACATTTCTAGTATTTTAATCAAGTCTTTTTTTGAAAAATTTTAACATTTAAAAGAATTAGAAAAGTTTAAATTATACTAATTTAATAAATTTTATTTATTTATATTAATAAATATTTTTCTTTTTCAGGTAAGCATACAATACTTACTCCGGTAGAAGATAGGGATTGAGAATTATAAGCTACAAAAAATTGTAAGTTGCATTAATTACTCTTTTTCTCAATTTTCTTGAAAAATTTCTCTTTGATTATACAAATCATGGAAGATTGTATTTGTCCAATATAATACTAAAATTAAAGTTTCTACTATAGGCTTATAACCATATAATAAATTAAGAATGTTAAACTGCTTTCGTGATGAATTTTTCCCGTTGAAGTCGATAGTGTTTGGAGTTTTCGGGAATTGATAAAAATAATGTGTAATTCGAAATCTTGCAATTGTAATCCATATCTCATATTGAAAATTAGTAATAATATCATGGTAAACGGAGATAGTCCCGTGTAAATGAACATTTTCCACATCTCTTTAGCACTGTTAGGCCGAGACCGTGCAATTCGAGTACCGTAATTTAGGGTTAAATATAAATGATAATTTTGACTAAAGAATGTTTCCAGTAAAACCAGCTAGAGTGTACATTTTTATTAAGAAAATCAAGATTTATGATGAAATTTTCTTATTAAAAATGTGCAGAAGAAACTTTTCTTTCGATATAAGCAACTTAATCATCACATCATCAAATTTTAAATTGAAGTTATTTCTTATTAAAATTTAAATGCTAATTAATCTAGAAAAATGATCTGTTCCGGCACGCTCATGCAAAATTATGAAATAATAATTTATGAGATAAATATTATTAGTCTACTAATCAATATCAAAACTGGTTTATTGAAATTTTTGAAACCACTATTTAAAAAGTAATCGTGAATATTTAGATACATAGTTTTGGAATTTTATATTGTTTTAAATATATAAATCAGTGGCGTGTGGTCATGGATGCTGTGGATGCGCCGCATCCCTAAAATTTCAAACATTTAGAGTATTTTCATAAATATACTATATAAGGTCGACTTCAAAATTTCAGGAGAATCTTTAAATTTTCAAATTATTATCCGTTCTTTCAAATATTTCTATATAAAACATTTTTTATTTTGAAAAGTATGTAGGTACCTATATTGGTTATCGAAAGGAAATAAAATTGTTGCATAAATTCAAGGGGCAATTAAAATGAATGATTTTCCGAAAAGGGTGTCGATATAAGGGTGTCGATTTGAAATCTCTCGCCTGGTATATCTTCCAGTTCAAGCATATCAAAGACAAGTCCAGACCAGTTTTAGTCGAATAAAAATTGTCGTCGCTGAGGTACTATTAAAATAGTAATAATAAAAAAAAAAGGAATAAATAAAGATGATTCGGGAATCCTTTGACTAATCGATTTCTAATATCACTCAATATTAACCGACTTCATATTTTATAAGATCGGAAATAACTAAGAGTGCTATAGACAAGTCATAGCTTGCTTATAACAATATAATTAGAAGAAAATTAAGATTTTCTTATGGGACGGGCTGATTCATTGTGGAAGATGGTCGATTTCCATTTCAGAGTCTGTGGAGATTGAGTCACAAGATTTAATTTCTGATTCCTACACTCACACAAAGCAGTATCCATTTGGGGCGAAGGTCCCAAAATATATTTAAAAAAATCTAATGTTAAATTTGAAAAATTACGAATTACAAATTAAATTTTCAAAAAAAGCGAAGATTAAAATAAAATTTCAAAAAATGAAGGTATCATTTTTGGACAGCATCCCCTGATTGAAAAGTCACCAACCGCCAATGATATAAATATAACTTCAATTATTTATATACCCTATGAGATTAAAACGTATTTTAGATAACGAACTTCAAAATAGGACTTTTTTGCAATAACATGCTTTATTACCAAATAATATATAATAATTCATAGATTCTCATCGTATTGTTAAAAAGACATTTACTTTTTGAATCGTTGCTGAAATAATATAAAAAATACAAGTTGAAATGATGAAAAGTCTGACTAAATTGAATATTAAATTAGGTTTTCACGTTTTAGTTTTTTCGAAATTTAAAGAATTAATTTCGATTTTTTCTGGTGGATGGTTTACTAAACATTTCAAATCGTCTCGTGGTTTTTCCATACAAATCACACGAAAGGCTTTTCAACTTTTTTTCTTCTTCTGGATCACCGACTTGAACGGTTCGTTGAAGCTAATGCTTAAATTTTCAATCCCCTTTTACAGATGGAGGCTATTTTCAAAAGTTGATTTTCCCTTTTAGTACTTGTCACAACTTTCAACATATCGATGTTAAATGAATTTGCCTTTGTTCGATTTCATATATATATATTCATAATGTAAACTTAACTTACTCTACCTAAAATTGTTACAAGATTTATTAGATTATATGAGCCAAATCAATACTTTTAAAATATAAATTCAAATATCTAGTATCCGGAATAAGTTGTTCTTTGTCGACAATTTCGAAAGAAAGAACTCGGTTTAAAGTGAAAAATATATTTTACTTTTATTTCTGATATAATATGTATATTCATTGTACTAGATGAAGGAGGAGGGTGTATATTTATTATTATACTATATTTACTAAATAAAAGAAATTAGGCCTACTGACTGGGAAGCAAGTTTAACCCTTGGGATCGACTCTTTACGGTGCAATCTCTTCTGACATGAAATAAAACATATCTAAAGAGATCTTTGTTTCTCGGCCTTTAAATTCTTAGTAAAGTGCTTATTTTTAGTGTTCCATACAAAATTTTGTTAAGGGAGAATGGTGTAGGTTCTTGGTGAAACATTTTAAATAAAGTAAAGTAAATTTTTGAAAATTTTCTTTACTTTATTCCATACAAAAGTAAAACGGCACCCTATTATTGGATCTACTAACAAATGCCTTTCTGTCTGTCAGAGCATTGTAGCTCATCAACTAAAGAATAGAAGACACAAACTTGAAATTTATCAGTTTTATGTATTTCTTTCCCACAAAATAAAAAATACTATTAAAATTTTAATATATTGATCAAAATAAACGGAATTCAATGTGATTTATTCATGTAAAGATCTCATTAAATAAAATTAGATTTTTTTTTCAATTCAATTCACCTTAAATGATTGTGAAGGAGGGCCTCAGATTACCAATATTTGACCGATTTTTGTATCTAATGGGAATTCGATACTGCTGAGCATAAAATTATGAGATTCTATAAATATGTCCATCCTCTCCTCAAATAATAACGAATTTGATACCTCAATTATTTTATAAGATTTGAAGTTCGGAACCCTGAACCCTCATTATACGAACTCGTCTCATACTCGGATGCATTATTTAAAATAAACCTAGAATATTCTCAAAAATTAGATATATTAATTTTTCAGAGGAAAAGAAACAAATTAAGTGTTATATTAAATCATTAATCGAGACGTTTTTCTGTTTTTCAGCTTCCTCAGGCTCTTAATAAATTTTTCCCACCTTCCATTTCACCTCCTCTGTTTTGACAGTTTTTTTAATCATTTGAGAGTCTGCAGTGGGTTTCTAGAGTTTTTGTTGCTTCTCTAATTAAATATTGGTGTTTGTGCGAAAAAAGTGGTTCAAATCTCTATATGTATAAATGAATGGCAAAGCTAACACAACTGACAAAGTATTTAGAAAAAAAATTATCAAGAGACTGAGGAAGCTGAAATAAAACAGTGAAACGTCGCGAATGATGATTTAATATAACACTTATTATTATTATTGATCCTTTTCCTTGAAAAATTAATATATCTAAAATTTATTATTGAACTGAATACAAAAAATAATTCACAAAAAAGTTGTTTTGTTCCCTAGACTAATTTGAAGGTAGTATATGTGTATACTTATTTACCTTAAGCAGAAGAAGCAAGCTTGTAATCTTCAAAATTTTAAATTTAAGGCTTTTCGAGAAAGTGAGGCCCGAGTTTGAGTGATCACAAATATCTACTCTTCTCACCTAAATACTTTTCAAGATAAAATACTTTCCATAACGAGTTTTAAATCATTATTTAAAGTGATTTAAAAAAAAACAATTGAATTCGATATCAGCTTTCAGAAAAATATTATTCTAACAAATATATGTATTTTCTTATTCAAACTTTCTTTTTAACCAAATGACAAGCAGGTTGATTGTGATTGTGGATTGTGTAATACTAAGTATATTGTTTGGTACAGTTGTTGATTTTTTTTGTTTTTCTTTCGACATTGAAAGCACCGGGGCCTGAAGAGATGACAATGGCGGGATATCAGCCATCGGGTTCGATTGACTGACACCGGAATTGCGACTTGGAGCGAACCACCTGAGTCCGGAAGAAATCCTGAAGATATACAGAGTTAATGGAGGGCTCCGCCCTGACCGCAGGTTGCGCAATTCTACCCTGCAGTCCTCCCATTCAGAGGGGCGTAGCCCCTTTCTTTACACTGCAAACGCACACAGACAAACAAACAAATAATTCGTTTTTTGAACACATTCGATTAACCAAATGACGAATTGAAAGAACTGATCTATTGATTGGGTTTAATAAAAGTTTCGGGAAATTGGGAAAAAAATAAATCGTTGATATATTTACAGGATATAAAAATAATTGAAAATGAATTCAGCAAAGAGACGAAAAATGAAATTAATCCTTGAATTAGCAAGGTTCAATCCAGAGAGCAAATATCATCTACTACAAAAGATTCATTTACGGTGTATATTGAAAATTTTTTATTGATTATTTTTAATTCTACTACCTATATAAATAAATCAGGGCCGCTGCGAGGGTATATACGAGGCGTCTTCTGTATGAAAAAGAATTTAGCTCCCTTTTCCATGATACAAAATTTGTAAATTAAACAAAATAATTAATTTCAATTCATAAAATGTTTATTTAGTTGCTAAATCGTATCTTTGTCTTTATTTATTAAGTTTCATTATATAGGATGTTTTTTGACACCTTAGTTTATAAAAAATTAAAAGTTCCGATTTAGAAAATGCAAAAAGAAAATTTTTTATTGAGATTTTAATGCGAAGTCATAATTTAGGCATTAATGGACATCGAGCAGACGACAACCTCTTTGTTTCTCTTTATAAACAAACAATTTATATTTAAGTTGATTATTAATTAATACGGCATATCTAGCGACCCGAGTCTTGGAAAATTTTTCCCTTTTTCTTCTTAATTAATAAATGTGCGGGGAGGCGATTCTTTCATTAGAATCCGATCGAGGAAAATAACTAAAAAGGGTGTGGATATAATTATCTAACTTCTTCCTTTATAGCGAAGGAAATGCAAGTCAAGACCTGTTCAGACTTTTAAAGACTCAATTTTTAATTTCTATTATTCTAGGAATGACCTTTTGCTCTTGTATCATAATTTTACGCGTTATAGAGGGAGCAAATATTTAATTGAACTTCAATAAAATTCAGACAATAATGTGGAGAAAAATACTTGTTCTAACTGGCGTACGTATTGGGTCATGAAAAAGTTTTATTTTTTCTTCATTTTTATCATTCAATAGAAAAATTAAATTCATAAAAAGAAATCGTCTTAGAAAGATTGTTCTGTAGCACAATTTTTATATTTTCAATGCGGAGAACTGTTTAGATTTTGGGGTCTCTAAGCCAGTGTTTCCCAACCTGTGTGCTGCGAGCGTTTTTGACAATTAATTAAAATTGCATGAGTTTTGTAACTTTGAAATAGTATTTGTAATTACTTCATATATATTTTTTTTGTATCATACAAATTTTACATTTTTTTTATATTCAGGTGTGCCGCAAATTATTCCGGATATTTTTAGTGTGCCGTCAACCAAAGAAGGTTGAGAAACACTGCCTTAGCATTAACACATCAAAAGTATAGAAATTGTCGTGGCGACATGGCGGTCCTTCGATGAAGTGCCCATGTGCGGGGTACAACCTGGACACTCGCACGCGGCGCCACTGAAATAAATACAAATCTTTTATAAAAAAACAATCTTTGAATGTTTATTAAAACAACAAACGTTTTGGGAGAATTTCTCTAATAATCACTCGAATTTGAATAAATTTCAAAAAAGAATAAAAGTTACTTTCATTCCAAAAAAAAATTGATTGTCCCCTAACAAGACCCTTTGATTGGAAGTCAAAGATACTATATTTTTGCAGTGGAATGATTGTAAATCTATTTATGGGAAGTCAATTAATCATCTTATTTCATAAAGCAAATTTTTCCTTTTTGAAATTTATTCAAATTCCATTAAAAAAGCATAGGTACTGTATTGAAATTAATATGTGTTGCAGCTAATATGTGTTAAAACTTTCCCTTACCCATGAAACAAATATAGCTCTAAATCATTATGATACAACCCTATTTTTAATTTCTTTTTTAAACCCAAATATGACATCATCCAGATATTTGATACAGTTCTTTATGGGTATTCCCCTCTTTTATCTATCTCTCAAAAAGCCCTGAGTTGGAAAATTTTAACAAAAATTTATTATCATAATACCACGAGTGCTTGATAATACTATCAACGGTAAATACTAAGGTCAAAAATATCTTACTAAATTTTAGACGAATAAAAAAAACCTTTTTTCAAGTAAAATAGGGTAGGTATTAACTTTTGCACTCCACCCCATCCAAAAACGCCCATTACTCCCCAATAACAAATCAATTGAATACATTAAATACTTTGTTAAAAATTCAAATGAAATATATTTGCATATTAGCAAACTTAAAAATCTAATAACCGCAAATATAAAAATTCATCAATCAAAAAGTTATAATTTTATTTATAAATAAATATACACTTTTCATTTAATAACAATTTTTACAGTTTGACCTACATTTGATTTAGTATATTTTAATTTTAAAGTTTAAATTATTCGTTTCGGTCTCTAATTCTGAAACTAGTCTTAAATATTTACTGATAATCTATTCAAAATTCAACAGTAATCATTTAATTACTCCCAAATATTTTGATATATTCTGTTCAGTATATATTTTTAAATTACATATTCAATAAAAAACTTTAAAATTTCTTATAAATTACAAAATTTATTATGCTATTATTATTATGGTAATAAAAAAAAAATACTTTTCGACAAGGTTAGGAAAAATGTTTGATAACTTCCATGTTTAGATAAAGTATCTACTTCGTCCTTCTAGAAAGAAAATATAGTACCTACAATGATAAAGTTCTATTGAAGGGCACGCTATAATTATCTTAGAAAATTATTTATTTTTTAATTTCCTATTAATAATTCAACAAGAAATTCATCCTTGAACAATTTTTTGAATAATTAATCGTATTTCAGTAAATTTTATTTTAGAAACACTTTGCCAAACAACTTTTTCGATTTGTTTTATTATTTTACTCAAAGTAGTATGGCGGACACTTGCCCAGAAGAATTTTGCCCTCCGTCTTTGCTTGTTTCACGTCCCTCTTTAAACCATTTAAACTACTCAAAAACTTCATTAATTTCCATACACTTCTTTTAACATTAGCATAAGCTTCTGTACCAGTTTTCTCCAGTTTCACAAGAAACCTGATGTTAATCCGTTGCTCCATATGACCACTTGACATTTTTCAGACGCGTCGCTGTCGCAGAGCTTGTCTAGAGAACAGAGGATGGGGGAAGTATCACCAGACACAATCATGTTCAAACCTGTCGCGGCACGCTCGCTGTTTGCCAGTAGTAACATCAGCCCTGTCAGTTAATAGCCACAAATCGTATAATGGGAGCCCCTGGTATTTAGACAACTGAATTGGCAGATCTGTTAAGGGTATAACCAGCCTACAAAAAAGGCGCATTCCTCATTTTTACTTTATCCAATGCGAAGCAGATAAAAAGTATTGGATCTCGGTCTCTCGCCAAAGGCGACTTCAAAATATCCCCAGATAAAGACTAAGGAACCCATGGTCTCAATCAAAGTCATAAAATGTAGTATTCATTTAGATTGAATTTTGGCACGTGACGGTTTTGTACGTAAATAATTAATTAATTATTATCACTATAATGGAAATGACAAAACCTTTGATAGTCTTACCCTAAATGACTAAGCGATTCTTCTTATCTATTATCACTCATTATAAATGCCACCTTTTTAGCTCGCTTCACTAGAATTTATCATTAATTGATTTTCCATTAGTGTAATTATACTATTGAACATCCGAAAATCCAGGCATGAAAACCATAAAATTACTGAAAGATCATCATACCCTGTTGTCATCTAATAATAGATTGAAATTTAATGAGGTTTCTAAAATAGGCAGAAATCAATTTACATCCGCTTGGCTTTGAAAGTAATAAATTTGGCAGAGAACGTTCACACTCGGATTGTTTAATAGAGAACAAGAGTCGCTAATTTAAAAAAGAGTGATTCATGGGGCAAAAACAGCCAGGTTTCTAGCCAAACGAGAAGGAGAAGGTGGGATGTCATCTAGACAGGCTGGTGGGTGACCTTTCATTTCACCACCTCGCCTAACCTCAACTTTCCCACCCAAAACGTTTTCTTTCATTCTCATTGCGATTCTCCTCGAGTATGAAACTATATTTCATAAATTAATAAAAATATTAGATATTTTACCCAAGTTATGGAAGCGAAGAGAACAAAGAAGGGGTTAAACGAAAAAACGAAAGCAAGGGATCGGGGAAGTCAAGAAATCGATGAAAAAGTGAAAACTTTTCACAAATTTCAATGATTTAGTAATTTATTTTTATCAGGTAACAGTTTGGGGTAGGAAGTTCAAACTTGGCGCAGATAAGTAGGTATTATATTACTGTTGTATTTCACCTGATGAGCTATAACCTTTCGATATCTCATAACTAACGATTTGATTTATTTTTTTATTTTATTCATTTTTGAAGCTAAAAACCGCTTAATCTAATCAGTAAGATAGTTTAATTTTTTTAGGTATGTGACAATAAAATAAATTAATCATTGTTAATAACACTTCCCGCATCAAGTCAGGCAATGTAACATGTAACTGTAATTTCTTGAAATTTTTTATTAATTTGTCAATATTTTCACTTTATGGTTTCAAAGTATAGATGGTTTTGAGCTTCCAGCCTATATACGCGTACCTATAGCTGGACAATGACGTGGCCAAATCAGCTAATCTGGATGCTCTGAGAACGATCGCAGAATAAACCGATCGAAACATCGTAGTTGTATTATTTGTTGTTTATGTTCAATAAATAGTTATAATTAACTATTATTAATTTAAACAAAATTTCGATCTTTACTGAAATAACGATCACAAAAATACAAGCTTTAAGATCTACATAATCTTGTTGAACTTTTCTTCTACTAATTTAATTTTGACTTCTTCAGTAACACCAATGTGTATGACTAAACTTAATAGAAAAAATTATTTTGTATTACAAAGTGGAGATAATTCTTATATGGTAATTAATAATTTCCATTTGATAGTATATAATTTTTAAGAAAAAAATAAAACCAACTTCAAAAAAATTAAATGCAACAAATAAAATACACTAAAAGGTATAAAATAATTATTATCTTATTTAGTTACAACTAAACTACGAAATATTAACATGAAATTACTTTTTGAAGTCGGTGCCAAACAAACTATACCTATAAGCGAGCGTACCCACCAAACGTACTAAGTAAGATCCGCCGAGTGCGATTCATAAAAGGTATATGTTTGGCACCGACTTAAAAAGTAATTTCATGTTAATATTTCGTAGTTTAGTTGTAACTAAATAAGATAATAATTATTTTATACCTTTTAGTGTATTTTATTTGTTGCATTTAATTTTTTGAAGTCGGTTTTATTTTTTTCTTAAAATTATTTTTATTTTTCTCTTTTTAGTGATGTTATTAATAGTGATCCTATCATCAGAACTTGACCAAATTAATATTGCACCATCCCTAAGATACCCCCTTTCCAATAAAAAAAGAATCATCGAAATCGGTTCATAAACAAAGAAGTTAGTCCTGACCAAACCTAACAAAAAAGGTCTAATACCTATGACAAAAAATGGGACCAATCGGAAGGTAGACTGGACCCAATGCAAAAAAATTTTCAAAATCGGTTCACAATTGGCGGAGATATGAGGTAACATAGGCACACAAAAAAATTCAGTCGAATAGTGAACCTCCTCCTTTTTTTGAAGTCGGTTAAAAATAAAAAAATTATAAGAGAATGGAACTTGAGAAATTTAGATGTTATAAAAAAATCAATACCAACTTTACCATTTATGAATTACCCTCATTGTGGATTCAATAAATGTAAATTATCAAAATCATTTTACTCTGATTTATTCAATATTATATTCAGACATTTAGATTAGAGTTGAGTTTAAAATTAAATTCTTAAAACATCAATTTTTTTTATTTCTTTACCGAGATCGCTATGAAAATTTAAATGATCCTCTCCAGCCTCCATCTTTCCCAGCACTTATAATCTTCAAACCTTCAAAACCGGAGTGGATAGACGCCTACGTCTACACCCTCTCACTTAATCAACTTTCCCTTCTCTTCGGTAATGCAAGGGTCTTTCGAGATCCATAGGAGCTGCATCTTTACTGGTGCACCCCTTCTTGCATTCGATTGCATTAAAAAAAAATTAATTAATATAGTCACAAATCAATTTATACTATTAAGTAAAAATTTTTCCATCCGTCCGAACTTTATACGAATATCCATGCTTGATTTATCTTAATCTGAGGATCTGTTTTGGGCTAGAATCAGATGAAGACGAAGGCAACCCCGGTCTTCGAACTAATAACTTGATGATGATTTTCATCAATTTAATTATTGTTTTTTTTTTATTTTTTACTTTTCCATTTTTTATAATTATAATCTTAGTGATTTTGATTGGATCCCATAATTCACGCTTTTTGCTTAAATAATATTACCTGATTTCTCTTAGAGATGCAATCAGCGGCAAATTAATTTTTCATTTTACGATTTTAGAAATGATATCTCATAAACCAAAGGTATTATTAGATATAACTATTATCCACCAAGTTAAGCGAGTAATAAGGTCTCTTGAAAGATTAAAAAGCGTAGATTGGAATGTCACTTGGCTATAAAATTTGAGATTTTACGAGAGGAGAGAGTGGAATCCTCCAGTGACAATATTTAATTATATAAAAATATGAGGTAAAACCGCAATAAAGAGATTTAACATTTTTTCATATTTGATCCTTCTTAATTCAATAGTTATTACTAAAGGCCAGATATTTATAGTTGTACCGACAGGAATTTATGAAATTGTAAACAATCTATATTTAATTTTTTTTTTAAATAATTTTTGAGAAAAAAGCTAAATATGCAAAAATATGCAATAACGCTCAAATATCCAAAAATATGTAACATATTAAAATAATACTGTCTCTGATTGGTAAAGATTTTGATCTAAACATGAATTGGAGTTAGCAAGAAAAATATGCAATCACAATAAGAATAATTCCTTAGACAATGCCAAGAAGACGCTCAAACGATGGATGAAAGATACTAATCAATATCTAGAATGATACAACTTTCAGATCTCGTTTAAACTTTTTTAAAGTACAAAAGCATAATAAAACTGAACTTATAAATGATGAACGGGATTGTTAAAAGAACTTTTAAGGAAAATACATACGAGGGAAGAAAAGCCAACCAATCAAACCCAAGATGGGGTAGCAGGTGAGCAAACAAACCTTTAAGTGCGATATGGGATTAAGGACACATGAGACAAAGAAGGCTTGCAACACTTATTATTGAAGGAATTACAAATTGATAATGTGATGTAGAATCATAATAAATTTTCAATGGCCAATGTTCCGTAAGATTGATAATTTATATCCCTGAATGCAATTCAGAAAGAGAAGCAAGTAATGAAACTAATTGCAGATTCATCATTAACTAGTTAATTTAATTGAAAAAATTTACTTTACTGAGAGTAACAGAGTTGATGACTATAGTTTCGAAGGTTTGACCGTCATCAGTTAGAAATAGTTTATCTGTTATTTACCTTAATCCAATCGGGTATTTGAACTCAAGAGAAAGAACAGATCGAATATTTCTTATTAAAAAGGCTGATGATGAAGCTAAACCTTCGAAACTATAGTCTCAAACAAATAAATTATACAAAGAGAAACAAAGAGGTTGTCCTCTGCTTGATGCAAATAAACATACACACATATATATCGACGATGATATATCTGTATATATATATTATTTATTTGTTTGAGACTTTAGTTCCTAGCCCTCCAGCAGTGACGAAAGAACACCAAGTTTTCAATATCCATATGATATTGACTCCATGAAAAACATTTATAATTGAAGAAAGACTGATGATAAAGACCAAGTCTTCGAAACTATAGTCTCAAACAAATAAATAATATATATACAGATATATCATCTCGATATATATGTGTGTATGTTTATTTGCATCAAGCAGAGGACAACCTCTTTGTTTCTCTTTGTGAATCAACAACTCTGCTACTCTCGGCAAAACAAAAACTTTTCAATTAAATAAATTATAAATATACTAATTTATATTTGGTAGGTATGTTTATTTGCATCAACCAAAGGTCAACCTCAATGATTTTTCTCTAAGAAAATTTCCTGTCTTAGGAATAAAATTGACGAATGAGGAAGTTTTATTTGAAAATCGTGCATTTTCAGAATCGGAAATTACCAATTTAAGCTTTTAACCAAATTTTTTATATAAAAGAAAATGAATTGGCCAGGGCGAATTCCATCTCGAGTTTCTTATCAAATTTCAATCTAAATCAGTGACTGACAAATTGAGTCAAGGGCTAGAGGCTAGGGGATGCGAGGGAAATTGGCTTGAGGATGCATGCAAATGATTAAAAAAAAGGAAAAAAAGAGCCTCTTACAGGTGTTCTAGAGTCGTGCGATTATTAGCTTCCACGAATTCCTCTGCTTCGTTTAACTTTTTCTCTAGATTGCATGGTTTTATTTTAGACCAGTTAAAAATGGCTGATGATGAGGACTGGATTGGAAAAAAGCGATTCATTCAATCGAATAAATTTTTCAAATAAAACATTTTTTAACTTGGCAAGAAATCCAAATTATATAAATAATTGAGGGAAGAAAAAAAGCCGCGGAATTGACATAAGAATTCGCTCAGATAAACACACAAGCACAGGTTGTTTTTTTCTCTAAAAAAGATCGGCTGATTTAAATAAACAAGAAGGGATCAAGCTAAGTGATCACAGGAACGGCTATGCTTATGTGGGCAATTTAAAAAAAGAGACAGAAAATAACAAGTTCCAGTTTTCACTCACACTGGTCTTTTTTCATTTAATCAAAACATATCAACAGACAAGGATTAAAGAAAGGTATAGCTGTTACACACGCCGTCAAACAAAACAAAAAGAGAACCGTTGAAGACTAACGAGTGATATAAACATAGAGAGTATAAAACTAGGTTAAAGGTATAAACAAAGCAGCGAACAAGGTTTAAATATATATATATAATTGTTATATTATATATATATATATATATATATATATATATATATATATATATATATAATATAACAATTGTAATAATAATATACTTTTTATAGGTACACAGATTGCCTGATAAAAATCTCGCTTATTTCAAAGATCGATTGAAGGAAAAAGTGTAACTTTTTCAAGACTAAGTACGCTGATTGCAGTTTCGGTGAAATAGTCATTTGAAATGATAAATATCTAAATCTGATTTTAAATCAAGTGAACCGCGAAAGTTAAATAATTTTATTCTAAATTTGATCTTACCTAGAGTATTAAAGTACCAAAGGCCGTTCCTAGAATAATAGAAATTAAGAAATTAATCTCTAGTATAGTTTGAAACATGTCTAGACTTGTATTTGGCAACCTTCCAATGCATTAACTCGAAAGAAAGAGAGATCATTCTATCTGCGCCCTTTTTAGTCATTTTTTTCGATTAGATTCTAAGGAAAGAACATTTATTAAATTAAAAAAAAAAAAAATGAAAGCTTATTTATGCCAAAGACCCTCTTATATGTAATTAATAATAAACTTAAATAAAAATTATTCATTTATGCCAATATTATAAATCTTAAAATCTCATTAAAATCATTCAAAAAATGTTTTCTGTATTTTTTAACCAGAAGTTCTAAAGTTAGAAATCTCAAAATCTTATCAGTTCTCCGCATTAAAAATAAAAAATAAAAAAGCACAAGAACGAACTTTCTACGACTTTTCCTTATTAAGTTATTGTGTGGGTATCTGATTCCAGGTACACGGATAGACGCATCGACATGCAAACAGTAAGATAAATAATGGTTGGAAATCACTTTTCTCCACTTTCCAAACATTTTTCAACATCAACCCAGGTAACCACAATATCCTAAGAATATTCTAAGGATATTCTAAGGACATTTAAATCTTCTTAGAATATTCTGAGGATATTGTGTGTTACCTGGGAATGGAGCAAAAAAAAAATGAAAATTTTTCTTGAATTCAATACTATTTAAAATTTATTTTTCACAAGATGTGCAAATGTGCATACAATTCAGTTAATTTATATTTCTTTTGAAAATCACTTCTGGCAAATGACGGCGGTTATTATTAATTGATCTTGAAGACGTATCGTGAATTCTGCCATTTTCTGCGGATAACACCAAATTACTGACGAATTAGGGTCAAAAATAATATTTTATTATAGGGTGTGAAGTATCCTGTTAACTAATTTTTTTTTAAATTTAGTTCAGTTTAAAATGACACATACAACTATGAAAACATTCTCCCTTTATCAACAATAAATTTGATATTTCATATTCATATATTTTGGAAGGTATAAATTAGGAAACCCACACTGTATGTGAGTCTTGTCTTGCTTACAATATTTATGATTTGGCACCCCATATTCCTAAAACAATCTTATTATATCATCCATAATACTTGAGATATCAAAATCGTCCTTATTTGTCATTGATGAGAAATAAATTACAAAATTTTCTCATAATTTTAATTTAAGAATTTGAATTAATTGACGTTGTTCAAAAATCGCCACTTTAGATCTCTCTCAAGCCCTAATTTAGATTAAAAAAAAACATAAATAAAAAAAATAAAATAAACGTGATTCTATTTAAAGAGATCTTTACAAAAATACGTCACAGCTCTATAGATAAAAATATATGATAAAAAATTCATTTTTTATTTTTGACTCCACATAGAAATGTGACTCTCCACAAAATGATGGTTTGATTAATATTTTAATAAAGATTTTGTTTTACGGAAAAATGAATATATAACTCTGAATTTCAAATTTGAATCTTATTTCTTTAACGATTTATAATGCTCTGACAGACAGGCTTTATAGCGAGACTAGTATGGTCCCATTTTTCTTTTTAAATGTAACCTTAATAAGTAAAGGGATCTCAAAAAGTCTTAAGAGTGCAGCTGATAACAAACAATTATTTCATTTGTCATAAGTATGTGCTCATAACTCATCTTCTCATTTATATAATAAATTTTTATTTTTATAGAAAATCGGACAACTTCACAGAAAATGTCTGAAGATCAGAATTTATCAATTCGAAAAAGTCTATAATTTAAACCGATCGATTTCAACCTTTTAATGGACATTTCTAAGTAGATTAACTTTGATGTTTCGGGTCTAGTTTATGGAAACGCTATCAAGTGGGTGTGAATAAGGCGAGTAACGAAAAAGCCTGTGAACTTTGGATCAATAGTCGCAAACGTCGCATTCTCCCATTTATCCTTCGAAACTTGCAAAAATGCATCATAAACATCTCTTTGATAATGTCTGCAAAAATATCTAAAACATTATGCCTATATATTTGTGAAATTTCAATTTTTCATTTCAAATAGCCATTTTCTACTCTTTCCTACGTTTATTTAAATTAACATGTTTAATGGCGAATACAAATTTCAAACAAAATACTTTATTTCACGATTCATTGAAGTGAATGTAAATCGTTTGCTAAGTCGAAGTTTGTAACTTATATGCAAACGAACTTTCTATAAATGGCAGTGTAATGATTTAAGAATAAATATTTTCTCTTGTTAATGATGTAAGGAGAAGGAAAGTTTGAATCTGGTTTTGATTTACTGGACTAGGGATTGAGAGGGGAATTAATAAATGTCCTGATCTATATTAGTTATATTCTTATAACGAAAAAATTATTTGCTAGAATACTAATTTTGAATCTGTATAAATGTAATAAATATAAAAGACCCAATTTGTTTGTCAGAGAACGGAGGCTAGAAAGCTTGAAATTTGGCAGAATAGATAAGCCAATTAATATAAACTTTTCTTAAATAAAAAGTAAATAATTTAACCCAAAAGTTAATTTTTCAGATTGTAATTGAGAGATTCAGTTGAAAAAAATAACGAGAGGGTTTTCTACTTAATCGGGCATTTATTACATGTTAGAGGGTAAAATAAAGAAGATACAAACTTGAAATTTACATTGAAAAGTTTTTATTTTGACGAGAGTAGCAGAGTTGTTGAACCATAAAGAGAAACAAAGAGCTTGTCCTCTGCTTGATACAAATAAACATACACACATATGGTATATATCAAATATATATAATTTATTTATTTTGAGACTATAGTTTCGAAGGCTTGGCCTTCAACATCAGTCTTTTATTAATTAAAAATATTATTTTTCATTGGGTTAGTATCGCGTGGATATTGAAAATTTTTGTACTTACATAGCAGACAAGCTTAAAACATATGTGTATATGTTTATTTACATCAAGCAGAGGACAACCACCTTGTTTCTCTTTATATTTGAAATTTACAAGTTATATATATTCATTTTCCCTGAAATCAACAATTATATTAAAATTTAAATCAAAAGTGAGTGTTTTAGGGAGGTTGAATTTTTTATGGGGTGAAAATAAAAAAAATATTTTTTTTTCGAGTGTGATTTCTTTAAGGATCTCGTTAAGTAGAATTAGCCTACATTTTTTAAGTTCATTTGACTTTAGAATGACTATTAGAGAGCCCCAAAGTGCTCTCTATATCTGTCGGCTTTTAGAAGTGGCTTAAATTAAAATTATAAAAAAATTTCACGAACGAATCGACGACAAATAACAAAATTTGATATCTCAAGTATTTTGGAAGATATTTATATAATGGTACAAGTTGGGCTGATTTTATTTATTGTGAGTAATATAAATAAATTTTTTTTTGGCTTTTCGGCCTTTCTAGCCATAAGCCATTTACGATACTAATTATTTTATTTTTAAATTTGTCTCTACCTCGGGGGTCAGATTTTAGCCGGATGCCTCGAGTCGGATTCGAACTCGAGTCCTCTTGGTTAGCTGGCTGACATGCTACCGCCTAGCCTACCCTACCCCCCAAAATAAAATTTAAAATGAGAATATTCCTTTAGACAATAGAAATAATGAAATCAAATGTAAAAAATAAAATCCACCATCATATGCAAAATAGCACTACTAAAAAAATGAATTTCCCCATACCGAGAATGATTTCATTTCCTTCTATTATCTTAACCGTTTCATTTCTTTTAAATTAAGATTTCACTAACCTTGGGTATAAATCTTGGGAAAACGCCCGAGATAACTAAGATAAATACCAATCTCTTCTTCTTCCCGCTTTATACGGGCGCATCCAACTTAGTTGATTATCCGAAAACACGTCAAACCGTTATTCTAATACCCCTCTACTATCTCTAGAATGATCTTTTCCTGTTTTTCAAAATAATCAATATGCATGCTTTATTGATTTTACCAAGATTAATCTTATATAATAAGTAATAACATTCTTTGAATCACTTAACACTTTCCAGGGATTAACAGTTGGAAAATGCTTATTGACGATGATCATAATAAAATTAATTTTTTTGCAACGAAATTTTCTCTGGAGAAAGACGGATAATTGAAGTAGAAATAATCACTAAAATGCACTCTATTGAATCCTTCGATACCGATTCTTCTAGTCGAACAAATAAAATATTCTCTCTCTCCACAGTAGAAAATTTTTTTGTCTTCATGCCTTTTGTTAAAAATGAGGAAAGTTTTTGAACACTACTGTGGAGAGAAGAAGAAAATATTTTATTTGTTTCATTCATTGACCCTTTGAAACCCTGAAGAAGGAGGGAAAATCCTCCGAAACGTCGGTTTGAAAGGAAAGTAGGAAGGATTCCAATAAATTACACCTTATTTTATATGTGTTAATTTTTTCTTTCCTCACTACCTCTGGGCTGCCTTCCATTACTTTCAAATAAAATTAATATCTTTCTTTTCTTTTTAATACCTAGTAACTCGAAAACTCGATTTATGAAACGCAATTGTGGTCAAACTGAAACCTTTTCACCCTGAATTTCATATAAAATTAAATCTTTTTTTGCTGAGGCTTTAGTTGTCGAGGTTACCGCTCTGAAAGAATCTTTTGGCTTAGTCCAAAGGACTGGTTCTCGAAGAATAAAAGTTTCATCCGATTAAGTTAGGGGTGAAAATTAAAGCACTATTTTCAAGCATTTTTCTTTGTTCATTTGATAATTCCTCTAAACATTTTAAATTAGAGTAAAAAAGTCCTAACAGACATCTGACGTCATTCCATTGATTCTTTTTTAAAAATAAATTATTTTATCTTTTTCTGCGCATCCTTGAAGTCATTTTTTCACTAAGTATGAATATCAATAACAATGTGGTAATAGTATTAACTCAGCTTAATAAACTTTAGAAGTTTCACTTAATTTGTTTAATATTCCTAGAATATACACACAGCCTATTTTTGAATCATACGATTTGTGGTATGGCTATCCATTTATGGTATATATAAAATAGCAAGATACAATTTTTTGAGTAACGAGATACAACATACGAATTATAATATATGTTTCCGTAACTAGGATATAAGAAATCAAATTTTTATTTCAATTACATTTTTTGGATACAAATTCCGAAAATTTAATTGATATTTAGAGAATGTGAGACCTCATAAGTTCCAAGCTATTAAACCCAATAACAATTACAGTAATGATACACTTAGTCACCCAATGAAATCGGTCAAATTTTTTTTCAATTTTATGTAGGTACCTAATATAGAAATGCATTGAAGACAAAACCTGTTTGACTTTCCAACATGGGATTTATTCAATCCTTACAGATGCATATTCAACATATTCAGTTTTTTAAAATTCTCACAAAACGTTTGATCTTAAACTATTTTTTTTTTCAAAAAATCCCTTAGAATCTTAATATCACCGGCAATAGTGATTTTTTGATGAATGCACTATCTTACTAATTTCTCTTAAAATTATCCGAGTGGGTCTACTTTGGGGAAACACTTATCTGCGTAGTATGCTATGCTCGAGCATCCACTAAATATACAGCATTAAGAGAAATGTGGTCCTTGGACGGATAGAATCTGGTGCTATATGATTTCGCACAAGGTCCCGCAATTTCAACAACTGGCACATGATCTTACATACATTCAAAAACTGTATAGAGAATAATCATTTAATAAAGCTTTCCCATTAACTAGACTGTTAAAAGAAATATTTTTAATTAAATAATTCAAATAATAATAAAATTTTCATTAGATATTTTATTTTAGACATAGATACTTCGAGTGAAATGAAAAGTGTTTTCTCTTTATCGTGATTTATCCATTTTGCTCTCTCACTCGTCTTTAATAGAACAGAATCGTTTTATTTTTTTTTCAGATCCATCATTTATCAAATAGCCTATTGACATGATTGTTTTGGGCGTGGGCTTACGAATCTACCCCATTCATTCATTTCCTTAAAATCTGTAACCGATTTATTTTATTTAATATTTACATTATAAAATCAATTGATTGATACATTAACCTAATTTCTTATGATAATTAATTTAACTTAACCCAAAATTTACAACTAATTTTTATCGAGAACCAAATTTTGTGTAAACAAATAAATATAATTGAAAAGATTTTGTTTTGCCAAGAGTAGCAGAGTTGTTGTTTGATAAAGAGAAATCATTGAGATTGTTATCTGCTTGATGCAAATAAACACACTCACACATACATATCAGTGGCTGTTGGTGACTTTTCAACTAGGGGAGGCTGTCCAAAAAAGTACCTTTCATTTTTTTTAATTTTTTTTTAATCTTCGCTTTTTTTGCAATTTCTTCGAATAGGGCATCATTTTCGGTATTTTTCAAATTTAACATTATATTTTTTAAAAATATATTTTGGGACCTTCTCCCCAAACGGATACTGCTTCGTGTGACTAAGGATAGGATTCAGAAATTATAACTTGTGACTTAAATTCCACAGTCCCTGAAATGGAAATCGACCATCTTCCACAATGATCAGCCTGTCCTATAAGAAAATCTTAAATTTCTCCTAATTTTATTGCTATAAGCAAGCTGTCTATATAGTACTCTTAGTTATTTCCGATCTTATATATTGAAAGTTTATAGAAATGGATTAGTCCAGAAATTCTCGAATCATCTTTAATTATTACTTTTTTGTATTATTTCTATTTTAATAGTTCCTCAGCTAGAACAATTTTTATTCGACTAAAACTCGTCTGAACTTGTCTTTGACATGCTTGAACTGGAAGATATACCAGGCAGGGACTTCAAATCTTCTATCAGCACCCTTTCAGGAAAAATCATTCATTTTAATTGCCCCTTCAAACTATGCAACAATTTTATTACATTTCGAGAACCAATATACTTTTCAAAACAAAAAAAATGTTTTTTTAGAAATATTTGAAATAACGGATAAAAATTTGAAAATTTAGAGATACTCCTGAAATTCTGAAGTCGATATTTATGAAAATATTCCAAATGTTTGAAATTTTAGGGTTGCGTCGCATCCACAGCATCCATGGACCACATGCCATTGTTCCATATATATTTCCCTATCTTTAGGAGTTCACATAGAAAAATTCCACCTCTATTTTTAGATTTCTAGTTCTAAAAATTTCAATAAAAAATAGCAAATCACTCATATTTGAGAACAATGATTTGAGTTTTCACTTTTTCTAATAATCTTTCTATTCAATTCTACCTACTCACTTCCCAATTGTTACAAAGAACCTGTCTAATAAGAATATTTATCTCACTTCTTTGGAGATAGACCTCAATCTCTTGTCACTCTAGATACGATTCAGAAACCTGACAAAAATTAGAAAAATCTGTCTGGCTAATCTTCTCTTGGCCTGTGTAGAATGTGTAGATACATCTCCGTCCTTACTCTTTTCTAGTAAGTACTAATATTTCATATAATAATATGACATTTGTTTTAATTAAATTAAATCTCAGTTATAAGTACACTATAAAGGCTTATTTTAGCGAAATACGATTTTACAAAAATCAATATCTGAAAGACAATTATTAAAAAAAGTCACTTATTTTGTTCTAAGTAGCATTCTAATTTATAAGCAATATATGAAAAAATGTCTTTTGATTGATGTTAACAAAATAATTAATTAAAGTGTGTTTTCTGCTTGATGATAGGAATCAATTAAAGAATCAGTTTTCTGCTTAATGTTAGCACACTCTTAAATACATATACTTCGAAGTTAAATTAAAAAAATAATAATAATAATTCGAAACGTATTTGTATTTTTAAATTATGACATTTTCCCTTTTCAAATCTTAGGATTTTAAATCCATCGGCTTCATAAATTACTTTGCCTTGAATAGGATCTTAAAATATTTTCCCATTTCTTTCACCGTTTCTTTCTTTTAAGGAAGCAAAAGTTAATCCTGACTAATGGGGCTTTCACCTTTTTCAACCCTAACATTAAAAAAATGAGTATATTTTATTATACATGCTACTTGCATAAAATATATTAGGGATAAAGATTCTCTTTCTTCTTTCTGTGATTTGTATCCTTGATTTTGGCGAAACAATTAAATCTACCTTGAGTTTCAAAGGTTATGATTCGTATGATTACTATCATTTTTTTGTTTTTGTTTAAATAACAGACAATAAAATAATCAAATAGTTGATAGTGCGGATATATAACCAGCCATGGATAATTGCATTGTAATATTTCTTTCAGTTATTTATTAAAGAGGAATGCAGGTTAAAATAATTTGCCAGTTAATTTGATCTGCACGGTGCATATAATAATAAATAAATGGCGGCTCTTCGGAGTCGTGATTCCCGCGGCCCCATTTGAACACGAATGATGCAAGATTTCTCTCGAGCATGTGTCAATAGACATTGTTCCTTTCCCCAGAATGTTTACTAGGAGTGGGAACTATGGAGCTAGGAACTGACAGAAAGACAGACAGACACCTTGTCTCCCAAACACTCTTTGTAATTCCTCCAAAATTATTAGGTAATCTATCAATGCCATTGCAGAATATCTATTATTATGATTCCAATTAAATATTATTTTAATATATTTTGTTCAATTTGTTATTGTTGTTGTAGTTCTACTTTTCAATAGTCCCATTTATTTTGACACTGAACTTGAGTGATTTTTATTTTTAATTATTTTTTAACATTTTATCAAGTTATAAAAATATTTTTACTGGTCGGAAAATAGGAAATTTCCGTATAATAATTAAAATAAAAAAAAATCTCCCACCATTGGCTAATTTGTTTTGTAAATTGGTTGGATAATAGAACTTCCTATTTTTTGAAAGATCACATAGTATAATATATTTAAAATAATTAAAATTACTTCCATTACATTTGAATAAAATGAATTATATTTTTATACGTTAAGATGATTTCCTAGTTACATAACACCCCCACACATTCAACATAAATTATTATTTGGAAATTTTTTCGCACAACCCATAAGCCAGTAATTGTAGCATCAAATACTGGACAGTCTACACGTAAAAGAGCCACTACAATTTTTTTTTGACTCTAGATTAACTTAATATAAATCTACATGACTTTTAAACAGAAAATAAAATAAAACTAATAAAAGATTTAATTTTATTGAAATTTAACTAAAATTCCTCTAATCTAATTTAATAATATAAAAACAATAATAAATTTATTAAAATTATGCAAAGTAAATAAGGGAAATTTTACCTGTTCATATATTGAAATAAATAAGTAAAATAAGTAAAATAAATTTAAAGAATTAATTAATCCATGAATCCATAAGGATTATATACCTTAATAATCAAGATATACGCTCAGTTGCTACTGTATTTATTTTTAATTTGTTTATTGAATCCCATTTTTTTATTAACAGAAATGATTTATTAAGCCGGCCATTTGTTTGCCAGTCAGCCAATATACCAAGGGTTCCGAATATTGTAACTTACTTGTAATACTCCTACTTCTTGTACAGTAATTTTTTCATAATTTTAAGTTAAGACATTTCTAAATGCCTAAAGTATTTACTTAAAAAATGGCGCTCTCTTATATTTATATTGTCATTTGAAAGCAAAATAAATCTTAAAAAATAACTGTATCAAAAGATCTTTACAGAGATATTAGATCAGTCAAAAAAGTATTTTTTATTTTTTATTTTTGATCTTGCAAGCAATTCAACCTTCCCAAAATTACAATTCACCTAAAATGTTAATACAATTTTTGATTTTGAGGGAATAACTAGTAAATTTCAAGTTTGTATCTTATTTACTTTACCAGCTACAATGATATCACAGACACACAGTAATATATTTTTGAACATGAGCCTAATAAAACATTAAAGTTATCAATTTCCAATTTTTTCTCGGGGTTCTACTACTAATTGTCCAAAATGTTTCTAAGCTTGGATTGAAAATAATTTTAAAATTTTCTAATCTTAAAAAAAATGATTTAAAATTGTGTTTGAACTCCTATTCAACACAAACTTTTCCACTGGTACAGGCCCTTAGCTACACCACTGTCATAAGCCCCTTAGTGATAGTTAACTAAACATACACATATATAAACTTCCAAAATTAATTCTAAAACAGTTACCTTTTCATGAAGAAAATGTCGGTTTATGGTCTCGTTATGTTATAATAAATATCATAAAGCGTAGATGACAGTGTTAGGAAACTTTTTGCAAAGGATGATAATATGCCTTTCAACAACACCATTTATATGGTTGGATTATTTTATACTGAATTTAAGGCCTCTATAATTGTCTAACTTTCTGATTCACTTAGAGACGTTTGAGGACGTGTTGGATGTTCATTTATTGCTTAGAAAATATAAAATATACATTTTTTATATTAATTAAGAAATTCCTGATTCACTGATCACGCCAACTTAAATATCCTTGAAAAGATTATTTCATATAAGCTTAATTACCGTTTATTAAGGTGCCTAAGCCATTTTAAATAGGTACAAAAATCACACAAAAACGGCCAGTTTGAAGCTCCCTTACACCTTCATTATTTAAATCAAAATAAATTTAAATTTGATCCCTACATAGAAGTCATAATTTAATAATAGTATTGTAAATTAAAACTAATTTTATTAGAAAAGATTTCCATTTATGAAAATTAATTCTGTTTAAAGAATTATTTACAGGGATAACCCAAATTCTATGATTTATAATTTAAAAATGAATATACATATTTTATTTTTGACTTCCACATAAAATTCGACAGTCTTCAAAATAATCCTTTGATTATAATTTTAATACGAATTTTAAGTTGGAAAATGAACTTCTGAATTTTAAATTATTTAGTTTTCTAGCTATATCGCTTTATTTATTAAACTGAACCCTAAAAATGACAATTATTTTTCTCCACCTTTCAGACATTTCTTAACCAGAATAAGCAAAAACAAGAGTGAATTCACTACGCTTGTTCTCTGGACTAATTATCATTCAACTCGTCCACAAACTAAACCAATTCAAAAGAGAATCAGAAATTTAAACTCTCTATATATTTATAGAATAAATGAAACATGGAAAAACAAAAGAGGTTTAGTGTCACTTTGCTAATTTTTTTAGATTAACATTTCAAAGTTGAACTTATGATTAATAAAACGAATTATATTATATACTAGTCTGTTCTTGTCTTGTTCATTGATTTATAAAGTTTCAAAATAAAGTTTACTTTCAAAATTTCCAAATTCAGAAGGTAGTCCGTCCGTCAGTTGAATCTATTTTGAATATAACGAAATCGTTTAGGAATTTGATTGTATATTTATTTATTCTTCTTTTGTTTAAAAATGCAAACTAGGCTACAGGTCTAATTCTAATTGTAGTTTAATCATTCTCTTTTAGTAAACTTATGGATTTAGGTCAATTGAACGTTGTTTTTCTAAAAGATCTTCGCTTTAAATTATTCATATTCAATCATTTAAATTTGTAGGAAAATTTAAATCTATTCTGACATGTAAGATTGCTTTTAAATCTTTCATAATTCGTAAATCGACAAAAAATAATAAAAATAATTAATATAGCAATAATATCAGTCTAATAAAAAATCGCCAGATATTCTCATTAAACGCTAAAGACAGTCCTAAAATGTATTTAGATATTAACCTTTAAAGAGGTCTTTTGTGGTCCTATAAAAGGGTTATAAAGTTAACTTTTACCTTTTATTTAACGGCTACAAATAGATTTTTTAAGATAGTATGAATCTAGAAAAACTATTCTCAGAAATTGGCCTTATTATATGTTTGAGGATGTCTTATAGCGATATCTTCAAAAAGATTAGTCGTAGTGTAAACAAGTTCGAAAATTGATTTAATTAACTAGTTAATATCTTAAAACAAAATTTTGGTCCAAATAACTCATCGAATTTAGGATTTTATTTCAGGCTTTTAGTCGTTTTCAAAAAAAAGTCTAGAATAATATGCTTGTAGAAGAAAAATGCTGCTGAATGTAGTTTGGGATGATAAAATTCAGATTTTCCAAAAAATTAAAATTAAATTTTATAGTTTTTATATTAATCATGTATTTATAGAAATGCGAACTATGCCAATTCTTTTGTAGTTTAATAATTATCTTTTAGTAAACATAATAGATTTAAGTCAATTGAATGTTTTTTGTTGTTTTGTTCTAAACAATCTTGACATTAAATTTTGATAATTTGTATGAAAAATTTTATGTGTTCAGACTTAAGAGATTGAGCATATTACTTATTTGTTATGGAGAATTTTCAATGTCAGTTTGTCAAAATTCAGTGAGATTTATTTATATATTCTTATTAAGGGTATAGAACTGGGGCTAAAATGTATATATCGGTCTTTAAAAAAGTCATTTTGAGACTCAATAAAAGGGATATCAAGTGTTAACTTTTTGATAATCATCTTTCATTTAAAAATTTCAATTACTTTTTTTGATTATTACTTAATTAATTTTCTAAAAAGAAATCAATGAAGTTGATTGATGCAAATAAACATACCTATACATAATATAATGAATATATATAAAATTTATTTATTAGAAATTATACTTAGTTTCGAATGTTTGACCCTCATCATCAGTCTTCATAATTATAAATATTCTATCTTTTATTTATTATTTATAGGTTCAATTACCCGATTGGATGTAGGTAAATTCGCTTTGTTGTAATAGTAAGCTGGTCACTCACCATAGGAATGTTTATAGGTTTCTATTTAATCCATCTTTTTTCTCAGCTGCCCTCAGGTTCAAACTAATTCAATTTGATTAGGGTTTTTCAAATTTAATCCGTCCTTCCGTATTTTCGTTGACAATTTTCTTTCTCTCTTCCCTTTTAGTCCAATTGAATTGGTTCCTACTTCTAACCACGGTAAGTTAAGCGAAAGTATTATGATAAGTTTAAAGTTCTAGCTATCCCCTGAAACCCCCATTTTAGTGCTCCTTGAAGTAAATAAAATCATTTTCAGAAATTGGTTTGTTTAACTGTCTGTGATATTAATATCTTAAAAACGATAAATTCCGCTGCGATAAAGTTAGAAAGAAACCTTAACAATGTAAGGGCAAAGTTGCCATAGCGAGATTTTGACTCCATACGATCTCCCGGGAGTACTAGTTTACTTTAAGTTTTAAACCATTTTCTCAAAACTCCAGAAAATGTTAGTAAAGTTTCTTTAATTATAAATATTTTATTACTTGTTTCTCATGTGTTCAAATACCCTATTATATATAGATAAATTCGTTTTGTTTTAACAGCAAGCTAGGTAGATTTCAAATAAAAATAAATATTTATGTGAAACCTACCTAGTATTTCTATATTTAAAATTTTAAAAAAGTTTCTAAAAAAAATTTTCAAAAATTTTCTTTACTTTATTTAATATGTTTCACCAAGAACCTACACCATTGTCTTTTAACAAAATATAACAAACGATTGAAATGTGACCAGATTGGTATTACAACAAAACAAATTTATATAATGTACAATCGGGTATTTAAATTCATGAGAAATAACAGTTAAAATATTTTTAATTAAAAGACTGATGATGAAGGTCAAACCTTCGAAACTATAGTCTCTAACAAATAAATTATATATACATATATATCAGTGGCGTGCGGTCCATGGATGCTGTGGATGAGGCGCATCCCTAAAATTTCAAACATTTAGAGTATTTTCATAAATATATAAAGTCGAATTCAAAATTTCAGGAGGATCTTTAAATTTTCAAATTATTATCCGTTGTTTCAATTTCAAAAAAATATTTTTACTCTTCTTTTTATTAAAATATGTTTCACCTCGCACCAACACCAGAACTCTAAAAATTATGTTTCAAATATTTCTATAAAAATATTTTTTGTTTTGAAAAATATATATTAGTGCTCGGAATGAAATAAAATTGTTGCATAGTTTCAAGGGGCAATCAAAATGAATGATTTTCCGAAAAGGGTGCCGATAGAAGGTTTGAAGTCTCTGCCTGGTATATCTTCCAGTTCCAGCATGTCAAAGACAAGTTCAGACGAGTTTTAATCGAATAAAAATTGTTCTCTTTGAGGAACTATTAAAATATTATCTAATAATACAAAAAAGGAATAAATAAAGATGATTCGGGAATCTTTGGAATAATCCATTTCTAACAACACTCAATATATAAGATCGGAAATAACTAAGAGGGCTATAGTCAAGTCATAGCTCGCTTATAGCAATAGAATTAGGAGTAATTTAAGATTTTCTAGGACAGGCTGATTCATTTTGGAAGATGGTCGATTTCCATCTCAGGAACTATGGAGTTTAAGTCACAAGATGTAATTTCTGACTCTTAATACCCTAACTCACACAAAGCAGTATCCGTTTGGGGTGAAGGTTCCAAAATATATTCATAAAAAATCTAATGTTAAATTTGAAAAATAACGAAAATGATGCACCATTTGATGAAATTTGCAAATAAAAAGCGAAGATTAAAATAATTTAAAAAAAATAAAGGGTACTTTTTTGGACAGCATCCATTGGTTGAAAAGTTACCAACCTCCACTGATGTATATATATATATATATATATATATATATATATATATATATATATATATATAATATATATATATATATATTTATATATTTGCATCAAGCAGAGGTCAACCTCATTGATTTCTCTTTAATAATTAACACTACTCTCAGCAAAACAAGTTTTTTTCAATTAAACGTTCTTGTGAATGATTTTAAAAAACCTTTATTCTTTTTTTATCCTACTTAATTATTTAATAAAATTATCAGTTTATTATTTTGATTTATTTGTAAATGGAGATGAAAATTCTGTGATGTACTCATTAAATAATTTTTTCTATAAATTGTGAAATTCCCTAAGTATTTTTTTTTAACATTGTCATTATCGATGCAAAGTTCCTACGTATATAATTTCTTTTTTTTCTTTCTTTTTTTCGATTAGCTATCCAATTAGAAGTATATCTCGGTGTCCAGTGACCAGAGATCCTCCATTTTCAGCCAACTCTGTTATTTATTTCAAGGCAAGGTTTCGTTCGTTTCAACCGAGCACAATCCCAAGAGAGGCTGCCTTTTGTGTGTTGGTCAATGCATTAATTGTCTAACTGTTTCTAATTAGCCTCTGAAAACACAACTGTTTCTTCACATCTTCTTTTGGCAAGCTTTTCTTAAATATGTTTTATGTGTAACGTAATGTAAAAAAGTAATGGAAGAATCCAAAATGAAATAGAATAATTTTCAGGTGTAAAAACAAATCAAATAGGTACGAATATCCATTCCAAGGCCGAGGTTTATATATCTATGTATCGCCTGCCAAGAGGAAAGTCTTGTTCACTCGAGCACGTTTTTTCTCTCGTGTTTTTATCGATGCATGTAAATTCATACGTATAGGAAGAAATAGGTATATAATATTTATATAAATTTCTTCGATAAATATAATTAAAAAGATTTTGTTTTGCCGAGAGTAGCAGAGTTGTTGATTCATAAAGAGGTTCTCCTCTGGTTGATGCTAATAAACATATACAATACATACTATATATATAATGAATTGAAAAAAATTATATTGAGTCTTTTTATAATATAAATAAATAAAAATCTTTTGAAAAACAATCTTCAAACATTCACCTTCAAACAAACACTCAGTGTTGCCTTATTTCTAGGCGCGTCGAGAGAAACCTCCCAAACATATAATTCGACTCAAACTCACTAGAATTCAGGGATAAAATTGCAATGCTAGACGTAACTCTAGGGTCTGACCTTTCATGGAATGACCATATCTCAACCATTGCTAAAGCTGTAGCGCGCAAGCTTGGTCTCCTATTTAGGTCTAGACGCTGTTATAAGTACTCCCAGTCAACTTCTTATACTGTATAAGGCTCAAATTCGTCCCTGTCTCGAATATGGCTCTCATCTGTGGAGGGGAGCCTCCAAGCATTCTCTTGCTACACTGGATGCAATTCAGAATCGAGCAATTAAACTAATAGGAGACCCGGCTCTAACCAACTCACTCGACTCCCTGGCTCATCGAAGAACCGTTTCTGCCCTTTCCCTGTACTACAGATACTATCACGGTGTCTGTTCAGTCGAGTTGAAATCAATTATCCCCCCTAATGCCCTCTTTGCGAGAAACACGCGGTTTTCAAACGCTCAGCACCCCTTCGCTGTCAAATTGGTTAAAAGTCGAACAAGCGCTTTCGCCAACTCTTTTGTCCCTATGACCTCCAGAGACTGGAAGTCGCTCCCTGCCACCATCTTTCCCGCGACTTATAACCTTCAGCTATTTAAGACCCGTATCCACAGATACCTTGGACCCCCGCCCAACCGATAAAATTATTTCTTCTTTTCACGATGGAGGGGCCAACCCAGGCCCTTAGGGATTGCACCTTTTTGGTGTAACTCCTTCTCTCATCATTATCATAAAAAAATAATCTTTTTTTAACGTATAAGAAAAGAAAAAAGATTCATCATTTGAAATTCCATTGATAAAGGGGAACATTCTCCCGAAAAACTTGGGTTCTAATAAATATTTGAAGGTTATTTTTAAAAGATGTGTATTTATTTATATATACTTATAGAATACAATTATGTATATATCGTTGCCTTAGAGTGTAAACCTGCTAACTCACAACAAGGAAATTTTACAGTGAAGAGAAAAAAACAAACAATATTGAATATTGTTGTTATGGAAGGAAACTCTTTTTCACATTTTTTTCTAAACTAAATAGCAGTTTTACTTGGACGATGCTGCATCTCTTTTTCTTTCGAATGGTATTAATATGTCATATATGATAAAAAATGGAGTTAGCAGTTTTACACTCTAAGCCGACGACATATAATTTATTTTTTAGAATAATTTTTAAAGAGTTAGATGTCAGTTCTAGGTGAAACATTTTTAATAAAAAGTAAGTACAATTTCAAGGTAGGTTGCACAAAATAAAATAACTATATCTTTTGAGTTTTATCTCGATATATATCTTTCGGGCTTTGAGTCCATCATCAAGAGTTAACATAGAAAAAGTTTTCTATGTTAACTCTTGATGATGGACTCAAAGCCCGAAAATATACATCGAGATAAAACTCAAAAGATATAGTTGTTTTATTTTGTGAAAGCTACCTTGAAATTGTACTTACTTTTTATTATTTTTAGAGACTATAGTTTCGAAGAATTGAAATACATCATCAGTCTTTTTAATTATAAATTTTTTTTGATATTTCTCATGGGTTCACATACCTGATTGGATGTTTTCGTTTTGTTTAATAAAATGAGCTGTTGACATAACAAACTAATTAGCAATGATATAACAAATTGTCCTTTTCATCATTAATGTACAAGAGTCCTTCCCCATTCAGTACATATATTACTTTTTTCTAAATCACTTATTTTATCTTCAATAGTTTAAAATTCATTTTATATTATGATGATTTGATTTTTTTTGTTGTACAGTTAAACATTAATTTATGATTAGTAAAATCACAATAAAATTTTCATAAAACATCTCTTATTCTCATACATGCTAGAATATAAGCTTTTGTACAGAACTTCCACTAAAAAAATTTGCACAGTTTACGCATATCGGCTTTTTAGAGCTGGAAATAGCAGAAAATGTTCACTTATTACGAGCAAATTTAGTAATACTAAATCTATAAGGGCACCTCTGGACAACAGAAAATGCTATTAATTATTTAATGAAACTCTTAAATTAAAATACTATTTTGTAATAAAAGAGTGCTAAATGTGAATGTGGTGGGGACAAGTTTTATTTTTCTGTTTTTATTACTCGTATTAATTAGGTCATTTGAAACGATTAATATATTGTAAAATAAAATAATACTTTTCATCACTTTCACACTTTTCTTATTTAATTGTAATTAACGGGGAAATGATTGGTCTCTCAACTTTCTTTTCGACAATTAATTTAAATGATGCTTTTGCAGACATAGGTATAAGGGTCAGTAACAATCTTTGAGTGAAAGTTTTCATATGGATTTTATTGCCATAAGCGTAAACCGTAGAATTGTCTAGATTCAAACTTTATGCCAATTTAAAAACAAAGTGATAATTGATCAACTATTTGAACAGGAAAAAAGTCGGTGTCCAATAAGGGATGAATTTCCAATGCAGTCTCTACATATAAAGTCGTTCAAAAACCAACGTATTAATGTCCACTTTTCGGAAATTTTTAAACGTTGGTAGATTTTAGTCCAATAAATTAGCTATATACTTTTTAGTATACAAGGGCTTAGTCCTTGATTTAGTTTTCTCTAGATGGTCCACTACTTCCTACCTTTAATTTTCGCCAACTATGTTTAATTGCAAAGTGAAGATTTTAAAAAAATTGGATTTGTTGCTTAATGCCACTGGCTTCTCTCTACCGATCATATTTTGGATGATTCATCATCTTATTTTATTAATGGAATTTATTATATTTTTCCTTATTAAAATCTGTAACGAAAATGTGTCTCTTATTGGGGACTACCTTTGTATTAATTAAGTACTTTTTATTTCATTTTTTGGAAATCTCTCAAAAAAGTCTCAACACAAAGCTAGTTACAAAGTCTACAAAAACCTTTATTTAATAGAGTGAAATTATTTGTTATAAGAAGTTTTTTTCTTAAACCTTGTAAACCTGTGCTTACTCAAATTTTTTATAAACATCGATAGAGCCATTATTGAAAAAATTTGAAAATGCTAAAAACTAATTGAATAGAGAAATTCTCATGAATTTACTATAATATATAGCATTGTTATTTTATTTTATTATTTAACACAGATTAATTACAAAATTTTAAGAAACTAAAATCGTCAGATGCAAAAATTAAACTAAATGAATACTGCAATGTGATTTTGATTGAGACCATGGGTTCCGTAGTCTTTACCTGAGGACCCTTTGTCGCGAGACAGATCCAATATAAAAATGGGGAAATGGATTGGGGCTTTTTACTTTATCCAATGCGAAAGCATGGGTAAAGTATTGTAATCGGTCTGGCGGCAAGCGCGACTTCAAAGGGTCCTCAGGTAAAGACTACGGAACCCATGGACTCAAATTATAGCATTCAATTAGATTGAATTTTAGCACGTGACGATTTTGACAAAAATTACACTGGGGTCTCGTCGAGAGGCCAAAAAGTGCCATTTTTTTGGAAGTGCGTGCGGATGGATGGATGTATGTTATCGTTTTTTTCGTCCACGATTTTTTCCACACCGTTGCACCAATTGAAATGAAAATGAAAACCTAACATTATTTTAACAAAATGAAGCGCTGATTAGTTTTTGGTACATATCGGCCCACAAACATTAGTACTTTATTTCAGTACTTTTTTAGTTTTTTCTAAATATCTTGAAAATGACTTAAACAATTTTGATGAAATTTAATATTCTAATTGAGGACCACAAAAATGGTCATATAAAATTTTTTGTAAAATTATATTTTAAAGTACTTTACCCTAGAATACGATAGTTCATTGGATAAAGTTTAGCAACGATCCGTTGCAGTTTTTTATTTTCACATTATATATTCTCTATATCATGTAATGATATAGAATATAATGCGATCGCCTGCCTTGTTTATAGGGTAGACAAACCCTTAACTGATCTGCCAATTTAGATGTGTAACTAGCAGGGGGTCCCATTTTACGATATGTGGTTATTAAATGAACGGCCTGATGCTGCTTAATCTTAAGTTACGTACGATTAAAACAAAAATATTCAAAAATAAAACTTGATTACTAAATTACCAGATTCCAAAAAATTTAACATAGGATAATATAATTATCAAAATATAAAATTCATAAAAATTCAGAAGCCAATCACTATAATACATATAAAGAGAGTTGACGCTTATATAGCAAGAAGCTTTATAATTTTTAGGTAATTTAACTGTTATGTTTTGTTGCTGTTTTATAATAAGAGTTATTGATATTTAAAACTCTTATAAAACATATCAGTTGCATAATCTAAAAATTATAAAGTTACTCTGCTAGTGGCAGAATTCCATTTCAATACCCCATTTGTTATAATGTAGTGTTATAATCGATAACTCAATTAAACCAATGTAAGAGCACGTTTAATTACAATCACATTTTAATTTCGTGTTTTTCTGTCAAAAGAAAAAATGTACTTTTAAAAAATCAAATACACCCAAAATTAGTATAGGTACATAGGTACGTTGAAAAGAATAAAAAAATAAATAAAAATCATCTCCATCACTTTCTACTTTTTAAACAAAATCTCTAAATACTAGAGTTCACAATTATTAATTCAAGCAAGTAAATGAATAAATACACGGATATATAAAATATACACTTTTTTGAATACATGGGACTTTGAAACAAAGAGATCTGTAAAAATTGCAATTCTAATTATAACCAAGATTTCCATTACTCAATCTAGAAACCCCTTATCCATTTGTTGTAGGTAATAAAAAAAAAATTTCTAGTGACGAAATACTAAATGGCAAATTCCTTGTTTTGTTAATAACTTACACTTCCTTTCGTCATTTCTTATGTTTGTTAGTTAATTGGTGGTATTAAAAGTTTGTTGTTTGAAATTAAAATATTCTAATATTTTGTTGATATCTTGGTCGGTTTTTTTCATTTTATGAGTACCCTGAGGGCGAAGGGGAATGGACCTCAACATTTAATTATATAGGAAGTTTATTAGTATTTCATCCTCGTAATATAAGAAACCTCCACTCCAGACATGCTCTTTCTTTTTTTAGAATAAAACAATAACAGAGATGACTCTAAATAATCTTGAATTGCTTCAATTTTCAAGTTTCGTGTATTTATCCAATTTATAGAAGGCTGCAAAAACACTCAGGATATCAAAAGAGAACATAAAAATTATAATAAAAATAAATAAAAAAGAATTAAAATTAATTTTTCACCTCAGATTATTGAGATAATTAGCGATAGTAAAATTATTTTTAATACATATATATCCTAATTAATCCAAAAAAAGATTAAAAGTCAGAGTAGAATTGGTACAAATAACTATACTATAACTATACAACTAATATTTTTCTCATTTAAATATATACGTATATCTTGATAAAGTTGATATCTAAATAACTCTTATCTTTATCAACAACCTTCTAAATCTACTCTCCAATCCTGTACATTGTTACGTACATGACAGAACCCTACGTAAGGCCCTTGCCTCGCATAAAAACCGTGTAGACATTGCCTCCTCAATTAATTTTGATTTATGCAGACTTTTAAGTTAAGTTTTTAAACTGTGGATTCCAAAACTTAGTTAACTTTGATGTAGTGAAAACGCAGTGTTGCCTAATCTCTAGGCGCGTCGATAGAAACCTCTCATACATATCATTCGATTCTAACTCACTGGAGTTCAGTGATAAGATTTCAATGTTGGGGTCCATTTCCCTGTACTATAGATACTATTATGGTGTCTGTTCAGTCTAGGAATCAATTATCCCCCCTAAAGCCCTCTTTACTAGAAACACGCGGTTTTCGAACGCTCAGCACCCCTTCTCTGTCAAGTTGGATAAAAATCGAACCAGCGTTTTCGTCAACTCTTTTATCGCTATGACTCCAGAGACTGAAACTCACTTCCAGCTACCGTCTTCTCCGCCACTTATAACCTTCAACTGTTTAAGACCCGCACCCACAGATTCCTTCGACAGATACACATCCCATAAAATCCCTTCTTCTTCTTTTCACCCAGACCTTTAGATGATGCACCTCTTTGGTGTAATTCCTTCTCTCATCAATTTCATAATAATAAAAAAACAATTGTGTAAAAGAAAACGATCATATCTCACAACATATTTAATACTTCAAAATTGTTCGGTCGTTTATAAAAAATGCATTTCTAAGATTATCAAATTTAAAGAATTTTTTACAATTATAGAAATAAAAAAGGCTCAAAAATCGTCTAAATTTATCACATTTTCACCTTCATTTTAAACTAAATAAAATAAATGTAACAAACGTCTAAAATTGTCCTATTTGTTACCCTCCCTGTTTCTAAAGGAATGAAATATTTTTAAAAATCAGCCTTATTTCAGTTTGCATGATTTTTACAATGCATTTCTACACCCGTGGTTAAACAATTTTTGTTTTTGCACCCCCCCCTCCCCCCAATAAACATTCTGTTAAAATTTTAATATGATATATTACAAGTATTTTCTTCATATAGTGAAATCAATGAGGTTGTCCTCTGCTTGATACAAATCAATATATATACCAAATATAAATATGTTTACTTATAATTTATTTATAAAGAGAAACAAGGGGATTGTCCTCTGCTTGATGCAAATAAACATACACACATATAAGTATATCGTCGCTTTAGAGTGTAAACCTGCTAACTCACAACAAGGAAATTTTACAGTGCAGAGAAAAAAACAAAACAAAATTTAATATTGTTGTTATGGAAAAAAACTATTTTTCACATTTTTTTCTACAACTTACGATTGTAATTTTAATTAGCAATTTTATATGGACGATGCTGCATCTCTTTTTCTTTCGAACGGTATTAATATGTCATATATGATAAAAAATGGATTTAGCAGGTTTAGCAGGCGGCGATTTATCATGTGTGTATGTTTATTTGCATCAAGCAGAGGACTACCTACTTGTTTCTCTTTATGAATCAACAACTCTGCTACTCTCGGCAAAATAAAAACTTTTCAATATAATTTATTTGTTCGAGACTATATTTTCGAAGTTTTGACCTTCATCATTAGTCTTTTATTAAAAATAACTAACACTACTAATCCATGATAAAAACTATCATACCCAATAGAAACTGGCTAAATAGACTTAGTATCCGAAACTTGTGAATTTCTTTAGAAAGCCAGCTACACAACTCTGACAAACAATCACATATCTTAGAGAGACTAAGAGTGTTTAAGAACTTTTATATTTATTTAAATTTTCAATGAGTTCTCTAACGAAAATATCGCAACACTTCTTCTACTTGTTTGCTTATTATTTAAATGTACTTACATTATTTGTTAGAATTTTATATATAGGTATATGATACCATTTTTATTGCAATTTCATGTACCATGATTCATCTAGCCGCCACATTGCCTTGCTCTCCACACGCACGGACACTTACCTTGACTCATTTTCCTTTTCCGGATTGAATATCCAACAAACAAATAATTACTTCCATCCCACATTTTCACTATTTCACATTTTATTTCAATTAGATTTAACTTGAGTATTTTTCTCAAAATTATCCTTTAAAATTTCTAAATCTATTTTATTAATTAACCATTCTTTTGATGAGATATATATTGAGAAATTACTTACAGTTTATAAATCACATTATTTTATTTAACAAAATAATCACAACAATCTTAATGATATTAAGTAGACTATCATTCTTATTTATCAATTGCGTTGAAAATAAAAGCGAAAATTCTCGATGTATATTTACTACTTTATTTACCAACATATGTATTTTATCTAATAGAGACTATTTTCAACTAGACAAGGCAAAATAAACATTTATGTCTCACACTTAGCAGACATGATTGACAGCTGGAATTAATTCCTTCACTTTTACTAATTTTATAATGTGTTCTTATGAACTACTTTTTGCCTCCACGGTCGGTTAACTTATTAGTCATTTGGGTTTTAATAAAATATTAAATCTTTTCTTAATACATAGTTTTAATCAAGGCCCCCGTAAGGGGGTCTAAGTGCACATGTGGGTCCCGGATTCGAGCTTGACATTTTTTTAAGGGGATATGTTAGAAAAAAAGGCTTAGGGTGACCAACTTTATCCAATTCATAAAAATACATAGATATTATTCCATAATAAGGGCCCGCTTCAGATTTTGAGTCCTAGTCCCGAAATTTCATGTGGGGGCCATGGTTTTAACTAATAACTTAATTGTATTAAGAAATAAACTATATACGTACTATATATATTTCGGAAAAAATACATCCCTTTCTAATCGTAATGGTTGTTGTTTGTTTCCAGGTGAACGATGAGCTTATTCGGAAGGGGCCACAAGCCCTGACGAAGACCGAAGCCGCCAGCCACCGTGGGTCAACCAGCCCTATTCCGGTTATGGTGCAGTGACACCCTGGGCCATGCTGCCCCCTCGACACCCCGTCCGCCCGGGCCAACCTGTGATTTAGTGCTAGAGTGATCCAATTAATTAATAATTCAACCCGTAGTGCTAATTAAGTGAGTGCGCGAGTGCTGGTGGTCAAAATGCATCGAGCATCCCGTGACCCGATGAGTGCCGACTACGTCGACCCCCACTTCGTCCGCGCCCTCTGCAGGGAGCCTGAGCGACGCACTCTACATGTGAGTATAGGGTACCATATACTCTCACCCACATCCCAAGCCATTTTTAAGCACTATAAAAATATCATCACCAGCACCTTGACGAATCCATCAAATCGAATCTGTTTTCATTATGTCTAGCTCTTCTAAAAGCAAACCACTTTTAAATAAACACTTCCCATTTAGATGAAGCCACTCACTGACTTATTCACTCAGTTCCGAAATAAAAATTTAGCAAAGAACTTTAATTCAAAAATATATTAAGATAAACTAAATACTTAAGCAAAATGGAAGTATAATCTGTGTTGAATTTAGTATAAGTCAGCGGTCGCCAACCTATGACTGAGATTGGAAAGACTGTAAAATTGCCATCAGAACATGGAAGGGTTACCCATTTAAGAACAAAGCGCGCCTCATGTTTCTTAACTTAAGGCCGCTGCACACGAGACTTGTTTTAATAATTTTTTGTGTGGTTGCTCCCACTCAAAAGTACCCCAGGACCAAGCCGGAAAATAGAACATGTCCTATCTTTTAAAACAAACAAGCAAGCTAGCCAGAAAGACAGCCAGCAGTGACGTCATTTCGATCCCGATGGGCCTCCAAATTGAAAACAGAATGCTCCCATCCCAAAAACCGGCAGAGGAAAAAGCCTCGTGTCCAGCGGGCTTTAGGTTATCTTTTGGAAGCCATTGTTTCAAATATTCTACGATCATCGACAGACAATACGACATCAACCTGGTGGCATGCGGAAGGTTTTAAAGTGGCACAAAGAATGACGACTATGATAAAATTTTCAATATTTTCTGTTGCTTTTACATATAAAAATTTATTTGTTAAAATAAATAATATTTTTAATGATTTTGATGTGAGAAGGAGATACACCAGAAGGTGGATCCCCTAAAGGCCTGTATGGGCTGGCCCCTCCATCGTGAAAAGAACAGAGTAGAAGGAAAAGAAGCCGGGATCACGAGCCAATCTCAGAAACTTAGATACAATTCAATATCCAATTTACTAAGGTATAATTATATAATTATACGATTTTTTTGATTATTATAGTATGTCAGGAATACCTGTAAAGATGTTTTTAAGTAGAATGAGGTTTATTTTATTTAAATTTTTTTTAAATTACTATCCACAATGCTTAGGGTATCAGGAGATAATGGGTACCACTAAAATGCACATAGATAAGATACACATAATTCACGCAATAAAACATTTAGCTCAAGAAGAAGCAAAAATGACAATAAAATATATAGAAACCGACGTAATCTTAACCAATTCCAACCTAATATAATTTTAATAATGTTTCATTATAAACCAACACCACGTTCCCTAAATCTTAATCCATTGGATATTCAAAAGAATGCCAATACAACAACTATTGTCGCTAGGGCTCGGATTAGACCAGATTAAAACCGAATTATGCTCCTGTTGATGAAATTATCAAATATATTGTTGGGGTTCGTAAAACTAATAACTTTTTCTGGTATTTACTAATATGGATGTAATAAAAAATTGTGCGAACCGGAGCGTCAAATTACTAAGTATTTTTATCCACCTCTGCCCTTTTAAAATAAGTGAAATTTCTATTTATTTTTTTGTCATTTTAGGTAAGGCAGGAAAGGGAAAAGACTTTGGCGTTCCGGTTCGTGAAATTTTTCATTTACAGTCCTGTTCGTAGCAAAAGTCCAAAGTAAATTACGAAAAAGAAACCCTCATGTTCAACACCAATATATTGTCATGGACTTTCCGGCTGTCTTACACCCAAAGCCATGAGATCTCACTGGCTAAGTAGCACAATTCGTGTTTAGTATTTCTATGGGTGGGTGGCTGTCTAAGATATTGTCTGCTGTTACCAAATTATACTAGTCCTAATTCCAATCGAATTACTTCTCATTGTAATTAATTGAGGATACTGAAAGTTGCAACTTTCTATCACATCGAGAATCTGTCGGCATTTTCGAATATTGAAAAGAAAAGAATTTATGAAGATTAGCCAATAAGGAGCCAATGGAGGGATGGATTTATGTACTTAAGTTACCACATATAATTTCGAATCAACAGAATCAAATATACACGAGTAGCTTCACAAAGTACTGCAATAAATAAACAAACTTTTAATGTCAAAAATTACTTTAAAGAAAAATTCATTACAACGATTTTATTGTGTTGTGGTGATGTTCGAATTATTTAAAATAATCAAATCAAATTGCCGATCGTAAAAAAGTTAAAATTTCTTAAGAAATTGTCTTGTCCTAAATCTGAGCAGTCATGGCTAATTTTTATTACATTGCAGAAAGACTGTATTCACTCCCTCGAGACTTAAACCCGAGTGCCAGAAATGCTCACTGTCAAGTTCACTGCCTACCACTTGAATTGAACCCATCTAATATAAATATAAATATATATATATATATATCACGTAAATATTTCACCAAAGATTTAATCTTCTTCTGTGAAATTTCGCGGCTAGAGCTTTTAAATTTAAACATATAGCCGAGAATTGAACCCGAGTGCTAGAAATGCAATCTGGTTCAATGGCTACCACTAGACATGAACCCATCTGACATATATATCACGTAAATATTTCACCAAAGATTTAATCTGTAAAATTTTGCGATCTAGAGCTTCTAAATTTATATATATAGCCATGCCCAAAGATTGGTGAATTTTTCGAATTTCTTGAAAATTAAAAAGACAAGAGAACTCGCATTTAGTAGAAGAAAATCCTTCGTGAATTATTTAATCTTTCAAAGTGACTATTTTTGTCGCACAAAATTATCAAGATATAAGATGTTGATATCGAATTATTTATCTACTAAAAATAAAAAATAAAAAAATCAATTTTCAAAATAAATCCGTTTTATCGTCTGGATACAAAAATATCCCCTATGTCAATTAAATTAGTGAGTTATCTTAATTGACTTAGACATTCCATTTGACATGATATTAAATAAAGATGTCAAATTAGTTATGTTGATAATCAACCATAGATGAATTTCTCATTCAGTCTATTTTTCAACATTTGGAATGTCAAAAATAAATTACAAATTTCATATTAAATATTTCATGAAGATAAATTGCTACCAGTAAGTTGGAAAATACATAAGATAACTCTTTCATGGTTCCTTATATATGTATATATATTATATTATGCTAATGGTTTACCTTAGGCCAATTCACTATAATTCACTTTCCACAAGATTACAAGATCAAAGACTATATATAAATGCAAATAATACACGAAGCCTTAGAATTGAAATCGTATTCTGTTTATATGTATGTTTATATATAAAAGTTAAGCCAGAACACATAAAATATTCAAGAAAATCAAATTCGAAGATCTTGGCCAGAATTGATAAAATTTTAATTTATTATAATCTTATTATTTTGTTCTTGTATACAATAAATGTGAAAGATAAATGAGTCAGACTCGCATACCTAAGGTTCCATACTTAATATTTGGGAGCCCGGTTTGATTGATTATTATTTTTCATTAGTAATGAAGCTGTTGAAGCTTTTATTTTTGTGATTAATTTGATTAAAATTTGAATTTTTATTTAAATCACACATAAATAATTATATTTATTTATTGAACACGAATAAATAATACAATATAACTACTACGAAGTTTCGATCGACTTATTCTGCGATCGTAGTATGAGCACCTACTCCGATTATAAGTTAACTGAGATTATTTTTTAATTTGGATAAGGATTAAAACCTCAAAAAATAAATTCAAAAATTGTGCATTTTTTTAGCTTGAAGATCTGGTGCTAGAAAGCCCAAAATCTAATCTACTTTTCTCATTGGAAATACCAACATTTTAGCACAAGAATGAACTTTCTACGACTTTCTATTATCAATTTATCATGGGCATCTGAATTCAGACACACAAACAAACACATAGTCAAAAAATCTGCCGTGTTTACATATTATGGTATGTCACAGAGGTTCGCACCTCACAGGATATCGAAATGGCGCAGATTGCTATTATTATTGGCACTCGGGTTCGATTTCTGATGAAGTAAAAACAACCCTTCTGCCATATATAATTGATATCTTCTTTTATTTTCATAGACCAGGTGTCGACAACCTGGTCAAAATCAACCAAAATGTGAAAATAATCTTAAGATAAATTCTATTGAATTTATAATAATAATTTATATTATATGTACATTGTACATATATGAGCTATAATGAATAATTTGTTTTGCTTAAACAAAACATAAATGTACTTTATACATTTTATATTATTATAATAAATGTCAGCTTAGCCATACTATTGACATCTGATGTACTTTCATCGATTGTAATGCTAATTACGTCATTAAAATATCATTTTTGACTTGTGGGTCAAATACTTTTGGACATATCTTCAATGCAAAAATGAACTGTTCTGGTTGATAGTGGCATTTAATTAATCCTCTCAAATATTTTGTTTTATTTGCGAAGTCATTAAAAATTTTTTTGGGACAATTTATGAAATGCATTTTACCATCTATAAGCTGTTTTCCCTTGCTACCAATGCTAACAGCTGCAACAAAACTGGTAGATGTAGCGTAATCATGGCTGGTAACAATGACTCTTTAAAAATTTATTTTGTTTTCCAGTAAATCAAAATATGTTTGTATAAATGCTAACTAACATTTATTGCAAAATATTGAAAGATTACAGGTTATTTTTTCACCAAACTCAAATGGGTCACTTGAAATTATCAAATGGGTCACTTTGTGACCAGCAGGTCATAGGTTGACGACGCCTGTCTTAGAGATTGAGTAAAAGAAAATTGAAAATCTTTGACGCAATTCAATACTAAGCTCGCCCGATAAGCAGAATTTGTCAGCTTGCTAAATTTTTTAATATTTTTTTACTTTGATTATTAGGTTAGATATAATACCGGGAGATTATAATCATGGTAGGGCATCTAAAGACCTAAATTCGACCTTGTTACCTATGTACGATTTTTGGTAAAAACTCGAATCTGAATTTTCGGGGCCACTGCAGTGCTATTATATTATACTAGAGTAGAAGTAAAAATCAATACAAAAAATTTCGTAACTCTCGCTGCTGCTCGTCCGTTTAAGGTGCTTAAGTTTTCGTTCATTTAAACTGAGCCGCTTTTTCTTTGTGACCGATGAGCCTATAAAACGAATTAAAGAGCCAATAAATATACCCAAGTCGATTTCTCATTGAGCTCTTTGGTCGGAGTCGATCTAAACTCTACACCAGCTCATTCTGTTCTTGTTAATCGTGGGGTTTGGTAAACTTTCGGGCCCCCAACGGATATCTCCATATGTCGTTTGTTTCCCTTTTCTCTCTTTTAACCCCGACAGCTGGATGCAGATTGCATTCGGCAGCCATTGCTTCCTTCTTCCCGTCTCTTTTCTTCCACCGGGGGAATCTATATCAAATGAGTTACGGTTATTTTCTTTTGTTTTTTTTTGTTTGTTGCTTCTTAACATTCTTTTTTAGCAAATCAATCGATTAAATTTTATTATATTGACTTCGTGAAATATTTAAAAAGTCTTCCTTCGATTACTTAAAATTTTTCTATACAGAAGTTTTCCTTTCACTAATATAAGAAAATTAAACTAATGTGATCTATCTCCGAACGTTTATATTTACTTTATCATACAGGTAAGTATTTTAATTGTGCATGAAAAAAGTGTTTTTTTTTTTACTTCGTTTTTTCGAAATATCTCAAAATTGGCTGAAAATATTTTATTAAAAAAAAATTAACGAAACCATGGCGTTTTGGTCTACAAAAACTCTAATAAATGAACTTCGAAAAAATTATATTTTACGAGATATTAATTGTTTTCCCAAAATGTCTTTTAGTTTAACCTTTCCAAATTTTGTCTACGCTCTAGATTAGTGGTTCTCAACCTGGGGGCGATTTGGGGGCGATGAGTATTCAAAGGGGGAAAAATTAAAAACTGACATGAAATCAAGATTTGAAGATTTGACCAAGTTACAAATTCCGGATTGGATTCTAGTACTATTCTCGTTTGAAGATGTGGATAACTCTTTACAGACAGAGTTTCTAGATCTGACGTATGACTGTGAGGCGCAAGCAGAGCGTTCTTTCTGAATTGTTCCAGATTCAAATTTAAAAATGAAAACATGTACTCTTGTTTTTTAAATGTACTAATTATTTCACTTCTTTGTTCTAAAAAAAATCTGTAAAAAAATGTACATTTTAATTTTTTTTCTATTTTATTTAAGAATGACCGGATAAAAGTGCTTTGCCTGTTTTTATATGGGGTAATAAAATTGTTTAAAATAATAAAACTGCATTATTATTTACACTTTAATTAAAATTAAAATTAGGCATACCAGGTGAAAATGAAAAGGGGGCGATAGGTGTTAGTCTACCTTCAGAAAGGGGAGATGGGCCACAAAAGGTTGGGAACCACTGCTCTAGACCAAAAACTAATGTGCATATCAAAACGAAATTTCACATGTAATTTTAGTGCATTGAGATAAAGGACTGATCAGATTTTGGTTCTCGTAATTAAAAGAAGATATTATTAATGCAAAATTAAGAGGGTTTCTTCGTAAATACCATAATTATAAATTATTTTACTAAATAAATATAAGAGAGGAGCCAGGTGTATGACAAAGTCATGTGGATAGCTTATTTGAGGTTTTCTAACTCCTAAGATTTAATAATCTATGAAAAGTATATACCGAATATAAATGTGTATATATTTATTTGCGTTAAGCAGAGGATAACTACATTAATTTCTCTTTATTTTTTAACTCCACTAAGATTAAAATTACTCTCCTTTTTTTAGAGTAAATCAAAGATGTTGTCTTCATTCATATATTCACCTAATCTCTGAAATTACCTATTTTTGTAAATAGACAAAATTCCTCTAATTCATGAATTAAGAAATCTCATTGATTCTAAGTGAAAGTCTTTAGGTGTACACACTATAATAATTTAACATAACATGCTACTTTTGAGAGAAATTCTTAATGACTCGACTGGGGAAGCATTCGGCCAACATGTGTCTAATTTCTGTGAAATGTGAATTATACCATTGCATATCAAATTAGAGTGTATCAAATTAAATCTTTAATAATCACAACAAATTGCTAATATTTAGTTTCATAAATTAAATAATTAAATTAAAATAAAAAAACAATTGAATTTTAGAAAGTTATTTCAAATCCTTATGCTGGATAAAATTAATTTAAAAGTCTTGTACTAATTTCATTGTTAAAACTACTGTACTAGGCCAGTTCAATTATTTCGGTGTATTATTTTACGTTTTATTATATACTTCAATCGATTTTTAGGATTCCCTTCAAAAATAAAACGGGACCATATTAGTTGTGAAATAAATACATATGATATATGATATAAACTTAAAATATACCAGTTATTTATATTTATTTAACCTGAAAGCAAAAAGTTGTGTTAAAATTTTAGTCGAATGATTGTTTTGGGAGGTAGAACTTTTTTGGGGGTTCAAAATAAAACAAAATACTTTTTATCATGGGGTATAATTGTAAAGATCTTTTAAGAAGAATTTAGATTGTTTTTTAATGACACTTTGAGACTTTTCTACAAATTATCTTAAAGACATCTTTGAAATTAAACTTTTAGGGTAAAATACCGATTAATTGTGCTCGCGAAAAGGTCTTTTTTTTACTGTATATTTTATTTTGACGTCCCAGTCGTGAATTTTGACTATAGTTTCTGTCCCATGTGGAGATGACCCTTCAAGAATTCTCTTGCCTCTTTGGATGAATTTCAGAAATGAGATATCAGACTAATAGCCGACATTTATTATCTTCCTTGATTTGCTAATCTATAGAAGAAGCGTCTCTGCCCTTTTTCTATTTTATAGATACCAACATGGCATGTGCATAGGGATTGCAATCCCACACTGTTTTCAATCCCTCCGGATTATTGCGGAATTGGTGCTAATCCCGCGGGATCCCGAACAGGTATTTTACATTTTAAGAAATTCAATAAATAAAACGTTTATTTTGTAAATAATCAATCCAAGTTTAATAAAAACTACAAAAATCAACAGTTGGTAGTACTCTAGTTAACAAAATTATTTTAGAGTTTGGCTTCTTATTAGTTAACTGCACAGCCTCATTACATACATATACTATGACTTTGTTAGCTTTGTAAATGCAAGTAACTTTGGGCGAATTAACTTATTTATTTTTATATATCTAATATTCTCTATCTAGTCTATAACTTGTCTAAAAGAGATAATTATAATACATTTTAATAGTTACTAAAGTAAATCACAATAATTATCACATTAATTTGTATGTAAGTAGGATTTGGATAACTAAACAGTCTTTTCAATCTCCATATTTATAATATTAAATAATTTAACATCAAATTTGATAATAATTACAAAACTATTTTAAATAATTAAGTTACTCCTCTTTTTAGAAAAATGATCTTATTCAATTAATTCTTTGATTTGACTGAATTTTGGACTATTCGTCGACGAGTCCACGACTATGCGGATTCGCGTTCGGATCCACAAGCTGTTGCGGGATCGCAATCCCTACATGTCCACCGATGAGATAAAATAAATCTTCCTCCTCCCAAGCGTAGCATAAACGATTTGCGGTCAAAATGGAGAAATGCCAAGCGACTTACTTTTAACTCTATGACTTCTAGGTACATGAACTCACTTCTTGCCCCCTTATTTTCCGATTCCTCAATCTTTTATCCTCAGTGGTGCATAGACACCACCCTTTATCTTGATCTCTCACCCCTCTTCTTTCCTTTAATGCTGCTGTATGTCAAGACCTATCAGTCTTCATCTTTCAGCCACGCTTGAAAAATAAATAAACTTTGCTTAGTATGAGTACTAATTAGATTACTATAAAGTAATTAGTTTAGATGATAGATAAAAAAACTGAAAACTACGGAACCTTCTGCAATCTACGCTTTTTTTAACAGTTTTTTACTTTACCATACAGGGTATGGTCAAGTATTGTAATCGTGCATGAAAAAGAGTGGTTTTTTTCTTTCTTTTTTTCAAAATATCTAAAAAACGGCTGAAACTATTTCGATTAAAAAAATTGAGCGAAACCATGGCATTTAGTTAGTCTGTGCGTTACCAAATTTGTGTACGAGCTAGCTCAAAAACTAGTGTGAATATCGAAACCAAATTTCACACGTAGTTTTGTTCCATTGAGATTAAGAGCTGATTAGATTTTGGTGCATATCGACCCAAAATTAAGGAGGGTCGAGGGGGGGTTAAAAATTAAAAATCTAGGTCGTTTGAACAAACTCAACCAAATTTTGTATACATAATCAGTGGACCTCCAGAAGTCTAAAAATGCAAAATCTAACCACACAAAATGGGGGAGGGGGGGGGCAGAAGGTCAAAAAATGAAAATCTTGGCCATTTACCAAACTCAACCAAATTTTGTATACATAATCAGTGGGTCCCCGGAAGTCTAAAAATGCAAAAACTAACCGACCAAAATGTGTGTGTGTGTGTGTGGGGGGGGGGGGGGGTCAACAAATGAAAATCCTACCCATTTACCAAACTCCACCAAATTTTGTATACATAATTACTGGGACCCAAGAAGTCTAAAATTGCAAAAACTAACCGCCCGAAATGGGGAGGGGGGGGGGTCGAAAAATGAAAATCTTTGCCATTTACCAAACTCAACCAAATTTTGTATACATAATCAGTGGGCCCCTAGGAGCTTAAAAATGCAAAAAACTAACCCCCCTACATAATTATAAATAATTATATTAAATATTAAATATAAGTGAGGGGGCAGGTTTTATGGTAAAGTCAAGAGGATGGCCACATCAGAACACGTCAGCTTATTTTGAATAAATGTCTCTCTGACTGTACTGTATATTGAGGTAAAGAAAAACCACTAATTGCTAAAAAAATGTTACAAATAACAGGTGTTTTCGTTTAATTCTGACATGCAATTTTCGTAGCTGAGCGGGTACAATACATTGCACTCTGAAGAAGCACAGCCGGTTGCATATATTTTAGGCGCCACGACCGCGCTTGGCTCTTTTCTCCCGTGCCCCTACAAAAATAAATATATATAGCATAATCTTTAAATATATGTTTTAAGCTTTTAAATGTTTTATAAAACACTTCGATAAATTAATTAAGAAAAAAAAAACTAAATTAAATTTTCGGAACTAAATTTTTTTAACGTTTCCTTTTCTGTTATATTTTTTTATTTTAGCTCTCGGTTCTTTAACCAATCTTGAACAATATAATTTTATTTCAAGGTGTGTGTGGTTATTGATTTTTGGCAGTTATTGGAACGAGAACTTGTTTGTTCACTTCGTGGAAAAAAAAATTTCCAATAAAATGAAATTGTTCCTTTCGATTTTTTTTATCTTAAATTCTACAAATTGGGGATCTATACAATATATAGGGATGCTTCCAGTTAGATGGATTTATAGTGTTCGAAAGGGTCGAGATATATTTAGGTCTTGTTTTAATCGTCATAATTTTATATCAATTGAAAATGAATAAAATAAATATTTCTAAAGCTTCATGAGCATAGTGGTGGTTAATAACGTGAGCTTAAAAACTACTGCTTGTAAGCTTAGCTTTTCCTAACCATACTACAAGGCTCAAATTCGCCCGTGATTCGAATATGGCTCCCATCTGTGGAGAAGAGCCTCCAAGCATTCATCATTCTCTTGTCCCCTATCAAACTAATAGAAGATCCAGAATTATCGGACATTCTTTACTTGTTTATCATAGAATCATCTCCGCCCTTTCCCTTTTTTATTGATACAATCATAGCCTTGGTTCTGACGAGATCCATAATTCCTCCTAAAGCTTAATTTGATTGAAATACTCGATTTTCAAACATTCAACACTCCTACGCTATTAAATTAGATACTAACCGAACAAACGCATTTGCCAATTCGTTTATCCCTATGGGTTCTAGAGACTGGAACTCGATTCACCCGTCCTTCTTTCCTGCTACATATAACCTTCATTCTTTCCAGACCTACATCCACAGATACCTTCAACTCCGACCCAATCCCTGAAATTTCTTCTTCTTTTTACGACACAAGGGCCATCCCGGACTACAGAGATTGGGGCTTTACCGTGCAACTTCTTCTGGTATTAATATCATTATAATATATATAGAGGAACTTCAGAGGCATCATGGGATAGTCGGGTAAATTTAAAACGTATACTATAAAATAAATATATTTTTAAAAAAACATGTCTATATTTTTAACCAACTTCAAAAAGGAAGAGGTTCTCTATTCGACTGAATTTTTTTTTTTTTTTTTGTCTATATTACCTCATATCTCCGCCAATTTTGAACCGATTTTGAAAAAAAAAATTGCATTGGCTTCAGTCTAGCTTCCGATTGGTCCCGTTTTTTCCTTGGTATTAGACCTTTTTTGTTAGGTTTGTTCAGGCCTAACTTCTTTGTTTATGAAGCGATTTCGATGATTCTTTTTTTTAATTGGAAATGGGGTATCTTAGGGATGGTGCCATATTAATTTGGTCAAGTTCTGATGATAGGATCACCGACGACATAACGTAAATCTCCAATTCATATGACCAAATAATCGAAATTATAATAAATAAAATCTTTTATAAAAAAATCTTAAAACATTCATTTAAAACACTCAAACGTTTCGAGAGAATTTCTGTATTTATGATTTGAATTTTATTATCAATTTTCTGATTCATTCGCTCGACCCTTTCTCTTACGAGATGCATGCAAGGTATTATATTAAGTCACTATTAATAACATCACTAAAAAAGAGAAAAAGTAAAAATAATTTTTAAGAAAAAATAAAACCGACTTCAAAAAAAATTGAAATGCAACAGATCAAATACACTAAAGGTATAAAATAATTATTATCTTATTTAGTTACAACTAAACGACGAAATATTAACATGAAATTTATTTTTGAAGTCGGTGCCAAACAAACTATACCTATAAGCGAGTATACCCGGCAAACGTACTAAGTAAGATCCGTCGAGTGCGATTCATAAAATGTATATGATTGGCACCGACTTCAAAAAAGTAAATTCATGTTAATATTTCGTCGTTTAGCTGTCAACTAAATAAGATAATAATTAATTTATATCTTTTTAGTGTATTTTATTTGTTGCATTTAATTTTTTTGAAGTCGGTTTTATTTTTTCAAACACTAATAGGTGAAAAAAAATAATCTTCACTACTCAAAATTTGTTTATTCTCACATGTTTAAAAATATAAGCGTAGACGCTTAATTTCATGAAATTTCAAATATATTTTAATGTATTTTGAAATAAATGCCTCGTGTTCAAAAAGTTTTTTATTATTATTTTTTTGTTTATTTTTTTCTATATCAAATAATTAATATTCTGCCACTATAAATTATTTTTGAATTAAAATAAAGATTACTGACTACCGCGAGTCACCGCTGGGAGTCGAACCCACGCTCTGCGATACGAAATACCCCACGAGAATGCTACCCACACGGGAACTAGATGCCAACCCTTTATGGCGCACTTTCTATTCATTAGTATAGTTTGCTAAATATCTTAAATATATATCTTTGATGAAATTAATTTTAAGTAAATAATATAAAGAAAAAATACATTTAAATACAATGTTTTTATAAGGTATTTTGTAATTACACTAGTCTAACTTTGTGAAACGTGCGTTTCAAATGAGTGCGACAAAGCCTTATAAGATTTGTATTATATTTTATTACTATTCCATTTTGCTATTTTTTTAGGGTTCCGTTTAAAAAGTAAATCGGGGCCCTTGTTAGTGTCGTTGCAATGTCTGACTGTCTCTCTGTCTATCAGATCATTTTAGCTCTTAAACTAAAAATACAAAATTGAAACTAACAAGTTTTGTTTATTTATTTTCCTGAAATTAAAAATCGCATTAAAATATTAGTTGAATGATTATTATAGAAATGGTTGAATTTTTGTTGGTTTAAAATCCAAGCATTTTTGTCATAAGTTATGAGGTTACCCCTATTAGGACGTTTTTATTTTTATTTATTTGTATTAAAATCCCGTTGGGAGAGAGCCTCAAAGTGGCCACATTTAGGGGATTTTTAACAACCCGATTTCCATTAAATACTCAAGTTAAAATTCTGATTTTTTTTTTAAATTAGTTGATTATTTCCTTATGAACGACAAATAAAATGAATTTGATATCTCAAGTATTTTGGAAAATATAACTATTCATTTGCTGCCTGCCGGCCCAAGTAATAAATTCACAAAGCAGCAACCATGTCTATCTGTTCATCTGACAGAGCATTGAACCTTTTAAACGAAATAAGATACAACTTCAAATTTACAAGCTATGTGCAATTTGTACAAAATCAAAAAGAGTATTCCAAATTTAATCTAATAAATATTTTGGGAAGGGTCAAAATTTCACTGTGTTAACAAATTATTTTTTTATTATGATTTGTTATTTTGGTAAGTAGAATCAAGCTTTTTTTTTTAATTTAATTCACATTGAAATAACTTTAAGAAATAGTCCCAAAATTGTAATTTTTAGTGTGAACCTGTCTGCGTTTAGAAACGGCTTAACTTGAATTATGAAAACATTCCACAAATTCTTTCATTCACTGTTTACCAACGAAAAATAAGAGCAAATCTAATATGTCATTTAATTTTGAAGATATAATGTACCTAATACTCGATATACGAGTTTGACTTACACTTAGCCGGTTTATTATTGACAGTTCGGTCTCGCGCTCTGAGCCTATTTTTTTCACAATCCCCCCTTTAACTTTACATATGTTATGTTTGATAATGTTTAAAAATTCATCAAAATATCTTAGTAGTGTGAATACTTTCAATGATTATTATTTTGACAGAAATAAAATCACGGAATCTTCGGTATGCGAGTTCCACTTGCATACTTGGCAGCTCTTTTTTACCAATAAAATTAATTAATTCTTCAAAAGAGGAAATGTCCACGACCCGTATGAATCCCGCACTTGTCTAATGGTCAGTTTGTTAATCGTCTCTTTCTCACCTGCTCCTGTCCCCATTTCTGGAGGCTTCTTCACCGTTAGGGATTCAGCCTCTCCGCGGGTCGAAGGCCTTCAGGTGTCCTTCGCTGCACCCAGCCAGGCCTTATCGGCATCCCGCAATCTCCACCGATTCTTTTTATGTCTCTTTCTATTTTCCTCAAGTATTTTAATGCTGTTCTTATTTTGAATACAACTATTGCCATAAAAAGTAAAAATATCCATTGCAATCCAATTTGCATTTTTTTTCTCATTTCCAATATGCACATATTATTAGTAACAAGATGACGACCAGACCTTCGGCCCCGCATCACCTAACTCCTGGCAGAGACGCGTTTCGTTCCGGAGAGTTATTAAAAAAGTGTGCCAATCTTCTTGGCCAAAGATTCAAGCGGTACTACTGCCATCTATATGTAACTAAGTCAAGTTTCCGGTCCTCCTACCTCCTTCCTACCTACCTACCTACGAAACACTCTATTTTATTAATATAGATGCGGCGCATATTCTATATTAATAAAAGAAAAATGTCTTTCTATCTGTCGTTGGTCCCCAAGCAGGACTGTATATAGCACACGGGAGGTATCAAAGTTGGAACATAGCTTAGCACGAAGTTTTCAACCTCGAAGCCGTATTTTTTTAATTTTCAACCTTTTGAAAAAGATATTAGAAATATCTTAAGATCATATTATGAAACATGGGATTTCATGCTTTTTAAACTAGCTTTTTCAATTATATCTGAGAATTATCAATTTTAATTTTTTTATGTCCATAAGAGTAACTCATATTATTCCCCATAGCTAGCAACCAAAATGCAGCTATGGGCATTATATAAATAAGGCAAAATCTTCCTCATGTATTTCAGATTTTATATCAAAGTGTTTTCTTCTGGTAAAAAGATGAAAATGCAAAGCAAGTAGAAAAAGAGAATAGAGGGTTTCACTTAAAAAAGAATAAGAGTATATGGTACTTGAGTTGACTAGTTCACTACCCTTAAGCCGTTTACTTCAAAAGGGCGAAAGGGGTTTGAAAAAGCTTGCCCAATCATTCTCTTTTTAATATTAACATCAAGTATCTCCAGAAGAACTCAAAGAACATTAATTTGCTCGACAAAAAGTACATTTTTGCTTTCTAAGAGTATTTTCAAAAAATCCTTATTATTATTTCATCTTTTGTAAAATGGAACTATAAAGTTTCATCTACTTGTTTAATAATTAGACCTTTTAAGTGAAAAATAACTCTTGCAACTGATATTCTCATTAATTGTTGGTGAACTATAATATTTTCAATTTAATCATAGCATATTTTGTTTTAACATTATACTATTTTACACATTAATAAAAATATTCGTACGTTACATTAGCATTCCCTATATTTGCACAAAGAATAACATAAAAAATATTAATAATAAACTTTCTACAAGAGAAGTTGATTTAAAAATAGACGAAGATAAAATGGAAAAATCACTCTGAAAGAAATAGCCATTGATATCTGTTAGTTATTGTAAAAAAAGACTCGAAACATATTGTTCGGTGTATGTGACTTGAATAATAATTTTGATAGTTAAATCTATTTACCTTAGCGAAAATGACTCACTATGTGAAATTGAAGTAGTGATCAAAAAGAGGGGAAGGGAGGAGGATAGAAAAGATGGAACTTCGCCTGTGTGTTCTAGGTTATGCATTCAAATCGAACTCCCTGAATCGCTGGTTGCATCACTAGGCGTTAAATATTAAAAAACCCTATGTTTTTGAATGTCACTAAACTATAAAAAAAGAAAAACTAATCATTTTGATAGTTAAAACTATTTTTTTACATATGGTTATTACCGTAGAAATACGTACATTCTGTTGTTGTGTCATTCAATGCATTTTTTCTTTTCAGTCTACATAGTATTGTTTTTTTCACATTTAAACTGATTCAACACTTTCAGTATGCTTTTGCATTCACTTACAATAAAAATCACTAGCTACATATGAAATCCGTTGTAAAGTCAGATCTCGAAAAAAATTTCAATTATTCTTATTTGTGTGCCCTCCTGATATGCAATGTAAAAATAGTTTCTATTAAAATCTTAGATTTTACCCTAAATAAAATAAATTCTTTTTTAATAAAATTATTCTTATTTTTGTGCGGCCGTTGGGAATTTTTTAGTCCGTAAATGCGGCCCGTGGTGCGATTTAGTTGGCCTGGAGTTAGAATATTAGTGCAATGCGCCGGTCCCACAGACGTCCCGAGTTCTAATTCCTATAGATCCTTTTCTAATATCTTCTTCTTTAAGTGCCATATCAGGTCTTCCTGACGTTTTGGCTCCTCTCCACATATACCTGTGCTGAGTGTGTTTAGCTGTTTTACACAGGTATACGGGACCTACTTTTTAACGCCGGTTCCGAACGGCTAGTTTGGAGAGGTTACTAGGCAATTGTACTCTTGGTAGGTTGCCATTGCTTTCCAAGTGGAGGCGGCTGCAAATGACTCGGTCTCGAACCAGCGTATTTCAGGCCAGCGGCCCGACACTCTATTTTACTAATATATATTGATCTATATTGATATATTGATTATACATAAATTAACTTTATCAATTATAGATGTTAGTCTCTCTGTAATTTTCGCCAATCGCATATAAAATAATTCCCTTCATTGAGCATCCTTTCCAAATTCAATTATATTCTAAACATGGTCATTTGCTCCCATCGAAATCATTAGTAAGCTTTTCGTTAGCTCTTTCTCTATTTACGGCCTCATTATCTGTTTCATTGATCATTTCCATTTGTGTATTTGCTTGCTTTCCTTTTTACAAATAACCCGAACGGTTGTTACTTGATTAAAATCACAGACAATTAATCCTTTATATTTATTTGATTTCTTAGTTAAAACAACTAATAGAGAATTCGCTTGAGAGTTTCCTGTTTCAGTAAAAAAAAGGCAATGAATTCAGGTCCATTTGCATTTGATTAATGACCATCTGTTTCACGTTATGCTAATTTACATGTTTCTTTATAAAATTCGTGGAACGTTTTTCTTTCTAGCCAATCATTAATTATCTTTTAATTACTTAAGAACTCTATGTATGGAAATTAGAAATATTTATTAATTTATATAAATATAATAGGCTACTTTATCTACATCATCACACAGGTTTTTAATTTATCTACATCCTCTGATACTACCTTCTTTTTTGATCTAAATTCTACTTATTTTTGTTTAAAAATATTTAAAACTTCGAGCAAATTCAACAATGATTTTTACTTTACCATACTAGGTATGGTCAATTATTGTAATAGTGTATGAAAAAATGTTTTGTTTTTTGCTTAGTTTTTTCGAAACATCTAAAAAAAGGTTCAAATTATTTATATAATTGATCTATTAATAAACCAAATCTAACAGAAATTCATTCATTCCTTACTAAACATTTGTTCTACTGTTCTCATCTTCGACTAACTCGCAACCTTACCCCGTCAAGCTGTAATGTCTAGGTTTATATATTCTGAAGCCCTTAGACTTAATTCCTCTTAACAGGTATTCCCAGAATTCTATACAAATAAATTTCGAACTAAGACATCCTATTTGAAATGTACCTGACCTTGTCCAGACAATTCGTTCAATAACCCTTTTTCTACCTGCCACTACCTTTAAACTCAACCACTCAATTCTTTCAACTCCATTGGCTCACCCCCTCCACTCGCCCTGTACTATAATAACATCGATACAATGTAAAAATTTTATATTCAGTGTTCTGTTTAACCTCCTGATGAAGGGTTCATAGCCCGAAATATGTATAGAGATAAATAAAAAATCTCCAAAATAATTTAAAAGATTTTTTAATTTTTTTAATTTTATTTCCTCTTTGTGAAACACCACTATAACCCGTTAAATAATAATTCCTTTGTTTAATATGTTTCACTATAAACCAACACCGCTTTCCCTAAACTTTATTCAAATTATTTTGATAAAAACAAAACCTTACTTGTACGTTCTAGCTCGTCTAGTGTTAAATTCAAAATGAAACCTCGCATTTAGCTTTTTGTATTAAGATTAAAAGCTCATTAGATTTTAGTTGAAATCAAATTCAAAATTAAGTGCTATAGGGTTCTTGAAAAATTATATTTTCAAACTAAAAAAAAAAAAAATGGAATTTTACTATTAAAGGTCCCATAATAAAAAAAGAGTCATTATTTATTTCGGGGACCAAAATGAGAGTGTTAGAACTATCAATATAAGTCCTAGAACCTTCGATCGATTTGTACAAAATTTCACATATATCCTATACCATCTTATGAAAATGACTCACTATGTCAAATCGATAGTGTCACAAAAGAAAAGGATCAAAAATAGTTTAAAATAATACAAATTTCAAACAAAAATCTAAGAAAGCTGCTATTTAATGGAGAGGGGGGACAGGGGACACCATAAAATTATAAAATTTTCAATCCAAAATACCAAGTTAGCTGAAATTTACTTTTAAAAGTCCTGTAATGAAAAATAATGAAAATATTTCTTTAGGGGACCAGCTTATTAGATATAACAGAAGGGACTGGTGCATGGTAAACTTATGGCAATGGGCAGGTGAACAATGAAAAATTGATTAAATTTTTGGTTTCTTATGGTTGAAAAATCCAAATTAAAAAAAAAAAAAAAAATAGAATTTCTATACATAACTCTTGAACGATTGTTACCAATGAGCTGGTATTTGGCACGTATGATTGTATTAATATAGTGTACTTACCAACTCAAATTGTGACTGACAAAAAAATTAGAAAATTATTAGAATTTTCGTATATCGTGCCGACTCTTGAAAAATTTTTTTCTCTTTTTCCATCGATGTTTACTTTCAGTTATAATAGAGTAAGTTGGACTATTGAAATTCGAATTTTCATCCTAATTATATGTTTTTGGTAATTCGAAAATTTTTGCTAAATATTAGAAAATAAATATTATATTTTTCTAATATTTATCAAAAATTTTAGAGAAAAATAATTTTTCGTAAATATTTATATTTTTATTTTTATTCAAGGTAATTTCATCTCCAAGACAATCTGTATCATTGTCTTTTTTCAAAATATTTATTTCTATATATAGTTGCTTTACATTCATTTCTTAAAGCAACTATTTTTCAAATTTCTAAAAATTCCATTGATAAAGGGAGAAATTCTCACCCGAAACATTTGGATTTTAAATAAACGTTTTAAGATTGTTCTTTATAAAAGACTAGCTGCAAGGCCCGCCTTCGGAGGTCCTTCTATTAGGCAGGGGCACGCCCCCTGGACCCCCAATCCACGAACCCTACCCTCATACCCCAAAATTTGGCGTGATTTGGAGCAATGTACAGACAAAACCTTAATTTTATATATATAGATTTGTATTTATTTTATTTAAAAAAAAAACAAAAAAAACAAGTTTATTCTTTTTCAAACTAGAGAGATAATCAAATTCTCATAGAAAGCACCCATTTTTATTTATATATATCCTTCTCTCTTTTTTAAAATATCTAATAAATAATTTTTCAACTCTCTTGGAATTATGATAAGCCCCTTCGAGTTTGTTTTTCTCTTGATTTCTATTTAGTTGTGTGCGAGTGTTTGCCACTGCACCATGTATATATCTATCATTCACCTGTATTCTTTTTTAAAGGTAATCACTCAATCCAACTCATCCATTTCTCAATTAACATTGAATGAAATAAAGATTGATAAAATTCTATAAATTGAAATTCAACTTTTATTTTTTACATAATTTCAATTTTTAAAAGACCTATAGAGTAATATTAATTATGAAACATTATCTTAATGAAAATAACGTACTATATACTGTAAAATGTACTTATATATTTATTTACTTGTAAATATGTGAGCCCTCATTGACTCATCACTAGAGACCTGATTTTTATGCAGTAAAAAGTGCCAAAATATGCCATAAAATATGCAGTTAAAAATGCTGAAATATGCAAGTAATATGCAGAATACGTTGAAATATGCAAATATATGCAGTAAAAGATGGCAAAATAAATTTTTTTATGCACTAAAAAATTAAAATTGAAGACAAAATGACTATATATTTGAAGGAGTGCTATGAGAGGAATAAAATGATAAAGTAAGCTATAGACACCAAGTGTCAAATATCTACTTTTATTGCGTAAAATATTGCACAAAATTCTCGTTACATTTAATATAATATTATTAAAAAATCTTTAAACTCAAAGAAATAATAGGTACACTTGAATAAAATAAACATAATAAATATAATTATGTTTCGAAAATGTGAACGTAAAAATACAGGGTGGGGTGGGGGGTAATTTTATTTAACAGACACGATTGTATTGTATTGCTTTTATTTTTTTACCATATATTAACAAGTTTTCCTTATTGACGTGCAAATAATAAACCATTATAATAAAATAATGCAAATATTTGACCGCCCCCCAAAGCATTGGAATCAACATTTTTTATATGTTTACATTTTTTTATATATATAACATTAAATGTTTAAAATTGAAGAAAATAAAGTTCTATGTAGGGGGGGGGGGGCGTATCAACCCCCCCTCCACTCTTGGACAATTCGACCGCGACACACTTCCGAGATCAAAAGTAGATCTTATATACCGGCGACCGCCCCCCCCCCCCCAAATCAGAGGTCTGGATCCGCGCCTGATGTTGACTCTATTTCAAAAATAATGATCGATTCTCATTTAACAGTCGAGGAATAACCATTCTACATTCGATTTTTGATGTTTCGGTTTTTATTAGTAGCCATTGGTGAAGACATGGAGGAATCGACTTAAAATCAAAAATAGCAATCGATTCTTATCTAATACTTGAGGAATAATAATTCTACATTAGATTTTTGACCCTTCGATTATTATTGGTAACCATTGCTGAGGACATGGAGGAATCGACTTTAAAATCAAAAATAGCAATCGATTCTTATCTAATACTTGAGGAATAACAATTCTACATTAGATTTTTGACGCTTCGATTATTATTAGTAACCATTGCTGAAGACATGGAGGAATCGACTTAAAATCAAAATTAGCAATCGATTCTTATCTAATACTAGAGGAATAACAATTCTACATTAGATTTTTGACCCTTCGATTATTATTGGTAACCATTGCTGAAGACATGGAGGAATCGACTTAAAATCAAAAATACCAATCGATTCTTATCTAATACTAGAGGAATAACAATTCTACATTAGATTTTTGACCCTTCGATTATTATTAGTAACCATTGCTGAAGACATGGAGGAATCGACTTAAAATCAAAAATAGCAATCGATTCTTATCTAATACTAGAGGAATAACAATTCTACATTAGATTTTTGACCCTTCGATCATTATTAGTAACCATTGCTGAAGACATGGAGGAATCGACTTAAAATCAAAAATAACGATCGATTCTTATCTAATACTAGAGGAATAACCTTATTGCATTCCATTGAAGGCGGGCCTTGAAGCTAGTAAATTAATATTTTTTTCAATTATCATTTATAAATTATTTATTATTATTTTCAAGAGTTGAAATTTTATTTAAATCACACATAATTAATTATAACTATTTATTGAACACAAACAACAAATAATACAATTTAACTACGGCGTTTCGATCGGCTTATTCTGCGATCGTTCTCTACTATGAGCAGATGAGCACTAGGGTGGCCCTTATTTTGGATATTTTCTAATTTGTACGCTGACAGAGGCTCATATGGTTCGAAATAAATAAAAAATATCCCCAAGTTTCAAGTCTCTATCTCAATTTTAACCTGTGCCGCACAGCGATGCAAGTTTCCCATCTAAATAACATGTAATGTTTTGCCAGTGAACGATCAATTTTTTATTCCGGTCAAAGTAATGGTTCAAAAAATTTGAAACTCTGTAGACTTTATCCTTATAATAGTAGCTATCCTTCAGAATTTTTATAGATTTTTAGCTATTATGATTTTGGAGTTACAGCTAGATAAAATACTGCTATATCTTAGTGTTAGTAAGTTATAGACTCCAAAATTATAATAGCTAAAAATCCGTAAAAATTCGGAGGGATAGTTACTATTATAAGGACAAAGTCTACAGAGTTTCAAATTTTTTGAACCATTATTTTGGCCGGAATAAAAAATTGATCGTTCAATGCTACAAACCCCATGTTATTTAGATGGGAAACTTGCATCGCTATGCGGCACAGGTTAAAATTGAGATAGAGACTTGAAACCTGGGGGATATTTTTTTTTTATTTCAAGCCATATGAGTCTCTGTCAGCGTAAAAATGCGAAAATACCCAAAATAAGGTCCACCCTAATGAGAGCCCTCCCCGATGGTAGGTTAACTGGAGAGCGTGCTATATAATATTTATTATTAAAAAGACTGATGATTAAATCTTCGAAACTATAGTCTCTAACAATATATACACGTTTGCCAGGTCTATTTAATTTCCAATGGTATTTAAAAGCATTAATATTTCACATGTTTCATAGTATAAATGGATAAGTAAGGAAAAAAATTGAAAAAAGTGAAATCAAAACTCCGCGATGCCCGGGTAACATTTAATCACCGAACTTTGTTCGACAGAATGTCTCGTTTTAACGGATATGAAAAAAAATCAAAATGACCGAACGTTTTAATTAAGTTGAGATTAGACACGGTGTAGTGTGGAAATAAATTCAATTTTGTAATACACATGGGTACGAAAAAATACCTATATATACCATAGTATATAGATAACCTTGATCACGGACGATTGAACATGCAAATCAAATTATTTTTAATATTTTCTAAAAGCATCATCGAAATCATGATTGGCATTCTCTATCTACCTAAATTCCCTTGGCATGGACCAGATAAAATGAGCATATTACATTTCATACCTATATGTATATAGCTATATTCTATGTTAGATTGCTAGTTTAATTTATTTGGGATTCTAAATCCCATTTCGCATTGATATCATTCAAACTCTATCTCATCGCTAATAAATCCATTTCTAATTTGAAATTCAATTTATTATGCATCCCCAACGATCGGTTCATTTTCTCTACCCCCCATCTGTTGACCCATATCTCTCTGTAAGAAATCAATCTATTTTTTAAGATATAAAAAGAAATCTCTCGATATGCACTTCTAAGACCACCCCTTTATACATAAAAATAAAATTTAAGCTTTTATTTAATTTGATGTCTTTAAGGGTTTTTAATTTTTATAATGATATTGATACAAGAAAAAGGTAAAATCTATGTAGTTGAGGGTGGATCCTTGTATCGTAAAAAGAAGAAGAAATTTTATCGATTGGTTCGAAGTCGAAGGTATCTGTATATCTGGGTCTTGAAAGACTGAAGGATATACCTAGCGGAAAGACGGAAGAGTGGAATTTCAGTTTCTAGAACTCATAGGGATAAACATTTGTTCGGAGAGGATCTAATTTAATCGTGGATGGGTGTTGAATGTTTGAAAATCCTATAAATACAGCTTTAGGAGGGATTATTGTTTTTATCTCGTCAGAAAAAACACCATGGTAGTATTTATAAAAAAAGGGAAAGGGCAGAGACGTTAGCGTCAATTAATACTGGATCTCCTTGTCTGATAGCTCGCATCTGAATTGCATTTAAGTTGGCAAGAGAATAACATTTAGGGAAAGCGGTGTTGGTTTATAGTGAAACATATTAAACAAAGGAGTTTTTAAAGGGTTGTAGTGGTGTTTCACAAATAAAATAAAAATTAAAAAAAAATTAATTTTTTGAGTTTTTATTGAATACTCTATATATATTCTGGGCTTTAGACCATCATCAAGAGTTGTATTTACAAAAGACAGTCTTTTGTTAATACAACTCTGATGATGGGCTAAAAACCCGGAATATATATAGAGTATTCAATAAAAACTCCAATTTTTTTTTTTTTAATTTTTATTTTATTTGTGAAACACCACTACAAAACACTTTAAAAACTCCTTTGGCAAGAGAATGCTTGGATGCTTCTCTTCTCAAACGCGAGCCATATTCGAAACATGGGCGAATTTGAGCCTTATTGTATTGGATAAGAAGTTGGGCGTTAAAAGCGTCCGACGTCATCGCTCCTATAACTTAACTGTTATGTTAATTTCCATGAAGGCTTGACACAAAATCACCCAAAAGAAAAGTCTCATTATTTAGATAGCATCAAATCTTATTATTCAATTTTAACTCATTATGGAAATCTGATTGAGCTGAAATTCTGAACACAAATGTATATTTATTTAAAGTTACATTTTTATTTAAAATACCCGTAATTAATTGAATATGCAATTTCGAAAAGCGTACATGTCTGAAAATTGAAAATGTTCAGGAATTAAAAAAAACTAATTATTTTCTAAAGTAGTGTAAAATTTATAAAAATTATTTTTGAGTTACATTTTGGGGGCAGTAAAATTAATACCAGAGATGTGCCTTTTTCGAGCATAGTAGATGCAGGGAAGCTTTTAGATTACATTTATATGAAAAAGTATATATTTCAAAATATGCGAGATGTGCCCTTTTCGAAATTACATATTCAATTATAACAATTTGAGAATTGAGAACGCTTGCAAAATAAGCCGATTGTCATTGCTATATTTTATAATTTTATGTTTTCAATAATTATAACTTTATTTAACTTTAAAGTATCTTATTGTATCAAAACTGTGTTGATTTCCTTCTAGTATTTTTTCTTAGACCCCTCGTTTTCTAGTATATTCAGACTACCCACTTTTTAGATCATTTATAAATTAACCCAATAAATTTTCTGAACAATTAAGATGAAAAAATAATCAGGTAAATACATGGAAAATCACTAACAGATAAGTCCACAGTGAAGCTGTTAGAGAAGTAAGCGGAATTTACGAGAGCAGGGTACCCATGTAGATCGAATGGGAGATAATCGGATTGCAAAATTCGCAAAGGAAAGTCGTCTTGAGGGTATACTAAGTCTAAGCACTAAGCCGGGGAAGATAAAAAAAAACAATGATGGAATGAGCCTCTGATTAAAAAAAACAAACTTTTTTTTGTAAAAGTAAGACCTATTTGAAGATTAAGAAGAACTCATTAATCAGCTTGTATTAAACCTTTTATGAAGAGAAATCATTGAGGTTGTTCTTTGTCTGATACAAATAAACACCCATCCTTTTATTTTTAGAAAAATATACATAATATGAAAATTTTCCGAATACTTAAAGATTATTTTCTATTTCTTAGTCCATTCTAAAACTTTTTGAAAGGATTTTTATTCACTGCATTTTTTTAAGCTAGAATGGAGATAAAAAAGACCAAAATTAATATATGAGGCAACATGGGAGATTTAATCCTAGATAATCTCAGGATCTACAACGTCCGACTTTACTCTAATATCAGGATATAATTTTTCATGTTTAAGCTTAATTTTTTTAAATCTTTTTATTTATTACATACATTTCACTTAGCATTAAAATATAAAAAAATCATTTCACCTGTAACGGCTTTTTTAAAAGGGTTTAGTTCTTGCAACTCAAATGGACGGGACATACTTCGAACTGCCAAAGAATTATTAATACTAAAATGAATTAGGGGATTCTTTCAGGTTGAACTACCCATGGCAATATCGGAAAATAATTAAAATGTTCTCCTTTTTTTTCATTATCTCATTTTCTAATCCTGAAAATCTTTTCTAGTGACACTTCATGTAGCTACCCATTTACACAATATAATCATACCGTGCACTATCTAAGTACCGAAGCTTCATCACGGACTATTTTATATTTTATTACTGAGTCTTTGATGAACTATGAGCTTCTTACGAGTTATAACACCCATAAAATAATCAATTTTGATTATTTTTATACTTTATTTACCAATTATTTATTTATTTATTTACTGGCATCTATTTATTACATTCATTTCACTTAGCATTAAAATATAAAAAATCATTTCACCTGTACCGCTTATTTTTTAAAGGGTTTATTCTTGCATCTCAGATGGACGGCACACACTCTGAATTGCCAAAGAATTATTAATATACTAAAATGAATTGGAGGTTTCTTTCAGGTTGTACTACTCATGGAAAAATCAGAAAATTAATTAAAATTTCCTCGTCTTTTTACGTAATCTCGCTTTCTAATTCTGAAGATTTTTCTAATAACAATTCATCTAGCTACCCATTTACACAATATAATCATACCCTGCACGATCTAAGTCCCGAAGCTTCTTCACGGACTATTTTATATCTTCTTACTGAGCCTTTGCTGGTCTAATATCTATGAGGTTCTAAAGTGTTATAAAACCAATATGGCGAAATCCTAAATTAATCTGTTTACTGTAGCTCTATAAGATATTAGTTTGAGTACCAAAGCCTCAGAAGAAAATTAAATATATGTAATTTTTGTTTTACACTTTATTTGAATTACAGTTATCATTTGCACTCAAAATTGCCGGTCAATCAATTTTGATTATTTTTATACTTTATTTTTGAGAATTTTTATTTTTTTCATTTGCCTCGGAAACTAATGCCCATTTAGCCAGTCGTTTCAATTAGGTTTATGTTAATGTGTTTTTATGTCTGAAGAAGTAGAGATCAGATTAATTCCGGTCAAATATTTGCAGTGATTTGGGCTTGAACCCGGGCTATCTTATTGATTCATAGACAACTACTGTACCTACTTGTGTAACCTGACCACTTTTTTGAAAATTCTGACAATAACATTGTTTTAATTTATTTTAAGACGATATTCTTTTACACCTCTTCAAGTCTTTTTGGATAAATAGATGTAAATTCAGATGTTCTTATAAAAGGTTTTCATAATTGAAAATAATACCTAATTCTATGAAAATAATAATTATTTATTTTTGTTTTGTTTAAATTTTTATCCATTTATATAAAAGACCACACTCTCGAATCTATAAAGAAGGGATCCAAACATTCTCTGGGCACCCAGAATACAATTCAGAAACGGACTATCAGGGCATTAATAATCGACCCGATCGAACATTGCTTGCCTGACTCGCAAGTTCATCAAAAAAACATCTCCACTATTGCCTATTTTATAAATACTTACTATCAAGACATATTTTCTGATGAAATGAAATCAATAATTATCTCCCAAAGCATGCTTTATGTGTGGAAAAAAATTCGCCGACTTCCAATCCCTTCGTGGGCAATTTGGAGAAATGCCGAAGCACTTTACATTTGTATGACTTCTAAGGTATGGAACACTCTCTCCACTTTCTTAACTCTTGAATCTTCTATCCTTTAAGAGTCTTAAGTGAGTACATACACTTTTGTCTTTACTCTTCAAGCATGCGTCGCACTAGATTCGCTGACTTCCAACCCCTTCGTGGCAATTTTGGAGAAGTGCCGAACCACTTTACATTCGGCAATAAATTTATTCCCATGCCTTCTATACGGACTAGAACTCTCTGTCCGTTTCCTTATTTTCTGACTCTTCACTTTTATATCCTTAAGACGATTAAGGGTGTCCAGACACCTTCATATTCACTCTTTCTATTAATCACTCTCTTCGGTAATTCAAGAGTGATCTACAGGGGTCAAAGTGTTACTAATTAAAAATGCTGTAATTTTGTCAATTTTTATTTTTTTTTATTTAAAAACTTCAGTATATCGTAAAAATATTTCATATTTTAAGAAAAATATTTTATTGTTCGATGTATCCACCTTTAGCGCGGATAATAGCATCGAGTCTGTCCGGGAAGGCTTCACACGCTGCACGAATGTGGTCTGATAGTATTTTGCGAAGAGCAATCTCTAAGTCGATGACTGTCTGATATTTTTTAGTTGATACTTTGGCCTCAAGAATGGACCAACCACATGGAAAAATCCATTGGGTTTAAGTCTGGGGAATATGGTGGCCATTTTTGTAAAGCAATGAATGAAGCTGGGAACTTTTTCTTGTAAAAAACATTGAGTTTCACGGATTTTATGGGATAGTTCCGAGTCTTGTTGAAGTAGTACTGCATTTTCTAGAACATTCAATTTTCTTGCATTAAAAAAAAAATACTGGATGTTTCAGCACATTAATTATATTTCTTAAGATTATCTGTTAATGTGACGCTTTCCAATAACAATACCAACATAAACCAGAATTGTTGTCATGTCCTGGAAATTCTTTTAACAGGATATCGATAGTAGATACCTAGTTGCCGATGTCCCTGGACTAAAATAAACAGCGACCTTTCAAGTATCGTAGGTTGTATAACTTCCAGGGGCTTCCTGGTTTATTCATCATTAATTAGTTGTTCAAAGTTTTGAAACCAAACCTTCGCTAAAATCTGCCTTGACGTACGGCTTTAAAGTTTGTAAAGTTTCATTTCCATTCGATCCACGCATACAATTTACACATCTATTTTCATGCTTCTCTCTTCTTCTTTCCTATTTAAATAAGAAGAACGTAAAATTTATCTTATCAACTTGCTCGAAATTTTAGATGTCATTTTCACCTGCATTTTTGTTAAATTTAAAAAATTTTCCGATATCGATTTGAAAAGTGATTTATTAAAATCCAAAGGATTTATTTTTTTATTTTATTGACAATTAAAAAAATTATTCGTGAATCTGTATCATCTGAGAATCGAACCTCTACTCTACCTATTGAGCTTACATAGTCGAGCAGATTCTTATCTATAGGGTTGTTTAAATGCGCTACCTCATAGGCAGCGCATCGAATCCCAGATATGGAAGTTCTATGATTAATTTCTTCGACAAAATAAAAATGATCAGTTTGACTTTAATAAATTAATTTTTCTGCATAAACATTTTTAAAAAAATTTAAAATATGTCAAAAAATTCTTAAGTGGAAATCTATCAAACTGTTTTAATGAATGAGCTGAAATTGTTTCGTATGTTTATATTAATAAACTGCACCTATATGCCAATTTCTAACTTTCTAACTCAAATCACCAAAATCTGTTGAGAGAGTACCGCGTCTTAAAATTTTTTTCATAATTTTATTTATTTTTATTAATTTATTCTCATCCGTGTCCTATTTCGATTTTGGATTTATACAGATATTTGTTATTTTTACACAATTATTTTAAATACAATTACTTTACGCACTTTTCTTTTATTTTAATTCAAATAATAGTTTTTCTCGTTTTTTTACCTTCTCTTCTCATTCCTTGAATTCCTACTTCGTCCCCGACTCTCAAATTTAAAAAAAACTTTCATGATTTTTCCCAATTTATTTTATATTATAACAATGTACTTAAGAGTTTCAAAATTTTATTTTTATGCTATTCCCTGCAATAAAACTTTTTCTTTACAATTATTCAAATATTCAAGCTAGACCTGAGTTATATTTCATGTCATTAATTGCATCGAATTTATATATTTTAAAATCAATACAGCTATGGTAATTATTCAAATATTTTTAAATACCTATTTTAAACCGGAATCATTTTATAAATTATTCAAATTATTAATATAATTATTCCACCATATTTATATATAATATAGCGATATTTTATTCATAATTACAACAGTATAAACAAAATAAATATCCTCTCCTAAATCAGCTTATATTTAATTATTTATTTTCACATTATGATTAAAAAAGATATAAAACCTGTAATTTTTACTTTTAATGAGATAGATATTTTCTCATATTAAGATATAAGATAATTTACAGTGACGTTTCGAGTGTTATTTAACGTCCTCTAAAAGAAGAAATGTTTTGCCAATATTTTTTTATAGCATGTGAGATTCCTTTTCACAAACATTTGCTATTAATAACGTTTTTTCATTCAAGTTTTTTATTAGAGATAAAAATTCTTTTACGTAAATGTAAAAAGTTTTTTTGCCGAACAAAGTTAAATTTATAAGGAATAAATCAAAGAATCTGTCTTCTGCTTGATATAAAATTATAATCATAAAATTTCTTCCTAATATAAAAAAATTGATAAATATTTAAAATAGATTTATTCGTTGATAATCTCTTGAGATTTTGTTGAGAAATTTTAACTTTGCTTCAGAAATTTGCATTTTTATATTTAATATAGGTTGTTATTGTGGCTCTGCTTAATTATAATTAAACATTAAATAGATAAGGAAGCTCATGTAAGAAAACATGTTTTTATTCATTTTCAAAGCTAGAGTTACGACCTGGTTAATCTATCTTCAGAGCTAAAAAAATTTATTAAAACTTTTTTTTAGACTTATAGTTTTTATAGTTTTAGAAAAATTAAAATTTATATACCTAATTCATTATGAAAATTTCTAGGTAAGCTAGCTCAGCTCGCTGGGGGGGGGGGGGGGGGGGTTGAGTGATGAATTCATTCAAAAATTAAAAAAAAATTTATTCATGTTTAGAATTTTTAAAACACGAAGTAAAATCATTAACACAAATAATTTTTTTTCTCTTCTTGTAAAAGTTTTTAAATTTTTCTACAATTTTCATTTTGAAAGAACTTCAAATTCATTCTTGTTTTCTTATTAATTATTTAATATCTAAGCATAGACCATTCGTCTAAATGAAATTAAAACTTATTTTGCTTTCATCCTCATCTGTCTTGTTCATTTGTAGTTTAATTATACATATTTATTTATTTCAGATTAATATAATATTAGTTTCGAAGTTAGATCGCCTGGCCATTTAATAGCATTTCACTTACAATTCAATTTATTTCTGCCATCAAGGCATGAACACTTAAATACAATTTTAACCTAGAAAGAAGAGGCACTTTTTAATATATTTCTTTGTATTAATTATAGTCTGGGTATTCCCGGGCGAGTCTAAGTATTTAATTTACTCAAAAATTTTCAATTTTTTTTTCGCTCATTATGTTGAAATGTGGGGAAAAATCATTTTCACCTATGCTTTTTTTCGTGTCTGAGATTGGATTCAGATACCTACGATAATTTAACAGCGGAATACTCGTATGAAAGATCGTTCTCGTGCTTGTCTGTTGTCTGTGTATCCAATGCCGGAGAACTGATTAAATTTTGTACTTTCTAGCTCAAAATCTTCCGGTTAAAAAATGCATAATTATTTTTAAAAAAACGATATTTTTTGAGATTTTAATCTATTTCTATAGTAAAAAATAATAATAAATCAAAAATGTTCTTTTGTATTATTCACCGAAACTGCAATCAGGGTACCGAGTCTTGAAAAAGTTTCATTTTTATTTTTAATTAAAATAAGTTGGATGAATTTTTTTTTCAAGATTTGATAGGCTCTCTCTCTCTACAAATTTTACAAATTTTCTCAACAGATCGATTTTAGTTAGAAAGCTGAAAATTGGCAAAAAGTTTAGTTAATTAATACCGATTTCTGTGTTAAAAGCTCATGTTTTCCAGAATAAAAGATTCAACTCGGTCCGTTTGTACTTCTTCGTTCTCAATTAACTCATTAAAAAGAAGGGGGGGGGGGGGGGAGAATTATCATGATTATTTTTAAAAAATCAACTCTGCGATTAAAAGAAGAAGAATATTCGAAAATCTTGTCTTTTTATAATGATAATAAATTAATGGATGTATTTTATTGTCTCTCAACTCAACTTGAAAATGACGTCTACTGAAGAGAAAATCGAAATAAAAGAAGAGGATATTCTCAGCAGTTGTTGACCCGTGAATGGAAATTCCCAAGCAATTAGTAATCGCTTCTTCGAGCGACATCCTCTAGAATAGCATGTGCGTTTATTTATTGTAATAATAAATAAATAAATAATGATCTCAACTAGTTATATAATAATAAAGAATCTTTAAGGATGAATAATGAGAGTTAATTGAAATTGAATTAGAGAATTATGAAAATATTGTATTAGAGACAAAAGGATCAGCCGGGGTTCGAACTCGGGATTTCGCCTCACTGACGCGATGCTTTTTAAAAGATCAAGATATTTTATATGAAAATCTCAAGAGGTTGTCATCTATTAGTTCCAAGATGTAGTGAATTATTTTTAATTATGTCAGAAGGGTTGTTTTTACTTTTTTAAGAATCGAACCCGAGTACCAAAGTTAGCCCAGAAATTATCAGATCCTAAAGCATTTAACAAAGTGAAATAATACCTAATTCAAAAGAAATGCTTGCAGTGTTACTATTTTTCAATTGAAATTCAAAATTAATTTATTTTAAGATGTGATTATGGGAACCTATTTGAAATGAACAAGAAACTGCTCAATTTAGTATTTTCCTTTTATACATATTACTCTCAATATTTAACTCAAAGATTTAAATCTTCCTTTGTGAAATTTCGAGGCCTAGTAATTCTAAATGAAAACGCACCCACGCCATATATAGTTTAAAATAAGCTGGTTGAGTGTGTAGAATTTTGAATTCCTTCAAAATTCGAAGGGCAATTGAATGAATTTTTCTATATTGAAAATAATGGTTCAAATCGCTGATAGAAATAGACTTTACATTTTTAAGAAAATTATAAGAAATCATCTATTAGATCCGAGATGAAATGTTTTTTTTTATTATGTCAGAAGCCCTCCCCCTTCCCCCAGAAAATCAAACCCAAGTATCGAAATAAACAATCCGGGCCAATCAATTGGATATAATGTATTTATGTTAGAAGAAATCAAGTTCCAAACCTGCTTTCCGAGCAGTGCGCTTTTAACCCTAGAGGCGGATATCCTTCTGGCATGGGCTATACAAGAAAATATTCTCCCAATGAGGCGATCCTTTCAGCCATGAATAAAACATCTAATACAATATCTTTGATTCTCGGGCTAAATTTCTTGGTAACAATTTGTGAGAAAAATAGCCAGTTGTGACCTTAGATTATTTCTTAAAAATTACAAAACTATCTCTTTTTCAATCATAAAATTCAAACGGGCTTTCACTGAAAATTTTAACTCACTAGCAGAATTTTCCAATTGAGTTTTTTTATAACTTGAGTAAAATTTTCTTGTATAACACATATCTTTGTCAGAAGGTCATCGCTTCTAGTGTCAAGCCACCTGCCCGGAGCAAGGCACTTGGGTTCGACTACTGCTGCTGCGATCCCCTCAGACTTAATAAAAAATATCTAATATAATTTTTTATACTCGGCCTTAATTTCTTTGTAAAATATTAATTTCTTGTCCAAACATTAAAAAATATTTCAATTTCAAAAAATTTATTATTAGTATTATTTTCAAATATTTTAAATTCACTTTTCCCCTACATATATTTAAAAGAAGATATATAGTATTTCTTTAATACTTGAATATCCATCCCCTTTTGGACATTCCGTCACAAACACCCCTTAAATCCGATTACATATATTGATAATTCGAATAGGAATAATATGCAGACATTCAGCTAAAAATGCATGGAATGAAAGCATACATCAAACATATAGTCTAAATCTAAATAGAAAACATACCACATCAATGCGAACTCGGAAATACCATTCGACAAATATCTAGAATTACAAAAGGACAAAGGGAGAGTAAAAGCATTATTATTATTCGCCACAAATAATTCTGATTATTCTCGATAAATTAATTAAGAATATCCTAAATTATATACCTATAATAATGTGTTTATAACAATGATAATTTATTTAGAAAAGTACTATTTTATTGTTGGCCCCAGTTCCGCTGAGTCTGCCCTTTATACAAAGAAATACTTTGAATTATGGATTCTAGATAAAATAAACTGCAACGGATCGCTGCTAAACTTTATCCAAATTCATTTGAAATATTAATATGTTTATTCCTTTATTATTAATCAGATATCACTTGCAAGTTGCAGTTCGTGTTGACTTTAATTCAAAAATAATGATCGATTCTCATTTAACAGTCGAGGAATAACAATACTACATTGGATTTTTGACATTTCGGTTATTATTGGTAACCATTGCTGAAGACATGGAGGAACCGACTTAAAATCAAAAATAGCGATTGATTCTCATCTATTACTTGAGGAATAATAATTCTACATTAGATTTTTGACCCTTCGATTATTATTGGTAACCATTGCTGAAGACATGGAGGAATCGACTTAAAATCAAAAATAACGATCGATTCTTATCTAATACTAGTGGAATAACCTTATTGCATTCCATTTTTGATGTTTTGACTATTAATGGCAACCTCTACTGAAAACGTGGAAGAATCGACTTAAAATCAAAATGACTAAATTCTTTTACGACAAACAACTCAAGCTTGAGAACCGAATTGTCAAAAATCGAATCTAGAATGGTTATTTCTCGACTGTTAAATGAAAATCGATCATTATTTTTGAATTAAAGTCAACATGAACTTCAAATTGCAAGTGATATATGATTAATAATAAAGGAATAAACATATTAATATTTCAAATGAATTTGGATAAAGTTTAGCAACGATCCGTTGCAGTTTATTTCTACATGGTTACATTGTGATACTATGTATAGTAAAGTAAAAATTAAATAGAATATAATTTTAGTCATTTATTAACTTTGGTTTAAGTGGCTCTGATCCGCCGCTTTCCATTAAGGTTGCCTGGCTACCTGAGATTTAAAAATCTCCTTTCCAATTCAAAACGAATGAGTCATTTTGTCATCTCATATTTATTTTTAAACTTAAAAATAGCCAAAAAGAATAAAACACATCATACCATACGTCTTCATCATACCCTACAACTCTCGTATATTTATTTACATATTTTATATCCATACTGCACAACTAAGTGATATACCATATCTGTAAGTATATTCATTCTGAAATTCTTAGAAAAAAATGTATTCGAAATTTCTTGTAAATGCACAATTTGTAACACGCTGGTTGTTTTGTGTCCATCTATGTCAATAATTTTCTGTCTAATTCATTTGACCAATTTATAATAAAATCGGATTAAAATCTCTAAAAAATTACTACCAAAATATCATTTTTTTAATAGTTTTCCATTTTATAACTGAAAGACGAGCTACAATAGAAAGCAAAAAGTTTAACAGCTCCCAGCATTGAAAATAAACATTTTTTCTACTACTTTTCATTCTCAAGTTATCATGGATATATCTGAATCCAGTGACACAGAGACAGAAAACAAATCTTGGTTTAAAATGATTTTTCTCCACGTTCCAGACATTTTTAAACACTATGAGAAAAAAAAATTTGAAAATTTTTAAGTGAATTCAATTCTAGGCTTGTCCGGCAGGTAGGCTTCGCCTCCTATCAGGGCGAACCGAGTAATACTCTATATTAATATATATATATCAGTGGCGGTTGGTGACTTTTCAACCAGAGGATGTTGTCCAAAAAAGAACCCTTCATTTTTTTGAAATTTTATTTTAATCTTTGGTTTTTTTTTTGACAAATTTCATAGAATACGGCATCATTTTCGTTATTTTTCAAATTTAATATTAGATTTTTAAAAAATATATTTTGGAACCTTCGCCCCAAACGGATACTGCTTTGTATGAGCGAGGGTAGGAGTCAGAAATTAATTCTTGTGACTTAAACTCCACAGTCCCTGAGATGGAAATTGACCATCTTCCACAATGAATCAGCCTGTCCTATAAGAAAATCTTAAATTTCTCCTAATTCTATTGCTATAAGCAAGCTATGACTTGTCTACATATAGCACTCTTAGTTATTTCCGATCTTATATATTGAGTGTTGTTAGAAATGGATTATTCCAAAGATTCCCGAATCATCTTTATTTATTCCTTTTTTGTATTATTACTATTTTAATAGTTCCTCAGTGAGAACAATTTTTATTCGACTTCAACTTGTCTGGACTTGTCTTTGACATGCTTGAACTGGAAGATATACCAGGCAGGGACTACAAACCTTCTATCAGCACCCTTTTCGGAAAATCATTCATTTTAATTGCCCCTTGAAACTATGCAACAATTTTATTTCATTTCGAGAACCAATATATATTTTTCAAAACAAAAAATATTTTTTATTGAAATATTTGAAATAACGGGTGATAATTTGAAAATTTAAAGAAAGTCCTGAAATTTTGAAGTCTATATTTATGAAAATACTCTAAATGTTTCGCATCCAACATCATCCATGGACTGCACGCCACTGATATATATATTAATATATTAAAAAGTAAAGAAAAAATTCCCAAAAAATTCTCTCATATATGGTAAAGTAAAAACCAAATTCCTAACAAGATTCTACCTAAAGGTATGATCAAATATTGATATATTTTTTTTATGAATATAGATGATTGTATTGGTGAATGAAAGATAAGCGAAATCAAGAGTACGAACGTGACTTGTCCTCCCCCAGGGGGCTGCTGTAACTTGCACCCTTGCTCTTTCGTCGAGTATTTTTCCATCGTTTCATCCCTGTCGGAGAAGATCCGCTTGAGACAGGCCAGACATCGCCCACCTCTTCTCTCTTCTCTTCCAACATTTCAATCAATACTTGTTAGATTTTTTGTTATTTCTATTAATTTTTCTATGGACAAAATATCAATCAGTTGAGTTCATCTTTTATACTTTTTAAGGGCTCTTATTTCTCAAGAGGCCTTCGACGAATCATCCATCAATCACGGATGTCCCTCTTTCAATGTAGCTGCATATTTGTGAGATTCCTTAATACTAATATATATACGTCAAAACAATACCAATAAAATACATTTTGTTATCTGTTATTTTAATAATTCTTTTTATCAAAGCGCTTAGCGTGCGCAGGCCAAGTTAGAGCATTAGTTTGGCCCTACACGCTGTACGTTATTTACACGAACCATTTCGAGCCAATTCCGACCACCCTGCAGATCGGAACCCATTAACAGATACAGAGCTGAAATTATACACATGTAATTATGTAATTCATCTTGAGGAGAGTACCAAATTTCAATAAAATAGCTCAAATAGATTCTGAGATATGGACCTGAGAAAATATCTACACACTCACTCACTAACTCACTGACAGGTCATCAAAACCTATAGGGTACTTCCAATCATTCCATCATCATGAAATGTCGCCTGCTAGTAGTGTTTGTGACATAAATAAAGGAAAAATTCCAAAAATCCAAACTTTCTATTTTTCAACCCTTCAAAATCGGGCGGAGGGTCAAAAATTAAAATTCTAGCCCGTTGGACCAAACTCAACCAAATTTTGTATACATATACTGTGGGCCCCCAGAAGGGTAGAAATGCAAAAACTATCCACCCAAAATGGTGTGGGGGACAAAAATAAAAATTCTATCCCTTTGGACCAACGGGCTTCCTCATAGCTTACAAAAAGAAGAGAAATCTCAACCAAAATATTATGTGTAAAAAGAGGCCAAAAAGTAGTGAAATCTAGTGTGTAGACAAGTTAAATTCGGCAAGAATAATTAAGTTGAGAAAATGGTAGATCTCTCAACTTTATTATTCTTGGCGAATTTAACTTTGCTAACACGCTAGATTTCACTACTTTTGTTGGCCTCTTTACACATAATATTTTGGTTAGATTTACCCCACAGGATGTCTTGCTTAAAATAAAACTTTCTGAAACCTGATTGTCAAAAATGATAGGTACTTAATAAATTAATTAATTATTGTATTCGGTTTCAAATTTGTAAATAATAATATTTAGGATGTATATAATATGCGATTTTAAGAACTAATTTCTATTCAAATGTTTACAAAGAACAATTTTGCAAAGTTTTTCTTCATTTTGAGGAGGTTCTCCAGGCTTAGAAAACTATAAAATAAGCACTCTTCAGAAAATAATAATATCATTATATTAAGTGAATTGGTCTTTAAATTTCATATATCTAAGACCTATCAACTATTAATTTTATATATCCAAAATTAAGAAACCTAAAAGTTGACCTAACTTTGGAATATAAACTTTTTATAAGTATTTCAGTATTTGTTCCATAAATCTCGTGAATAACATCTTGAAATCATCTAATTTAGGTTGTAACAGCTTAAACTCTTCAACTAACAGAAGCATTAATCAGACTCGGGAAAATTTCAAAGAGAAGAATTCTGGGGCATTTTTTCTTTTCTTTTCTTTTTTTAATTAATTAAAGCTTAAACCTGACAATTAAGTCTTCGGATATCTATTTATGGTTAAGCTTACATCTGTTTTGTAAAAACAAGGGAAACCCTGTGTACTAATCATTTTCTTCTCGATTCAAATAAAAAGTCAATTTTGAAATATTTTTGCACCCTTACTATTAGATTCGTTAAAGCTTGTATTTTTGTGAAATTTATTGAAAGTTTTTTTTTTCTGGCTTTTCGACCAATTTACGATACTAATTATTTAATTTTAAATTTGTCTCTACCTCCCCCCGGGTTCAGGTTTTAGCCGGATGCCTCGAGTCGAATTCGAACCCGGGTCCGCTTGGTTTGGCATGGTCTGACATGCTAAACCCTAGCCTACCCGACCCCCCCCCCCCCATTTATTGAAAGTTGATATGTTTAAATCACAGATAATTAAAATTGCTATTCAATTTCCAAGGGTTTAATAAAAATTATACACATCAACTAGTAGAGAAGACAATCTAATGATTTCTTATAAATTAAATTAGGTACTCAACTAATCACTGAAAATACGTCTTTTGTGGCCCCCAGTGCCCCAAAAAGAATTGAAAAGCAATCTTTCTGTCTGTCTTTTTGTTTGCGGAAGTGATAGCATCACAGATAATTAATTATAATTATTTTTTTGAACATAAACAACTCAACAATACAATTTAACTACTATGTTTCGATCGACTTATTTCGCGATCGTTTTAACAAGTATGAGTCTTATAGGGTCCATAAATTTTTTGATTATTTTAGAATTTTTACGCTAACAGAGGCTCATATATTTCGAAATAAATCCAAAAAATATCCTCCAATTTTCAAGTCACTATCACAATTGACCTGTTCCGCACAGCGAAGCAAGTTTCCCGTCTAAATAACATGGGGCTTTTAGCATTGAACGATCAATTTTTTTATTCCGGCAAAGTAATCGTTCAAAAAAATTTGAAATTCTGAAGACTTTATCTTTATAATAATAGCTATCCTTCGGAGTTTTTACTGGTTTTGAGCTATTATAATTTTGTAGTTACAGCTAGATAAATTACTGCTATATCGTAAGTTATAGGTTCCAAAATTATAATAACTAAAAATCTGTGATATTTAGATGGGAAACTTGTATCGCTGTGGTTAAAATTGAGATAGAGATTTGAAAATTGGAGGATACTTTTTTTATTTATTTCTGAACCACATGAGTCTCTATGAGAGTAAAAATTCGAAAATAACCAAAATAAGGACCACCCTAATGAGCACCCAACAATGGAACAACTGATGTGTTTACGTGAGTGTCCAGCTATTTATAGTCCGTAACTACAGTCTAGTCAAGAACTTAGGATACTATCGAGCCCTGACAAGGCCTGATCATTACATGTTTTCAAAACCATAAAGTGAAGTTATTGAGAAATTAATTTACATTGTCATTACTATTAATAACAAAAATGTTAATATTATGTAAACTTTAAATTCTCAATAATAAAAATTGTATTTTCATTATTTCCAGGATCTTCAAGTGGTGTATTATGGGCTTCGAGGGCTGGAGGTTCTCTCCCCTCTGCGGGATTCGGGCATACGTACCCTGTGCAAAAATGCCCGCTACGAACGACACGAGGCCAACGATGTCCTCTACTAGTGAGTATTTTATTTATTTATTTTTTTTGTACTTTCACTTATGTAGAATAAACGAGAAGGAATGTCATCTCCGGAACCACTCTTTTTGAAGTCTTGAAATTTTACTAAGATCAACAACGAAATTTTAAAATTTTCAGCGCTAAATGAAAGTATACAAAGTATCTTTTAGAGATGTAATAGAACTATATGACTTGTTTCAGTGTTTAATTTGGAATTCACTAGACAGCGAAATTTTATAAATGAAGATTAAATCTTTTAGTGAAATATTTAGCGTGGCATCTCATAGGACAGATTGGTCGATCTCACAAGGTAGTATTGCAAATTTGGTATTCAGTTTCCAAGGGTTTAATAAAAATTATCCACATGAACTCGGATTTAGTAGAAGACAATCTAATGATTTCTTTTACAATAGGTACTCACTAATCACTGAAAATACATCTTTTGTGGCACCCAGAGCCCCAAAAGACGTCTGTCTGTCTTTTTGTTTGTGAAAGTGATAACTCAAAAAAGTGTAAATTAAATTTTATATTTGAGTTAGATTAGTCTAAAATATCCCAGTAAAGTTTTAGATCAAATCTGGTCTCCCTATGTACTAAATATCTTAATTTTCTAATAAATGGTTTTAACGTTTTTTTTTTCGTTATGTACCATAAAATGTTTTAATAAATTTTCTAAAATTGGTATATATTTGAAGAAAGATATTTTTTTTTTAAATATTCAAAAACTAAAATTCTTTTTTCATAATTTTTAAAAAATAATTTATAATTTATCAAAAAGTTTATTTTTATATTTAAATTCATGGCGTTTTCTGTTGGAATCCAGTATGTACTCAGAGTGTATTGACGTCATTGCTTTTATATTATATTTATTTATTTTTTTTAATTTTTTTCTCTGAGGTAGTTTGTCTCATATGAACAGAATGGTATACAACATAAAGTTTATGAGTGTGGACAATTTACAATAGTTTATACATCAATAAAAGAAAATAGGCTCTAGATACATATCTCAAATCATAGGTACACTAAAAATCAAAAAACTTGCAAGAGGAAAGGAAGAGGTTACTAAGGCAACCTCAAAGGAAAGTGCTATGAAATTGTGTTTTTTTTTTTAATTAAATTTTTCTATTGACTTAATTTAGAAATTTACTTTATTAAGGGCTTAAATAAGAGACGTGCAGCTTTCATTTATTTCTTTTTATTTAGGAAACGTTAACGCTAACGTTTCGGCTATTGGTTGTAGCCATCTTCAGAGTGGGAATTCGACAATATTTATATAAAAAAAAATTTGGATACACCAATCATCAGATAAAACTATATACAAGAAATATACATATGATATATACAAAACTATATACAGGGTGTTCGCCAAAAGGCAAAAAGATGTAATAATATATTTTTAAGACTATTATTGTCTTTTTCCGTTTAAGATGAAATGCAAAATAATTTTTTTATATAAATATTGACAAATTCCCGCTCTGAAGATGTCTACAACCAATAGCCGAAACGTCAGCGGGAGTTCATAAATAAAAAGAAATAAATGAAAGCTACGCGTCTCTTATTTAAGCCCTTACTAAATTAATACAACTATAAAGAATTCCTAAAATTAAAAATTTACGTTTAATTAATTTAATAAGTTGCTTGTAATTTATTTATTTTAATATTAATTAGTAGAGATTGTGGTGTTGGTGCAAGGTGAAACATCTTTAATAAAGATAAAAGTAAATAAATATTATATGCAATATTCATTTACTATGAGTTAAGGATTCTAGGTCACTTGTTTCACATTAAAATTATGTTTTAATGTGAAACAAGTGACCTAGAATCCTTAACTCATAGTAAATGAATATTGCATATAATATTTATTTACTTTTTATCTTTATTTTAATATTGATGTGTTATTAAAATAGAGGCAAAGAACGTCATCATTTAGGGTGCTCTAAGCCCATCAGACTTTTTTTAATAATTTTTTCCCTTGTGCCTGTGACACTATTCTTACGTCAATTGAGACCAATATTGACTCGGCGATTAAGGCAGCAATGAAAAAAGTACTAAAACTAATTTTAGAACTTTCTAACTACCACATTGTATTTTATGGGTTTTGTCAAGAAAAGAATAGCGGGTAAAAGCATTAGGTGGTATCCGAGAGGTGGGGAGAAGTTTTGGCGAACAATTCGCGAATTCTCTCATCCATTGTGCTGGCTGGCCTGGCTGTTGTTGATTCATCTCATGAATCAGGCTAATGATGTCAGGTTGTAAGGCACTCCCGCTCCCTGCCTCTTTCCGTTCACCTTTTCAACCATTAGCTAGTAAATTTCAGGCATTCAGAAAAATATAAAACATTCATTTTCTATTGGAATCAAAAGTAGGTACAGTTCATGGCTGAGTTTATTCTCTCCGAGCTCCCTCCGGAAGGGGAATCACACAGACACTAATGAATATTTGCTCATTTGCACTGCCAATAGAAAATTCTGTTAGTTCTTGTGTCGTAAACAAATCAAAAAGAAAAAAAAACTTTTTCAGGGCTCCGTTCAAAAGCAAAACAGAGCCTCATTAGTGTCACTACAATGTTTGTCTCTCAGAGTATTGTAATCTCGTCAAATATATTAAATAACTAGCTGCAAGTCACGCCCCCTGCACCCCCACCCCTGAACCTCAGGACAAAAGTTGTCAGAAATCACAACCTCTACAAATTTGCTCATAAAATTTGCCGTAGAGTTAATAGTTTAGGAGTTATTTGGTAATTTCCATTCGAGAACCCCCCCTCCCCTCCCAAACACCCTTTTGGGGTCAAAATATCAAAACGTTATATATCAATAAACGTAAGTTAGAAGACATCTGATGCAAATATGAAATTTCATAATAATCCTTTCAGCCCTTTTACGTGAATCGTGAGCAACTTTTCGCTAAAACCACGCAAACATACATACTGATTTGGACCAATGTACAGACAAAATCTTAATTTATATAGATAGATAGATATTAAGTATATTAAATAATATATAAACTTAAAATTTACCAGTTTCAATTAGGTATTTATTTTCCCTAAAATCAAAAATCATATTAAATTAATTTAATTATTATTTTAGGAATTTTTTATAAAGTCAAAAATAAATAAATATTTATTATCATGAGCTGTGTCTGAGGTCTCTCTGTAAAAATCATTTTGATTAAAGTTTGTATTTTAATTTTAATTTACAGTAGGTGGACAAATTATTATACTCATTTGAAGGCCAAATTATTATACTCATTCAAAAAATTATACCTTTCATAAGTTTTTAAGGGTTTGGGTTACTATTAAACTCATATTATCGTTTCAATTGTTATCTTTATAGGTTTATTAGCTTAGGACAATACAAATTCAATAATACAAATACAATTTCAATATTTAGTGAATCCCTCCTTTCGAGTAATCACATTTTGTGTTCGCTCCGGCATGTTGGCAATGCATTTTTTTGGCTATTTCTTGAAGTGAAGGTGTATTGTGCCTTGCTTTAATAAGATTTTCTATCAAGTCCCTTTTGTAATAATAATTTTTTCTTTGCAAATTTCTTTTTAGGGCTGTTCATATATTTTCGATCGGGTTGAGATATGGCGAGTTGCCAGGCCAGTCCAAAAGGGTTATTAGACTAGATTACTACTAAATTTTTTGAAAAGTTTGAATAAAATAAATTTACTTGATAAAAATCATTTGAGTATAATAATTTGGTCACCCACTGTATTTTAAAATGACGACGTGAGAGTCACAAAAAATTATGAAAAAACCTACAAATTTCATCATTCTCTGCTTATCAAAGCGATATAATAACGAATTTGAAGGAGACAATAAAAGAGTGTGTCTTCTGCTGGAATTATAAATTTTATTTATTTATAACGAGACTATAGTTTCACACTCTTTTATTGTCTCCTTCAATATATAAAAATTCTGCTACTCTCTGCAAAAACTTTCAATTTAATAACGAATTTGATATGTATTTTGGATAATATAAAGTACAGAACCCTTGTATGCGGTTTAACTCGCTCTTGGTCAACTTTTTCAGGGTTCCGTTTAGAAAGTAAAACGGAATATTATTTATGTTCCAACAAGCTGGTCCCTCAGGTTCATCAGGTCATTGTAACTCGTAATCTAAATAAGATACAAACTTGAAATTTATCAGCTATATCTTTTCATTTTCAAAATATTAAAATTTTAATTGAATGATTATTATTTTACGATGGGTCGAATTTTACGTAGGGCCAAAATTTAAAAAATCAAATTCATCATGGGGTGTTCGTTATTCCGGTCAATATTCTAAATAGAATTAGGTTTTTTTTTTTAATTTATTTCACCTTAAAACAAGCCCGAAATTGGTGATTTATAGATGATTTTTGTGCAGGCCAATTTCAATCCAGTGTTTAAATTAAAATCCTGACAAATATTTAAATTTCTTCATTTTCTCCTTTTTTATGATAAATAAGAATTGAAGGAGACAATAAAAAGTGATGTCTTCTGCTGGAATTATACATTTTATTTATTTATAACGAAACTATAGTCTCGTTATAAATAAATAAAATTTATAATCCAGCAGAAGACACACTCTTTTATTATCTCCTTCAATATATAAAAATTCTGCTACTCTCGGCAAAATCTTTCAATTTAATAAATAAGAATGAATTTGATATCCCAAGTTTTTTGGAAGATGTACCAGAGTGGGTTCTATACGCTTTGCACTACCTTTTCGATACGAATACATCTTAAAAATTTATTATTTAAAAAAAAATAAAAAACCACTATAAATTTTGAATTTACTTCTAAAATGAACCGCTATATGATTATGCCTAATTGATACCACATCAAAGAGAGGCAAAACGTCTTAAAACAAAAAACAATAAATAGACCTAGTGGTACACACAGAGCATATGTAAAGGTTTACTTACTTAACTAAAGAAAACATATTTTACCATCTTTAAATAAAAAATTGTAAAAATAGAATATAGCTATACCTTTCAAATTTATAATTATGTCTATAAAGGCACACAATTTAATTTTTCACACGGACTGTGAAATAACTGGCATGGCTCTATAACTAAATAGTATTATGTATAAATCAAAGATAAAATAAACATTTGTATAATATTGTTTTATTTTTACGATTTCATTAGTTCCTCAATGAACAATTAGATGAAAATATTACATTTTTCATTCTACAGGTAAATTGTAAAATCCGTGTAAAATTCACTCAAAATTTAATATCCGTTGAGGTAGGAGGTGTAGGGGGAGCATAAAAATACCTTGCCCGAAGGCGCTAGAAAGGTTTTCCCTAGTTTAGGTGCTTTTACCAACACTCATTTATTGTTTATACTAGGGGTTCCCAAACTTTTCCGAGTCGCGGCACCTTTTTTCAATTAACATTTTTCCATGGCGCCCTATTATATATTACTAAGTAAAAGTACATAATATCAAAACAAATACCGTATTTGGTCTCTCTAAATACACTTGTATTACAATCGATAAAAATATCTTTCGAATTATTAGTGTATTTTTCTATGAAAATCAAAAATTTAGCACAGAGGGGAGATACTTTGTATAAATTTCAAATTTTTTCGAGACTGTGAAAGTTAATTTTTTTCGGTTTATATAGGTCTAATCGTAAATAAGAGATAAAAATGAATAATAAATAAGTTTTGAACTATCTCACTTTGACTAGTTATGCCAAATGTCTTGCTACAATTAATTGATGCTTAACGGCGCACAGTTTGGGAACCTCTGGTTTACACTATTAAAAAAGGAAAGTCCGGTCTCAAAACTGTTTTAGTAATATTACATAACAGTATTGTAATCTTACAGCATATTTTTTACTAATATGTTTCTAATTAATACAAGAAAAAAGTAAAGTTACAATTTATTTTTATATTTTTGCAATGAGTTAATGTGTTTTCATCAATGCGTATAATATAGTTTTTTTTTACTTTACGCAATCTTGTAAATTTCCTATCTATTTGTTTTGTATACATATGGTAAATTTACAATTTTTTTAACAGTGTACTGAAATTCTCAACTAACTATGCCTCTACAGAATTTCCTTGGAATACAACCTAAACTAACAATAGATTATCCTTGCATTGATAGATACCCTCGAGAGAGGGTTGTCATGATTAATTAAATCAACCCTTTAGTGGTATGTATTAAATGTCTCCCGCGAGACTCCTAGACTAATGACTAAAGCATTTGAGAAATTCAAGGTTACGTCAGCAATTTCATCCCTTGACATTAAATTTGAGCTCCCTCACCTGGTTAATGTTGGGCAGCATGAACATTAAAAGTAATTAGGTATCAAAAAACTACAGTTTAAAAGAAAGCGGTGTGCTATCTATAGTCCCCTCGATGGTCATTTACAAAAATACCTCTAGGTCTCGGTAACTGAGTTAAAACGAGTGGAAAAATAACCCCTAGGTGAGTTTGGACTTCCACTAATAAAGTCAAAAGCTGTTGAAAATGCAGAGGCGCCTAATGTATATGTAATCTTTTAACAGATTTGTCAAGCGATTGCCTATCATACAGGCGTTTGTTTTTCCTATTAGACAGTGAAACATATTTTCGATTATATAGATTATAATTCTTGTTATTATGCCGTTTGGGCATCTTCATGACGATTTCTCAGTCATGATGATTCTTCTTGGGAAAAATGATGTGGTGGTTTCCCGTTTCCTTCCGGATTCTTTAGAACCAGAGATTGTCAGTTCCTGGAGCGAGGGAGCCGATATTATTATTTTTAAAAAATAAAGAATATAATTATATTAGCATAATAATTATATTCGATTAAATTAGAAATGATTGACATTTAAATTAAAAATTCAATTAACAAAAAGGTTAGAAATGAATGTTTTTCTAACATTTATCAGAAATTATTAGAAAAAAAATTATTTTTGGTAAATATTTAATATTTTTAATTTTTACTTAAGGCAATTTCATCTCCAAGACAATCTGTATCATTATCTAATATTAAACTATTTATTTGTTTATAGTTGTTTTATATTTCTTTTAAAGCAGACATATTCATTGATAAAGGAAAAATTACTCCCGAAACGTTTGGATTTGTAATAAAAGTTTTGACATATTTTCGATTATAGTTAGTTCGGAACCACTTCGCTATAAAATTTATTTAATATTAGTTTTTATCACTTATAATTACACGAGAACTTGACATTTTAATGAGAATTTTGTTGCTTGGCAATTAAACGAAAAAACTACCTTTGAAAAAAATTACGAGTCCGTAGGACGAGTAATTTTTTCTGGTAGTTTTTTGAGTTAAATTGCCCAAAGGCAACAAAACTCGAATTATAAAATATCAAGTTTATTTCGACCAAAAAAAAACTTGAGTCTAATTCGGTAAGACAATTTAATGAATCAATATGTAAATCACAAAATTAACAAAATTAAGACATAAATTAGTTTATTTAATTTAGAGGAAAAGTACAATTGTTAAAAATACAATTCTTATAAACAACTTGATTTTCAGAACTTCTACGCAGGCCTACTAGAATCTTAAAGCTAGGTTCAGTTTTGTCGCTGGAAAAGTTAGGGTAAACTTTTAGGTAAACTTTTTTCGCTGTCATAGTGACAAAAACACCGTTGCTTATGGGACTTTTAGTGTATGAATTAAATTGTCAATAGAAAAAGTGTAACCTTCATTATACATATACAGATTAAATAAACTGCAACGGATCGTTCCTAATATACTTATCCAAGGCGCCCAAGTTCGCTAGTTATGCCTCTGATGCCCTTTGAAATAAGCTTTAGTAGTTGCGTTAAACCAGACTTAGGATTGATCATTATAATATCAAGGTATCAACAGTTAGCTACTCTTAGCAGTTTGAAATGTAAAACCTGCATAAAACAAGTTAGCTAGCCAGATTGTTACTCCTTTTTTCGACTGACCGCCATTTTCTATTCAACCCTGCATTTATTTTTTGACAGGGTTTCTCGAATAACCATTGGGTCTTTATTTGGCTCCACCTCCAGAAATCAGATAACAAATTGGCCAATAAATGCTTAGAGGGAAAGAGAGGCATTCATACATGACCTAGAAAAAGGGAGTACCGAAAAGATAACGAAAAGGGGCTGGCAAAATAAAATAAAAATGGAGAAATAAGTAATGGTATGTTTTCAATATCTTTTCAATCGGTTGAATGGCGTGGAAAAACCCGTCGAGGAAAAAAAGGATTATATACATCGGCACGCACTAAATGAAAACATCTCACTTTTTGGTCTCTGGACGAGACCCCATGTAATTTTTGGCAAAACCGTCACGAGCTAAAATTCAACCTAAATGAATACTACTATTGGTGACTTTGATTGAGACCATGGGTTACGTAGTCTTTACTTGAAGATCCTTTGAAATCGCGCTCGGTTCGAGACCGATTTCGATACTTTATCTGGTTCGCATTGGATAAACTAAAAGTTTTCACTTTTTTTTATTATTATTTATTAAAAGCGATTCTTTCATTAGAATCTGATCGAGGAAAATGACTAAAAAGGACGTGGATAGAATCATCTCTCTTTATTTCGAGCTAAAGCATTACAAGGATGCCAAAATACAAGCTCAGACCTGTTTTAGACTATTAGAGAATAATTTCCTAATTTCTATTATTCTAGGAATGGTCTTTTGCATTTTGTTCTTGAAGCAAAACGATACTCGTTATTATTAGAGAGATTATTCAATTGGACTTGACTAAAGTTCAGGCAAAAATGTAAAAAAGGAATTACTTACTACTATGACTCTAACCGGCGAGTCTGCCGAATCTTGAAAAAGTTTTTACTTTTTCCTCCATTTATTTATGATAGAAGAATAAATATATTAACAATTTTTTCAATTTTCATTTATAAATTATTTATTATTATTTTCAAGAATAGAAATTATAACTATTTATTGAACACAAACAACAAATAATTCAATATAACTACGATTGAAAGGTGATAAAATTAATTAATAAAGTAAAGGGAGTGTAGTTTCACAGTGAATGAAATAAAACTGAAAGAGGTTTTTACAAACTCAATATATTTTGAATTATTAGTAAAAGTTTCCAATCTGTAAATACATTTTGGAGTATTAGTAAGAGTTTATAATCTGTAAACAGATTTTGACAGTATTAGTAAAACTTTTTAACCTGTAAACTCCTGATGATGGACTAATAATCCGAAATATATTGAGTTTGTAAAAACCTCTTTCAGTTTTATTTAATTCACTGTGAAACTACACTCCCTTCACTTTATTAATTAATATCATGTTTCACCTAAAACCTACACCACTTTCCTTAAGTAAAACTGATAAAATTATAAATAAGGCTTTTTCCGTTCGAGTTGAATGGAGTAAAATTTTTTAGCATCTCTTTAATTCATTGCATGTCTCTGAGTGGTCGAACTTACAAGCGCAGGAAGCGTGTTAGTACTCGGGTTCAACTCCTGAGGGGATGAAGCGCTCTGATATGCAATGTAAAAATATTCTACTAAAATCTTAGATTTTTGACCTTAATTAAATTCTTTCTTGATATATTTGGTCACCCGTGAGTTGTATTTTTGAAAAAAATACATTTAATTTTCAAGATACTCAATCCTTCGGGTCAATTATTTTGATAAATACGGAAATTCTGGATTAATTAAGATAAAAAGTAACTTGGTTAAATAATATGGCTAAGAGAAGAGCTTACCTGGTACATCATACGTTTTTTGATAGCTTTTGTGAATTCTATGAAAATGAAATTACTATAAAATGCATGGTATTAATTTTTTATTTTCTTGTAATTATTATTATTTGTTCCTTAACGATCTTGTCATTTTCTTCATTCTCCTCTTCTCATTTTACTTGTAAACTCCAAAACTAATTTAAAACTTTGAACTCAGTTCATATATCTTAACCTCTAATAGATAGTTATTGAAATTCTCAAGTTTTTGTTTAAAAAAAAGTGATCTAAGAATTCCTTCCATTTTCATTGCTAAGAATCATTAGCATTCTATCGATACGTTCAACTTTTTTTAAAATAATTATCATCCTGAATGATTAATTTGATTTCGTAATTAAATAATCGTTAAAATGCCTAGGAATGTTAAATGTTGGAAGTAAAAAGTATATCTATAAATAACTGGTCCTTTCCGTTATTTGGTTTCAATCTATATAAAGTAATAAACAATTTAATGGCTTGTTTCGATATAATAATTCAGTTATTAATATTTATTTTGAAGCACTTAACGAGATTGACCAACGAAATGGAAGTTTTATATTTTTAATGACTAGAACAAAATAAACAGGCCTGAGATTATAGATTTTTTTCCTTTAACTCAACGTAAAAACATAAGACAATTAGCAAACCAGAACTACGGAAATTCGAATAAAATTTCATAAAAAAAGAAAACTTTTTTATTAAAAAAAAATTTGTTTTGCCTAGAGTAGCAAAGTTATTGATTCATAAAGAGAAATCAATTAGGTTGTCCTCTGCTTGAATTGTGTGCTATAATATAATAACTTATCAAAACGAATTTATCTATGAAAATCACGAGAGGATCTCATCTATGAAATCCGATAGAATGGATTATTTTAATTACATGTAAAAAGGGTTGTTTTTTTATCCCCTCGAGAATCGAATCCGAGAGCCAGTAAGAGCAATCCGGACCATGTGGCTACCTTATGAGGTGCGAACCCCTCTGACATATGTAAACGCGCTAAATATTTTATTTAAAGATTTAAATCTCCCTTCTTCAAAATTCAAAGGATAATGGAACGACTTTTCCAAAATGAATATGAGAGAGTTCAAGCTGCCGATAGATATAGATTTTTTTTTAATTTAAATCTATTAATTTCTATCGGCAACTTGAACTCTCTCATATTGAATTTATCTATATCCAATCTGGCAATTTAATCCATGGGAAATAACAGCTAAAATATTTCTAAATAAAAGACTGATGATGAAGTTAATTTACCCTACAAATTTTACCCCTTCATTTTAGAGACTAAGTGTAATAAAGTTTTCGTGATTAATTTTCACCTTTATTAATTCCCAAAACCCTACAAAATTGCCAAATTTTAGCATTCTACGGTCATTACATGTTTTAAAATGATGAAAATCTAGCCTCTAGTTAGGTTTTTTGATTTTTCCTTTATTAGTATCCCAAACTCTACCATTATGCCAAAATCTAGCATCCTAGAGTGCAAATTTATCTCTCATCCCTTCATTTTAAAAGTTTGGGTTTTTGGAATTTTTCCTTTGGTTATGTCCCAAAATCTTCTAGCATGCGAAATTTCATGATTCTTGAATGATTAGAAGTACCCGATAGGTTTTGATGACCTGTCAGTCAGTAAGTGCTAAAATTAGTTATTTTCTCAGGTCCATATCTCAGAATCTATTTGTGATATATTAGTGAACTTTGGTACTTTCTACAAGTGGGATTACATAATTACATGGGTATGATTTCGGATCTTTATCTCAAATGGATTCTGAGTTATGGGGGTTAAAAGTGGCTCGAGTACAGCGTGTACGGCCAATGCTCGATATTGGCTGTCCGCTATGATTTTATCACGAACGGATATTGAATTTTTGAAAATCGTGTATTTTTAGTGATGTTTCATTAATATATACAAAATCGGGTTTTCTGTGATATGTTTGCTGGTGATCTTGATATATTTGAATAAATGCATTAAAACTAAACATTGGCCTACACTTGGTTTACCACTATTTGGGTAATCTATTTTAATAGAATGGGAAATAAACTGACAGTGGTTCTAATAAAATGAAAAATGAAACCATCCATCTAGTTAGAGCAACTTAATTGAGACGAAATCACTGGCTTCATCCCACATTATTCTCCCCGACTCTTTCCTAATATTTTATGTATCATTCTGAATTACAAAGTAATATCTGGATAGTAATACAAAAATAATTCACCGTTGTATTGATTTAAATTAAAATTTTACTGTTAAATGGTTAAATATGATTTTTTTCAATTAATACATTACTTATTTCAATAATATTTCTAAATGTTTCCGGAATATTCTTTTGTTATTTGTTTGATATGAATGTTAGTACAAGTGCTTACTTGGTGAGTGTTTGCTCAAATTGTTTATGAAAATCGAAGACAACAAACAGAAGACCAACAAGAAGAAAACATTTCAGAAATTCTTTTGACTTAGCAATCAAATCAAAATGTAATTGTTAAATTAATGACATTACATCTGTTGCGTATAACAACTTCATTATCACTTTTAAGCTTCGAACGAATTTTTGTAAGCCTATAATTTAAATTTTGTTTTTTGAAAATTCATTAAATTTTTAAAAAGTAGTATCCATCATTTTATTCTTGATTGATACATTTTTAAATAAAAAACTAAATAAATATAGTATAATATCCAGTGGCGTGCGCTCCGTACTGAGAATGATGCGCATTCAAAACGTCAAGAGTACTTCCATACCGTGTCATAAAAAATCTTATGTTAAATTTGAAAAATAACGAAAATTTTTGCCTTTATCGGTTAATTTTACAAAAAAAGGATGGAAAATAAAATTTTAAAAATTTAAGGGTTCTTTTTTGAACATCACTCCTTGGTTGAAATGTCACCGCTCGTCTTTGATAATATCTCTTTTTTAATGTGAATTTTTATAAAATTTTCTTCATTACATTTTTAGAATACCCTTAGATGTTTTGGATTTTTTCTAAACCCCTAATACTATTTTTTTTTATTTTTTTTAATTGGGGGTTCCAGAATAATCTTTCTCACACATCAACATCTCTTCGATTACCTTCCAACTCAGAAGTTCAGTTGTTTGAAAAAGAAGATTGAATGAACGAAAAAAATAGATTTATTTTGTTTTTATTCTAAAGAATATTTTGGAAACAAGTGGTTAAGAAAATTACTCAAAGAAATCTGAATCTCCCTATAGCCAAGAATCAAATTGTTGATGAAAATACCTTTTAAAAAACTCTTAATTTTAGGTCCGGGGCCTTAAACACTTGAGCATTTTCTGAATTTAAATTTTTTATTTCATAAAGAGAAACAAATAGGTTGTCCTCTGCTTGATGCAAATATATCAAATATATATATTATTTATTTGCATCAAGCAGAAGTCATCGTCTTTGTTTCTCTTCATGAAAAAAACAACTCTACTACTCTCGGGAAAATAAAAACTTTTCAAATAAATTTTTTATCTCCTCCTAATTTATTATAATTTTACAGTCAATTCAAATTTGAAAACGATTACAATATTTTCTTTTGCTACATAATTGTTTCAAGTTTCAATTTTCTACATCAAACTATTCGCTGACAAACAGCTGCCAAATCACTACAAAATTTGCGGAAAGCGTTAAAAATTTTCCGCAACTGAATATTGCATCTAACTTACTAATAAGTACATTTTCTTACACTTTGTAGATTTTGAGTTAAAGTTCCCCGGTCGAAATAATAATATCATTATCATCGTATATATCTTTATCTATATATACTAGTATACTTGACCTGAAACCTAATCTGTCATGAATAGATAGAAATCCGAGAGAGGGCTGTCGTGATTAATTAAATCATCCCTATAATGCTTTTCATGAAATGCCTCTTTGGTGAACTGGCATTGACCTTGATAAATGAATGACTAACCGCAAAGCAAGTGAAGAAACGCCTGAATTCTACGCAGCTGTTTCGACAGGTTGCCTGTCAAAATGCCTACCATACGGGCGCTTCTCTTTATTTCTTTAGATATTGACTCATTTAAAATATTCTCTTTACTTTATCCAATGCAAAGCATGGGTAAAGTATTGCAATCGCTCTCGGGGCAAGCGTGGCTTCAAAGGGTCCTCAGGTAAAGACTACGGAACCCATGGACTAAATTAAAGTCACAAATTGTAGTATTCAATTAGGTTGAATTTTAGCACGTGACGGTTTTGCCAAAAATTACATGGGGTCTCGTCGAGAGGCCAAAAAGTGCCATTTTTTCATTTAGTGCGTGCGGATGTATGTATGTATGTATGGATGGATGTATGTTATCGTTTTTGGCCCACGATTTTTTCCACACCGTTGCACCGATTGAAATGAAATTGAAAACCTAGCATTCTTTGAACAAAATGAAGCGCTGATTAGATTTTGGTACATATCGACCCACAAACATTAGTACTTTATTTCAGTACTTTTTTAGTTTTTCTAAATATCTTGAAAATGACTTAACCAATTTTGATGAAATTTAATATCCTAATTAAGTACCTTGGGGACCACAAAAAAGGATAAATAAAGTTTTTAGTAAAATTATATTTTAAAGTACTTTACTCTAGAGTAAGAGAGTACTTTTTTAATTTTTTTAATTCTTTAAAATTTATTCATTTGAACCTTTTAATATAGCTCATTTAGCCTTGCTTAAATAAGAATGGATAGGCTTCTCTCTGTGAAATGCTAAAAATTTGGGAGGAAATTTTATAAGTAACCATAGCAACTGCGTTGTTTTCTTATCCCTTACCTTTGCAGAAGACATAGAGGAACCGACTTTAAACCAAAAATAGCGATTGATTCTCATCAAATACTTGAGGAATAACCATTCTATATTGGATTTTTGACGTTTCGGTTTTTATTGGTGACCATTGCTGAGGACATAGATGAATCGACTTTAAACCAAAAATAGCGATTGATTCTCATCAAATACTTGAGGAATAACCATTCTATATTGGATTTTTGACGTTTCGGTATTTATTGGTGACCATTGCTGAAGACATAGAGAAATCGACTTTAAACCAAAAATAGCGATTGATTCTCATCAAATACTTGAGGAATAACCATTCTATATTGGATTTTTGACGTTTCGGTTTTTATTGGTAACCATTGCTGAAGACATAGAGGAATCGACTTTAATCCAAAAATAGCGATTGATTCTCATATAGTACTTGAGGAATAACCATTCTATATTGGATTTTTGACGTTTCGGTTTTATTGGTCACCATTTCTGAAGACATAGAGGAATCGACTTTAAACCAAAAATAGCGATTGAGTCTCATCAAATACTTGAGAAATAACCATTCTATATTGGATTTTTGACGTTTCGGTTTTAATTGGTAACCATTGCTGAAGACATAGAGGTATCGACTTTAAACCAAAAATAGCGATTGATTCTCATCTAGTACTTGAGGAATAACCATTTTATATTGGATTTTTGTTTGTAGTTGTCTTTGTATCTGTATACTTTTTAGTATTTAATTAATATTTATTTTTATCAATAAAATACTTAGGAATATTTTTTATTATTATTATTGATTGATTTTATCCATTTGAAAAATGAAAATATGGGGCATAAGAATTTCGAAAACCAAATAAATAAATGAAATTATAAATAATTTGGAAATCTTTCTAAATTAAACTGTGAAATCGTAGTTTTATTCTTACGATATATGATGATATGCAACTATTCCAAATTACAAAAAATGTAAGAAATATATTACACTAAGTTCAAAAATTCGATTATAACTTTATACAGAAAATAGATTTTTTGAAAGCAAATGCAAAAAGAACCTATAATTCTTGACAGACCCTGCATTATATATCTATTTAAGAGAAGAATAAAAAGTGATCGAAAAAAAGGATAGGGAAGAAAATGTCTGTGCTTGTGGTCCACATATGTGTTATAAGGTCTAATAAGATCTTCAGTCAATTATATAGTGAATGAATATATTTTTAAGATGAGAATTCAAAAAGGCCATTTGTCAGCAAATTTGAGTAACACATTTTATAACAAAGTAGGGTATTATTTCAGAGTTTTAGTAAAAATCAGCAAATATCCTAGTTTTCATCTAAATGAAACATCCACAATGTAAATTAGTAATACCACATTGAATTTTAGCATAATCTACCAACTTTCTGAGGTTCTCATTTTTGAAGACACAGACATGGGATAGATCTCATAATAGTTCTATTTTTTAATATTAATCAAATCTATACTTATGCAACGATCCTGAAACACAATGTAAGTGCTCCACCGATTTAGCTAGATATAATTTACATATAGTTACATTGGTGGAACGCTTAATCCGCGTTTCAGAAACGACCTAATAAATTTAATATTGAATTACAAAATATTTACTTCCTTTTACTAGGATTGATAGGTAATATATAAATTAGTGCATCTATGCTTAATCTGTTAATTTACTTCACTTATTTCAAATTATTTTTGGGGTTCCTGGAGTAAGGAGTCTTCAAGTGTTCTAGGTTCGAATATGCCCACATAGGCTCACTCATAGCTACGCATCTAGATATTTGAGAAAGATTTTTACTGAATAGATTTTTAATCCTTTAGATTTCATATATACATAATTAAACATTTTTTTTCTTTTCGAATTATTGAATGGATTTCGAAATGAAATTGTATACCTGTAATCTTGTGCCATCTATCGAGATATAACATAAGCTCGTTTTCTATATTGTATTATAGCTCTCTCTAGCGGCCTCGCTTGTAACTACCTCACCGCTTCAAAGTCATTTTAGGATGATCGTCGTCAGATACACAGGAAATCCTATTGAGTCATGATAGAATGATAGTATGGCTATCGACAACTATATTAGGAAATTTTTCACTTTTTAAATGAATTAATTATGATATTTATTTAATTATATTTAATTTTTTGTACCCTTCCCAAAGAAAAGAGCGCATTTTTATACTGTCCTGATTGATCTAATGCTATGACTATTAGATATCCGATTCCGTAAATATTTGAAATAATTTATTTTGGAAATGAAGAAAAAGATTAAAAGAAATAAAACACTAATAAAACGAACGTTTGAATGTTAAAATAATTAATTTAAAAAATCAGAAAAGTGCTAATTCTAATTAAAAAAAAGCCTTAAGTAACTTTATTGAAATATAGATGAGCCATGTACAGACAAAACCTTAATTTTAAATATATACGTATATAGAGTTAATAGATTTCTAATAAAAGTCCGTAATTTGTTTTTTAATTTTACATACGTACCTATAATATATATACAAATAGATATGCGGACTTTCGATTTCTAATACATATGCTGGTATTATTACATTCGAGACGTAATCTCGGCTTATATAAATGTTCTTGTTCCAAGTAATTCATAATTAATCTTTCCTTGTTAAGTCCTACACTTCTTTTTATTTGTCTATATTATTTAAAAAGTATCTCTGTCATTATTATGTCGTCCATCCTGCTACTTGATTCAATTTCTTCCCTAATTAATAGGTCACCTTGTTTCTCTCAATTTCATTGGAATTCATCCTGCTAAAGGTCCTATATGTCAATCAACATTTATCCGAATTAGATAGATTATATTGACCATTCTGAGTCTTTACTGATATTGCTATGTTATTTTAATCACTATAGCAGTTGCCTTTCTAGCGAAGTCAACTCCCACTCTCTGCTTTTAGGCCTTCTCAATCAATTCTAATGAGATACGGATGCACGGAACATGACTGGGATTAGAAAGACTGGAAATATGCCAACCCTACAATGGGTTAGAGAAGGATCAACCACATTCAGAATAAACTCCGCCATAAGCTGCTTAACTTCGATAATCCTTTGAAAATGGGTGCTTAGAATATGTCAAGGCCGTTGACAAATTATAATTAGATACAATTATAATATCGCGAATTTATTCAATTTTTACACTTAAAAATTCGAATTCTAGTTTTCGCCAAAAATACACATTTTTATATTTGGATAAAGTTTTTAGGATGGATCACTTAGTGTTAAATTAGTTAAACTATAGAAAATCACTATGATCTTCGAACTCAATCAAATATTTTTCAGTCATTGTTTGGATGTCTAACTCTGAGATATTAATAGAGTAAATGGTGTGTAGTTTCACAGTGAATGAAATAAAACTCAAAGAGATTTATACAAACTCAATATATTTCGGATTATTAGTCCATCATCAGGAGTTTACAAGTTAATACTCCTGATGATGGACTAATAATCCGAAATATATTGAGTTTGTTTAAATCTCTTTGAGTTTTATTTCATTCACTGTGAAACTACACACCCTTTACTCTATTAATTAACATCATGTTTCACCTAAAACCTACACCACTTTCCATAAGTAAAATCTTTGAGATATTGTTGTTATCTCTCAAACATTAAATCCTATGATAATGAAATTTGAGACTAATAGTAAAAACTTTCACATAGTTCATTTCTATTAAAAAATAAAATAAATATGCCAGTAATAATAATAATAACAATAATAGTTAACGGTAGTTGTCACTATTCAAGAGATTAAGGATTAGATTTACAGGTTTTCACAGGTCATATGGAATTCGCTATTTTTTCTATTTAATCTGAATTTAGATATACCTACCCTTATGATAAAGTTTTAAAAGTCGAATAATCTTTTTTAGTTCTTTTTCCAAATCAAAGAGCATCTTAGATTTCAGACTTTTTAGTTCCAGAACTTTTGGTTCAAAAATGCATAAAAAAAATTGAACTCTCATTTGGGTACCTATCAATCAAAAGGTTGTGACTTACATCAGGGGTGTCTAACCTTTTGGCTTACACAGGCTGCATTTGGAGACAAAAAATTGTCTCGGACCGCGGATAAAATATTGTAATTTTATTGATATTTGTTATTCAAAAAAGATAGTTAACAATGTAGAAATAAGAACTTAATTATTTTTTTAGCTCATAGTGACTTTCTAATTTTACTTTTAGTAGGTAAATTGTATACTTGAAAATAGCTTCTCGTATATTTAAATACATACCTACATACTTACAAAAAGTGATACCATGTATTATTATCTGTTTATATTGTTTCCTGGCTAGATAATTAATATAAAATTTTAATAAAGAGACAATATTCAATTTTTCTTTAAGATCGGTATCTAATTGCTGTTCTAGAACATTCAATTAGAAGGCTTGCAAGTAGAAAATTTATTTCTAATGAAAATGGAGTCGAAAATAGACCAAAATGATGATTATTTTTTCGGAAATCTTGAAATATAGTTTCCAAATTCCAAATTCAAAATTAGCATTTTTAAAAAAAAAACTGTTTGGACAGCTCTGGTTTAAATCGAATTGGATTAAAGGAATGAGGAATGATAAATTATTTTTAAAAGGGTCACGGATATAATAATCCCTGACTATCCATTATCTATTGACATGTAAGAACGTGCAAAGATCTAAAAGAAAAGTCCTGTCGAGTTTTAGTCCAAGAGAAATTATCAATTATAATTGTGATTGTTCTAGAAAACCCCAATTCCATAACTCCATATACTAAAATGATACTTGATGAACTTATTTATTTTGTATTAATCACAATTCATAAAGTTCACTCAACGAATTTAATTCTTTTAATATTCTGTGAGGGTAGTTATTTAGATTTCAATAAGTATTATTTCTTTCTCGAGAAGCTAGCTAATGCAATATTTCCACTTACCAGGTCTAAGTAATAAAAGAGTTGATTCTTCGCCATTCAATCGAATCATTCCCATGGTATGTTATTCAATTATTTCTATAAAGAATTTCAATTTCCAAACACACACACTTGTTTTCATTTATTATACCTACACAAGCTGAACATTATAGAGTTAAGAATTATCTTCAATATTTCATCAGTTCGTCTTCGGATTCTATTTTCATAGATATTAGAAATCTTTTTGATTTGTTTTGGTGTGTTTTTTATAATAATACAAATAGATACGTTAATCTATTAGAAAGTTGAATTTTAGCAATTTAATTTTTTTTATTTGAAAGAAAACCTTGATGGGAAAATTATTTTTCATAACAAATAAAAGTACTAATATGCTAAATTCCATCCCATACGCAGAAATATTTTCACCTGTAGGATCAAACTTTGACATTTATAAAAATAATATATAATTTGTTATATATTAATATAAAAATAATAAAATAGAGAAAAGAGTGCCTAACATTTTCAATAATCGGTACGCTCTATTTGTCAGAAAACGTTTAGAGCTAGACATCTAAAGACTGGAACTCTCTTCCTCCGAACGTCTTCCCAGCAACTTATAACCTTTAATCTTTCAAGACCCACATCCACAGATACCTTCGACTCCTCCCTAAATCTCTTATCTTCACGATACTAGGGTCCACCGTGGACTATAGAGGTTGTACTATTTGGTGCAACTTCTTCTTGTATCAATTTCATTATGTAAAAAAAAAACTTGACTCAGAGGCTCAGTTTATTGTTACAAACTCTTTTACCGAATTTCAAGCCATTAACTTCAACCGCTCGAGAGGAGTTCGTATTTCTACATTTTTAAAGTTATGAATCTAAAATGCCCTAAAATTTGATCAATTTTTTGTTTTGGAAATACAAAAATTTTGACAACAGAACAAAATTTTTACGAATTTCCGTTATCTTGGATATGGTAATTTATATAAAATTTATTACCCTAGTTCTAAAGAAATCATGAAAAGGTCATCTATCTTTAATATATGTCAGAAGGGTTGGATTAATTAATCGAACCCAAGGGCCAGAATTATTAGTGATCCGAATGAATTCGCTATCATGTTACATGAACCCATCTGATATATTTATAAATGTTATATAAATACCGTTCTTTTATAAAACAATCTCAAAACGCTTATTAAAAATACAACTTTCGTGAGAAATTCTCCCTTTATCAATGGAAATTTTGAAAATTAGTTGCTTTAAAAAGAAAATATAATTATTATAAATTTTTATTTTTTTTAAATCTACCTTATCACCAATTTTATATTTTAAAATTTTATTTATAGGATTGGATCTGAGAATTTTATTTATATTAATTTATTTATTTATTTTTCGAGGATCTTAATTCTCTTTTAGAATAGGTGTTGATTTTCTTTGTTTGCAAAAATAATAACACAGTTATATTTTTTTCATTTATTTTATTTTATTGTTATATCAAGGGACGTTTCGACATATACATTCATGTCATCATCAGCCTAAAAATAAAACCATCCTTTCATTATTTCCAACATCTATAATTTTATAAACAAATGAACACATCACATCTTTTACATTATTTACATTCTTTCTTACATCAAAAAAAGCATCAAACATACCTTGAACAATCTTAAATTTATTTGATCCAATCAAATCACATTCTGATTCATCTGAATACATATCACAATTATTTCCTTTTTCTATTTTTACCATTTACTGATCTATACGATAACACAAAGAACTCCAATTTTCAACACACAAAGCACCAGTGAATACACATCCCGAAACATTAAATCCCCTAAAATGTATTACCAACCCAAAAACCTTCCACTATCCCCCTAATATTCTAAAATTTAATCAAAAAACATTAAAATGTCCTTCTGTCCACACACGGAAAAAATAAAAATAAAAAATCCATCACAATACTAATTTCTTTCGCTGATCTTATTCAATATTCCAGAATAATATCTGCTATTATTTTCTCTGTATCTACCTTGAAGTTCACAGTTCTTTCTAGATTTTTTCTTATAGATATAGATTCAAAGAATTTTCTTTTGAAAGTATTACTTTCAGCGTATAAAATTTTTGGGTCGTCAAATTTAAAATTATGAACCTTATCTACTGCATGTATGGCTAACGCCGACACAAGATTTCCATGTATTACAGACTTCTCATGTTCTATCAATCTTGTCTAAAATTTTAAATTGAGATTAAGAGCTGATTAGATTTTGGTTGAAATTGGACCAAAAATTAGATGGGGGGCTTAAAAATTTTAATATTTTATCCACTTTGGACCAAATCTTGCAGTTAGCCTTCAGGGCCTTAGTGAACTATCAATACAAAATCAGCTTCCAAAAATGGCCGAGGTGGAGGCAGCTAAAGACATTACATTTGGGCCCCATTTCTCAATTTTTTTTTAAATAATTGATATAATTATTCTTTTAAAATTATCGAGTGTCAAATATTTTTAGCAATAAAGTCCTCCAAACTATAGTCTCGTTATAAATAAATTAAAAATTTATTTTTCCAGCAGAAGTCACACTCTTTTATTGTCTCCTTCAATTTATAAAAATTCTGCTACTCTCGGCAAAAAGATACTTTCAGTTTAGTTCTAATAAATCTTCTTTTATTAGGAATAATCTTTTTATTTATACTTGGACTGGGACCTTCAATCTTCAATTTAATATCTCTCAGACCATCTCCGAGAAAAAACATCTAATATATTAAAACTTTAAGCCTTATAGAGAGCTTGGTTTTAATTACTTTTTCGACATGAACGGGTTGTCGTGTGTCCGAATGCCTGCCTCAAAAGATCTTTCTTCATCCCTGGACCTCTCATGTTGCCCTTTGACATTTGCTTTGGTTATTAAAGCTAGAGCATTATTGGTTGGCCTCATTCTCTCATTAGATGCCTCGAATTGTCGTCTTTCTGTGTCATATTTCTCGAATCCAACAACATATATGACTTCAAAAACTCATTTAAAAAATTCCTTTAACATTCTTTATTAGTATATACAAACGTACTGCGTAGTATCGAGAAAGAAATATTGTAATTGTGCGAAAAAATAATAGGATTTGTTTTTTATGATAAAATCTTTTTCCGATTAAGGCTACGTTTCTCTAGATTTTTTCGCAATCGAATAAATGCTTTCCAAATGTTTCTGTTTTATGTATTTTTTTTTAAATTTATTTATTTTTAAAATAAAATTCAGTGTATAATCCTATTTTTTGAATGAAAAATCCACATTTTTCACTAAATTTAAAAGCAAATTCTCAGCTCTGAAAATAGAATTGATTTGATTTTTTCAATAAAATATATCAAGTGAATTTGCGGTTTTAATTAATATAATATTTCAATACAATTTCTTCTCTTATTAAGAAATAATGATAAAATTTGAGAATACATATTAAAATATCTTTTGTTGAAAATCGTTCCATATACATATGTATGTGTAACTGAGTATTTTTCCAAGTACATAAATTCAAAAATACATTTACAAAAAATAAAGATTAAGAAGATTTAACAAACACCATACTGTCGAGTCAATATTACAGAAACATATCGTATGATTTCAAACTCTTAAAAAGTTAATTCTAGTGCCAAAGTATTTGTATTTCTACTTAGAAGAATTGATTAAATTTTGGGGTCATTAGTTAAAAATTTTTAAATGAAAATCAGGATCAGCCAAATTAATTTTTGAGAATTTTTGAACGATAAATAAGAAAAACTACGAAACCGTCAGAATATGGATCCCATTCGCACGTTTGTTTTAATTTCCCTTGTAAGTGCAAGTATTATAGCCATCGCTTCGAGTTGAATGAATGGTCCCTCTGTATATCTGTTTGACGAAGTGATTTCTTAAAAACGATATAAATCCTATGGAATTGAAATCTGAAACCTAAGCTCGATTTTCGCTAACACAGCAAGGTTTTGTTCTTAATACCTTAATACCCATCCATCAAGACTTCAAATACTTTGCAATTTTCTTAAAATTGGTTTTCAGGATTTTTAGTTAATCCATGGCGTAACATAGCGAATAAAGTATTGTTTTCAGTCAGGCTCCAAGGTAAACTTCAAAGGGTCAAAAAGTAAAAAGTTATAACTGGTCTCATCTTCCGAAAGCTTGCCTTAAAAACGATTGAAAATAAATTTTTATATCTCTCCTAAAAATTAAATTTATGAATTCTCATGTAATTTATATTTAAGTTTATTTTTAATTACTAGAACATCTAGCGTACTGAGTCTTAAAAAAGTTCTCACTTTTTATTATTATTTAATAAAAGTAATGATGAGCGATTCTTTAATTAGAATCTGATCGAAGAAAATTACTAAAAGAAGTGGATAGAATCATTTCTCTTTATTTCGATCTAAAGCATTACAAGGATGCCAAATACAAGCCCAGACCTGTTTAAGACTATCAGAGAATAATTTCCTAATTTCTATTATTCTAGGAATGGTCTTTTGTATTTGAACTTGAACCAAAACGATACTCGTTATAGAGAGAGTGAGAGAAAATATTCAATTGAACTTCACTAAAATTCAGGCAAAAATCTAAAAAAGGAATTACTTAGTATGAATCTAACCGGCGAGTGTACTAAATCTTGAAAAAGTTTTTACTTTTTTCTCCATTTATTTATGATAGAAGATTAAATAAATTAACAGATTTTCAATTTTCCTTTATTATTATTATTTTCAAGATTAGAAATATTATTTAAATCACACATAATTATTTATAATTATTTATTGAACACGAATAAATAATACAATAATCCACGAAGTTTCGATCGGCTTATTCTGCGATCGTTCTCCAGTATGGGCAGTTGAGCACCCTATTCTGATTTTAGGTTAATTGGATTGGTCACATCATTGTCAAGTCATGCCTAACACAAAGGACAAATTTCCATTGAATCCCGAATACGTTTCTTCTGTAATGAAAATTCCTCTTTTTTAGGGGACCACCTTTTTTTCAATTTAATCGGTTTATCACAAATAATTTCTTTTAATAAATTGAAGGGGAAAATCCACCCCTGCCATTTATAAATATGAAAAACACAGTTGACCCGCATTTTGTTATGAGAGAATTTCTGATACAATGACACAAACCTTGATTTTCCATAAGATCCAAATCTACCATCGCTGTTTTTGTTTGTTGGTTGAGTTGTTTTTGCGTTTCCCCAATTCTATTCTTTTTCTGCCGGTCAGAAACCCTCGTCTTAAACACGATGATGGCTCTTTAGTTAAATACAGGGTCAGGGAGGGGGTCGCGTGTTCGAGGGTGGGCAAACTACCTCACGTCCATTCCCAGATGACCGACAACATCCTTAGCTTCATATAATTACCAGCCTTCTTGCGTTTTAATTAACTCAATTGCCCCAAGTTGATAAGAATATGAACCAACCCGGGGCTGATAGGGGATTCTTAATTGCCTCGTCGGGAAGACATTACAGAGATTAAGGGAGGTTTGGTCTCTCTCGGTGCTCTTAAAGGGAAATTGCCAGGGAAAGGCGAAAAACGAGACACTATCTTACTTCCTGAACTATCATCTGATAGCCACAAAGATTTAAGTCTTTTTTTTAAGTTGTTATTCGATAAATAAAGGAAAATAATCAAAAGCAAACATATATATTTATAATTAAATACCGGACACTCGAGAATTTTCAAATAAAGAATTATACTAATGTTGTGGATAATTTGTATTATAAGTCAGAATGGTAGTACTATATACCCCTTCGAGAACCCGATGCCATAATGCAGCCCATGTGATTGGCTTGAACTCTTTTAAGGACGAAGATTATGAGGATGAGGATTTTGTAGTATTTTTCTTATAATTTTAAGTCCAATAATTAAGTATAAAAGTAGTGTAAAAATGAACAATTTGACACCCTCTCTTTTTTTTAAATTGAATCAACTTTTAATCTACAAAATTAAATTTTTTATATGAATTTCTCACAAGTCATGATAAAAAAAAAATATTTTTTATTTTATAATCCAAAAAGTTCAATTTTCCCCAAAATAATAATTCGATTAGGGGGACATATCGTCGGCGTTCAAGCAAAAGTTATCAAATCCGCAAATTTTTAGAGTTATATACCACATTGTATCACTAAGTTATATACCACACTGTATCACTAAGTGATTTTTAGCTGATTTACTGTCGATATACATGAGTCATTAAAATTAATAAATATAATTTTTACTATTTTTCATGACGACTCTAAGGTTTAAATTGACTATATTTCAAAACTATCTATACGAGTATATATAAAATTCTTTGCCCGATACACTCACTCACGCATTCATCATCAAAACAGCCAGAACCACTGGACATAGAAACATGAAATTTGGAGAGGATATTACATCTATGACATAGGGGCTCACCAAGAAAGGATTTTTTGAAATACGACCCCTAAGGGGGTCAAAGGGGGTAAAGTGTGTTTTCACTGATTATTCGATATCTCTTAAGGACGATAAAATATCTACTTGCATTTTACTTATAAAAATACTAAATTAAAATATCTAAAAACTAATTTCAGGATTTTTTGAAATTCGATCCCTAAAGAGGTCAAAAAGGGGCAAAATATCTTTGCAATGTGCAATTATGCATTTTTCAATTAAGAACGATAAGATATCTACTTGATTTTTACTTAATAAAATTCTAAATACAAATATCTAAAAAGAAATTTCAGGATTTTTTGAAATTCGACTCCCAACTATACAAAATGTGAGTGGGGGCAAGAATTAAAACTCTCTCCTATCTTGATCAAATTTTGTAGAGTTATTCTTTATTACTTTAAGAAACTATTAAATTTCTTCCAGAACTTAAGTGACTTGATTTAAATTTTTCATTAAATTGAAGGGTTGGTTTTGTCACAAATATAATAAAACAATAATTTTAATAACTATTAGAATTATTTAATTGATAACTATACAGTTTCGGTCACCACTGGTCGACCATCCTCAGTAGTTCTAAAATTGAAATGAAACATTTATTTACATTTTTTCTTTTTATAGAGAATTATATAATACAAAATTTTTTATTTTTTTTATTTTTACAATAATTTGAAATCATACATACATCTCGTTCAAGAACCGGAATTTGTCATTTCACATGAAACATTCATTCTTAAATCTTCAATATAGATACATCACACCATTCATTACAATCACACACACATATATATATATATATAGCAACAATTTATAAAAACGTTTATCACTGAACTAGAAACTATTTTGAATTAATGATTATATTAAATATTATTTTAAATTTTATTTTTTCCTAATTATCCCATTGCATCGTCAATTATTATACAATTAAAAAACCCATTGTAAATAATCCATTCTAGAAACACATTATAACTTAAATTTATTCTTTATTTTTAATTTTTATTAATAGAAATATCAAAATATGAAAGATTCAAAATCAAATAGAATGTTGAACTTTAAATCAATACAGCCACTTCAGCATAAGATTAGTTTAATATATGGAGAAATAGGTAGATTGGATAGAATATGTGATGAGAGCTACAGAGACATAAGATTAATTGATTTGCAAAAGAAATGTGAAAGCAATGGAAATTCGAAACAATTTTTCAATAAAGTTCTAACTAAATATAGAAAAAATAAATTAGTAACGGAAGTGATTAAAAAAGAAGATAAAATTATTAAAGGCTCCATCCCATATATTCATGATTTATCTGCGAAAATCTTGAGAATTCTGAATAATAATGACATAAAATTAGTACACAGTGTTGGCAGGCCACTCATGAACATATTCAATAATAAGACTCATCTTGAAAAACTTGATAAAATGGGGGTTGTTTATGAGATGGTTTGTGATTCATGTAAAAAGATAAAAAAACACACAAATATATAGGTGAGACTTCAAGACATTTGAGACAAAGAATTAAAGAACATATTTCATCGATTAATGGAAATAAATTGGTCTCCGCGTTATCCATTCATGCTATTGACAACGAGCATACTTTCGATTTTGAAGGAGTAAAGATACTAGATTATGAGAAAAATTGGACCAAGAGAAAAATAAAAGAATCTCTTTATATATTGAAGGATATCGATAATTGTGTAAATTTCAAAATGGATTCGGAAAACATATCCGAATGTTATAGTCTCATTGTGTCATTGTTGTGAGAATATTGATTTGATTTAGTGTGTTGATTAAACATGTATTGATTTTATAAGAAAAATGTAATAGGGAGATGTGTATTTTGATATTTCGTTAATAAAAAATTAAAAATAAAGAATAAATTTAAGTTATAATGTGTTTTTAGAATGGATTATTTATAATGGGTTTTTTAATTGTATAATAATTGACGATGCAATGAGATAATTAGGAAAAAAAATAAAATTTAAAATAATATTTAATATAATCATTAATTCAAAATAGTTTCTAGTTCAGTGATAAACGTTTTTATAAATTGTTGCTATATATATATATATATGTGTGTGATTGTAATGAATTGTGTGATGTATCTATATTGAAGATTTAAGAATGAATGTTTCATGTGAAATGACAAATTCCGGTTCTTGAACGAGATGTATGTATGATTTCAAATTATTGTAAAAGTAAAAAAAAAAAAAAAATTGTATTATATAATTCTCTATAAAAAGAAAAAATGTAAATAAATGTTTCATTTCAATTTTTAGAACTACTGAGGATGGTCGACCAGTGGTGACCGAAACTGTATAGTTATCAATTAAATAATTCTAATAGTTATTAAAATTATTGTTTTATTATATTTGTGACAAAACCAACCCTTCAATTTAATGAAAAATTTAAGAAACTATTCCTGTAAAAATTAACTATCAAAATTGACTGTATGGGGGCGAAAGAGGGGGGGGGGGGGATATAGAAATTTTTAGTTTTTTTTGTACATTTACTCTTTAGAAAACTCAGAGTTATTTATTTGCAAGTATCTAAAAAATAATTTCAACCTCCCAAAATGTGAGTGGGGGCAAAAAATTAATACTCTCTTCGATATAGATCAAATTTTGTAATGTTAGTTTTTAAGACTATATAAAATGTATGCTGTAAAAATCAATAGCCAAAATGAGTGCGTAGGGGCGAAAGAGGGGGAAAAATATTACAAATATAAATTACAGACCTAATAATCACATGCCGAGACGCTGCCCGCCAGGGCATATACCCGGAGGAGCGAGCTGTAGAGGGCGTGCCAAAGGCACGCCTGGAGCAGCTCGTGTAATATATATATACATATGTATAATTTTGGAATTAGTGACTTGTGCTTCAAGAAATATAGCTATAATTGCAAATTTCAAGTTTGTATCTTATTTGCTTAGGTTCTACAATCCTCGAGACAAACTAATAGATAAACATAAGACAAATGGCAATATTAGTTAAGAAATTACTATAAAAATCCAAGACAGATGGTCTACTACTACTAGATCCGAGATGTTATGGATTATTTATTATGTCAGAAAGGTTTTGATAGTGCTGAACGAGTCTGGTCCCAAGTGCACCAAAATAGGGCAGTGACTCGGATAAAAGTTTTTAACTTTCGCTTTCATTTAATGTTAACATATAAACATTCTAAATAAAATTTATTATTGAATATCTGAACAAAATTCATCTGTTTCGATTCCCCAAAGAATCAGACAGCTGGGAATTGTAGTAAATTTATAAGAACCATTCTATTAGGAAAATAGCAGAAAAGCGCGCTTGAGCTAAAGAGTTGAATATATATAAAATTTGATTATAGGATCTAGTCAGGGGATCCATCGCCTAAATGGAGAAGGCATCTGCGGGCTTAACGCGGAAGATGTCGGATCATACCCGGCTGGGTCCTGTATCTTTTTTCAACTCTTGGTTCACTATCAAAACGAGTCTGGTCCCAAGTGCACCAAAATAGGGCAGTGACCGGATAAAAGTTTTTAACTTTCGCTTTCATTTAATGTTAACATATAAACATTCTAAATAAAATTTATTATTGAATATCTGAACAAAATTCATCTGTTTCGATTCCCCAAAGAATCAGACAGATGGGAATTGTAGTAAATTTATAAGAACCATTCTATTAGGAAAATAGAAGAAAAGCGCGCTTGAGCTAAAGAGTTGAATATATATAAAATTTGATTATAGGATCTAGTCAGGGGATCCATCGCCTAAATGGAGAAGGCATCTGCGGGCTTAACGCGGAAGATGTCGGATCATACCCGGCTGGGTCCTGTATCTTTTTTTCAACTCTTGGTTCACTATCAAAACGAGTCTGGTCCCAAGTGCACCAAAATAGGGCAGTGACCGGATAAAAGCTTTTAACTTTCGCTTTCATTTAATGTTAACATATATATATATATATATATATATATATATATAGATTAATTTGCAGCAACGCAAACGTAATGCTGCCGATAGGGAGCGCTATTGCCGTCGGTATATTTGCGGTATAGTTGGGTCAAATTGGAAATATAATTGTAATTTGAACTCGAATTTTGAAATGAAAGACTCCAATTGATTTTAAATTAAGAAACATTAAATATATTGATAATTATCCCCCCCCCCCCCCTCAGCACTCAAAAATTCAATATTCAATTCGCTTTTCTTTGCGCACAGAAGAAGAAATTAATCACATCTTATTTGATTTATATTTTATATATTATTTGTTTATTTTTTAATAATTTGCCACTTTTTTTATAATTTTTTAAAAATCTAAATTTTGATATTCTTATTTTTTGATTTTTACAAAATTGAACGACTTAAGACACGCATGCCCGAGTTTCTCATGGCAATACTGGAGCAGCCTGTCATACAAACAACACCTGATCTCTTTTAAATATTTGGAGCCTTTTATCGATTATCGATCCCAAATTTTAAAAAAATGATATAATATAATTCTCCTCCTCACACGATCCCACTTATTTAAATAAATCTATTTCCACACAAAAAATATCACAATGCTGTAGATTATAGAAAAAAAATACTTCCAGATTCATATTTAGAGCCTCATTTCTGTAGCTGTGTCAGGACGAAAATGAGGCGAAACTTTTAAGAGACTATGCATTTTCGGGAGTTTACAGGTATACATTTGGAGTGTGGTTTTTTAAGAGGAATAAAATTTTTGGACCGAGACGCCGCCCGCCAGGGCACCATCCCGGGGGGCCGAGCCGAAGGCACGCACGAAAAGCTCGTTATAAATAATATGATCACTGAAATATTTACGAAACAAATATTACTATATGTAAGGCCTCAAACGAAATTCGAATCTTACTGTTTTGAAACTATGTTCTCTAAGTCCGATTTTTTTTTATTACTACACAATTCGGTCCATTTTTCTAGAGCCATCTCTGCCTTCATCAAGTGCTTGATTGATGTAGTGAAAATTAATCAAACCAGCAGAACACTTGGACATTGAAATACCCGGTAGCTTGACAACTCTTAAACGGAGTAATTCATTCTGGAATTGGTCTGCTTTAATTAATTCTCACTGCATCAATCAAACACTTGATGATCATTACGGAATGAGAGGAAATCCGAAATTCCTTCTCTCTAGTAATTTCGTCTACGTTTAGATACATAAATTATAATATCATAGTTCATGATTGATAAGGGAAATTTTTTTCCTAAACATTTCACATTCAACTAAACATTGTTAAAGAATTAATTGTATTTATTTATTAATATAATTATAATTAATTTCATGAAACTTAAATTTTTGATATTTTAATAGTCTTCTAAGGCCCAGTTGCAATAAACAAAATAAACCAAGGTTCGTTTGACTAATGATTATTAGTTAATGATTGATACAGGATAATTTGAGTTACAATGAATTGAGGGTTGGGCAACTGATCATAGTAGGGAATTCGATCTTGGGATGTAGAAAAATATTTTGTCAATTAATGTGAGTTTATGGTTGTTTCATAAAGAGAGATCAATGAGGTTTTTCTCTGCTTGATGCAAATAAACATATATAACAAATATATAAATATGTTTATTTGTCAGAGACTATAATTTCGAAAATTTGACTTGCATTTTCAGTCTTTTTAATTAGAAATATTTTATCTGTTATCTCTCATGAGTTAAAATACCCGATGAAGGTAAATTCGTTTTGTTGTAATAGCAAATGTTCATATAAAACAAGCTGTTCACATAACAAACGTTTTTTATGTGAACAGCTTGCTATTAATTTAAAGCGAATTTATCTACATTCAATCGGGAATTTAAACTCATGAGAATTACAGATAAAATATTTATAATTTAAAAGATGATGACAGTCAAACTATCGAAACTATAGTATCTATCAAATGAATTATATAATTACATATTTATATTCGTTATATGGTATATATGTCTATGTTTATTTGCATCAAGCAGAGGACAACCTCATTGATTTCTCTTTATCAATCAACAACTCTGCTACTCTCGGCAAAACAAAATATTTTCAATTTAAAATTGTGTGATGTTTCACAGTAAAATTTCTCATAAAGCTTGAAAAATTTACTATATTAGAGAGTATTCGTCCAACTTTAAGAACTTTGTCTTTAATTAATTCATTCTTAAGTCAATATATAATTATTTACATGTTAATTTTCCTTTTAGCTTAAGTCCACATGCAGATATACCTAAATATTTTATTGCTACTAAGTGATGTTGGTTGTCATCCAGGAGATCAAATTAAAAATTAACACTGAAAATGCTTTCTTAAGCTGCAAGGGAATTTTTAATTGGCCCGGTTGACATTTCTTCTCCTAGCAGGGAGCCGGTGGAGCCATTAAAATCAATGGGCGCCGATGTATAAATACAGCAGTCGGAGATAGAAAAGCTCGAGCCGGACATCCCTGCTGTTCACGAACTAAAATAGATCGACTCCAGGGTATTTATTTAAAACAATTTTTGACTTGACCTCTTATCAGCCAAATTGAGATATATTTATATACATATTTTCAGGGGAGCGAAATTATTCGGCTCTTTTCAGGTCAGATTTCAGATTATCTTCCCTAATGGAAAAATCTAAAAATATCTAAAGTCATTAAATTTTCATTTTTCATTAACGTTCTTTTATAGAATTTTCAATTTATGCAAAATTTTTTATAAAAGACCGATAAGGCTCAAATATACATTTAAATGAGTAGAGATGTATTTTGATTTTAGAAAAATATCACTAGCTACTCAAAAAGGGTTTTGCATACTAATGATATTTGGATTGTAATATCACGTTATCTCTATTAAAAAAGTAATTCCAAACAGAAATAACATTTAAGCCTTTATTTGAGAATTTGTTTGCCAACTTTATTGCCAATTTACAATCTACCCTTAGGGGTGGCAGTTTAATGAGATTTTTCTTTGGGAGGGGCACTGTCATCTTCCCGAATTTTATTTATAATTGAAATATTACTTGAAAGCAAAAAAATGTTTTCACAAATATTTTTAAAGCGTTTATTATGCGAGGTTGTTGAAATGTTTATTATCATTAGCTTCCAAGCTAAACAAAATATATCATAGTTAAGTTATAATTTTTATCTTAAAGCTTAGAGTCTGATGAAGCCTCAAAACTTCGCATAATTAAAGTTTTATAAGAATTCGTAAAAAAATGTTACTCCTGTTTCCAAGAAATAATATTCCAATTATACATCATGAATTCGTAAAAAATAATTATTGTAGAATATGTGTATTAGGAATAGAGTCGAATAAAAATCGATGTTTGTGTCAAACCAATTTTACGTCTGTATACTTACTCTATGTTGGGATGATGTTATAATAATAATAAGAAAAAAAATATGAAAAATTTTAATTATAGAAATGAATATAAAAATGTTTATTTTTTGAATTTATTTATTATACCTATATAAACTTACTATTTAATACAAAATATATTTTTAATTAAGTTTGAAGCAATTTTATGTGAAACATCCGATTTTCGAACATATAACACCCCTTTTTTTGTATTTAATTAGAAAAAAAGCTCTAAAATTGAATTCGCGAATTCTTTTATCCCTATGACTTCCAGAGACTGGAGCCTTTTTTCTGTTTTACAAGAACTTAAATAGTTCAAGACTAGTTTACAAAAGTAGTAGAATCTTCGGCTCAAACCAGACCCTGACCTGAAATGTCCCTTTTGTTGTTATTATGATAGAGCCAATTCTGAATTACTTATAGGTGTTGTCCTACTGAGTCTAACACCTTCTTACTAAGTACTTAAAGGGTGAAATCAATGCAAAATTTCTTCAAATTGAGAATGTGATTTTTCAACTAGAACTCGTTTAATTGAAAAGATTCATAAAGAGAATTCAATGAGGTTGTCCTCTGCTTGTTTCAAATAAACATATTATAGGTACATATAATATACCAAATATAAATACAGTCTATCACGACAAAACGAATTCATCGAAATCTAATCGGGTATTTGAAACCATGAGAAATAACAGATCAAATATTTTTAATTGAAAAGACTGATGATGAAGGTCAAATCTTAGAAACTATAGTCTCAAACAACTAAATTATAAACCTAATAGAATTATCTTCTTAGAACTTCTAAATTTTCTCTTCTTCTTCATAGCTTAACTAGAGTCATTTTCGACTTATCATCCCTGATCTTACAAAACCTCGTAAGTCCGATTTTTGGTCAAATACGTATTATACGTTTATACCGACAAACTTTTTACGGCGCATCTGTCTATTGAAACCTTATTATTCTATTACAATTTAATTTCGCGCTACGGACAAATAATAAATATTGCATTGTATTTATATGTTTTGTTGTTTAAAATGATTGTTTTCTGGCAAACAATGAATTTAGGACTTACGAGATTTTGTAAGATCACCGACGTTATACTGTGTTCACTTTATTGCTATTCGCCATCTAGCAGCCTTAAAATTAATTTAAACTAAAAAATATCGGACCAAGAGACATCGATTTTCGCAAATCAGCAAAAAAATCAGCACTGTGAGAAAATATCCCCGAAAAGATAAATATCTCCATCAGATATCTATTCAATCTCCCCTCCCTTGAACGTTTTCGGGGATTATTGGCAATTACCTAATGTTCATAGAATTTACCCGCATTTTGTTGTATTCAAAGATTCATGCGAAATAATTGGCTTAGGATATGACATGAGAGATTAGGCTGTTATATAATGCAAATACTTTTGTTATTCGAATTCCAGTAAATTTAAGCGAGAGTTTGCTCTTTAGTATTTAGTGTAATTCGATCTGTTCATTTCATAATGTACTTATATCCTAGTATTAATAAGATATAATGCTCCATTATTTACGAAATATTGCAAATATTTTCAAGTGAAATGTCGACTAACAGTCAAAGTGCTTCGGATGTATGATAAAATATGCAACTATCAATTATGTATAGTTGTAGGAGGAAAGAAAATGAAGAACAAAAGAATGAAGAACATCCGATCTATTCTTTAATATATTATATTCTTATTTTTTATAATGAGAAGTTATTATCTTTATAATACAAAAATTATCTACAATTAGGATTAGAAAAAAGTATATATTTTAGATTGCATTTTGTAGAAGGATTTAAATTTGAAATCGAAAAATACTTAATATATAAATATATATATATTTATTTATTATTAAATTTAGTACCTGGCGATAAATTTTTGCTTTATTTAAAAATGATATATTAATATTATTTTTAATTTGGGTAAAAGAGTCAATTTTTATTTGCAGTCAGAATTAAATAAAATTGAATTAAAATTTAATTTAAACACCCTAACACAGTGTTTCTCAATCTGGGTTCCGGGGAACCCCAGGGTCCACAAAGGGTGGTTTGGGGTTCCCCGCACCTAGAGGTCAATAAAAGAAATAATAGAAAAACAAAAATAGTAGTTAGTAGTATCGCCCTTCAAAAAATTTGTCATGTAAAGAAAGTAAATACTAGATTTAGATTCTAAGTATTACCTTATAGTCAAAAAACCCATTAATACTTAAGAATGCGGTGAACATCACTATTATTGTCTTAGTGATACCATTTTTGTTGCTGTAAAGTTCCTTAACTTTCTTATAATACAACGATTACGTTACAATAGTAACAAAATGAAAACATAATTTAAATTGTTTTATTATTATTTTGTTATTAATGACGTTTGAAATAATATTGCTTTTCAAATAGATGAGAATATTATTTATGAGTTCACATTGAATATGTAAAAAAAAAACTGTCCTATCCAAAAATATATGGGTATCCCAATGACATTATCAAAAAAAAAATTAATAATATAATTATTCATTAAAATAAAAATGTTAGGTATTGTAATTTAAAATGCAGGTTTTTTTGTACCCCATTTCCCCAAAATCTAGCAAATTTTTAAAATGTGGCAACACCGTCATCGGTGGCGGTATGTTATATGTTTGGAACGCTATAAAAGTAGCATTTTAATGCTAGGGGGTTCCTCAGAAATAAATATAAGTGCTCTAGGGTTCCTCGTTCTACAAAAGGTTGAAAACACTGCCCTAACATGTTTTTTTCATCGAAAACATTAAAGTCGTTTTCGAGAAACCGATTCTATAGAAATATAGTATTAATAAAATTTTTAAGTATGGATGCGATTAATGAAACAATGATTATAAAATATTTTATTAAATATAAGAGAGGGTGATGTGGTCATGACGATGTTCACATCAGCTTATTTTTTTCCAAATGATTCGTTTGTCTACTACTGACATTTTTTATAGCAAGTGTCAGTTATAACGTTATTCCGTTGTACAATCCAATCGATTTGTTTTCGTTTTTTCGTTGCTCCTCTCCTGATTGAGAGGATCCCTTATGTTTTTGCGCAGTAGGCGGGCACCGTGGATAGGGAAGCCGATGCCTAGGAGGATCCCACGCTAGTTAATTCAATGGTACTTGGTCCTTGTCCCTGGTATAGACCAGAGGGGCGGAGGGACAACGATGTCTGTCGCTTTTGTTTACATACAGAAAAACATACTACATTCGCAATCCTTTTTTTTTCATTAAAATAATTTAATTAGTTAAAAACATTATTCCGCCCTAGGAGGAAATTGAATTTATAATAGCAAACGAAGAGAGGGACAAGGCGAAGAAAATAAAAGAAAGAAATAATTTATCTACTCTTATAAAAGGTATTTTTAATTAGTTTTTTTTTACTTTACAGTAAGGTGAGTTATTGTAATCGTGAATGGAAAAAAGTGTTTTTTGCTTAATAGGTATAATATTTTCGAAATATCTCAAAAAACAGCTCAAATTATTTTGAAAATAAAAATTGTAAATAGCAAAAAAAATTTATTTTAAAATTAAAGACAAAAATAAATAAATTAATGCTTTTGATAAGAAATTACAAAGTTCGAGCTTCTGAAAGAGAGAAGAAGTATCCTTTATGTTTCCTTCGGTGACCCTTTTAAATACTGAATAAGGAGGGAAGATCCTCCGAAACGTCGGTTTCTAAGATGATAAAAGTAGGTACTTTCAAATAAATTTGTTTTATTCGAAATTTTATTTTTTCATTGTCCTTGGGCTGCCTTCCATCAATTTTCCATTTATTAAATATTTTGTCAAAATGTAAGTGTGTATGTTACCAAATTTTGTATACGCTCCAATAAAGGTATCATTTTATATTTAGATATTTTATTATTAAGAAATATTCTAAATTTAAAGTCAAAATTTCAAAGATTTTAGTAGATATAATTTTATACTGGTTATCAGAGGGGGTTCATCATTCATTTGATCTCAATTGTTAGATCAACTGCCCGTCAAGCATGTTGATTCTCAGGTTCAACTCCTGAGGGATGAACCCCCTCTGATAAGCAAGGATTTAGATTGCATTTTGTAAATTGTAAAAGGAAAGATAAAATTATTGAAGGATTTAAGTTTGCAATCGAAAAATACCTAATATATAAATATATTTATTTATTTATTATTAAACTTAGTACCTGACGGTCCGAGCGTTGCTAAAATGATTTATACTAAAATCTTCGAAATTTTGACCTTTAATTTACAATCTTTCTTAATAATATATTCTGCTTTCACCCATCTAGTTGATTTTTGAAAAATTTTACCATCTAATTTTCAAAAAAAGATAGTTAATTTTTTCCATTTATTAGATATTTTATATTAAGATTAAAAGTTGATTACATTATGGTTGAAGCAGGACACAAAATTAGGGGGAGCGGTTTAAAAATTTGAACCTTGAGTTAAACTTGATTTAAACCAAAATGAGTTCAATTATCTGATTTATTAGATAATTTCGTTTTGTTGTTCTAGCAAGCTAGTCACATAACAAACGATAAATTTTAAGTTATCGTTTGTCATGTGGCTAGCTTGCTAAAACAACAAAACTAATATATCTATATTTGCATCAAGCAGATGACAACCTCATTGACTTCTCTTTATGAATCAACAACTCTGCTACTCTCGGCAAAACAAAATCTTTTAAATTAAATATATGTTTAACTCAAAAATATTATTTAGAAATCCGTGAAATAGACAAGTTTCGAAATAACTACATGCAAATCAATCTGAATAATTTGGACTATTTAATCTTCCAAAAAACTCACTAAAGATTACAGAAAAGTGAATTGAATTTGTTCTTTTGGGCGAGGCACTTTACATTTACTTTAACGTCACGATAGTTTGAAGAGAGATTGTGTATTCACTGAGCTGAGGTCAATAAATGAAGAGGAAGAACAAGCCGAAAAGGTGGTGGTGGTACCTGGAATGACTAGTCGAATTTCCTCCAAGATAAAGCTGTTGACCATTTACTTATCGCTTTTTAATGATAGTTGACTAATGGGATTTTTATTCTCAAACATGAACCGAAGAGGAGCCTTTCGATTGCGATGTTTCTATTAAATTTGACAGATCTCTTACAACCAACAATATGTAATTCTATACAGATATTAGCAAATACATTAGTTGTGAGAATATTCATGGTTCTATAAAATCTAAAATATTAAACAACAAATGATGTGTTTAGAATTTGCCCAGACAACTAAGTTAAAATGCGTGATATTAGCACTTTTTAATCTTGATGATAACTCTCATGTTTAATTTTTGTCCACTAAGCATATTTGTTTGAAGCTTGTTCTGAAACATTATACGCCTATAATTTTTAGATATAGATGCTACTCCAAATATTTTCATTCATTTGATGATATATATATATATATACTTATTTTTATTCACGTAAACACCAAACAATATTTAAACAAAATATTTCAGAACCTAATTAGCGACTTGTATATAGTTTTTTTTAACAATTTCTTTTTATTTACAAAGCTCAAACTACATATTTATTTACAATTTGGTGAACACTCCTACCCATGTCCGAATTTACTTCAATGGTTTTTTTTCATTTTAATAATTTTTTAAATTGTGCAAAATTGTCTCCTATATATAATATTATTTCTTAAGAACTTTCTCGAAATTTGAAAAAAAAAATTTATGAAAATGATGAGAGAAGGAGTTACACAAAAAGGTGTAACCCCTAAAGGCCTACGGTTTGGCCTCTCCATCGTGAAAAGTAGAAGAAAGAATTTTATGTACTGGGCGGGGGTCGAAGGTATCTGTGGATACGGGTATTAAATAGCTTATATTAGGTTATAAGTCTCGGGAAAGATGGTGGCAGGGAGCGAGTTTCAGTCTCTGTAGGTCATAGGGATAAAAGAGTTGGCGAAAACGCTTGTTCGACTTTTATCCAATTGGAGGAAAAAATGAAATATTTTGCTGTGGTGGTTATTAGTTAAATTTTTTGATCAGCAAACGTTTTGAGCCAGAAAGACAATACAGTAGAACCTCGTTTATCCGGACTAACGGGGCCAAAGGAAAACCGGATAATCCGGATATATGTGTCATAAAAACAAAACAAATCCTCAAATAAGCGATTTGAATTTATTACGATAAAAACAAACATGTTTATATCAACATTACATAGAATTGTTTAAAAAATACATACCTTAAAAAAAATAAAATAACTGTTCACATCATCGACTCTCTTTACTCCGCGTTCCGACTTCGTCAATATAAAAATATCAAAATTAAAGCGAATTTTTGGTGAAATTATAATTATCTTCATCCTATCAAAGTTAAAAATCATTATCTATGTGAACATTTATTAAAATAAAAATGTCTACAAATCCAATCCTGAGGCCCGGATAAACGAGGTTTTACTGTATATTTAGTGAAATATTTATTAACTTCTTTAACTTCTTAAATTTTTCAAAATGTAATTACTTGGTCGATTAACAATTTGGTGTAATATTTCTATTGTTCTATTATATTAAAGGATTTTTTTTAGTGAGTGTAAGTCCTACACATCAGAAGTGCAACTCTTGACATGACATTAGCTTTTTCCCCTTTATAAGACAAACAAAATGTTCTAATATATGAATTTTGCACACTTTTTTGGTGCTGGTGACAATAGAATCTAGTTTTTTTATAATTTACATGTAATTTTAACCATATTACATTTTGCGCCTTGTGGTTATACAACCTGCTTTATTCTTAAACACAGAATTTAAATCAAACCACAATATAGAATGCGGCGTTAAATTGTCGGCGTTAAATTTTCATACAGCCTTAAAATAGTGTGGTGAATATACGCTTTTATTCTTTGTAATTGCTTAACTTGTTAAGTTAGTTTTTTCACATAAATTCGATAAAGAAAATGATTCTAGTAAATAAAAATAATCGGAAATAAAGTTTTTTTATCTTTGTTCATGTTACAAAAATTTAAACAAGATGTCACATTTTGAAACTATTAATTATGGTAAAATTTATAGTTTATAGCTGGCACGAGGCAAGTAGTTCTCATAAGCTATAGTAGTTGACATGGCGTATTTTGGAAAAAATACAATTGTTACTGCATTTAAAAGAAATGGTATATTTCAATCGCTAAAGATGGTTCTTGTTTTTAACTACATACCAGCATAAGTAAAAAATAAAGATTCCCTCACCAGATATATAATAATACTAAACTTTACATAATCTATAAACTTGAAAATAACTATATTGTTTATATCTTACATAGGTAGAAACATGTATTTATTTATTTGTTTGTTATTGTCATTTAATTTTGAATTTTTTTATAAAATTTACGTTCCTTTTAGTAAATTTTTTTTGAATTCATTAAACAATTTTCAATTTATCTTACATATCGTGGCCTTAGAGTGTAAACCTGCTAACTCACAACAAGGAAATTTTACAGGTCAGAGAAAAAACAAACAAAATTTAATATTGTTGTTATGGAAAGAAAATATTTTTCACATTTTTTTCTATAACTTCGTAATTTTAAATAGCAATTTTACTTGGATGATGCTGCATCTCTTTTTCTTTCGAACAGTATTAATATGTCATATATGATAAAAAAATGGATTTCACAGGTTTACACTCTAAGGCGTCGATATATTATATTTAAAATAATAATAAAATAAAATTAGTTGAACATAAAAAATTTTTTATAAAAAAAATAAAACCGACTACAAAAATCTTAAATGCAACAAATAAAATAATAATAACTTAAAAATAAAATAAAATCCACTAAAAGGTATAAAATAATTATCTTATTTAGTTACAACTAAACAACGAAATATTAACATGAAATTACTTTTTGAAGTCGGTGCCAAACAAACTATACCTATAAGCGAGCGTACCCGCCAAACGTACATAAGTAAGATCCGTCAAGTGCGATTCATAAAATGTATATGTTTGGCACCGACTTCAAAAAGTAATTTCATGTTAATATTTCGTCGTTTAGTTGTAACTAAATAAGATAATTATTTTATACCTTTTAGTGGATTTTATTTATTTTAAGTTATTATTATTTTATTTGTTGCATTTAAGTTTTTTGAAGTCGGTTTTATTTTTTTTATAAAAATTATTTTTATTTTTCTCTTTTTAGTGATGTTATTAATAGTGACTTAATATAATACCTTGCATGCATCTCGTAAGAGAAAGCGTCAGGCGAATGAATCAGAAAATGATAATAAAATTCAATTCATAAATATAGAAATTCTCTCAAAACGTTTGCGGGTTTTAAATGAATGTTATAAGATTTTTTTTATAAAAGATTTTATTTATCATAATTTCGATTATTTGCTCATAAGAATTGGAGATTTACGTTATTTCGTCGTTGATCATATCATCAGAACTTGACCAAATTAATATCGCACCATCCCTAAGATACCCCCTTTCCAATAAAAAAAGAAATCGGTTCATAAACAAAGAAGTTAGGCCTGAACAAACCTAACAAAAAAGGTCTAATACCAATGAAAAAAACAGGACCAATCGGAAGCTAGACTGAACCCAATGCAAAAAAAAATTCAGTCGAATAGAGAACCTCCTCCTTTTTTGAAGTCGGTTAAAAAGAATATTTCTTTTAGATTGTCTCTTTTTTTATAGATTAAAATTTATCGATAGAATTTATTTTTAATTTAACATTTATAGTGATATTCATTATTTTTAAATAAAAATAAAATTTTAAATTCAGAACTAAATATATTTGGTTCTGAATTTTTTTAATATGTAGGTATTAATTATTTAATTTGAAAGTTTATATTGGGAAAATAAGGACAAGTTTTTTATGTGTGACTTTTTTATTTATTCACCAACGTTTCGTTGACTTTGCCGACTTCTTCATGGCTTCCCCAATATAAACTTTCAAATTAATACAAATTATGGACGGAAATGATAATAATAATTAATTATTTATTTATTTTCAGTACCGGCGAGCTCTCAACCTGCTGGTATATTCTGCTGAGTGGTTCCGTCTTCATCGATGGCTCGATGTTCCTTCCTCGGTCAAGGTACGTTCTATTAATCATTAGTCACTCATTCACTGGCTTATTCACTTCCGTTATCGGGGCTGAGGGCTAGCTGGCATTGCGTTGATGGATTTCCCAGCAACAAATCAACCTCCCCACGAAATGTTAATAATCCCTAATGTAGGATCAGTTTATTCCATATTAATAACATCATTCTCAGAAATTGATTTTTACTAAAGTATAGACTTGTGATCATGAAAAATCGTAAAGGATTACATGAATAATTATATGAATTTGAATTTTGAATGCTGGGTTATATTTTGCGTATTAAAAAATAATATAGAATTCTATGCCTTAATATTATTTAATTACCAGCTGCCTGTCAGGCGTTCTGCCTGAAGGCTAATGCCCGTGAAGGGTGCTTTTCAAAATGTCTTCAGGCATTCTGGCTAGTGTTCAGGCCCTCTGGTTGCGACCATCATAAGCGCTTTAAAATTAATATAGATTAACTTAATCTTTGGAAAAATTATTTATTCATTACTTAAACTGATAAATCCCAGGTGATGGAGAATTTTTCTATAAATATTTTTAATATTAAAGCAATTTGAACCGCGAAAGTTAAATAATGTAATCAATAATTTCTTATGTTTATTCTACATTTAGAAAATTTTTTATTATTTTTTGAAAAGGAAAAATGAATTGAGCACCCGACAGCATTCGAACCCGTGTCTCTCTCCTTTAGCCGAAAAGCGCCTTTACCAACTAGGCCACGGATGATCCCGCCCAGAAATCCCTTAGATCGAATGTCATTTTTCCTTTTCGCGGTTTTTTCTATTTAAAGTATAGTTACTTTTGGTTTAGACAAATTAACTTTTAAACGTTAGTTTAAATTTTTTCTTAAAGCAATTTGAACCACGAAAGTTGAATAATGTAATCAATAATTTCTTATGTTAATTCTACATTTAGAAAATTATTTTATTATTTTTTGAAAAGAAAATTTTTTAATATTAAATATTTTGTTCTAATTTTATGCCTAGAATCAATCGAAGATTCGAATTCCGGTCATTCCCATTTCTATATCCTGAGGAACTAGGGGTACTAGGGCTCGATCGTTGATAGACTTCTCTTAAAAAAATCTTTAAATGTAAAAATATATTTTAAAAAATTTCTCGAAATTTATATTTTATATAATTTATTTTTATAATAATTTAGAAAAATAATGTTTATAATAGAAAAAATATATATAAATAGTTCTATAGTTTTTTGTAATATCATGTTTTCGATATGATTAATGTAAATCAAGTTTACGTTAAAGTTGAAGGTTTTTGTGAGCTTGGGCCTTGAAAATTTAAAGAATCTATGAGAAAAAACACACGAAAGAGAGAAATTAAGTCTTTAAAAATAATAATGAATTATAGGTTCGGCTTGTTCCTAAAAAGACCAAGAATTTCCTGAAAAACAAACTTATGAAATAGATTATTTATTATTAAATATTTATTTTATTCAAAAATACTGATTTTCATAATTCGCATGAATGAAGCTTTAAGGGAGATTATTAGATCATTTCACACATGGCACATGCGTGTTGCTTTGTGGGACTAAAAATAAAGAACGTCAGCCAGGGCGAAACATTAGTTTTTTGGCTAAATAGAATTAAACTTTTATTAAATATACCAGTCACTAGAGTATACACTCCATGAATACATATTTAAATTCTGGCTGAATTCCTCTCCTTTATAAATTTCTATACATAGTTAAATATTATCAAACCTAATGTCAATAGCACGATCTATCATTATTTTTCATTTGAGTTCCGAAGTTTTTGTTTTGTTATTAAAATATAGTATATATTTGTTATATGGTAGAATATGAATCTAACAAAAGCTTTGGTCCTTGGATCGTTTGATCAATATAACAAATCTGCTTGAAATGGCTTCCATAGTAAAGGAGACCAAAGTCGGTTAGCGCCCATTCACCTCAATAAAAATGCCGTTGATCCATAAAGACCCCAACATTACCTCGCTTAACACCCCTTCTTCATGGTATTTTGCCAAACAATTTTTCCCATTTTTTAACTTATTAAACGACATGTTTGAAAAGACCATCATTTATTTAATTTTATTGAACAATCTACTCTGAATCACGTTTATCTACAATGTATTTAAGATAACAGAAATTATGGGATTTGATTTTTATGATGCCATATAAATCCATCTGATAGGAGTTAAAATATTGCTCAATCGACAAAAATGTATTCTATCTAATATTCTGATGTAATTAATAAAATATCAGTAGCACAAATTAGTAAAATAAACAGTTCTCGAGAGGGATAAAAATCCTAGGGCTTTACAAATTAGGGAGATGATGTAACAATAATAAAAATGATTCATTAATTCATACCATTATTGCATGTCTCTACAACTTATTACTGAGTTAAGCTCTCTTGTATGATTTTTATCAGTCTTCTTTATATTTCTGGGTCAATATCTATTTAAAATTTTCCTTTATGTTCATTTGCGGGTTCCGCAGGCTAAATTCAGCTTTGTGCCCTGGTATTTTTCAAATGAATTCCCAACACCTGTTTTATGACTTAAATATTTGGAAGTAGATTTATTTGACGTTTGTCCATAATCCTCCTTATTTGGTTCTTATAAGAGTAGAGCATGACTTTATTTATACTTCTGTATTTATTCATTTATCTACTGAATAATATACAGAGGCTTAATATAAACTCTAATGAAAAATGAAGACCTAGAAAACAAATATTTTGAAGGAACAGCACATATAACTACATAGTTCAAAATATTGCTAAAATACTGAATTCGGTTCTTATGAGCTAATTTGTGGGGAGATTTTCTTCGGGAATTATATAATAAATGACTTCGAATTGAGTTTTCAAAAATTCTTTTTTGTTTTAATTTAATCACACCTCGAATCCTTGTTACTAAATTCTTATTATGTTTCACCCTTTTTGTTATGCATCACCTGATAATACCATTAATGGTGGATGGAAAATACTATAATATATTTGGCTTTCCCTATTCATTATCAAAGGCAAAGATATCACTTAAGGACCGATGGATAAATTAATTCTATTTGTTTTTTATTTGATCCCGAAGACTTATTGAAAGTTTAAACTTTTTTTAAATAATCCCATTTGTCGCCGGATCTTCTTTTGGCTCATTTGCTTAGTGACTTACTGGAAGGCGTACTTTTACATCTTAACCTTCTCTGGGATCTCTAGTTTCGTTCACGGCATATTTTTCCATCTGGTCTATTCGATAGGCCTGATTTCCATGTATACAATTCTGAGAATTCAGAAATCTCTTACACACACTGACCACCGTTTTTCTGTCGTTTAAGTGGCCTCTTTTTCTCTTCGAGTTCATCCTACCCTAGTTTTTTTCTAAAAACCGCTGATATGTCTTCTAAGTACTTAAGCAGACTTTCTGTCCCTTAACTTAGAATTCTTTAACAATATTAGGTTTTTATTTTACAGATTTCCGATTATGGTCAAAATTAGCTAAGATATTTTTCTTCTCCAAAAACTATTTCTGTTTATCGTCTTGAATTCCGTTTAATTTACTTATCCTTGTGGAGTATTGAAATCTTTCGATTTTTTTTATCATGTTTAGAATAGTCTGGAAAATATCTTAAAAAAAAGTGATCAAATGTTGGAAATCAATTTATTTTTATTTACCTTCAGTCGAAATATGTATGTACAAATTAACATTGAGAATTATTATTTATTTCGATTAAAAATGGAAACAAAAAAAAACAAAAATAAAACTTACTTTGGAACTGAATTTATTTATTTATAATTGTTTTTTTTTCAATATTGCTTTTGGTTTTACTTTTTTTTGTAATACAACAGATATCAATGAATTTTTGATTAAACAAAAAAAGAAACTTGAAAATATAAATATTACAGTACAGTGTTTGTATTGAATGAGAAAACTTTTTGTTTTGTATAGTATATTTTTTATCCAATCATGTTTTTGTTTTACCTTAAGTAAAATGTAAATATTTAAATTCGTGATGTAGAGAAAATATTTTCTAGAAATGGAAATAGAGAAGAGGATGGGAGAAGTCAATCTTGAATTTTAGGTGTTACACCTCTCGCATCCTTTTCATTATGAAATAAATAAATAAATAAATAAAAAAGAAAAAAGAAATGTCATCTTGTTTTGAATGCCAATTTTTATATTTGAAATCTGTTAAAAAACGCAGTATTGGAGAAAACAGAAGGGAGGGAAAAAGTGAAATACAATCTGGACGGAGGAGACGAGGATAAATTTCCACAATACGGAACCGTTTTGTTATCCATGCAAAATAAGAATGGAACTGAATATTGAATTTTTAAAATATAGAAGAAAAAACAACAACAAGCATCTTGGTTTTGGAATATTCGTGATTGAACGGAGGATTTCGCAATGCAGACGAGTTTTTTCGATTAGCAGTAAATTGAAAAGATAGAAGTTTTCTCAAAAACTGATTGACGGACGTCAGACGGACCTGGAATAAAAATAAAGATAAAAAACAATATAAATGGAAAAAAAATGAATATTTTTTCAAGACTCATATTTGGCAATTTTCCGTCATGAGCTGTTTGAGCTAGAAAGTTTTAACATAGCACACAGGTGCAGTTTATTAATTGAGTTATTATAGTTTCATTTCGTATACAGTATGATTTTTCCTATGATGGTCCGTATAGTCCGAGAGATCGAAAATCCGAGGGTACCCTCCATCCAATACCTCGAATTAGCGAGACTACTGTACATACACTTATGCCACCTTTCAGCTCATTAGTTACCAAAGTTTAGTTAATAAAGTAAAGGGTATGTAGTTTCACAGTGAATGAAATAAAACTCAAAGAGGTTTATACAAACCCAATATATTTCGGATTATTAGTCCATCATCAGGAGTTTACAGGTTAAAACTAACTAATAATCCGAAATATATTTTTACTGTGAATTATCTACACACCCTTTACTTTATTAATTAATATCATGTTTCAACAGGAAATCATGAAACTCAAAATGTCGAAATCCAATCATTTCTTCGAATTGGAAATACAAAGATTTTAATAGCAGAAAATACTTTATACGACCTGACATTCTTATCTTTGTTGTCGCTATATAAATAAGCTCCTTCTTTATATATAGTTTTCAGTTTTCTTATTCAAACCGCTCCCTGCCGAACATTTAGATATTAAATTGAGCTTAGACCGAAGAAAATAAGAAGAAAAAAAATTATCTGTAGCAACAGTTGTAGCTAATGAGGTAAAATGTCATACGCAATGTTTTATATAACTAAGCTGTACAGTTTTCTAGTTCAAATTCACTCTCTGACAAGAAAAATTACTAATTTACTAAAATTCGCACAATCTGAGTCTTGAAATAGTTTTTACTTTTTTCTGCAATTCGTTTTTGAAAATTTAAAATATTTAATCTATCAAAAATTATATAAAACACATTAGTTCGTTGTCATTGTTTTGATAATATTATAATATTTTTCTCTATGATACACCGCTATTTAATTTAATTTAATTTTGATATACCTAAGTCCAAATTATACTAATCCATATTTAGCATGTAAAATAATTTGACACGAATTACATCATACTAGTATGTAGATAAGAGTATTATTATTTTTTCTAAGAAAATGACTGAAATCCTTTATAAAGGAACCCACACCTTGATGCCTTATTTCACCTCGATATAAATAAATATAATGAGCAGCCCCCATAACCTTCTTGATGCAATTCTTTCCGCTGGTAGGCGGAACTACTCGATTGAATTGGAAATTGTTCGTTCACACTGATACACTCCATTTATTTATTTTATGTCTTTTGTGAATCTCTAAATTATGTATCATTGAATTCGACAACTCTTGAAATTTCCTGGTTGGTTTCATATATTATTATGCCGATACAATATGGATGGTATCATTCTAGTCAGAAATGATTCTCATCTTTCAGTCCACCAAATCCTCATCTAATAAATATTTATGTAGTGGATTCCTGTTAATTGTATACATAAGGACTCTGACTTAACACGAGGAAAAATGACTACCCCAATTAGGTTTTCCACATTTTTTATACACGTATATATACACATAAAAGAAAATTTTTTAAACAACCCTGGTGACAGAAATCAAATAATATAATCAAATGTCTGATTTTTTTTAGATGGTTACAATAATTGTATTTTTCTTCGAATTTATTCCATTATCTTATGTCTTAGGACAAAAAAAAGAAAAATATACAATTCCTAAAAAAGTAATTCTTGTTCCGATAATATACATTTTAAAAAATCACAAATTATTCGTCTCCTGTGATATATTATTCGTGCTACTACTGAGGGTACGAATAATATATCTAAATTATTCTAATTCCACTAGTATTGAAAAAAAAATATTATCCTCACTTTTTTTATAATTAAAAATTTAATGGCTTCGTCTCCTTTTCGAACGCAACAGCAAACTTGTAGTGACGTCACTATTGCAGGAATAAAAAAAGTAATTCTTGTTGCGATAATATACATTTTAAAAGATCACAAATTATTCGTCTCCTGTGAAATATTATTCGTACTACTATTGAGGGTACGAATAATATATCTAAATTATTCTAATTCCTCTAGTATTGAGAAAAAAATATTATTCTCACTTTTTTTTAAAATTAAAAATTTAATTGCTTCGTCTCCTTTTCGAACCAAACAGCAAACTTGTAGTGACGTTACTATTGCAGGAATTCGACAGAGCGATGCCTCTAATGGTCCTTAATATAAATATAGCTTTTCGAGCCACATGATTTTATATGCATTTTATTAAAACTCTATAAGCGGTATTAAGGACCTGAGAATTTTTACTCCTTCACTGTCCGAATTGGTTTAGTCAACAAATGGAGTAAAAAGGCCATGGTTTTTGTGTCCACATGCTAGGTGTGCAAACTAAGTTAGCAAAGTAGTAAAAAATTATAGGGTGTGTTAGGCTCATAAATAAATAATTAAAGGATATAAAGTACTTTTTTTAGCTAAGAAACTTGAAAATTATAGGTTAATTAATAAAAATATATTTTTTTGATAAACTCAACACGAAATTTTATTCCAACGATTTCTATTTTTTCTGTTCTTTGACATTTGTCCCAAATTATTTATTCTGAGTGTCTTTTTCTTCTTCTTCTTATGGTGCCTCTAATCCGGACGTCGGCAACAATCCCTTTATTCACAGCAGCAAGAATAAGTTCAGATGTTGTGATGAGAATCACGTCTCAAGGTTTTTAGTCATGAGATTCCTCGCCGTTCAGGTGCTCTTTTCCTTAATTCTTTCCTTGTGTATAGTTAGTACACCTTAGATTAATACAGTAATCTGTATTACTTAAGGAGGTCCTTTCGTTCCAGTTGAGTCCAAAGAATTGTAGTATCTAATATTTAATAAAATAAGTTAAAATACAAATGAAAAATAATAGAATTAAAAAATAAATAGTATGAAGCCGTAAATGTTTGAAATAAAAACAATTATAAAAAATAATTAAATACAAAAGTTAGTTTGATTTATTCAAATCAGCTGATAATAACTCTTGTATGATTTGGCAATGTGTTGTATTAATATACTGTTTATGTTTATATCCAAACATAGCATTTATGTTATATTTTAAAGTAAATATCTCAGTAAATTCCTCGGTCAATCATATATTTTATAAAGATATGAGTAAATAAATATTATATTTAATATTCATTTACTATGAGTTAAGGATTCTTGGTTACTTGTTTCACATTAAAATTAAAAAAAAAAGTGACCAAGAATCCTTAACTCATAGTAAATGAATATTAAATATAATGTTATTTACTCTTATCTTTATTAATGATGTTTCACCTTGCACCAACACCACAATCTCTACTAATCATATATTTTATTGCAAAAAAAGAAAGCTGCATGTTTCAAAAAGCTAATTTTTAGTTTTTTTTTAACTTTATATAATTCAATAGAAAATGTCAAGATCTTAATTTTCCATAAGACTCTAAGAAAATGTTAACATTTTAAAACATTTTATTTTCAAAAATTTTCTCGTTAATGTGTGATTGAAACTTCACCAAAGCATAGATAGAGACTTAAACTATTATAAAAAATTAAATTATAGTTATAATCTAATATTTTTTATTTAACATTGGCAGCGAAAGGACCTCCTTAATTTTCATTCACCATTCTTAAGACTAGCAATTACAGTATATATTTTTCTTTCACGCTCTTTTAAGAATTGGCCTTCTTTATTTTATTGAGTAGGTCTAAGCTGTTCATAAATGGTCCATACATGAAATTCATGGAATATTGCAGAGAGCATAAGGAACGAAAGCGTTTTTTTTATAGAAATATGCTAATAAGTAATTGAATGTAAGCAAAAGGGATGATATTCGTGGTTTTATTGATTTTATTCCATTGTACTGTTTAAAACCTGGACAAGTTTGGGCCTTGTGAGAGAAGTTTAATAGTAGAAAATATCTGAATCTGAAGAGGAAGGCAAGTTTCCATTGGCCGAAATTCGCCTAGAAATAATATTGATATTACAACAAAGATCAGACACTATTGTAATTGCAACATCCTATAAGATTTCTAACCCCGCACTTAGATTTTAGCAGCATTATTCTTACTTGCGTTGATCCTAACTTAGTTTATCTCTTGCTTGGATCAAATTAAAAAACTGCACTACTGTGAAATAGATTAAAAAGATTTATCACTATTAATGTAGAAGTTCTAGATAGACACTGAGAAAACTGTCTCTTTGTTTGGAGCCCATATTTACGCTTTGCAGAGCTATTGATCTATGAAAGATGTCGAAACTACGAACTGTCCCCAAATATAATAGATTAAGTGTAGGCCTTAATTAACAGTTTGGAATTTTTCTCACAAATAACTTTACTTGTCTGAATAAAGGCAGTCTAGCCATTATTATAATCTGAGTCTATAATGCCAAGCTCCACATATTTCGCTTTGTAACGGCCATAAACCTTCAGAATATATGGCATTAACGTATCAACCAGAAATTGACAAATATATATAGCCTTTTGATTGAATATGACTTGGCTTAATCCATTAATATGTGAATCTTTTTTAAATGTCACTTCTATTAAGCTAAAAGCTCCCTACATTATATATATCACTTATAAATTATCCCATTAGTGAATCGAGGAGGGATGAAAAATGAAATTTAATTGTTCTTTTTTTATGAAATTGAGGCTCGATTAAGGTGATTTATTCGCAGCCATTCAATGACACCGCATAAAAGCTTTTTATATTTTGCCTGTTGATGTTCATTTGGGGTCATCTTCATTGTATTTTATGAGCTTTAACCATTTTTTTTTACCCAAATTTTCTAATTATATTTTAAACCTTTTATTTTCACCTGCACAGGTCGATTTTTTTTTCTTTTTAAACACATTATGGAAAAGGGTTATGGTCGCTGCGTTACTACCCATTTTCTATTCAGACAAGTCAGTCACGTCTCTATTTCTATTCAAAAGAAATTCTTTCACATACGAGATGGCTCTCTTATAAGAGGATTACTATTCTCAATTCAACGTTCATCTTGAAAACGAAAGAAAATTTAATTTAAAAAATATTTTTCTCTAAAAGTATTTTCAAAGCATCTAACTATAGTTTCTTGAAGAATATTATTTTTTATTTTAACTTGGTTAGTATGGGAAAAATTGATGTTGCTAGTTGATCGAAGTTTTGAATTAACACACAATTTATTTTATTTCTTATTCACAAAAATGAACAAAAATAATTTCTAATCATGTTTTTTTTCTGTCTGTTTGCCTGCTATTCTGAGACTGTTTAGATTCCAATTTCGACGATATCTTAATAACTAGAAACTACTTTGTAGCATAGAAAGTTCCTTCGAGTGCGAAAGTTTTTCAATTTCTTAACAAAAATAAAATCAGATTTGATGATTTCTAGCTTTAGAACTTTTGAACGAAAAATCTTTTTTAAATTACATTTTCTTTGGTTTTCATTAATTCAATTTGACACATTGATAAAATGCATTTTTCTGTCAAGTTTCATCTTTTTAGCTTCTTGCCCGGAAACTCAAAATAGAAATTACGTAGTAATCTTACATATGGGCCTATTTCATGAATTTCTTCTCTCCTCAATTTTACCCTAACCTAAAATATACACTTCTAATTACACTCGGGAGCAGCTAAATCGACTCAACCTCTAAGCGCGCATACAAAGTCGTTTTTCTTTTAAATGTCCAAGCCGATATTTATAAAATAAATATGTCTTTAAAGCTTATTTATTTAGCGCTGTTTTATTGATATCCAATTTCAAGCAAATCGGCTCATTACTTTTTAAATTAAGTGATCTGAATGGCAATGAAAAGGAAAAAAAGGGTGTAAAGGAAAGGGAAAAGTAGGGATGTTCAAAATTAAAATAAAATTGACATTTAAATAAACATAACAAAGAAAATTTATTTTCTTAATAATTTGTGTTGCCCCCTAGCTTTTTTATAACAGCCCGCATGCGATCCTGCATCGACCTGATGAGTTCTTTTATAAAATCCTGAGGGATGCCTTCCCATTCATCTAACAAAGCTGTCTTAAGCTCATCAATGGTCAGAAGGTACCGAATTTCTGGCTCCGAACCCTGCTGTTTCAGGTGGTCCCACATATGTTCAATGGGATTCATGTCTGGGCTGAGCGCTGGCCACTCTATGGTGTGGATAGCGACTTCGGTTCATGTATTGCCGAGTGACTATCGCAGTGTGGCACCGGGCATTATCATGCATCAGTAAAAATTTTTCCCCAATCAATCCTTTATAAGGAACAACATGATGCAGGAGAATGTCAGCAATGTAACGGTCAGCTGTTAGACCCCCTCCCCGGCCTCCACCAGGCACAAAAACAATATCTGTTTTTCCCTCCAGAGAAATACCACCCCAAATCGTGCGAGAACTTCACCACCATGTGACACTGTTTGAGAGAAACAGCATTGAGAAAATCGCTCTCCCTGACGCCTGTAGAACCCGACTTCTCCTGTCACTTCCATGAATGCACGCTCTACACTCATCTGTGAAAAGGACAGCCCGCCATTGGTCGATACTTCAGTTACTTGAGATGCTCTCGAAGCAAATTGAAGTCGAGCTTGACGGTGACGTGAGGTTAATTTTGGTCCAGAGGCAGGTCTTCTACAAGCAGAGTTGGCTTCCTTCAAGCGTCTTCTGACTGTCCACCCCGACTGACAGCCGAGACTACTCGAACTTCTCTCAGCTGCTGCTGGACATCGACACCAGTGAGGTGGCGGTTTCGGAGAGACGTCGTGACGATAAAACGGGTCATCCCTCTCAGACGTGCACCGGCGGCGGCGGGTATTCGGTCTCCGAGTGAAGGCACCAGTCTCTTGAAACCTTTTGTAGACTCTTGAGACAGTAGACTGACTTAAGTTCAATTGACGAACGACTTCTCTTTGGCTAAGGCTCTGTTCCAGCAGACCAACAACTTGAGCGGCAACTTCTGGCTTGGTATCCATGATTTTCTAAAAACAATTGTGTCAATTTGCGTAGATATGTTCAGGTCAATTGCTGAAAATCGATTAATAAGAATAATTGGTTACATTGGTTTTTATAAGGAAATTGTAACTAACAAGTAGCGGCAGCTAGGAACAACAATTTTTCTAGTTCAGCCATTCGGATCACATAATTTAAAAAGTAATCAGCCGATTTGCTTGAAATTGATATCAATATAAAGATAAATAAATAAGCTTTAAAGATATATTTATTTTATAAATATCGGCTTGGCCATTTAAAAGAAAAACAACTTTGTATGCGCGCTTGGAGGTTGAGTCGATTTAGCTGCTCCGAGTGTATCTGTTCCATTTCTTTTCATTTCAAAAATATTTTGTATCGTAGCGGGTGTATAAGCTGATCAAAGAAAGATCTGCTAAGGGACAGCGAAACTCCTTGCGTGGGCTCTTGCTTAGTAGGGTGACCAAATATTGACATAGTCAAAGTAGGACATTTGAAGTTTTATATCGCATCCCAGTAGGATATTTGACAATCCAGCTTAAAACAATAAAAATCGGTGGTAAAAAAAGCACAAAACACTAAAAATTGATAAGTAAATAATTTTAAATTGATATAGGTGTACTACTCTTGTTGTTTGAAATACTACTTACTCTTTGTTGCAATTGCAGCCATTATTTAAAATAAAAATATGAAAAAAAAGTTTATGACTACCTGTACTACATTGTGAAAGTAGGACATTTTCTTTAGTCGATAGGACATAGTACAAAAGTTTTAATTGTAGGACCTCCCAAAGTAGTACGGGTGGTCACCTACTACTCTTGCTTCTCTCAATGTGAGTTGATTTATGAGTGTTTAGATTTTGTGTTAACCCTACCTCAAAAACCAATGAAAATATCAAAGACATTTCATATTTATTTGTATTTTACTGAGAGTAAGTGCTGATTAAATTTTGATTGAAATCGAAACACGCATACTTGACATATTTTTAAAACTAATATCTCTTAAAATATTATTTGTACAATGTTTACAGCATATGATTTTTTGTAGGCTTCAACACCCTGTTTTTACATATTTTTTATTTTTATGTATCAAAATATGTAGTTATGGACATTTTTGATATATGCCTATATAGCAGGGGTCGGGGAACCGGGGTAAATTACCCCAAATGGGGGTAAAAATGACATTTTTTAATTTTTTTATTTTATAAACTATTTTAGTATTGTTAGTTTGATAGCTTTTCCAGGAATTCAAAATCTTAAAATTAATAAAAGTTAAAAAATATATAAAAACATTGATAAAAGTTATGCATTTTTTGTCATGATAAGTGTTGGTGTATTTTTTTCTTTTTAAAAAGCAGTCAATTAAACCCGGCAAGAAATCGGCTGAATGCCGAGGATTGTATTCAAATTGCGCTCATGTCAAAAAGTCCTAATTTTGAAGTTATTTTAGCGAAAATGAAACATCATTTTTCTAAAACGTAAAAGCGTTTGAATTATGTTAATGTTTACAATTTTTATTTACTTACAGAGAGTTTTCATGTAAATTCAAATTAATTCAATAAATAATAAATAAGTGCCTGGAGCACCGAGCGATGCTCGGTAACTTTTTGCTTCTAAATAGCTTAAGTTTCATATTTCAAGGCTCTGCGACTTTCCGAAGACGAGATATGAACGATTAAAATATTTATTTTCCGACATGACTAGTTTACACCCCTTCTCTTATTTTGACCCTTTTAAATCATGAAGAAGGAGGTATGATCCTTCGAATTGTCGGATTTTTTAAGAGAATAAAATTGATATTCTATTAAATTATTTTATAGAAAAATACCTTTATTTAATCAAACCAATTATTTTACATGAATTTATGCATACATTGTTTTTGAGCTTCGATTCCGGAGATTACTTCTCCACCATCGACTGTCCTTATTCATCTTTAGTCCTTGTTTTTAATAAGAGGAAAAATCTAATTAGATAAAAAAACCTCTTTGGTGTGGAATGGGGGTAGGGTGTGGTGCAGGGGGTGGTGCGGGGTGGAGTCCAGGGGGCATAGCGGGGGTGAGGTCCAGGGAGTTAGGCGGGGGTGTGGTGCGCAGGGTTGGAGGGCGCGGGGTGGGGTCCGAGGTGGCTGGGGTGCGGGTGGGGGTGTGGTGGCGGGGTTTGGGAACGGGTGCATGGTGCGGGGTGGGGTTTTTGGGCCGGGGGTTGGGGCGAGGGGGTTAGTGGGTTAGAGTGCGGAATGGAGTGTTGGGGTGGTGGTGTGGGTGGGTTTCGGGGGGGGGGGGGGGGGAGTGGTGGGTGAGGGTGGGGTTCGAGGGCTGGGGGTCCAGAGGGCGTGCCTTGCAGCTAGTGTAATTTTAAATTTTTATTCCAACAACCACCTGTGAATAATTATTTCAATTATCAAAAAACCCATAAAAAACAACTTATCCGAAGATGAGACCTTGATAGATCGAATTGTCAACACAAAAACCCGCCTAACCCGTGAATTTCATCCAAATCGTTAAATCCCTTTTTCGACAAACCGATTCTAAATATATACAAGAATTGCTCGTTTAATATAAAAAGATAAGATATATTTACCTTGCTTTTTTTTTGCTTTTCATGTAGGGGTAATAGCGACCTATGGAAAAATATTTTGGGGGAATAGCTAAAAAAGTTCCCCGGCTTCTGCTATATAGCAATAATTTTCACAGTGACAGACAGACTTATGCGAAAATCCGACTCTCACGACTGTAGGCGTTATTTTTTGTTTAAAATTAATTGCTGTGTAGTGAAAATAAAATTACTACAGATATATGAGAGGAGTAGGGTTATGAATAATTCACGCCAGATTTTTTTGAATGAGTAATGCTATAGCGTTAATAAATGGATCGGTTAAGTTACTATTTAGATAATTGATTAGTTCGCTAATTGGCACCTCCTGTAATTTGTCTCGCATTTAGAAAGGGAATAGCAAGCGGATGTTGAGATTTGCAACCGCTTTATCCTTTCAAATAAACGACATTGTTTCGGCTGACAGAATCAGGCCAATTATTTATCTAAATGTAAATTGGTGCATTAATCTGTAATGTACGTACCTATATGATGAAGTTTTATTCAAAGTGTTTATTTGAATAGCACGCAGTAATACTTTAATAGTATATTATAGATAGTATATTTGAATATTATTAATTATTTTCTATTAGTACCATATATGTATCATTGGTAGTGATATTTCAAAAATGGTAATAAATTAAATTTACAACTTGATAAGTATCACAGAAAGTACATTCTGATTGCCTAAATTTATTTTTAATCAAAACCCCTAGGCCTCCTCTCCTCCCCCTGCCTAAAAACTTTCTTAAAAAAGGCTGTTGCAAAATTTAATTTTTGATTTATTTAAATCTGTTATATATTTCAAGCATTCCACGACAAATCAGACGGTTTTAAAATTTTTAATTTTTGATTTCCTTCATTTTTTTGACATTTTTTAGTACTCATCAAAAAACTCATCCTGGTAAATTTTGAAATTTTTTTGATCACCGGTTTAAAATAGATCAAATTTCGGATTTACTCTCATGATTATTTCAAAAATAGTCCAAATAATTTTTTTTTAATTTTTGTTTTTTACATATTTTTAGAAAAAAATACAAAAAATTATTTAAATTGTTTTTATATCCGATTTTTAGTTTGATAAAAATCAATTCAAAATAACTAAAAAAAAGGGAACTCAATACCAAAAACTGGTTTTAATAAAGGTTAATGGCGAATAAAACTTTTTCGAAATTTTCAAAAATCGAAAAAATTAGTAATTATCATAAGCACACTATCAACCCGGTCTTAAAATTTGTAGAATGAATAGAAGTTTAAAATAAAAAAATATCAAAAAAATCTAATAGTAGGTACCTACATACAGTTTAAAACTCAAAAATCGCAAATAAAAACATTTTAAATAATTTTTTCGTATTTTTTTCTAAAAAGTATGTAAAACAATAAAAATTAAAAAAATTTGAATTTGGACCATATTTGAAGAAGTTATGAGCGAAAACCCGAAATTCGATATCTTTTAAAGCGGTGATCAAAAAATTTCAAAATTTACCAGGAAGGGATTTTTGATGGGTACTAAAAAATGTGCAAAAAATGAAGCAAATCAAAAATTAAAATTTTTCAAACTGTCAGATTTGTCGTGGAATTCCTCATTTATAATAGCAGATCCCATACAGCGTTACTCGTGGGTGGGTGGTTTTTGCCTTTCTAGTCACAATAAGATGATAAAGAAGTACATCTGTAATCGAAATACGTCCCTTGTTAAATATAAATTTATAAATTTGTATACAATTGAAGTAGTTTTTGGATTCTGATAAGTAGGAAGGTATACAATTTTTTTGATATAAATATAATATAAACAATCTTGTTACTCTGGAAATAAATATTGAAAATGGATAAAAATTAACCCTTCCCCTGGCCCCCACCGGCTCATTTTCCAACCAATAGGAAATATTTTTAACTGACAATTACTCCCCTGTATAAATAGCTTCAATTAAAACGTAATTTTAATCCACATTATATTAAAAAAAATCGTTTTTTATTTGATCACACTTTTAATAAATTTGTTTATATAGTTGTCCGTGCAGTAGTATTAATTATAGTACATTTAAATTATTTATTTAATACACACAATTCAATTATTCTACATTAGTTAAAGAACAAACATTTTATAGTTAATATACATATAATATATGGTATGTATGTAAATCAAATTTGTTGAAATGGTATTCTTAACAATGCTATCACAAATTGTATCGTGGGTACTCAAGGTTTCGATTTTGAACAAGAGCAGTTTATATTTTTATCACTCAACCTTGGTTGTCATTTTGACAATATTGCTTCTAGCAAATTGTTAAAAAAAACTCATGAAAACCAAGGTTCCGTATAAATAAATTTTGACCAATAAAATTGAAAGCTTATGTATTAGAGTTCAGTAGAAAAAACGGGGTCCTATTAGTGTCTTTACTACCATTGTAAAAGCATTGTATTTCGTAAACTAAAGAAGACACCAATTTGAAATTTATAAGTTTTATTATATGATTATTTTGGAGTAGGCATCGAATTTTTGCAGTGTAAAAAATAAAAAGTATTTTTTTTAACATGGGTTGTGAGCTATCCTTGTAAATTAGGTAGAATTTGGGTAAATTATTTTTAAATTATTTACTTTAAATGACGGTATGGGAGGGCCCCAAAATACCCATTTTCTATTTGATTGGAATCCGAAACCGGTGAAAATAAAATTATGACAAAATCCCACACTTGATGTCTAAAATATTTTGGAATAAGTACATATCGTCGCCTTAGAGCAGGGGTTCCCAACCTTTTTGCACCTGCGTACCACTTGACTTTTTGAGAAATTTTGGCGTACGACCAGACCTAAATATTTTAATAAACGTATAATATTTACTCTTCTAAAAGTGTTCAAAGGCTTTTTGAATTAAATTTCTGAGAAAACTTCATATTTAATGGTTAGATATTTGTTTATTTATAACATGCTTATAATAAAGGAGAAATAAAAAGATTAAAATGGTATTAATTTACAGTTTTATTTACCCATAGGTCTAAAAACATACAAATAAAAAATTAGTACAAACTCAGCAAAAAATTAATCATCATACAAATAATACTTTTATAGTTTTTAGTGCAAAACTTGTTGTTGTTTGCCTGTGATTAAAATATCAACACTAGGAGTAATGGAACTTATCTTCACTCTTAAGTCCTCTTCAACACTTATTCTGCTTCTATGTTTATTTTTTATGTACAATAGTTCAGAAAATTCACTCTCACACAAGTAACTCGTAACAAATGGCATCAAAAATAGCAGAGATTGTCTGAAGATCAAAGTGTACTCGGTTTTACATCCGATCCAGAAGTTAATTAAAGATTTCTCTTTAAAATAATCTTTCATGGAACTATCTTCTGTAAGATCGATAAAACTTTCTTTTAGTTCCAATTCATTTGGTGAGGTTCCCGAAAATGGTTTTCTGATCCAGTCCACTTTTGAATAGTCTTCAGAGAAATACTTCTTAAAGCTTTTTTGAAGGCATTCCAAATGAACAATGATATCTTCAACCACATCTGGTTTTGGAGATATTTCAATTTCTTCAAAAAATGATGATAGAGTGGAAAATGCAAATAAATTCTCCTCCTGTAATTGTGAACAAAACAGGACCAATTTTCTCTTGAAGGAGTTTATTTTGTCACTGGCTGTGAAGGCTGTTGTGTTTGGTCCCTGAAGTCGCAAGTTCAGTGTGTTGAGTTTGTCAAAAATGTTGGCTAGATAAGCCAATCTTGACAGCTATTCTTCATCAGCAAACATTTTTTTCATGTCATGATTTTTTTTCACTTAAAAATATAAACGCACTCACGCGTACCACCTGAAACGTTCCCGCGTACCACCGGTTGGGAACCTCTGCCTTAGAGAGTAAACCTGCTAACTCACAAGGAAATTTTACAGGAGAGAGCAAAAACAAACAATTTAATATTGATCTTATGGAAAATAATATTTTTCACATTTATTTTTCTACAACTTACTATCGTAATTTTAAGTAGCAGTTTTACTTGGACGATGCTGCATCTCTTTTTCTTTCGAACGGTATTAATATGTCACATATGATAAAAAATGGAGTTAGCAGTTTTACACTCTAAGCCAACGATATGCAAACCCGGTTTATTTTTTTGATCGAACGCGATATAATTGAAAGTAAACTTTTATAAATAGATCACATTTTTTCCTGAAAAAAGGTTAAAAAATATATTGTTAGTAGAATTGATTTTTCCAGAAATGATAAAAAAAAAATCGTTTTGAATTTTCACTGCTTGGAATTAGAACTCTTTTGTTGGAGTTTCGTTTAAAAATACAATTTATGTGGAATTAAATAGCTGAAAATGGGACTGCTATTCTGAATAGCCCCATTAAATGTTATTTGATTGCAGACTTATTTTCTTTTTATAATAGAAATGGATTGAGGGTTGAGGCTGAAGTCGGCGGGGATGCTGTACGTGTCTATTGGATTTAAAGGATTATTAATGGATAGGGGCATGAAGATTGATGCAGGTTGTGCTGTGCTGCTGCAGTCGTTTAGGGATGATGGGTGATTCTATTTAACTACTCGGGGCTGGATATATTTGCATGGTCCATTTACATAGGGGCTACAGGTGGAATTTGTGTTTCCGAGAGTAGCAGAGTTGTTGATTCATATAGTTAAATCAAACATGTTGTCCTCTCCTTGATTCAAATAAACATATACATATACATATATATATATATATATATATATATATATATATATATATACATCATTTTTTCTTAGAAACTATAGTTTCTAAGATTTGACTTTCATTATCAGTCTTTTTGATAATAAATATATCACCTGTTATTTCTCATGGGTTTAAATACCCGATTGGATTTAAGAAAATACGTTTTCTCATATCAGTAAGCAGGTCACTCAACAAAGTGGACATTCGTTTGTTGAGTGATCTGATTACTGTTACGAAAAACGAATTTACACAATCCATTCGGGTATATGAACCCATGAGAAATAATAGATGAAATATTTCTAATTAAAAAGAGTGATGATGATGGTCAGACTTTCCAAACTATGGTATCTCAAAAAATAAATGATATAGATAATCGTTATATATACTATATGAACCGCGATTGGAATTAGGTGTACACGCCTTTGGAATTACGTGAAATTATTTTGGAATTTATTAGATCTTCATCTATTGTCTTCTACTTAGAAATGAAAGTGGAAGTGGAAGTAGGTGTAGACGATATTATGTCGCGGTTCACCCCTCGGCATATTGTATATGCTTATTTACATTTAGCAGAGGACAACCCTTTTGATTTCTCTTTATGCTACAGGTGGAATTTATTCTAATTCTCGGCTGCTGTCATCCGACAGCGGTGACCCAAGTAGCCATAGCCACCGTTGTTTTACTTCCAAAGTTTATTGTGCACGTTGGAAAGTGGTGGATTATGCGTTGTGGTAGGCTGGTTCGAATGCGGACGTCCTCAATTGCCTCAGGAGAGCTCTGTTTATTTGTGTATACTTTATTTCTCCTCCACAGCCCGAGAGAGATGAACAAACGATGCACTCAGCTCCAGAGCAGGAAATTGAACTGCTGCCCTCCCGAAGGGCTTATTCTCGATTCGTGCTAGGACACAACACACACGCACCTCAACTACCAATTAAATTTCCAGTTTGAATACCTTTCTCTTTGCCTTATCTTTACGTCTCTCTGTCTGCTTTATCACAGAGGATCGGTTTTCTTAGAAATCTTCATTGTCATTGAACGACCTCCATGAATTAACTTTAATTTTTATTAATTCCTATATAATGACTAGAAAGAAATTCTTCTACGATTTCTTTTGCAGCACACACACACACATTTTACACATTCGCAGACATAACAAAAAATATATAACAAAACAAAAACAACTTTACCCAAACATTTTCTCGTTGATTATTTATCGACCTCCCTCCCCACAATGTCGTAAATTATACTCCTTTATGAGCGTTGAAAATACATTTCCTTTCTTTGCTTTAATGGTCTACCTTCTTGTTTTAATTCAATAGTGTGACACTTGTATGCAACCTTAGTACGTTCTTTATAATAAACAACCAAACCATTTGTTTTTGTTTTGTGTTTTTTCTTACAAAATATTTAAATTTTCGACAGGTATTTTCACTATGTTTTATTTTTTGATTGCAAGAGTAAGTGATAGAGCTTTGAATATATTCATAGAAATGATCAGAGTTAAAGGTAGTTGTGAAGCTTATAATTTTAAAATACTTCATTTATAACAGATTTTATTTTACATTCCTGATACAGGTAAAAGTTCGACATGAATATAATATAATTAGGTTAGTAGTCAGCTTCTGTCTTTACTCTAAATCCTCAATATCTTTATTGAGTTTACTCGTTGCGATTCTAGTGAAGACATATCAAACATTAACTTAGTTGGTCCCTCATTTAAGAATATTTGCTTCACATGATGTTTAACTAATATGGCTTTAAGAAGCAAGCCGTTGTTTAACATTTTTGTCTACTCCATACTAATGACCATTGACCATAATTCCAAATTTTATTTTTTATTATAATTGAGTGTTCGATCTACAAAAAGATCACGACATCTCAGTAATAGAGGCAAAATTACTTAGGATAATGATAAAATATCGAAATATATTATACATACCAAAACTTCCACTTTTTTATGAAATTTATGAACATACATCGTAATTTATATTAATGATATGATGAAATCCCCCTCTAATTCAGTTCTTTGCTAATTGCACCTTCATGGTGCTCCCTCACTTACTAATTTATTATCACAATAGTGTTACTTCCTCGATCAATATAGTCCTAAAATCTTTCGGAAAATGGGGCTCACAAATTGTAGATAATGGCAACGACTCCCAATATCTAATCTCGTCGATAGAAACTTTATTTCCTTTTGCGTTGTACACTTTGAAGACTTTTGATAATCTTAGATTGAGTGTCAAAAATGAGTTAAACTTCTGTTGCTAAATAAGCCTCAAAATTTTTTAAACATTTCTGGGGATTCATTAAAGACCTGTTCTTAGGACATTGGTTTATCAATATTCCTAAGATGGGAACTTTATTGTGAATCATTCTTCTCCAAAATATGTCATCAAACTTTTGATGTTGCGAACTTTTTGTTTTCATATTGTCACAGAAGTCAAGTAACCTCTAATCCATTTTTAGTTCTTAGCTGGATAGGTTTCTAAGATAATGTGTATAGTTGGCACATTTAATAGATTTTTCATTTCGAGGAAGAGTTACTGGAATATTGCCCATTTATCCTCTTAAATTGAGTTACGAAGTAAACGCCCTGGTTATCATGAAATAATTATATCCTGTTATAACCATATATTTACTAATAAATCCAAATTAATTTAAAAAAAAAAATAACATTCAAGTTGGAGAATGAAGCTCTCTCATCCACCTGTGATTCTAAAAAAATTCTGAACACGCCCCTGTATATACCCTTCATTATACTAATATTGATATCTCTCATGAGCCTGTATTTTTTGTTTTTTATTTTGTAACCACACATGATATTTATCTAATTTTTTTTCTTGATAATTCAGCTTGCATTTCTTCCGGACTAGTTATTGACAGATGATTGATTAGTAAAAATAACATTTCAAATACCAAATGAAAAACCACGAGACGTGATGTTTTACTTCGCCATACAAATCGACACGGGATAACGGTTGCAGAAATAAATGCCGTACCACTGTGTATCGGTTTAGAAATCAAAATAAGAATCTATTTTTTTAAGTATATACAATATGTTTGGCCTAGAAACAGGATATAATTACCAATAAATTTATATTTTTTTAAAAAACCTCCCATTAGACACCTAACATTACCTGCTAAAAGTGTTTATTTTAATTTAAATATATGTAGTATGACTACTTGTGGGAGTGTCTCTGGCAGCGATATTTCCCACGAAATGTAAGCCTCATATCAACAGTAATAGTAGATTTTGACCAAGACATATAGATAATACATAAATATGTACATTGTACATAATATATAGCCAAGTATGACGATTCTGTAGCTTTTTCATCTGTCATTCAAACTAATTTTTTTAAACCATCCAAAATATATTTATTGAAAATATTTCATTTAACTACATATGTACTTGAATTTTCCTGAATTTTAATTAAAAAGAAGGAAGAATTAGAATTAGAGGTGGGTACACTCTCCGTTAAAGACTTCGAAAGCTCAAAAAGCACGACTGTGGCTTTAAAATAAGATTTTCAATAACATGTTTATAGAATGTAAGTAATATTAAATTATTTTAAATGAGATTGAAATTTAAAAAACTTTCTTCCTACTCCTAATAGGTAGGTAAGATAATTTCATTTTTAAAGTTTTGTTATATAGTGAAACGGGAACCTATTAGTTCCTATACAATTATACATTATACAATGTATGTCTGTCCATTTGTCCATTTGTCCGACTGTCAGAGTACCTACTGTATATCGGGAGCTAAATATAATACATAGTTGAAATTTACAAGTTATATCAATTTATTTTATATGAAATCAAAAATCGTATTAAAATTATAATCGAATTATTTATTATTTTAGGGAGAATCGAATTTTGTGTGGGTTCGAAAATAAAATTTATTTTCTTTTATTATGTTGTATGAAGTATTCCTGAAAAGTTCTCATTAAATAAAATTAAGCTTATTATTATCATCATTATTTTAATTCACTTTAAAATAAGAATGTAAGATATAGCCCCGAATCGGTTTATTTTTGTACCTTTCGGTGTTTACAAGTGGCTTCTAAATTAAAATTAAAAAAAATCTAGATTTCCTTATCAACGATGAATAAGAACGAATTTGATATCTCATTATAGAAGTTATAATGCGGACAACCTTTGGCCGGTTTATTTTTTTATTTAAGAGAGATAAGGGGCGTCAATTACATACCTTAGGGGGCGTCCCTAAATTACGTGAGATTATTTTGGCGATTTTTTGACCCCCCCCCCACTTCCTTGGTGAGATGTCGGGAGATTTGACTCGGACCCCCCTAATCTCACGTGAGATTTTTGAAAATGCGTATTTTTAGTGTAAATACCTTAATCTGTGCTTGATTGGGTTGGATTTATTTAATAAACATAATTTGCTTAATTATTTTTATTTATTATTATTACTAACCCAGTTTTCTCGGAATTTTTACACTGTTTCTTGCGGAAAAAAATACGTGATATTTTCCGAGACACTCCCCCCTCCCCTAAACGTCTCACATAATTTATGGACTCTCCCTTATATTGTGAATACAGCCCTGGTGACAAATATAAATATATAAATAAAATCAACTTGCCTCTTTCAAATTATATAAATGCTAAGTGTCATTTTCTTGATTTGTGGTAAAAAACAAATCTCTTTTATTTCCTATCCAAATTCATACATATAAATTCTACTCAGCGGTTTCTAATTATCTTGAAAGCTGTGATTGATATTGATGGAAATAAAAAAAATAAAAAATTGTTCGTAGCAGGGATGTTGTTATTGTCGGTGGTGAAGGTTGTTTGGTTTATTTGATGAAATCATCAATGGCTCAGTGGGGTTTCATCTGTAATTTCCTGAGGGTTGAACCCATACGAATGATTCAGCCCTTTCTTTTATACTCCTGAATAGTAGACCCTTCAAAACAGAATATTAATTTATAGCTAACTTTCTATATTTAGCTCCTAAATTGAATGTTTCTATTCTATTCTTTCTCCTTCAATACAAATTAAGATGTTTTGAAGCACTTCTCTGACTTCTCCGAGGAGATTTCAATTAATTATTTTTAGATTCGACTTTATTTTTTAGTTTCAAATCTTTGAGGATTTAATAAAGAGAGAAAGAATAAAATGATGTGGATACCCACATGATTTTTCTATACCCCATTACTATACAACGAACTGTATAGTTATAAATTAAATAATTCAAATAGTTATTAAAATTATTGTTTTATTATATTTGTGACAAAACCAACCCTTCAATTTAACGAAAAATTTAAATCAAGTCACTTAAGTTCTGGAAGAAATTTAATAAATAACAAATTGGGTTTTCAACATCTTTCCTTGAAAAAAATATGGAACATTTAACAATATATGATGAGATAAGAACAATTTCTCATAGATCCATCACCTTGGTCAACAAGATAGATAATACACATAAGAAGATAGCAAATTTCTCAAATAGAATTTATTATTTGAATAAATGTAAGGAATATAATTATTTTCCAAATCATGTAAACCATCTGTTCAAGAATTTAGATACTCTAGCTATAATGAATTCCAAATTAACACACAAAATAGATATGCATGTTAATAAATTCAAGAGCGACATCATAAATATAGAGATCAAAAATGCTTACCAAATGATCAACCAATTTAAACAAAATCTGAATAAAGATTATGAAATTTTGAAACATGAATTACCTATACCGTTATTCCATCAAGCAATTGCTATAATAAACCAGAAAAATAGATACTATTATATTAATGCCAAAAATAAGATAAACAAAAAGCTAGACAAGTCAATCCAGATCAATGAAGAGATTAATGTGGAGGATGATTATTTGATCAACTTATCAGATATTGAGATTCCAGAAGAAATAAAATTAATATTAAGATTGGGTCCAAAATTTTCACTTAATTTAAATAAAAACAAAGAAAAAGACATTATCAATCTAATATCAGAAATTGAATGTCAATTAAAATATAGTAACAAGCCTAGTAAAGAAAAAAGATAATTAGAAATAAACTAAATAATATTATACAGAATTATTTATATAAAATTAAAAATAAAAAAAATATTAAAAATGATTATCTTATAAAAGCTGCAATGAAGACATTTGAATTCAAGAAAATAAACAAAAGAAAAATTATATTTTTACAAAGTGATAAGTCGAACATTAGTATCGTCATGAATAAATCAGAATATGATGAGAAAATGAATAATATTTTATCGGATGAAAATACATATAAAGTAGTGAAAAAAGATCCAACTTCAAAAGTTGAGAAATGTATAAATAAATTTGCAGTAGAGGCTCACAAAAGTGATAATATTGGAAAAGATGAATTAAAAAAGATTAAAATTTCGCCCTTTCATTCATCGCTAGGTAGTTGTTATGGTTTAGTGAAAGTTCACAAACCTGAGAGACCCTTAAGATTAATAGTCTCCAATCTTAATGGCCCACAAAATAATTTGGAAAGATACATTGCTAATATCTTAAAAAATATAATCTCAAGTGAGGTCAGAGTAAAAAACTCATACATGGTTGTAGATATAATACAAGAAATAACGATACAGCATGATGAGACTTTGATTTCATTTGATGTACGAAACCTATTTCCAAGTATTCCGGTTGATCTTGTTTATAGGATCATGAAAGAAAGATGGAGTGAGATTGAGAAATATACATATCTGACGGAAAAGCAGTTCATTGAAGCTATAGGTCTGTGTCTCGACAATTGTTTTTTCAGACATGATAATAACATTTACAAACAATTAAAAGGAGTTCCAATAGGAGGATGTCTCAGTCCCATTATTGCGGACTTAGTGATGGATGAAATATATGTTGAGGTAATAAAACCAATGAAGTTGAAACTATTTATACAATATGTTGATGATAGCCTGGCTATTGTTAAGAAGAACAGCGTAGACCTTTGTATAGAGGCGCTTAATAGTTTCAATGATAATTTAGTCTTCACATATGAAAAAGAAATAAACAATAACATCAGTTTTTTGGATATTAAAATTGTCAGAGTTGAGGAACGGTTGAGGACGGACCTGTATGTGAAAGATTCAAAAACAAATAGAATGTTGAACTTTAAATCAATACAGCCACTTCAGCATAAGATTAGTTTAATATATGGAGAAATAGGTAGATTGGATAGAATATGTGATGAGAGCTACAGAGACATAAGATTGATTGATTTGCAAAAGAAATGTGAAAGCAATGGATATTCGAAACAATTTTTCAATAAAGTTCTAACTAAATATAGAAAAAATAAATTAGTAACGGAAGTGATTAAAAAAGAAGATAAAATTATTAAAGGCTCCATCCCATATATTCATGATTTATCTGCGAAAATCTTGAGAATTCTGAATAATAATGACATAAAATTAGTACACAGTGTTGGCAGGCCACTCATGAACATATTCAATAATAAGACTCATCTTGAAAAACTTGATAAAATGGGGGTTATTTATGAGATGGTCTGTGATACATGTAAAAAAGATAAAAAAACACACAAATATATAGGTGAGACTTCAAGACATTTGAGACAAAGAATTAAAGAACATATTTCATCGATTAATGGAAACAAATTGGTCTCCGCGTTATCCATTCATGCTATTGACAACGAACATAGTTTCGATTTTGAAGGAGTAAAGATACTAGATTATGAGAAAAATTGGACCAATAGGAAAATAAAAGAGTCTCTTTATATATTGAAGGATATCGATAATTGTGTAAATTTCAAAATGGATTCGGAAAACATATCAGAATGCTACAGTCTCATTGTGTCATTGTTGTGAGAGTATTGATTTGATTTAGTATGTTGATTAAACAGGTATTGATTTTATAAGAAAAATGTAATAGGGAGATGTAGTATTTTGATATTCCATAAATAAAAAATAAAGAATGAATTAACTTATAATGTGTTTCTAAAATGGATTATTTATAATGGGTTTTTTAATTGTATAATAATTGACTATGCAATGAGATAATTAGAAAAAAATAAAATTGAAAATAATATTTAATATAATCATTAATTCAAAATAGTTTCTAGTTCAGTGATAAACGTTTTTATAAATTGTTGCTATATATATGTATGTGTGTGATTGTAATGAATTGTGTGATGTATCTATATTGAAGATTTAAGAATGAATGTTTCATGTGAAATGACAAATTCCGGTTCTTGAACGAGATGTATGTATGATTTCAAATTATTGTAAAAAAATTTTGTGTTATATAATTCTCTATAAAAAGAAAAAAATGTAAATAAATGTTTCATTTCAATTTTAGAACTACTGAGGATGGTCGACCAGTGGTGACCGAAACTGTATAGTTATCAATTAAATAATTCAAATAGTTATTAAAATTATTGTTTTATTATATTTGTGACAAAACCAACCCTTCAATTTAACGAAAAATCTACAACGAAAGTTTATATCTGTATTAATGATAATAATGGATTGGTAAAAAAATTCCGCCCGGGGGGTAGTGAAGTATTGGAATTCCTGGAGGTTTTTTTTTGCTCCTTGTTTAGATGTCTGAAAAATGAAGAAAAATAATTTTCAACCAAGGTTTTTTTCTGTTCTATGACTCTGTGTCTGTGTATCTAGATTCTGATACACACAAAAACAAAACTTCGTAAAAATTTCGTTCTGGTATCAGAATGTTTCTATTTTCAAGAACTTTCGATTCAAAAATGCAGAAAGTATCATTTTTTGAATTATTTTAAAGCGTTTATAGGCGTAAATAAACCTATGCTTTTAATTTATAAAATTAAATTAGGTAATTATGTATTTTAAAAACCCACTAATAAATAGGACATTACAAATATTATTCACACAAAGAAACAAAGAGGTTGTCCTCTGCTTGATGCATCTCTATGTGAATCAACAACTCTGCTACTCTCGGCAAAACAAAAACTTTTCAACAAATATTATTATCTACTAAAATTATGAAATTAATTACAAGTTGATTAATTAAATAAAAATATTTATTGAATAATTTAATTTAATTTATTTTTATGATCAGCTGTAACGGGAGAGCGTACCATGTTATTAAAATCATTATTTCCTTCAATTTTTTGTTTTTAATTTCTTAAAATCTGAAAAAATAAACCCCAAATTTACGTAAACCTATTTCAACTAGATGCCTATCAGGATTACTTGAGATGGAAAAATATGCAAAGCAGATTTTTCTAGACCATTACTTACTACAGTAAAAACAAAAACAAAGTTCAACTATTCGTTTTTTCTCTTTTTTTATTGAGACAATTTCGGCTATAACTGAGGAAAATACACACTTAAATTTGAAGGATTTCTTTCCCCTTTGAATGCGTAAATAAGTTAATGTTTTATTAATGACTTTTCGAGTGAAATGGAATTGGAAAAATGTTTGTTTGGTCCGTTGATTAGTAACATTTTGTACTTGACGTCACTCGGTTTGCGGCTTCTACAAGATGAATTGGATGTCGAGTGGCTTGCTATGTGTTCGGTGTCAGAGGTGGCCAAAATACTTTCGAAAGTAACGAAAGACAAAATACTGACATACATTAATTTAATATATTTCAAATATAAAATATTTTTATAAAAGCAACAAAATACGTATTTTTGAAATACTTTTTGAAATACAAAATACTTTTTATAAATAACATTTAAAAATGACCGATCCAATACTTTATCTGCTTCGTATTGGATAAAGTAAAAATGCGGTCTGGCTTGCCCCTTTTTATGCAGGGTAGTCTTAACTAATCTGCCAATTCAGTTGTCTAACTAGCGGGGGCTTCCATTATACGAGCTGTGGCTATTAAAGGCCGACTGATGTTGCTACTGGCAAACAGCTAACGTGCCGCGACAGGTTTGAACATGATTGTGTCTGGTGATGCTTCCCCCACCCTCTGCTCGCTAGACAAGCCTGTGTCTGTTGTCTGTAACAATCGTCCGCAGTAGTCTCTGCGACAACGACTCGTCGGAATAATGCCAACTGGTCAGATGGAGCAACGTTTGTAAAAAAATACCTTGACATATGAAAAAAGAGGGGCTCCAACAGTGGCTTGATATGTGTTTGCTGTCGAAGGCGGCCTTTACAGCTAGTTGTATATACCAGTGGTTCTTAACCTATAGGTCGCAAAGCATATTCTTTGGGTCGTGCAGTGTCGTTAACCAAATATTTTATCTATTATCTTTATTCTCAATAAATTTAAAAACATATTTTATTTATTCAATACTATTAAAAATGAAAATATTAAAAACATCTACTTTTTCATTAAATTTTCCTTGGGTTTATCTTAATTAAAAAAATATATATAATATATGAGTTAAAAAAAGCTCATCATTGTAAAATTGAAGAAATTTTATAAGTATGATCTACAAAAAGTAATTTTTTTTTTTTGGGGGGGGGTCTCGACATGAACATATTTCTCAAATTTGGGTCGCGGTCTTAAAAAGGTTAAGAACCACTGGTATATACAATTAATAATGCAATTGTTTTTCTTTTTTTTAATTCCATTGATAAAAGGAGAAATTGTCCCGAAATGTTTGGGATTTTAATAATCGTTTGAAGAGAGTTTGAGATATGTATTTTTTTTAAATATACATATATATTAGTATAAATAAATGTTTATTTTTGCATAAGCAGAGGACAAACTCAATGCTTTTTCTTTACTAAAAGTATTGGAAAAAGGTATTTCCAATACTTGTATTCCTCCCAGATCTGTTTGTGTTCCCCTTGGGTTCTCGGAGCGAGAGCCCAGGTTCGAATCTCGGGGACGGCCACCCGAAGTTCCCCGAGGATTGCCGAGCGTAGCCGAAGGGCCCCTCCCACGCCGTGGCCCAAGCCCTGCCGCGGCGCGGCTCTCATTCGTGCCGAGACTCCGCAGACAAAGTCTCGCTGTTCGTTTCCCGTTTGTGAGTGTGACTTTTGGATGCTTGTGACAGTGTGTGTGTGAAACGTGCTCTCGGCCTCTGGTGTGTCAATTCATGTCGCCCATTGCACTGTGTTAAGTTTGCCCAGGGGTCTTTCCCCCCATTTGCTCTGCTCACCCAAATTTGCCTAGCCGGGAGTTTTTTCGACGGCAGCTTGAATAAGAACCCCGTTTCAAACTGGATGCGAAAACACCCAACGAAACCAAAAATGAAAGGTAAAATCAACGCTTCGAAACTTTGAAATTTTATTTATAGAAAAATCTGCTGAAGAATCCGCCACGATTCAGCAAAACATTACAATTTGTTGTTTACCATAAAACTCACTTAATTATAATAAAAAATCTTCATCCATACTACTATATACATTATATGTTCTTGAGAATTTGGATAATAACAATTCTGTAATTTATAATATGACATAGTTTCTTTATCATCTTTATTAACGCATCATTAGCTCTCTTCGAATCAATCCATCAGAATGTAAGAATGTACAATTTGTTGTTGTTATTATAAAAGGTTTGAATGAATGAAATTAATCCATTTTCCTTAAAAAAAGTCATTTTAAAATAAAAAGACGAGAAGAAATAAGGCCAGAGGAATGATTTTTGTTTTAGAAAATTGTATATATATCTATCATTTAAGGAAAATTTTTATAACAACATGAACCATATATAAATATAAACATATACAGTTGTATTACTTTTGTGATGAAGTATATAAATGTTGTCATATATCAGTAATTACAGTAATGTTTTTGTCCACAATCACACAATCTCAAGAACATTATAATATAATTATTGTTCCTCATAATAAAATTCATTTTTTGTTTTATAAAAAGAAAAAAAAATATTTGAAAGTTTCCAAACGCCTCTCTATAGTCAGTCCAAACCTTTCGAGAAATTCCTTTCGTTGGCAACCGTTCGTTCAAGTTCCCGGTGTCAAAATTCCTCAATGACAGACAAGTCTGCCCGTATGTCAACATGTTTTCCAATACACCCTTTTATTTTTTTTCTTATCCAATCACAAAATAAAATGTTTTTTAACAAGCGTAGTAGAATTTCAAAAAGAATAAAGAAAAAATATTTCTTCTGCTTGATGAAAATAATAAACATAATTGGAAATCCATCAAACAGGATAATAATAATACATATATTTTCTATTTCTATAATTTTTCTAATCCGGAAATTCTTAATAAATATAATAATTTAGATAAAATTATCATTTTAGAAATTATGAAAAATTTTAATAAATCAAACTCACACAAAATTTCAAGATTTTCTGCAAACAAATTATTTTTTCATAAATATTAGGTATTTTATTATTTTAAGAACATATTTATTTCCAATGATATTTGTAAGTTTCAATCAAAATTTTCTAAAATATTTATATTAGGTATCTCTTGATAAAGAGAAAAATTTTCCAAAACGTTAATAATTAATTAAACTAATTTTTAGTTATTAAAAAATATTATTTTTAAGCATAAAATATACTAAAGAGCTTTTGGGTCCAGGCACGTTAAAAATTCGCATGAAGCTAAAAGAAATTTTTATTTTTGACAAGACTTGGTTCGATCACATATGTGTACCGCATTTTGTGTATAACTCCTAATTGACTGAAGATGGCCAAATAAAATTTGAGGCCAGAAACGTCTCATTAAAGGTGTTTTATTGAACCCAGTGATTCCATCTTTGGCTGATACCTCCTCCTTCATCTAGTATACTAAAGAGTATTTATTAAAAATATATATGATTATTCCATTTTTGAAGGTTTATTTTTGAAGGATTTTCTTGTTTTATCTTCAGTTAAATTAAAAATATTATAAAATTTAAATTTAAATTTAAAAATATAAATTATTAGGTAGGATTCACAATTAAAAGACAAATTGCTTGTGAGAAAGACTATGTACGATATATTTCGAGTTACGAGCCCATCTTCAGGAGTTCACAAAGAAATTTCACAAAATAATTAAAATTAAAATTTTTAAATATAAATTACGAGGTAGGATTCACAAATAAAAGACAAATTGCTTGTGAGCAAGACTCTATATTTCACCTAGAACCTACACCATTCTCCCTGAACAAAAAAAAATATTATACATTGATTTTTATGTCAACATTAAGTCATATTGAGTATGATACGAATGGAGGCTATCCTAATTATACTTAAGATAAAGGTAAAGCCTTCCAAACGAGTCTCAAATACATTTTTATAAATATGTGTGTGCTATATGTAAATTCTTATACATCAAGCACACCCTTTTTGAGTTATTCTAATCATAAAATATTTTAATATTTTCGTGATTATTTTGTTGAATTCTTCTATTCAGAGAAATTCCATGTGATTGAATGAATCATCATTAATTTTAATGATACTTCCTTTTTATTTTATTTATTTTATTTATTTACTTGCTGATTTCAAAGATTTCTCGTGATTTTTCTATAATAAATGGAAATATTGTCAAATAAGAAATCTAATCAATCATTTTCCTTTTAATATCACGTAAATCACTGATTTATTTTTAAATATTACTTAAGCTCTTTACTTAAGAATAATTTTTAGTTTTAGTTAATTGCAAATCGAAGGTCATTGTATTATGGAATTTCTTTTTAATTTTGCATTTTTTTATTGTAATAGAAATATATTATCATAATTTTAATTATATAAGAACCTGGTGGGAGGCAGGGACATCGTTTGCATATGATGACATCTTAGAAAATAAATTTTCAATTAAAAAATTGAAGTATTATTACATCGATGATAGAGTTGTTAATCTGTAGAATATTTTCCACTGAAATCACCCTTTACATATTCTCGCGAGAATACGCGCATCTCATTCAAATTGTCTAATTCAGATGATATGGTTTTAGTCGAAACTTTACCCTTGATAAATTTTAATATTATAATATAGATAGAGAATGAAATAAATATTTTTTCGGGGTATTCCATCCAAATTAATATTTTGGTCTCATTAACACGATGTTTCGATGATTTCAAGTATATGTGATCGGAAATTCATTTCATGTACCCATTTAAATATGAATACGTATATCACCAGTCTTAAGATCCGCATCCGCAGGGAACTTCAACTTGGACCTATTCCTTGAAATTCATTTCTATTCTTCATCTTTTCACGAAGCAATGATATACCCAGGACGAAAAGGGTGGCACATTCTTACATTAATCATTCCAAAAACTAAAACTGCATAAAAATAAATTTAATCAATTTTCTATTTACGTCATAGCATATATGACGAGGAGATAAAAAACATTTTTTATACAAATAACATTATGACAGAAATGGGCTTAATGTAGGGTAACCGATTTCCACGGAAACATCCAGGTATTATACACCCTTTACTTACTAATTTATTTAGCTATAATACTATTTTAGCTTATAAAATTATTTTCACACACACACAGACAAAGCGTGATTGATACTGGCTAAAATGGATAACATCCAAGGCCAAAAACATGTTTATCTTTGAGATTTGGCGAAATTAAATTATTGTAATTTAAATAAAAATTTAATTGACATATTAATTGTTATTTTGGACTATAAATTTGATTTATTTTTTAATAAGAAAGAAAATCACTGATTTTATTATCAATTAATTTAAATTTTCGAATATGTCGGCCATAGGTGAACTAACCCGGAAACCCGTCTAGATCCTCTCTTTGACTACCCAAGTCTGAATTTCAGATTGTTGTTTATCAGGAATTTATTCCATTGACGTATTTTTTACATTAACGATAACGATTATATATATAATATATATAGTAGGTATTATATAAAATTATATTTTATTATTTTGTTTTATTCTATTTGTCTCTTAGAATATCTTAAAACGAATACCATTTTCAATTAATACCATATCATGTCAGACCATTTTGATATTTGTGATCTTTAAAATTTTTAATCAAACTAACGCGATCCTTATAAATTATAGAAGCTTAATAAATGTCCAGCACCCTGTATGAAGATTTTCTACTTAATATAAGATTAATAAAATTCTATTTTCATATGAAATTATTATATATAAAAAAAATATTTATTTATTATCATTAATGAAATTTTTACTTTGTCATCCCTTCAATACATTATCTTATATGTAGGTATATAAACTGATAAAATAACTAAAATTAACAACAATAATAATAATCTTGATATTAAAAATATTAATTTATGGAAAGAATTTATATAAAAATATCACTTTTTATATCTGATATTTTTAAATAACATAACGGTATAGGTATTTATGTACCAATTTAGTCAATTTGAATGTTTAAATGAGCTATCATTAAGAAAATAAAAAAATTTCAATTTCAATATAATTAATGCAAATTTTATCTTTTTCTTTTATATAATTTTATATTTCTATAAAAAATATATAAAATTTTTGAAAAAACACTTTTAATTTATACCACACATCTTGATTGTTTTCAAGTGAGGGTGAGCACCTCAAAATAATTGCCTGGCTCTTACAATTATGAGGTTATGTTCTTAAAAATCTGAAAATTTAACTTATTTAAAAATACAAAAATTTAAAATTTCACTTGTATTATTGTAATTGACAGAAATATAAAAATTTTTGATATGTGATCACTTGTTACCCCAGCCTCCCTTTCAAATATTAAAATGAAATAAAAAAAAATCAATTTTTTTTTCCCAATAGTTCGCAGGATGAAATGATGATGGGCTAACCCCCGAAATATATCGAATTCAAAACTCAATTTTGTTTTATTTCTTTTGTTGTGAAACCTACCTCGTATCTTACTCAAGTTTTATTACAAAATCTATCAGCTCTTAATCTCAATATAAAATATCTAAACATAAAATTTCGTTTTGATTCCTTATTTGATTTTTGAGATAAAGCGCATACAAAATTTACTAACAATCACTCACTTAGGTTCTAAAATACCTTTAGACAAAATAATTAATATCTTTTAAAATAAACATTTTTCGATATCCATTATGTTATGTTTTAATGTAGACTGAAACGCCTTGAATTTGCTCAATTTTTTTTAAAATACATTGAGCCTTTTTTGAGAAATATCGAAACTAAGAAGCTAAAAAACACTTTTTTCATGATTACAATACTTCGCCAAAATTTTCGTAAAATTTTTAACAATATAACTGAGTTAGGTGAGTAGCCAACTGGCAAATTGACCTGGATCCTACAATTGGTTTTATTTTCTCAAAAATCTGAAACTACACAAATTTTAACTCATTTATACAATTATATCATTTCAACATTATTTACTATTGTAATTGATAGATATTCAAACATAAGTGTTATTAGAATAAATGAAATAACTGAGTTTACCGATCTTAGTTCTTTAGAAAACTATCTTCATTCGTTTATTTTATTCACACGATAAATTAACACCTGAGAACAACTCCGGAAATAGAGAGCCCGAGACAATAGTATAACCAACCATATAGACAATTTCATTCATATTACTATCAGAAACCTAGTCACAACAAGATAAAAAAAAGACTTCCGTCTTCTTGAGCAGTTAAAAATTCCTATTATTGTTATGTTGGTAAAGTTGAAGAATCTCATTTCATATCTATTGGTTCTTTCATTTAAAAAATAAAAACAAAACCATTTAAAATTTTTTTGAAAATTTAATAAAATTATCTCAATAAACTAACTATACTTAAAAATAAAAAATTGGATCACATATTAGTCACAACCTCAAATTTCAAAATTTCAAAATCATAAATATTGGTCCACCTATTTAGTTAGGAAATTGTGATCTTTATTTTTCAAACTTTTAGCATTTTAATTTAATTTGCTTTAAATTATAAATAATGGGCTCTAGCTGGTCTCCGACATCCTTTATTTGGAAAAAAATTGAAACCAATACTTCAAAATCTGTATTGAAAATTCGTTCCCTATTGGGGACCAACCTTTATTTATAAAGAGACCTTCACATATATATAGTATTATAATAACATAACACAGCTAAACTAGACCACCTGCCGCTTTGTAAAACGCGAATTGATATAGGTACAATTCGGCTAAATATATTTTAGATTTTTTAAAACACGTTCATTTTGAAAATTAGCTAGCCGCTTTGGGAATTGGCTAAATTATTAATCGGGTTTCGATAAATATACACATGGTATTTCGATCTTAATTATTATCGTAGTCAAAAACAAGGGAGTGAACATTTTTTTTTTTTTTTATTTTAAACAATGCGAATCATTTGAAAAACAAGTTAGTTAAAATGAGAATACTTAGTTTTTTATATGAAAAGTATTCCAGAAATACAAAACGAAATGTCGTGTATTCTGAAAATTATATTATATTTCTATGTGGATAAGATTAATTAATTAATTTTTTATCTTGAATTTCACATTGATAATTACAGAATAAATCAAAAATTATACTAAAATTAAACCTAAAAAAAATCTATGCAATTATAGTCTCTATTTTTATTTTGGATTTTACTTTTCATTTTCATTATTTTTAAGTTTTTTTTTAGATTTCCCTTACATTGTATTTGAAATTAACAAAAGTATAACATTTTATTTTATTCAACTGATTTATCTCAAATTCGTCTATAAAAATGATAACCAATCAAAGTTAGATTCTAACAAGTCTATGACTTGGTTGATTTATAGCGTCTTCATTGATTAAACTTCTATCTATTATCTCTTTTGTTTTTAACTAGCAAGTATTAATAATCTTTTATTTAATATTGATAATATAATTTATTATTACTATTAATGTATTTCTAACCTACTCAGCACTCCATTTCCATGGAAGAACAAACAACGGCTATATCAAATAAAAATGTATCCATGTAATATTCTTGTCTTAAGAATGATAACGTTAACATTGATTAAAATTAGCCAACTTCTGCTTCCGGTAATCCGACCTTGAGGGTAGATGTGATATCACAAAAATTATGTCGATTTAAATATTGACAACATATACAGTTTAGAAATTAAGATTATATTAAAAAAAACGATACAATATCATATGTCCGTCTGTCAGCATTTTAGCTCGTACACTAAATAAGATACCAACATGAAACGTAGAATTAATATGTAATCATTATCCCCGAATCAAAAAAATCTATTAAAATTTTATTAATATATTTTAAATTATTTAATAGTATAGGAACCGTAAGTCAAGGTTAATCCTTGAAGTTTTATCATTTTTTTCAATACGTCAATTATACTGATTAACTATAATAATAATCATAAACTTCAGTAGGTATCTAGTTGAATATCTTGATTTATGTCAGCTTTTTTTATTTATCTCAACTAGTACTTAAATACCTTAAATTAATAATTTTTTATTAGAAATCTATGTTGTAGGTATATGTATAGTATTTTTTTTAATTTTTAAAAAGACTAATAATTAATATTTTTCAATTTTTTTATATATTTTCTAAATAATCTAATAAAATTTTCAGATAAAATCCCACCCTTTATTTCATAGCCTCGGACACAAAGAAAAATTAAGTTGAGTTAAATTCTTCAACAGCTCGAACTCTTCACTTCGACCATCCCGGCCCTAGGCTAGAGATCTGTTTTAAAAAAAATGGAATACAAAAAATCCACATAATTGTAATGTGTATGATTTTTTTAAGTTGTTCATCACCCTTGAAATCAATCACAGAATTTTTTTTAATAATAAAAATTACAAATTACAATTACTTAATTACAAAATTTTCAAATTCTAAAAAACACCAACATTTTAATAAAAATATTAAAAGTAATTCAAAAACCGCGGCAATACTTTTTGAGCTGTTGATGATACTCTGAATTTCTGTACAATCCTCTAATCGGTCATCCGGTCAAAGAACCAACGTGGCAAATATTGTTCAACTTCCAAGGTTGAATGGGACCAGTGCTTTCAACATGACAAGGCCGAAATAATTTATTATAAAACAATTCTCTTAATCCAATAATATTTTGCAAACAGTAAATTATAGTCTCGCTAATTTATCATTTGGCTATCAAACTAGGCTAACCTCTACTTCCTGCATCTACTCATAATATTAAATGCCTTTCTGATCCAACTTGCAAACTGCAAAATCCCTTCCAGGTGCCATTTTATTACCTTACAGGTAGCTGAATGTTTCCCTTTTCTTTTCCGATTCTTTTTTTCCCTTTTTCATTTTAAAAGCACAATATCTTCCCTTCACGAGAACATCAGCCCCTATTCTTCGCCCATCCAAATATAAAAAAGAAAAACATCCCTTCCCTCCATTTAGATAGAGCAAGCCATGTGTCCCATAATGTTCTAATATTATAAAATTTATTAAAAAAAAAAAAAACATTTCAATTTTATTCTAGTATTTATAAATTACATTTATTATGTATTGATGAAGCACCTTGCACAATCGATTTTGCAATTAATTCCACGCAGTCATTTCCTTAGTAGGTACTTATATACTATTCATTTTTCATGAAAAATTCATCGAAAAAACAAAATTATTATCCATTGACACAAGTTAATTCAATATTTTTAAACTAGATATTACATAATATAAATATTAAAAAAACATTAATACTAATAATTCTCTAGCTATTGTGTTTGGTATCAATCCAAGTAAACTTTATGGAGTCTCTCAATTTTTATATAATATTAAAATACTTCATTTACCAACTTTTTTCAAAATATCCCAAAAAGGACTGAAATTATTTTGATAAAAAATTAATTGAAACTAGGCTTTTAAAAATGTCGCGAAAATCTTATTGTTTTGTAAGATATAACATTGTATGTAAACAAAATAAATATTTTTTGCTTAATTTTTTTTTTAATAACACAACTTAAAAAACTGCTTAACTATTTCGAAATTAAATCAAGTAATTAAACTACTTACAAAAATGTTATATACAATAGTATACAGTAAACACTATTAAATTGATATTTTAAAAGTTAATAATTATTTTTCTAAAAATTAAGCGTCACATCAAGGTAGGTGCATAGGAAATTGCTTCAAAAATCTTATCTAACTCTTAATCTTAATAAAAATCATCTAAATATTAATTTTTGTTTTAAAATTCTTATTGCTTTTGAGGTAAAATGTACAGAAAATTTAACTACACTCCTACTCGCTTATTTAAAGACAATAAAAAAAAAAACTTTTTTCTTGTTCACTAATAAATGATTTTTCAGGCTTTAACGCCATGTTTTCCATTATTATTATTATTTTTTTTTTTTGAACAAAATATATTTTATAGAGGAATAGGTTCCCATAAATGTTAGATTTTTTGTTTGAATTACTCACTTAAGATTAATTAGCAATATTTTCTTACTAAATATCCGGAGTGCATTTTTGATCATTCTTATTTGCAGATTATTTACTTTTATGAAAAATCTTATCAATTATCAATTCCGTAAAGATTGATTTTCTTATCAGGAAGTGATTCTTAAAACAGACAAGGATTAATCTAAAGGAAAACAAATAATATTCTAGTCGTACATTACAAATCTAGAGATAAAAATACAAAACTCATCATTTGATATATCGTTCTAATTTAAAATATAATAATTCATCTTAAACTAAAGAATGTCCATAATAATTTGATTTGATTAAAACTTAATTAGTAGGAAAACCTAAATTTGTTTAATTAAATCCTGCGAGATTGAAATTTACCCAAAAAATCTCTAATTTATGGGATTCAACTGAAATCATGACCGTAATCCGAGGGTATATAACCCTCTTTCTAAAAATTAAGTAAAAAAATCATTATTAAAATTCTTAAAATTTCTCTTGACTTATGCGTATCATTGGACTTTTCCTACCGCAGCCTTCTATTTGGTATTTCCATTAATACACAATAATTAGAAACAAAAGTGTTTTTATAATGGAAATTTCGTATTGCTGGAAAAATTATATATTTTTAAATTATTTTTTTGGCTTAATGGATTGATCAAAAAAATTTCTAGAGACAAGAGAATGAAAGAAAAGTTTTGAATTCATATTTCATTATTGTTTGATGATTCATTAGTTGATTAATTTAAAAATTTATTTTTTAAAACGCTTTAGGGTAGGCTTTCCGCTGTTACATGTATGGCGTTATATTGCATATCCCTTAGGCGACACGTACTTAATTCCCGGGAATATCAATACATAAAATAAGTATATGTTATAATGAACATATTTTTAAATGTTTAATTTTCAGGAATACTTTATTTGTATGTTTTATTTTTTTCTCGAAAACAAAGGGTTAAAAAGACCAACATTATTTCTAAAAACAAGAGAATGAAAGAAAAGTTTTCAATTCATATTTTATTTTTATTTGATGATTCATTAGTTGATTAGTTCATAAATATTGTACCCAAACGCCTCTAGGGTAAGCTTTATTTTGTTATAACGAAGAAGTTTGGTTGTATATCTCTTAGACTACACCGACTAATTAAAAGGGATAGGTTGTTTGTAAATTTAAAAATTATATTGAACCAATTTTTAACTAATTAATTTTCCCAAATATTAATATTCTTTTTTATTTTTGTTTTTCGAAATTTTTCAAAAATGGCTGAAAAGATTTTGATCAACTTTTTAATTGAAATCAAGGCCTTAATACATTGAAAAATAGAAAATTTCTCCCGAAACGTTTGGTAATTTATTAAACGATTTTAGGTTGTATTTATAAAAAAAACTGTATTTTTGAAATAATAAGTATAATAAAACAACGTAAATATGTTTCTTAAAGGGAAATTTATTCTTTTTATAATGAGAAATTCTCTATACTCTTTTATTTTCCTTTTTATTCATTTAATTTAGCATCTTAACAATTTCAATAACAATATTAAATCTCCAAGAAAATAAGAAAAAATACACTTATTGTAGAAAAGAATGCACAATGAGTGTCGAGTGAAAACAAATAAGCAGTGGAAGAGAGAGGGCGATTTCAAAAGACAGTCAACATTGAATAGATTCCACCTACTGTTTGACAAGTAAGATCAATTAGCCCCTCTCTTTTATTGTTTTCTAAACACTAGTGAAATAAAAAAAAAAAAAAAATCATTCGTGAATAATTCCGTAGGTACTGACCATTTTTCTTTGACATTTCTATAAAAAAGTTTTTTATTTTTTAAAATATTTATAAATAATTTCACAATTTTTTAAAATAAATTTTTATGAATAATTGAAACACCTGTGAGTAAAATTAAAAAAAATAAAATATTTAATAAATGTTTCTGTAGTAGATATATTTTTTCATGTATTACTTAGAGTATATTAATTAAATTAAAAAAATTCACTCTGCCAAATAGAGGTCGCACCTGTGGATATTATTTTCTTGCCATTTTAGAAACAAGCCATAAAATTAATAGAGGATTATGTTTTACCTAGCTCTCTTAATCCTTTGACTTATCCAAGAACCTTTTTTACAATTTGAATTTCAATTATTTCTTCAATTTAGTATACGAGATTTATACTTTTTTTTAAATCTTTATTAAAAGAATCACCTATCCCGATAGCTATTAAGGGGCCGTCCATAAATTACGTCACACGAATTTCAAGATTTTTAGACCCCCTCCCCCTTAGTCATTCTGTCATATTTTCATTGAGCCCGCTGTATTCTGACGTCACATGTACAATGTAATATTGGAAATAGCTTATAATAAATAAATTGCCTCACAAGATTTTAACTCATTCTCTTAAACAAATTAGTCTTTGTTGAAAAAATCATAATAAAATATTTGTAAGAAAACAAATATCTTCAGGGAATGAATGCTTAATTATAAGAAAAATTTTGAAAAAAAAATTGAAATAATAATAATCTGAAATCTAAAAAATATATTTGAAAATTTTTAAAAAATTTTAATTTGACTTTTATGTCATCACAAAAGTCCCCCCCCTGTCACATTTTGTCACAAATCTGAGATACCCCTCCCCTTACTGTGTGACGTATTTATGCTCGGCCCCTAATGACAGATGAGCAGACAAACATAGATTTCCTTTTAAATATTTTAACGTTGAAAAAACGATTTCAATTAATGAAAATTATCATTATTATTAATTAGATCAATTTTTTTTATGAATTGGACTATTATTAATTATTATTTTAAACCATTCTATGATGATGATTTTAAATAAATCGAAAGCTATACAATGCTTTTAAGTTTGGTATAATTTTCGCGACCTCAAATTATTCAAATTATGTTTAAAAGATTTAAGACTATATTTGTTCTTGGGTTCGTATCAGGGCATATCATCATTGTGAATCAGAGGACAACCTTCTGGATTTCATTAATAAATCAACAACTCTCCTACTCTGGGCAATACAAAATTTTTCAATTAAATTTTGTAACTGTTTATTTTATGAAACGAGGTTTAATCAAGTTATTTTGTTTTGGACAGCTCATCTCGCTCGCTGTTCTTTCCACCCCATACTGTTTTATTCTTGTATACATTGCTCTTAAAACAATTAGAATGATCCATTAATGCCTAAATAAGCGCTGGCATCTCGGGTACGGGTAATTGGTTCCTGGGTCGGCTGGCAGGCTGGCCCTGTGGTCTGTTTATGATAAGGCATCCTAGGGAGCCAGGGAGGGTTGCTGCTGAAGACGGGTGGTGTTTCCTAAGAGGTGAAGAGGGGACCTTGCTTGTATCTGGACCGGTTTGCACTTGGACCAGCGCAGCCTCCGGGTCTAACAGGTTTTCTCGAAGCGGCTGCCTCTACTTCACCAACTTCACTTCTCAACTTTTCTGGCTGCATGCACTTGCCACAATAAAACGGACGACGGGCAACTGACTCTTTTGACCTTTCATTCCATATTCTACGCAATTAGAGTTCAATTGCTGTGGCTAGCCATTACAATTTAACAAAAGAAACGAAAGAGAAAGAGAGAAAAAAGACAATGTCCCCCCAGAATTAGATTTAACCCGAGAGACCCGGCCATTCATAATTTCTAATTGTGATTAAAAATAACCTTTGAGGGTTGTTTTTTGAATTATAATTTCAGAAACGAATTGCAAATTATACACAAACCACGTCATTAGGGAACTATGAGATTTCTCGTCTGGAGGTTTTTAGGTTACACAACGGAAGAGTAAATAGAAAATTAATGAAAATTTATACAAATAACGTTTCTATTCCTACCTCTAGTGCTCTCAAGTGTTGACAAATCAAGCCTGTATTGAAATGCATATGTTGAGAGTTGTCCAACATTTAATACTTTAATACGTAAATGTGCAGGAAAATCAACATCCTGACCACCGAAGCCTCAAAGGAAAATGTTTGGTTAGAATAAATCTAATAGTGAGTGTTGAGATTTACATATAATAGTTTCTTCAAATAATATTTAATTTTGTTCATATTCAGCCATATGATCAGGTGTGTATCCCAGATCCGGGTTAGATCTGAAGTCTCTCCCCCCCCCCATGAAAAATAAACGTATGGTATCTATTATCATACACTATCAGATTGGCAGGCGACAATGGTCTCTCCCAATAATACAGCTTCTTGGAGGACAGAACAAAGGATCCTAGAGTATTCCTTAAGTTGAGAACCGCGCATTGTCAATCCTATGATTAAGCTCAAAACAGAGCAAAGCAAAAAAAATCAGGAAATGAGCGTATCATTTAGGAGACAGCGATCATGGTTTTGGCAAATTCAATTAGGATTAGCATTCGAAAAAACATTTTTCATGGAGCCCAAAAAATAATATTTTTTATTCTTATTTCAATATAGATTATCATTAATTGATTTACATTTTTCATATATAAAGAGGAGTTCCTTCTTGAGTCAGTATATATTTTCATTCTGAAAGTATGGTACATTAATACGAAACGTTTATATTATTGTAATACATCTTAAAAATATTTTTACTCTCATTTTTTATTACCGTATTAGCCCAAATAGAAGACGAGGGTTTTTCCCAAGAACTATCATTAAAAAATAAGAGTCGTCTTATGTGTATATTCGGACCTTTCGATCTTAGGGCATTTTCGTACATAATCAGACGACACAGATCAAGGATTAGTAGACAGTAATACTCTTTATAATCGGGGGTCTTAAAAAAATGGATTTTAAAAAATGTTTTTTCGAAAAAAATGGGACCCGTCTTGTATTAGAGCTAATACGATATATTTAATAAAATTCCAAAAATGAAAACTTCTTCCTTATGATCGTCATCTTAAAAACTTCTGAAGCCCGAAATTTAATCAGTTTTGCCACCCGAATAAGATTTTTATAACCTTCCCTTCTTAAGTTATCTTGGCTTTCGAAATCCAACCAGAGGCAGTAAGATAAACATAGAGGCCATACACCCTCACAGAATTTCTCGACGTTTCAGACATTTCTAAACACGAATAAGCATTTTTTTAAAAATAATTTAATGAATTAATCTATGTACCTAGCAATTTCATAATATGTAAATTTTCTGTCTATATTAGTAACGAAATCTACCCTTCATCAAGAAAGAGCTAGGCTAATCTAATGGAAAATTTCATTAATTTTCTTTTTTGTTCCATAAATTTAAATTAATTTATCAATAGGTAAAAAAATTAACAAATTTGTTAACCTGATTTCGAAAGTTTCACTAATTGAAAAATAGTAAAACTAATTTAACATCTTAAATTAGTATAATTAATGTTTCTTTATTCCTACTTATAATTCATTTTATTCTCACAACCTTGTAAAGAAAATTTCAGTGGAAAAGAGATTTCATATAGTTATATAGATATAACATTAATCTTCCCTTTATAATCTTATATTCGTTTTAAATATCCGCTTTGTTTAATTCATATTTCCTTCCATTGATTATATATCTTCAAAATGATGATTCACATTTATTATTCATGATATTAGACAACTTGACACAAGGTGACTCATTTTAAGTAAACTTGGTCATGGATCAATGCCTACTATGTAGTTTTTGATACTATTCTCTTCATTACATCTTTTATATTTTAAAAATTCACAATCCAAACGTTTCTTAATTTTATTCTTTTATTGTATTCTCTAGTTCTTCTCAGTCATAGATCTATTGTAAACTCCATCGTGGTGTTCCAGTGAACACTTCTTAGAAATAATACGATTTCACACAAGGATGTGAATTTTAGTATTAATCATCCTTCTCCAAAATATGCCAACAAACTTGCAAAACACCTGCTCCCGTATTATCTTTGAAATTAACTAAAATTTAACCCTGTTAAATGTTAGATGGTTGGTCGTCTAAGACTGAGCTATTTAAACTTTTTTCATCACGAAGCCCAATACTCTACCATAAAAATGAAAGTTAAACTAAATAAATAAAAATACATATATGTATCACGTCTGATTTGTGAAATTGCCTTGAAATAGGCAACAACATTTTATCGAATTCATGAATTAGGCAGATCGCTTGCAGATTTCTGGAATTAAGAAATGCCATTGACGATTTCAATTTAATGGTAGTTTTATATAAGAAAATCACACTATTTATGTATATTTAATATTTTATTAAACCAAACAAAAAGACATACTGATTTTTATTCATAAAATAAAACTTTTGTTTAATAATTATCTAGACCTAGAGTATAATATATGGTATTTACTAAAAATTATATTTTTATTTTTTTAGTCAAATACATGTATTTGCTACCACTCACTTTAAAAAGTATGTAGTACTATATTACGATAATTAAAGTTGACATATATTTAAAATAATTAATCAATTTTACTTATTACTTAAAATCGTTAATGCCATTTCTTAACTAGAAATCGGCAAGCGATTTGCCTAATTCACGAATTCGCCAAAATGTTGCAGAATTAGGTAATTTCTCAAATTAAGCGTAATATATATAGGTATATCAAATAAAAACTCATGCTTTGTATTACTCTGCTTTAAGACATACTGTTTTTTAGCATTATGATTCTCCCAATTCATAAAAGAGAGTCTAGAAATAAAAATCATTGAAAGAATAATATTATCCAATTTCTCTTTTCAAATTCTGTTTTAAAGAAAAGGATTTGGTATATCATAAAATAATTCCAGTCCTGATTAATATTCAACAACTCTTCTTGGTCAAATTAGAAACAAATCGAACAATCGCATTCGCCAATTTGCTTAACCTTATGACTTCTAGAGACTAGAATTCTTTCCTACCATTTTTCCATATTTACAATCAATCTTCTTTCTCGAACCCCTACTACAAGTTGTTTCGATTTCCATCCAACCATTTCTTTACAATTCACTATTGACTTATATATGCACATCTTGCATATTTATTTAAAAAACAAAAAGAATAATTAGAGAGTTTTAATCTCCAATTCCATTATAAACTTAATGACTTTACCCCTTAGCTGTAGAAAAGTTTCGGCTAAAGCCAGCTAGTTTAAGCATTTTTAATGAGATATTCCCATCAGAATGCACATTTCGTCACCAATTGTGGATTTGTTTTCAAGTGCTTGCGAAGTCCTTTCATATTCGTTGTGCATTCTGATGAGAAAATCTCATTAAAAATGATAAATCTAGTTAGTTCATCCAGAACTTTTCTACAGATGAACAGCTTAACCTCTCAAACATCATATCTTCAGTTTTCTTAGCCTTTGGCTATACCTATGGTATTGCCAGTACAGATAGAAGCTTGCCAAGACCTCTAAAATGATCCAAAACATCTGCATTTTTCTTTTTTTTCATAAAGAACGATTTAATATAATGAGGAAATTCTTCTCTTTGCAGAATATAAATTAAGTCCTTTATTTGCATAATAAATAAAGATAAGAGCAGCATCCTTGAAAATATAGAATGATGAATGTTATACATTACGTAATGAAATTACATCTATTATAATATTCACTACAAAACATTATTATTATTATTATCATTATTTATTAAATATTAATGTTATACAAGAATGTTAGGAAAATCGTATTGTACGAACACCAATCGATTTCGATTTAGACAATCTAGATAGTTTTTGTATTTGTAAACGCCTTCTACGTGTTTGCTTGTGTCTCTTTTATTTATTGATGTGCTTGCTGATATACAATTTGTTTAAGTCGCTCAACACCTTCACCTCTCAAGCAAACTATAAAACTAACTTTTATTTCATGTTCAAAGTTTGATCGGGTCAATTTGTGAAAAGCACCAAGGAAAACAAAATACAACACACAACTTTGAACCAATTGGGATATCTTTCAATTTTATGCGATCGATTCTTTTATCATTAAAAAAATTTTACGTCAAAAAAACAATTTTTTTGATGTCATTGGCAAATTCTCACTATTTTAATTATATGTCAGAAGTGTTGTTACATACATATTTCAGATGGGTTCATCTCATAAGGTAGCCAATTGTCCCGGATTGCTAATTTTGGCACTTTGGTTCGATTCCCAACGAGGTAAAATCAAACCTTCTAACAAAAAATTAAAAAAAAAAATAATCCATTCTATTGGATCTAATAGATGACACCCTCTTGTGATTTTTTAGCCTTTTTAAACACCTGAGGGAGGAAGATCCTTCGAAACGTCTGTTTTTAGGAGAATTGAATTAATGTTCCATTAAAAAATATATATATTTGGAATATGGAATTTTCGATATCATTGGGCTGCCTTTCTATCAATTCTCCTTTGAATTCTATCAGTTCCTCTGTGAAAGAAAATACTCCAATTTATTTGATAAAAACAGATGATCTCTAGTTAGGCATCCCTTTTTTACAATGCGTTTTATTTTTTATCTCATATGCTCCCCACCGGCGTAGTCTGTGCGGGTGCACCTGTCGCACCCACCTAGTTACAGCACTGGTTGCAGCAAACAATAGTATTTTTTTTACTTTATGCTTAAAGTTTGAACCAGCCAAATTGTGAAAAAAAAACTCAAAACAAAAGTAAAAACAACAACAACAATTGTTTAAACATATTTCCAAATTTCAAGATAAATATCCATGGATTATTTTTTTTCTTTTAGTGAAACTTGGACGTGTGGTGTGTGTAATGTAACATGGTTGCCAACAGGCGTGCGAATTTCCAATCTTTCTTTCGTTCGTTTTAGTCTGGGAATTGTTTTTCTCTTTCTCTTTCATTCAATCTGTAATGATATATGATTCGGGCAAGCGCTTAGTTTTTTTCTCCTATGTATGTCATCCAAAGTGAAATCAATTCACATTGAATCGTCGTTGTCCAAATGCATCAGATAAAATATTTACGATCATATAAATTTATATTACAAAAAACTAGAAAATTATACATAATTAAAGTACATTCTTGAATATCTTTGAGGAATTTTCAAATTTTGAAAACTTATAATTTGAAGGAAAAAAAGTGAAAGCTTTTTCAAGACTTCGTAAATTTTGATGATTCTGCCGATTTTGGTCAACTAGAAAGATGAAACTTGACATAAAGGTTGAGCTTATATTAATACAATAGTTTTTCCCATATTTCAGCTCAATAGCTACACTCATTCAAGAGTTCCCTTTTAACAATTCGATTTTTTCCTGATTTTTTGCATTTCTTATGTGTACATTCTATAGCTAGAAAATCTAAAATCTAATCAGTTGTTTGTTTATCAAATATAAATACACATGACAATTTAAATGACATTCTTTTATCTAGTTATCGAGGGTAACTAAATTTCGAAAATCATGTTTAAAAATGATTTTTAGCCGAGTTTCAGACATTCTTAAAGACATAATAATTTTTGATTGAGATCATTACTTAAACTTTGGTATCCTTGAAGCTTCTCGTGTCCAGCGAACAGGTTATTCTTATTATTTTTGCCCACCTCTAATTTAATAACCCTTTGATTTTAAAACCTACAAAAATTCACTAAAATATCTTAGGATCAGTACTTGGATGAAAATTATTTATAAAATAATTATTACATTTTTTACTGATTAAAAAAAATCTTAGGAATGTGAGTTCACAGATCTTGTATGCTCTCCTCATGGGACTTTTAATTCTATGATAATATTCGTTTCAGCTGGTTTATTCTTATATTGAAATAATATAATACATTATATCAATATATTCTGCTCCGATTCCATTGATTTGGAAATTCACACGCCAATAGGCAACCATGTTACACGAAACATTCTAGTTTCACTTAAACGAAAGGGATTAATCCATAGGTATTTATTTATCATTTTATTATTTCTGATTATCTGATCATCTTCATCATCATAAGACTGGTTTGACACAAGTTCTCACCTCACTCTGATTCTCTTCCAGCCCAATTATTTTACTTCTCTTAAAACCTCTACGTCCCATTTAGATAAAATATTCTAATATTGGTCTAGCCTAGCCTTTCCCTTTCTCTTTCACCCTCCGAAAAAATCCCACGAAACTATAACTGTGTCCTATTTATATCTGACCAACCAACAAATATAATTATTCAATTTATCTTTAGTAATTATATATGTCTAAAATCGAGGAAAAGTTAAAACCACTAAAAACTATGTACCTACACTCAGTAACATAAATACATATAATAAACTATTAGAATTTTTTTTATTTTAATTATCTTGAGAAAAAAATTCCTTTTTGAAATTCTAAAGGAGAAAATTCTAAAACTAGAGAGCCCAAAATCTAATAATTTCTCCATTTTGGGATTACAAATCTATTGACACCAGAATGAACTTCTACCTTCAGTTACTTATCGTGTGTATCAGAATAAGTTTTTACCTATCAAAAATACGAGTATACAACGATTTTTTTTATTTAAATACATTTTTTTCATAAATATTACTATCATTATTTTAATTAAATTTAAAGGTAATTTTTATCTCTAATACGATTTCTACCATCTAACATTATTAAGATTTTCTAAAATAGTTATATTTAGTTATATACTTCCCTCTTAAAGTTTATTATCGTTAAAGGAAAAGTTTTTCCCGAATCGTTTCATATTCTATTATTTTTTGATTGAATTTATTAACTAACTTATTACAATCAATATTATTATACTATATAATATATACCAAAGTTTATATTATACTGAAGAACTGAGGCGCTTTGAATTCTTAAATAATCATCTGGTGTATCCACAACACAACTTTTCCTTACAACCTTCATTTTCTCCACGAGTAAATTAAAAGTCCTCTCACAGTATTTCAATCAAAATAAAGTAGGAAAAAAATTCAAATCACAAAACTTGTGATATTTGTTAAGTACAGCAAATTTTTAAAAATCGCAGATCTCGTTTTTAAGTAAAAAGTAAAAATAAATAAATAAAAAGCACCCCCTAAATTTCAAGTAAAGAGGTACAAGAAATATGTTGACAGGGACTAAAATCTTAACATTGCTGGCTGATTTCTAGCTTAATTATCAAATTTCGTTGTTCTCTGATTTACTCATGCGAAGTTGTACACACCATTGAATTGTGATTTTTGGCTGACTTCTACAAAATCCGTTTTATTTTTCTAATATAATAAGGGCATCAAATACTATTACTGGGAGTTATCTGAGTGAAATTATTCTTTAATAGTTTTAGAGATAGAACATTTCGAAAATTGAACTGTTCAAATTCCAATGCAATACCTATTGCTATATAATACGATATCATATATAAGTGAATGTAAAAATATATTGAGAGCAAAGCATTTTTTGCATTCACTCATATAGGGTGACAGGAAAGTTAAAGTAGGTATTGGATTTACTTTTGAGCGGTTCAATATTTGAAATGCTCTCTAAAACTATTAAAAGTAATTACACTCGGACACCTCCCAGTAATACTATTCAAGATACCCTTAAGATATATAAACTGATATTAAAAATATAAAACAGATTTTATGGGCATCAGAGCTTTTTCGATTTCCAAACCCTTCTGACATGTAATAAAAATTTTCCGTAACAGCTCGGATTATAATCTTTCGTGATTTTTTTCGTTAATAATCTACCTAATAACAGTAATAACTAAAGATTTGAGCATATTTTTTTCGAAAATAGTTGGAATGTTTTTCAAAAAATCAGTTCGGGTTAAAATTAACCAATGTATATTAAAAGAGAAAGAATTTAATTTTTTGGACAAATTCTAGGATTTTAGTAGAAATATTTTTATATTGCGATATCACAGGGGATTCATCCCCTCAGGAGTCGAACTGAGAACTATCATGCTTTCCGAGCAGTCAGCTCACACCCTCGAGACATATTGATATCGCAATATAAAAATATTTCTACTAAAATCCTAGAATTTGTCCTAAAAATTAAATTCTTTCTTTTTAACCTACCTAATATACAGTATAATCTAAAAAAGCAAAAATATTTATATTAAGGTTCAGACTCAATCTGATATTTCTCCTTTATAAATATTTGGATCAATAATTTGTGATGGTAATATATTAGTATCGTATGGTCGTCTCTTGAGATGAGATGAGCTGAGATGGCCTGCCGGTTCCCCTGTGTTGTTCTTTCTGTACTTCTTCGTCTTCGTTTTGGTCTTGGTCTTCTTCTTCATCTTGCTGGCTCGTCTGCTATTCGAGGAATGCGTAGCGCCGCGGCCTTCATTGGGAACTGTCCACAACAACCCAACAACTGAACCTCGCCGACATCCAGCCGCTGTTTTTCTCTGTTGCACGCGAATCGAAACCGAACCCGGGTCACGGCTTGCTCGGCTACGATCCTCGATACCAGCCGATTCGTACTTCCATTAGACATTAGCCGAACCCAACAGCCAGCCCACTTGGTCAAACAAGTCTTTTCCTTGGGAAATATTTCAAGGCGATCCACTTGAATGAATTGGAAATTATCTTATTTTTCGAGCCAAATGATTTATGATTTGGCCACAAGAGGAATTCTCTCTCTTTTCGAGACATACTCTAGAACAATTGGAATTTTACTATTAATAAGAATATCACAATTTTTTTTAGCTCTTTTTCTATTAATGAAATCCAAATAGGGACACTTTAATTATCCATTGCATTCCTCACCTGTTTATTACTTTAGATTTCAATCGCTTTTAAAGGTTATTCCAACATTTTTAATATATTCTATTCATTTCATAATTCTTAAATTTTAACAAAAACTAAATTAGGTAAACGAAATTTTTACTTTTACTTTCATTGAGTATCGCAAAAAAGTTTCGGTTGAAACCACTTAGATTGCTAAGTTTTAATGAAAAATTTGATCAGAATGTACGACGTTTCGTCACCAAGTTCTAAAGTCGTTTTCAAATGCCGTAAAGTTCATCGAAATGTCGTGCCTTCTGATAAGGTGTTCTCATTAAAAGTGCTCAATCTAAGCCCGGACGAAACTTAGAGCAACTCAACCACCAAAGCATCAAATCTACAATTTCACTGAGTAATATAAGTTTTACATTGACTTCTCCTAAAATTACTCTTTTGAGCCCTTCTTATTCCAATAAAATCAATTATTGAATACTAATTGAAAGTATTCGATAACTTTTAAAGTTAGAATGTGAGTTCACAAAAAATACACGTTTTATATGGTCTGCGCAGCCTAAAAAAACTATTTGTCTCTTGATGTCCGTGGTGGCTTTTATTCAAAAACCATAAATCTTATGGAAATATAATTTAAAATTTGAGCTATATATGATATATCACAGTAACGTTTTGGCTCAAATCTGCCTCCTGAAATTACACATTTTCAGGTGTTTCTCTTCCCTATTACCCCTTCTAAATCACCCTTCATTACAGATTTTTTTCCTGAAAAAATAATGGGGCTCATCTACTATATATCGTAAATTTGGAGAAAAAATGTCAATAATTATTCAACAATTTCAGGATTTGTTACTGGAAACTTAAAAAATATTACCAAGATTTTAATTTGTTTTGAAACAAATACCTTAAATAAGCATTCATTGAGTTTGAATTAGGATTGTATGTATGGCATGTACATGAAATTACATAAAAAAAACTTGTAAACATTTCCCAAACCTAGATAGAGGGAGGTAGAATAAATTGAAATAAAATAAATAAGCATTCATCTACGTGTAAAAATTCCAATTTGTGACATTTTTTCCAACTGAGCTCAATGCTTTTAAATTTGTAAATCAACCTTATGATTTGGAATATTGAAAGTAAGCGATCCTATAGACCTGGGATGTTAAGCAAAGAATAATGTGGTTGATTATTGGATGTGGGACCATCTGATTCCCATATTTACTTTCTATGCGATGTTGTCAAATTTATCAAAGGATGTTCAATTTAAACTAAAAAGATATTTTACTGATCAGATGATAGGAGTGCAGCAAGTTCCAAGGACATACTTAAGTTTTAAACGATACTTTCGAAAGAATGAGTGCAGATTTGCAGGTGTTGAATCACGTGAGTTTTGTAAGCTTATTGCAGTTGGTCCAATCCTATTTTTGTTGCTTGTATTTTTCTTGAATTCGTACTACCTAAATTACAATTCTGAATGTTATATTATACACAGCTTAAGATATATTATACACAGCCTAAGATGCTCCACTATAATGTATACTATTACTTTCTCGGTAAAGTCAGATCTTATTTTAAGTTCTAAACCATACTTACATTTTATGATTAATAGTTTGTTATCTTTCCAATGTCAATTTTTGTAAATCGTGAATAAAATGTCATTCATTATAGATGATGGTGTTTATTATCCAAAGGTCACCGCTTTCTATGTTTAGACTTGCATTTAATCCCATAAATAGAGCGTCAATTTAAATGATCGATTTCCAACTTCTCATCTTCGGCTACATATTTAAAAAAATGCCATATTCTTTCTCTATTTTAAATATTTTATCTGAATTTTTGCTTTAACACGAGGAAGCATCTTTTCAGTCTTTTTTTTCGGTAATTGAACATAAAACTGAGATGTATATATAGATGGCTCAGGCATATCCTGCTCCTGTTGTTTTCCTAATTGGATATATTTTCTTTTCTACGTGAATAAATCCAATTTGTTGCATTATTTCAAATTGTATTTTTTTCTTTTTCCGGTTCGAAGGAAAACGTTCTGTTCATTGCTTTTTCTCTTTCTGGCTTGTGGGATAGCTTGCTCTCAAACTTCTCTGGAATTTCGAAAACAAGTCATACTAACATTCATTTTCAACTACGCAAAAAATAAAAAAGTAAAAAAATGCCAGAGACGGAATTGCTACAACCTTCAAATGAAATGGAAACGTCCCTGCCCCCCTTGCCCCCACTCGACCACCAACCACCCTTTGCTTTGAGATAAAATCACATATCAAATGACTACTAATTTATTAAAAATGTTGGGCTTTATTTATATATCTTGTTTTTCTATCCAAAATGCCATTTAGATAATTATAGAGACATGTTTGTCAGTATTTAAACATATACTTTTTACCCTATACCTACTTGCCATTCACATTTTTTCCTGTTTATATCATAATTTAAGAGTCTGAATATTGAAAACTAAAATACATACCTACAGAATACCTAAACACATACTAAAAAAAATACTGTAAACACAGTACTATCAATACCCTTGTAGTTTTAACGATCAGCTTAATGAAGTCCCTCACAGAAAATAAAGAGAGGATTAATACATCTTAAAGGTCATGAAAAATTTCTGAATAATAAAAGATAGTTATAATGGCATTATAAGGTCATTGAAATTTTGATGTCATGGTTGATCATTTTGTTTTTATCATATTTATCGTTTGTTATCACGCAAGCAAATTAAACCAAAACATTGAGTAGAGTGTTTACAATATTTTTTTTTAGGTTTTCTGTAGGTATATATTTTAGTTTTCAATAGTCTTAAATTATGATATAAACAGGAAAATATTTGAAAAATGTGAGATAGCAAATATAGTGAAATAATGTTTGTTTTTCTTATGGAAGAGATGAATTGTGACATTTTGGGATCATCAATTATATTGTTTAAAAAATGATATTTTACTACTATGACAAAATTAAAAATAATTGCTTAAGAATTGTTATTATACTAATTCAGATGTATCTACCTAAAGTAATTGTTTTCCAGAGGTTATCATTTTTCGCCTTCATAACTTCTCACGGGGTACAAAGCCAAAATTCGCCTTGAATTCGCCTAGCACCTGTTTAGAGAGACCTCTGAACATCCACCCTATCCTAGATTTATTACAAAAACAACTCAGGAAATTCTGCCATTCTCTCTTAATTTATTGGCCTATGATATTAACGTTACTGCACTTTCACCTTTTTCAAACAAGTTTCACTTTTCTAACTCAAACCCTTTGCTGAAAAAATAGCCAATTCACCAAAATTGAAACATTATACTGAGTCTCGAGATTTTATCCTTCAATCATATAAGTAATTGTTAAAGCTTATATTTTTGTGGTTGAATTTATTGAAGGGTAAATTTTTATTAACACCACACATCATTAATTAAAACTATTTATTAAACACAACAATAAATAATACAATATAACAAAGACATTTCGATCGCTTAATCTAATCTCGTTCTCAATATGAGTACTCACTCTTATAATTTTAGGTTAATCTAAAATCGTAGTGGGTGTTCATATTTGAGACGATTGTAGATTAAGCAATCGAAACGTATTAGTTATATTTAGAGACCTGATTCCTATGCAATCGTATATTTTGTTTGCCGCCACATACGACCCATGCATTTAGAATATTATAGGTTAAATTTTTTAATGCATATTTTTGCAGATTTGACTAAAATTGCATAATTAAAGGATTCTTACAAATATTGCATATTTCGAGCCAAATACAGATCTTTTAAAAGTAAATTTTCGGAATAAAAATCGCGTCCATATGTGCAAGATTGCCCGGTGCATGACGGCGCCTTTTTTCCAAGGTTGCCATACCCTTAACAGATCTGCCAATTTAGTTGTCTAATTAGCAGGGGCTCGCTTTAAACGAGGCGTTAAAATAAATAAAATAAATTAAAATAAATAAATAATTTAAATAATCTGATGATGCTACTGGCAGATTGTGTCTGTTGATGCTTCCCTTACCCTCTACTCACTAGAGAAGCCTGCGCATCGCTAAGTTTGTAACAATCGTCCGCAGTAATTTCTGCGTCATTGTGTCTATAGCTGACTTTATCAGTTTATTCCTTTCATAGAGCTCCTTCAAATATATAGTATTTTTGTCTTCAATTTTAATTTTTTACTGCATAAAAAAGTATTATGCCATCTTTTACTGCATATATTTTCATATTTCAACGTATATTATACGTATTATACTGCATATTCCTTGTATATTTCAGCATTTTTAACTGCATATTTTACGGGATTTTTTGGCAGTTTTTACTGCATAAAAATCCAGTCTCTAGTTATATTGTATTATTTATTGTTGTGTTTAATAAATAGTTATAATTAATGATGTGTGATTTTAATAAAAATTTAACCTTCAATTTAAATTTTTTTCCCTTCAAAAGACCCATAATAAAGTTGTTAAAGAGTTTGCGAGTTTCTACGAGGTCTCACTTTAACTTCACTGAGAATAATCAGTAGAGATTGTGGTGTTGGTGCAAGGTGAAACATCTTTAATAAAGATAAGAGTAAATAAATATTTTATTTTTTTAGTAAATCCATATTAAATAAAATATTTATTTACTCTTATCTTTATTTTCACTGAGAATGATTTCAACCCATTGGAACTGGATTGTTATTTTTATATACAATGAAATTTGTTTTCAACATGACCACAGTTCTTCCTGTCACTCTCGCTGATCAAGGGGAACATAAAAAAAAAAAAAAAAAAAACGAAATTCCTTCCATTCCGTTTCTTGAATCGATTTCTTTTTTGCATCATGTATCAGTATCTAAGAGCCTAGAGCTTGCTATTCTGCTGTTCTGGAGGATTTCAACCGGGACTCCATCCTGCGGTATGCCGTTCTCCGCAACTCGTGACCACCTCTCCTCCTTTTAACCAGCATTGATTTGAAATACACCCCACCCTAATTCCCCTAACAATCTTTTCAGTTCTTTGCCTTCTTACTTTGTATCCAGCTATCCATTTCATTTTCAATTCATCAGGACCAACAACATACCTGACTAAATGTATTCATATATGTATAATCCGATTCTCACTAATTAAACTAAATAGTAACTTGTTTGAACATAAATCGTTTCGTGATTCCATGTCTTTTATCTTGATACCTGAGCATAAAAGTGAAAAGTGTCATTAAGCTGAGTCTTTGTTGTTCGTTCACTTTCTTCTGTCAAATGACTCTCAATTCAAAGATTCTGAAAGTTGACAATCTATCAGTTTCTGAAAATGAGGCTAATTTCTATTATTGCTAATATTATTCTTTTGATCATCATCATAATTATTTTTCGAAGGATCGAATTTTTTGTGCGGCTCGAAAATTGAAAATATTTTTTTATCATTATGTGAGATATTCTTTAATGATCTCTTTAATTAGAATTAATCATTTTATAATAATTATTTTTCTTTATAATGACAGTTTGAAAGCTCTAAAGTGGATATTTATAGGTGAATTATAAGGCCGTAAACACTCAGTTTGCGGTTGAGAAAACTCAACCAAATTTTGTATACATAATCAGTGGGACCCCAGAAGTCTAAAAATGCAAAAACTAACCTCCCTCCCCTACATGATTATAAATAATTTGATTAAATATTAAATATAAGTGAGGGGCCAGGGCGTATGGTAAAGTCAAGTGGATGGCCACATCAGAACACGTCAACATATTTATAATAATTTATTTATTTATTTTTCGAGGATCTTAATTCTCTTTTAGAATAGGTGTTGATTTTCTTTGTTTGCAAAAAATAATAACACAGTTATATTTTTTTCATTTATTTTATTTTTATTGTTATATCAAAGGACGTTTCGACATATACATTCATGTCATCATCAGCCTAATTTGCAAACAAAGAAAATCAACACCTATTCTAAAAGAGAATTAAGATCCTCGAAAAAATAAATAAATAAATTAATATAAATAAAATTCTCAGATCCAATCTTATAAATATTTATAATAGTTTAAGTCTCTATCTCTGCTTTGGTGAAGTTTCAATCACACATTAGCGAGCAAATTTTTGAAAATAATTTTTTTTAGCTTTTTGAAACATGCAGATTTCTTTTTTGGAATAAAATATATCATTGATCGAGAAATTTACTGAAAATTTACTTTAAAAAATCACATAAATGCTAAGTTTGGATGTAAACATAAGCAGTATTATTACAACGCATTGTCAAATCATACAAGACTTATTACCAGCTGATTTGAATAAATCAAATTAACTTTTGTATTTAATTTTTTTTTATAATTGTTTTTATTTCCAACATTTACGGCTTTCATACTATTTATTTTTTAATTCTATTATTTTTCATTTCTATTTTAACTTATTTTATTAAATATTAGATACCTACTACACTTCTTTTGACTGACCTGGAGCCAAAGGAGCTCCTTAAACAATACATTTCCAAACTTTAGTTACACACAACTTTTTAAAAATATCTACAAAAAATAAACCCCATTTTTGCGTTTTTCTCAAAATTATAATGCAATTTCCCAGCTTTGTATCTAATGTAGGTACTCAATTCACAGGTATTTAAACTTTATACTAATAAAAACAATTTGAATTGAATTGATGTTTAAATCCCTGCGAATTTTTATTTATAATTTTAAAAAGATTGTCACGAATCATATCATTTAATAACTTTGATTGGTTGGATTATGTTTTGGCAATTGAGGATTTCCGTGTCCGTCCTCAGAGAATGCAATGACCATCGGGTGTTCGAATCAACCTTGTGAATGACTATAATATGATGTGATGTGGATGTCTAGTGGGGGTCGGCGGTTCGGCGTGTCATGGTTTACATGTCACGCAGATAGAGAGGGTTGGCATCGTGACAAGAACAAAACACGCCTCGGGAGTACAATCAACTTTCCTTGAGAATTTCACCGGCATGCTAAACAGTAAATGGTATTTAACTCCGATCGGATGCGAACGACATGCATATTTACTATTTATGCAGAGCTCGCAAATAAATTCTTTCAACCCCCTTTGGATATTCCTAGAGTTCTTTCACCTTTTCTTTTTTTCCAAAATTCAAGAGTTTTCCATTAAAGACAAAATTTTTTTAGGGTTCCGTATCTTATAAAATAAAAAACTGATTTCTATTTTTTTAATTCAAATAAAAATAAAAGATTCCTTTGCTGATTTATCGCACACATTTTATAAAAATAAGTTAAAAAATAAAAATTTAAATAAAATAAATAACTAGGGGTCAGGTTGGCCTAATGGGTAGATATTTTAGAGATCATCCTATGAATCAAGTTTAGCCTCGGTTCAAGCTTCAGGTTCAGAGACAATTTCTTTCATGACTCAAAATCCAAATTTGCAAAATCTGATTGACTTGTTATTTTGACCCACCGGTCGTGTGTTTTGAGCCTACGAATTCTTCCTAGTATCCACTAATTTTACAACTCATTTACTTAAAAATCTTTAAGAAATTATGAAAGTAGCTTAGTATGAATTAATAATTAGTAGAGATTGTGGTGTTGGTGCAAGGTGAAACATCTTTAATAAAGATAAGAGTAAATAAATATTATATTTAATATTGATTTACTATGTATTTACTATGTATTTACTATATATTAAATATAATATTTATTTACTCTTATCTTTAGTATGAATTACTTATATAAAAATATTTTAGGTGTTATAAAATAATTAGTTTAGATGAAATATTAAAAAAAACTTACTACGGAACCCTTACTATAAATTATATCTTTTTGTTGTTGTAAATAATAGGGATGCGGCAAGTGCATTATCTTTAAATCAACATTAGCTGTTTTTCATTCTTTAAAAAAATAAGAATATTCAAGACAAGATAAGGTTCTGTCTGGTCGCTGAGATTTGTCTTTAGATTTGCATCGTGTAATGTATATGTATGTGTTTATCTATTTCTATTTTCCATATTTTATTTTTCACTTAGTACATTTACATGTAAATAGATTCTAGGACTAGCTCGGACGGTCATTCGACCATGAGTACCTATGTATCTAAATTCAAATAATATTGTACATGTACATGACTATTTTTTATAATTAATATTATTCAAAAGAGTGTAAATGGAAACTTAGGCTTAAGGTGGATACATTATTTTTATTGGCCATGGGTGTAAATAGTATAAAAATGGAGAAGTGCGCAAACGTTCCAACGATGCTTCAAGGTATCACGGAAGTTAGCAAGTCCGGAATTTCCGATTAATTTTTTGTCTTGATGTTGAATCCAGATGACAAGAGTCACCTCGCAAATGTTAATCTTGATAAAGAGAAGTTGAGTGGGTTTAGTATATGTGAGTAGTATTTTATTTAGAATACAAAACTCACTAAAATGAGTCATTTTAACCCCGACCCAAAAAGTGGGGAGTTATCTATTTGACCGTGTGTTTATTTGTTTAGATGTTTGTATGTATGAATGTTTATTTCCTTGTAACTATTGAATGATATTTATTACTCCGATTTGAATGCTATTTTTTGACAATGGTATAGAATTTTATCGAGATTATATTGGGATATTATATATAAAATCCTATAGTAAGTAAGCTTACACTTTTAAGAAACAATGTATTTTAAAACAGCTGATTCATATAACGGAATAATGGAAGATCCTATAAAGTACGTTTTGGTGCTAAAATGTTCAGATTTCCAATTCGAAGAACTGATTAGATATTGGGATTTCTGGTTTCAGAATTTATAGTTGAAAAAAAATGGGAATGTATTTATTCTAATGAACTGAAATTTGACTCGCAAGTTTATATTAATACCAAGTTTAAGCTTTCTAGTTTATGGTAAACTCTTTGCTGACAAAAATTGCTAAATAACCAAATTCGTAGAGACCATACCTAATCTTAAATATTTTACTTTTATTCCTATTTTATTTATTTATTTTTTGCGGACTTTCTAAATTTATTGACTATTTCAAGTTTTACCCTCGAAAAAAGAGACAAATTTAAGTATTTTTCGTCACATAAACTTAACTTTCCAGAGGAGTCTCGGTAATGTCAAGAATAATCTTAGACACTATAATTGTGCCAAGCTACAGATTTAATGAAGTTCAAGTCTCTTACATCATCATAACATGTGACTAATTCTGAAAGAGATACCTTTTTTATACTAATTAGATCATTATCTGAAAGGGTCACGTTGCGTCCATTATATAAAGATCGCGATCAAGTCTATATGAAAAAAATGCTTATTTTCAAAATAAATCATATGGAGAGAGAGGGAGCTTTCTTCATCAATGCTACAGGAAATCCGTGACATTTTACACGTAGATATGTCTAGATGTCTGGTATCTGATGATTCAGGAATTTCAGAACCTTTAGTTAAATCATTAAACACAACCAAATTAACACAGTTGTGTTATTTTTGATTAAACGAGGCATGTTTATATATAAACTTTCGTTATAATCTGTCAAAATTTATTTCCAGAAAATTGGAAATTCTACTCAGAGTCATCCATTAGTTACATTTAACCCTTCAAAATTCACATTGATCGAAATTGCAATGGCAATAATTAATAATGTCTTAAAATATAATGTTATGTCAAAAATAAATTATTTGACAAGATATATGTAAAATAACCGAGGGGTGAACCGCGACCAAATATCGTGTACACCTACTTCCACTTCCACTTTCATTTCCAAGTAAAAGACAATAGATGAAGGAGCATTATCTAATGAATTCCAAAATAATTCCACATAATTCCAATCGCGATTCACCCCTTGAAAATAACTAACCTAATATATTATATGATTTTAACTGAATTTTTTTGTTTATCTAGATAAAATATTGTAATTCACTTTTGACCCACTTCGAGCGAGATTTTCATGAAATTTTGCCTTTCTACTTATTTGCGACGACAATACAATATTTCACTAAGGAATCAAATATAAAAGGAAAATAATATAATATAAACATTATTAACTAGAAATATTATAATTATTGCATTGTGTGAGGTTTTAGAGTTGAATGGCTTGCATGAAAGATAAATTGCATAAATGATAATGATGTTTGCAGTGCATTGTAAAATCTTCTTCTTCTTTAAATAGGTCGGGAACCTGTATTTTCCAGAGCATCACTCCATCTTTTCATTCTATGACCTCGGCTTCTTCTTCCTATTGGTACATTGTCTCTCGCTCATTCGAATTTTATGTTTAGAAATGAATTTAAAAAGCCTGAGGAAGCCCGAATAAACGAAAGAAACGTTGCAATTGGAGAATAAAATCATAAAATACATGATTGTTTGTTCCTTTATCGCCTGATTCTCATATTGATTTTAATCATGGACCTAAACAAAGATAGATTAACACGAAATGTCACGGCTTACAAGATTATTACAGACTTATATTCTAGCCTGGAATACTAGTTTCTCAAACTAGAAACTATGTGGTAATCCTACGTAGGGTCTATTCCATGAATTCTTTCTCACTACACCCTAACCTAAAATCCCACCTCTAATTATCTATTTCCATTTCTTTTCCTTTCATAAATATTTTCTATCGTTACGAACCCGGTTAAAGAGAGATCTTCTAAAGCAGTGGTTCTTAACCTTTTTAAGCTGCGACCCAAATTTGAGAAATATGTTCATGTCGCGACCCCCCCCCCTGGCAAAAAATTTAATAACTTTTTTTTAGACGATACTTGAGAAATTTTCTTCAATTTTCAATGATGACTTTTTTAACACACATATAATATTATTTTGTAACAATTAAGATAACCTTTTCGATCTAAGGAAAATTTAATGAAAAAGTTCGTGTTTTTCATATTTTCATTTTTTTATAGTATTGAATAAATCAAAATATATTTTTCAACTTATAATAATAAGTAAAATATTTGATTAACGACTCTGCGCGACCCAAGGAATATGCTTTGCGACCCAATTTTGAGTCGCGACCCTTAGGTTAAGAACCACTGTTCTAAAGGGACAGCGGTCCTACTTGCGTGAGATATTACTCTTCTTGTGTCTTATTACCGAGAGTAGTATATATCCCAAACTGCACTCTATCTTATCAATAACTCTTTTATATTCTAATTATTCCTGAATGGGGAGGCCTCTTTCAGCTTCTTGCTACGCGATAGGGAAACCACCACATTACTAATCCCTAGCCACATGATAGTGTCTCTTAGGATAATATATTACGGAGTCAAACTTGTTGGTCACTCGACTAATGTTCGAGGCTAAATCCACCATAAATAGTAAATAAAAAAGTGGACCATAGACGAATTAACTCCGAAATTTATTTTATTCATCTTACTCCCATTATATGCAATCTGCCCTAAATACAGTACAGTATGTATAACAAGATCGATGGACAAGCCTTACTGAGTGGAATTAGAATTTTTATTACTTTTCAAAGATTATAACATTCAAAATAAAATACATGAGAAAATTTAAAAAACCAGCTTATTTCAAAATGCACTAAAAAATAGAAAATAAATGTAAGTACGTTTTGAAATAACTTTTTTAAAATATATTTTAAATTTCATTATAAATGTGAAATAGGTTATCCATTTGGAAAATTCTCTTAATCACCCTGGGTATATGGTAGTCAAGAAATTATTCGCCGTTCTTTAAATGAGTCTGATAGTTTGTAACCTTCTGCCACTACTGAAGAATGAATGATAGACACATTTGTTCCTTTTGGGTACATTGTAGAAACATTTCTACTCTAGTCCTATTGCTCATAAAAAATATTATAGCCACTCTTTCTTATGAAATATTATTATAGGTATAAGTTATGGTATGAATATTATATATTTTGTTATTTTTTCATATATACATATATTTATCCAATTGTGTGAAACTGTATATTTAGAATATAATTTCAAAAAACATATGCAATTGACCTAGAGTTAGTTCTGTTATCAAACATGATTTGATAACTATTTTACTATTATAAAGTGTAAAACAAACAAAACAATTAACGAATTATTCTAAAAGATATAAATATTATGATTGTTTCGAAATGACAACTTAAAATCAAGAAAAATTTAATCCATTAATCTTCTCCCTATTAACGACAAATAAGAATGAATTTGATATCTCAAGTATTTTATAAGTTTTAAGGTAGTGAATTTAACTGTCAGTTGTTTTCAATTTAGAAAATTATATATATTTTTAAATTATTATTTTAATGTTGATTTGTTATAAAAGTAGGAAGTTAGATGTATAATGAACAGATAGGTTTATTTTATTATCCAAACATTTTTAGGATTAATCTTTTATTTTTTTGTTCCTAAAAAATGAAATTAATCGTAAACGTGCAAATGACTGACACGTTTAGGGTTGACACGCACCATTGTTTTTTTCCTCCTTTTAATTGGTCCCCTTGAGTGGTGTGCTGTCCCTAGGCCAGATTCGGGCTGCTTTATCGGTACCCATTACTGTACTACTACTGGTACTATTGATCTGGCTGGGCGGCGCCGAGGATTTCAGACAAGGGGGCTACATTTGGCCCACCATCCCCTAACCTATTCATTCTCATTCACCAAAACGAGCCAAGGGGATACCTTTTCCATGGAGGGAGAACGTCAATCTCTAGACCACTGATTCTCAAAGAGGGGATCGCGAAAAATATTTGGGGGGTCGCAGAAAAACTAATGTCCAACAGTTTCAATAGAATCAAACACAAGTAATTAAGTCCTTCTAAATTTAAATTAAACCCCCCACTTCGGATGTTTTCCTACACATATCCATTCTTGGGGGGGGGGGGCTTTGAAGTTTTTAAGTGTAAAAGGGGGTCGCGGACCTAAAAGTTTGAGAAACACTACTCTATACAATATAATTAATATTTCTTAAAAAAAAAAAAATTGGAAGAAAAACTAAAAATTCAGTAGGTACTTACTCTCTCTGAAAATTTGTGTGATTTGGATTTGTGATTTCAATCAACGGGTTGAGCTAGAAAGCTGAAACTTTAGATAAAGAGGGGATCTTACTAATAAAAACTTTTTTGACGAATTTCAGCCCATTCAGTGCTATTCATATAATCTTCCTATTTTTTTGCCTTTTTTTATTCGGAATTTTGAATCTTAAAACCCCCGAATTTAATCACTTCTTAGTTTTGAAATTTTTTTGACATTTTTGACACCAGAACGAACGTTCTTGGACCTTCATTTTTCGAATTATCTAGGCAGAAATACAAACAGTATTAAAAACAAAAAAAAAACTATTGTTAAATTTATAAGAATAAATCAAAGAGTGTGTACTCTTTTTGATGTAAAAAATATACACACCTCTATCAAAATATAATTTATATTTTATATCTTTTCGGAAATATTGATAAATTGATAAATGTCCCTCTGCACAACAAACCCACTCACCGACCATTTATTTAATTATTTATTAATTCTCTCTATTTAATTAAATTCCATTTGAACAAAATATATGCTCTATTTATTTTTTAATTTACTAGTAATAAATAGAGTCATTTAATCAAAATCTGGATGAATTCAATAAATCCACCCTTTCGTTTAATGCTACACAAAGATATACATATATATAATAGAGATATTTAATTATAAAATAGGAAATTAAATTTTATCAAAAACAAAAAGATATTTATCATTTGGCACAAAATAAATTGCTTTTTTTAAGGAAATTCGTTATTTATACTAAAATTCTGGAATTATTATATTATAATTATTTATTTATTTTTAATTCATTATGTAAATCCCACTCGCTTTCGTGTCTGATGATTATTACAATGAGTATTCTTTTGGGAAATTATTCACTAGGATGATTTTCTGTTGTTTTTCCTTATGCATTACATAATAAAAATTATTTTTTATATTATATTATAGTTTATCTTTATATTAAAACACAGTACATACCTATCACCTAAATACTGTTTTGACGTCTCCATATTAACCCTTTGCTTCGCTATAAATTTCTCATCTCTTATTTTTATTTTAGAAAAAATATTCTCAAGCTATTATAGAATATACCATAATATGTCCTATTTTTCTTTTCTATCTCACCTTCAAGCATATTCATTCGTATTTGCCCCTCTGGGTTACATCATCTGAATTCCATTCTTCATCAAATTCTTCCACATAGTTTATTTTTCCATAATTCTATAGTGTACCTTATCTATATCAGTAAATCTATCGAATTTTCAACTTCCTTCTAAAACCCAACATTTCGAATTCCTATAATCTCTTCCCATCTTCTAAGTTTCACACCCATGTGATATACATAACAGAGTTCAACAACATCTTCCTAATTTCTAAGCTAATTAGTAATGAACATAATAATTGTTTCTTTTTTTTCTGATTTTAGTTTGAGTGATTTTCTAAATTGGCCTTTTCAAGTTATTTGTCTTGCCAGTTAGAATCATTTCTACTTTCAACTCTTCACTGATTTTGGAGTTTTTGCTCTTTTCTAACTTCACTAGAGATTATTTTCTATTAAATCTGGGCTATCATGGGTTATTTTATTGTATGTCAGAAGAATTCTATTCACCTCCTCCGGAATTGAACCCGAGTGCCAAAAAAGTAATCACGGCTTTGGCTGCCCTTCTGACATGCAATTAAAATTATCTAAAATAGATGACAATCTCTAGTTATTTCCTTAAAAATTTTAAGTATTTAAGTACTATCAGACTTGTTTATTCAATTTTACTCTTTTTTACAGTTTAAAACTTTATATATAGGTACTACTACACTATATTTTAAAATAGTTTTATGGTGAATATTGATTTAATTTTAAATTCTTTCTGAATTTATAATTATTATCTATATTATTTACTGTGTTTATGCTTTAATGAATATGAATAAGAATATTTGCTCTATTTAATTTCTAGAGCGCTACAAAAAATAATAACAAAATACATATATTCTTTTTTATTAGGGAGAAACGAACCGTTGAAAGATACTTATACATATTATAAGTATTAATCAATTTTTCTTCTATTATTTCGATATGGGTGTGTGGATATATGACACAAACTACTTGACAATAAATATTACTTATATTCCAAGTGTTATCGCAGTGTTTATATGAATGTTAATTTCAATTAGTTATTCAGAAATCTTAAGGTTCTTATTTTATTTACCATAGATATAAAATATTTAAAATTCCCATTTGTTTTTTGTTATTGGTTGATGATTTATCATAAATTTGTTTCTTTTGTTTCAGGTAAGCGCGATGTTCATTTTATACTATGATTGAATTCATAATTGATGTTGGCTTTGTCCTTGAGTAAGTTTTTCCATAACTTCTCCTTTTATTTTATTATTTATTTACAGATTCTATCAAAACTATTAAAAAAATTATTAAGTTTTTTTCCTTAAAAATGATTTTTTTCTTTTTCTTTAATCAAATGTTTGGCTCATATATTAAAAATCAAGAAACTTAAATAATTTAGCTACATCTTTAACCATGTATTAAAAAATTTATTCGTGCTTAAATAAGGTTTAAAATTTTTTCAATCATAATGTTTTTTTTTGCCTCTCTGTCTCATGATAACTTAAGTACGGAAGTCAGTAGAAAGTTAGTCAGATTATCTGAAAATTCAGAAAAACGAAATTGTTAAATAGGGAACTATCGAAAGGTTGTAGCTAATGAACTGAAAAACAAGTTTATTAATAGAAGGTTAGATTTTTATTAAAATCTCACATCATTATTTATAACTATTTATTCAACACAATAATCCAATAAAACTACGACGTTTCGAACGATTAATCTGTGAGTGTTCTCAAGAATGAGTATCCACACCGATCTTAGATTAACTGATTGGGCCATGTTATTGTCCAGTTTTATATATAGTCTGTGAGTACAGTCCAGTCCCGAAATCAGTACACTAACGTACCCAGAGCCATCTATTTTTATTAATGTTAGTTTATTAAGTTTCAGCTTTCTATCTCAAGTGCGGTTCTCTGTCAAAAAATTTCACATCACTAAAATTAGCAGAGACTATTCCGAATATTAAAAGTTTTCACTTTTTTTATTAATATAACAATCTAATTAGGCCTTTGCATGTTTTAAGCTCCAAAGATCTTTTAAACTGAGCAGTATGTAATACGCTTAATTAATGAATTGATAATCATCGTCTAATTGCTTGTGTGATTGGTGCGATCTAAAGAAAAAATTACTATTTATGTATAGTAGGGTGGTCCTTATTTTGTGTATTTTCGAATTTTTACGCTGACAAGAGCTCATATGGTGCGAAATAAAAAAAAAAATCCCCCAAGTTTCAAGTCTCTATCTCAATTATAACCTGTGCCTCCAGCGATGTAAGTTTCTCATCTAAATACCATGGGGTTTTTGGCATTGAAAGATCAATTTTTTATTCCGGCCAAAGTAATGGTTCAAAAAATTTGAAACTCTGTAGACTTTATCCTTTTAATAGTAGATATCCCTCAGAATTTTTACAGATTTTTAGCTATTCTAATTTTGGAGTTTATAACTTAGTAACACCAAAATATAGCAGTATTTTATCTAGCTGTAGCTAAAAATCTGTAATAATTCTGGTGGATAGCTGGTATTATAAGGGTAAAGTCTACAGAGTTTCAAATTTTTTGAACCATTATTTTGGCCGGAATAAAAAAATTGACATTTTAATGGCAAAAACCCCTTGTTATTTAGATGAGAAACTTATATCCCTGGGGTCATAGGTTATAATTGAGATAGAGACTTGAAACTTGGGGGATATTTTTATTTATTTATTTTGAACTATATGAGCCCTTGTCTGTGTAAAAATTCGAAAATACCCAAAATAAGGACCACCCTAATTTATAGGCAATACTTAAGGGTAGATGTGAGATCCTGATAGGGCTAAATAATATTTGTCAATAATAACAAAATTAAACAAAGAGAAAAATAATAAAATTTAATCTTAGAAAATTAAAATAGCGAATTTTTTTTTTTTTTTTTATTAATAAAAATGAATCGATAGATCAATTGAAATTTAATAGAATGCTTGATTAGCATGTGACATCCCTTCTTTCTGCTCTCGTGATCATTGCCAGAGTTCTCTACTTTCTGCTTTTTTTTTTTTTTTTAATTTTTTTTATTCTTGTTTCCAAATGGGAAACTCACACCAAAAATAGACCAGCAACTCTCTCTCTCTCACTCACACAAGCGTCGAGCTGTTGTGACATTTCGGTTCATTCATCCGACGATTAACATTTGGGTCTTTCATAGATAGACCGCCTATTACGAACAATCTCTTTCTCTCATAAAAATTCCATCCAGTTTTCGAGTTCAGAAAAAAATCCAATTGCTACAGTGTCTTCTTCTTTTAGTTATTCCTTCATGGAAATACTTATCATTCCAGTAACAAACAAACAAAAACAAAAAAATTCTCAAGAATAACACTGAATTCTAAATGGCTGAATTAAAAACAAAAAATAGATTCTTTTTCATGACTAAAAGGAAAAATTTATTTTAAAATGGCCCAAGAATTTAGCGAACAAAAAAATGTGGAAATCGTGTTTTGGCAACATGCTGGGAAAAATAACCTCAAAAACATTTTAGGATTTTACTTTCACTTAAATACGGTAGGATAAGTGAAGTATGGAATGGAATCTCCAGAAATGATCATTTTAAAGTCTCTTAATTCCATTAAACATCAAATCGATTCGACTTTCAATTTCATGATTCTATTCAAATTTAAAACGAGACATTATTAGTGTTAAATCCCGGTCTGTTTGTTTGTTTGTCGATCTACCAGATCATTGGGATCTGTAAACTAAACAAGATAGGTACAAACTTAAAATTTATATATTTTTAAATTAATCTAAATAAATGCAAAACTTAATAATAAAGTAAAACTAACTACAATAATATTTAATATAATACTGTGATTCATAAATTAGCCTATATATTTTCCCCAAAATCAATTAAAATTTTAATCCAAAGATTATTTTGGGAAGGATTGAATTTCTCATGAGGTCCTCCATTTATCTTATCAACCAGAAATACGATATAGTACTTCAAGTTAGTATATTTGAAGATATAAAGTACGGAACAGTCGGCTTACTAGACCTTCTCACGCTGGGCCTTCACTTTTTTTTAATTCAAGCTAGAAGTTGACTCCGATAATTTCTTTATCTTTATAGGTTATAGCAAGTTTTTAGCAAAAATTCAAAAAATTTAATTGTTTATGTGCCATAAATACACTAAATTTCAGGGAAATTAAATTTAAAATTTAAGTGAATTTAGCTCGATATATCAGCATGGTTTTGGTTCAAATCGGCGAAACAAAATCACTCATTTTCTTCCATTGTCTTTTAGTTTTTTATTTTTCCTGAAAAGTGACTTTTTTATTTCGAAATTTTCATTATTTTTCAAAAATCATATATTTTACTTTTTATAAAAATCAAACAAGTTATATAAGTTTGTTTGAAAAAATTTAGAAATTTTATAAATTAACAAGCCCTAAGTACATATTTGTTTTTTTCATTATTTTTTCATTTTTTTTCGTCGACTAGTTGTCAATATTCTTTAAAGAAAAAAAAACATGATAATTGTTAAAGTAACGGTGTATTTGCGGCATCTAGAGTGCTTGGACTCAAGCTCCAATTTTAAGATACAATCTTCTTCAAAATGAACTGATAGAATGTCACTTTGGTCAACTCTAGGGTTCCAAAATAGACCTGTTCCTTTGATAGAGCAACTTATGTTTTTAAAAATGTTCAACATTCGACCTTCATATGTCTAAAGTCGGCTTAGACACTTTTCCCGTGCAAATATGCAATGGGAATTATCAAATCACCAGAAATAAATTTATAATTATTATTTTGTTTCACAATGAAAATTAAGGATTTTGTGATTTGTTTTAAAGTTTAAAGTAATGTTTAATCACGAAGAGGTATTATTTTCATGATTTGACAATAAAAATATTAGTGGGAACTAAAAAAAATGTCACATACCCCCAAACTTAAAATTTCAAGGTTTTGATGAATTTGGTAAACAAATTAATGTTTAAATTTTTAATTTAGCTAATATTAAAAATAAATAATGTCCCAATTTGGGTAGCAGTGACAATAGATAAAATATAAAAACTGCAGGATCCTCATTGCAATATTTCCCCAGAAATGTCGTTTCTGGAAATTACCACCAGGTTTCTTTAATGAGATAAAATGCCAAAGAATAAGACTAAATAAAACCTTAAAAAATCCATAATTTCTTGTGAACTAAATAATCAGTGGCAAGTGTAAATGCGAGTCAAGTAGGGAACTTGAAAATGAACAGAAAATCAAATTATTTCCTCCATTCTATTTTAGAAATTTTCAATTTATTTTTCTTAAAGGGGATTTTTTGCAATCTCCGGTTCACTTTCAAATTTATGGATGATTACATCAATTAATAATCTTTTAAGGGAGTTTTTTTTAATCTCTTTCTACTAAAGTAATCTTCATTTTATGTTTTGTCTTCTAATTATTCAAGAACAAAACGCTTTTGTGCTCCTTCATTTGAACAAAATATGCCAAAAATAAATCCCCTTCTTTTGATTGTGCTTTTCCTACTCCCTCCGGTGAACATGCGATTTTCTTTCTATCGTAATATGATCGATATTGTGTGCTATGCCTTTTGAAACAATTTCCTTTCCATCCAACTTGTCTGTCTCCTCATTATTCATTTTTGTGTTTGGATTTGAAAAAAAAACTCATTTTCCAAGGGGCTTTTAATTAACTTTCATGTTCCACACCCTTCGGAAGGCTTTTCCCATTTTCGATTCTAAAATTCATCAACTCTCCCTTGACCCTTGCAATGACACTACTAATCTCGGGTGAAATGAGAGACCAGTGACTGTTCGATTTTACAATTATTATTTCATATTTTTTTTTTTTAATATTTTTGTTTATAAAAAAATACGGAACTCTCATGGTGAAACTTCCTTATCCGTTTACCACCTTTGTCACAGACCTGTAGCTTCAAATAATTAAAGTTAGAAGCTAAAATTTGACTTGCTTAATAAAAACTTAAGTAACTATGTAAATTATTATTTTTTTACTAATTTCAAGGGCTATTTGTCTCATAATATACATAAATAAATTTGAATTTCGAGAAATTATTTTTATTTATTTATATGAATTTTACTAAATATGAATAAATAAAAATAATTTATCGAAATTAATAAATTTATTTCAATTATGAGTCAAACAACCCTTGAAATTAAAGAAATAAAGAATCAACTCTCAAAGTGATTTAGTCTCTCGAGAGAACATTAGATTTGCAAGCCAGACTCAGATTTAGCAGATTTTTTGTAATGTTCTGAAGGAAAAAGCCACATACTGTTCGATTACATTGAATTTGGTAGTACGAGTAGTTTTGTATTTAATCAAAATTAGACTTTACTTATACAAGCCCTTATGTTCTATAGCATTTTTGATATATTAAAAATAAAAGTTACCTTATGATTAGGCGATTCTAAAAATATCACATTTACCCTACGAATCGTATAGTCTTTGATTTCGCTAGATAAACCCGTTTGTGGTCATTAGCATGTTCTATTCCTAATTACCTAAATTACCGGAATATTCCTTCTCAAAATAAACACTTTGGTTATCTACTTTTGAAGAAAATATTTTGATTTTTAGGGATATTTGATTTTGATTTTAGTTTGGTTCAGGCTAATTGAACTTTCAGTAATATTAAATATTGTATTAAAAAGGATACATGTGATTAAGAATTGCAAAATGAAGGGTTCGGTATTTTCGAGCGTATTTTTTAGGGGAATATTATTGTATTTTTTGTGCTTATATTAACCCTGAATTATACTTATATTCCTTAGAATTTTCTTCTGAAATCTTCTCAGCCAGTCTATAGATTTTCAACTTCATATTAGGAATAATTAATTTCCTAATGACATGAAATAAACCCAATACCAAATATTGTCTACTCCCATTTTTTAAATTAAAGCTTCATTTTGGCAAAATGCACGATTTTCAAACATTCAACACCCATTTGAAATTCAGTTTGATACCGAACGAACGCATTCTTCATCTCGTTTATCCCTAATGACTTCTAGAATATGGAACTCTCATCCCGCATCTGTCTTTGAGACGACATATTATAACCTTAACTGTTCCAAGACCCGCATTCACAGGTACCTCCAACCCGATTCCTGAAATTTCTTCTTCGGACCACAGAGGATTCACCTTTTTATCCCAAAATCTTCATGCATCAAAATCATTATTAAAAAAAAAATAATCCTAATTAGAAATTGATTAGTTCCATTTCGAAATTTATTAATCCCATTTTTAGGTTGAAAAAGTACAAAAGTACCTTCGATGTCAATAATATATTTATACCTCCAGCTTTTACAGATAAATGACAAATAATGTTTTTATAGTTTATTTAAATTCTTTGACTTTCGACAAATAAAGAACGAAATTTAGTAAATATGTATATTATTGTTTAAAACTTGCATGGAAACTAATTTGTATATTTGAGTACTTGTTGGCTTAAGTGAAAAATTGCATGAAACTTAATTAGTGTGTAATTCATACTATAGGCAAGGAACTATAAAAGTTTTTCGCGCCCGTCGCCTTGAACTTATGCAACCTAGAGATCAGCTCATATTTATTTACCAACCTTGCAATCAACCATGAGAAAAACATATAGCGATTACCTGTAGGCACAGAACACTTGCAAATGAGTATCGATTGACAAATTCCCGCTTTATTAAACATCATTTATCGATGTTTAAATATAAAACTTTTAAAATTATATCACTAGAAAAATGATCGCATGTTCACATGAAAAAATAAAAAAATACGAAACATTTTAAGTAAATTAATTAATTTCTACTTTTTTACAAGCCTTGCATTTGCTATTCTAAGTTGATCTCTCTGAGGATTACTACCGAATGGTATGTTCTCATTCCCCGAATACATCCCTCCAAGTTTTAATTTTAATTTATTTATGCATTGTTTTATAATGCGTGGGGGATGTTCTCTCTTTTGCATTACTCCATTACTAATTCCTGGTATTAACTGGGATATTGAATGAAACAAGTTTTTTTTTATAACCAAATGGAGCCCTTTGAATTTATAATACCAAGTTGTATCTATTTACTTTTCAAATTTTGATATCCATTAGTAGATAGAATTCATACGAATGAATAAACAAACGGAAAATAATCCCTTTATAAACATGCGTAGGTAGTTATATTCCTCTACTTTTATTACCCGGAAATTTTAATTAATCATCATTCTTTTAATTTTTTTACCCTCAGCTTTTTCACATTGAAATATCTAATTAAGATGGATTATCTAAATAAAAAAAAAATATTACCTTAAATTAATTGTCCTTAACTTAATAATCTAGAAAATATTATTACATTTACCAGTGAGTGAGGATACGTAGATTAAGGGAATTTGTAATTGTTATTTTAGGAAAATGAAAATGTTTACAAAATTCGAAACTCATACTGTTTCTAATTTTACTACGCGCTTAAATTTTGAATCATTCATCAAAGAAATTTCTGGATGAAATGTTTAAATCTTTGAATCAAATTTGATCTCAATAAGCTATAAGTAATGTACCGTATGTGTTTTTGTATTTAAATATTACTGTTTTGGTATATTATTCTTATGAGAAAAAACTCAAAAAATTAAATAAAAATTTAATAATGTATTTATATGTTTCTAAAATTTGCACCCTCTGAAAATGTTTCTATATATATACAGACGAATCCGCAGAAAATTTTTCAGAGGGGTGCAAAGTTTGGAATTACATTATTGATTTTTATTTAAATATTTTATTTTTTGAGTTTTTTTCCATAAAAAAGTATACACCAAAACAGAAGTATTTAAATACAAAAATACATACGGTACATTAATCAAAGTTTAGTGAGGTCGGGCCGGTAGTCAGGGCTGTTACGGAATTTTTTAATCGATCCCAGAGGGGGGGGGGGGGGGCATGTGCACCCTCTCGCTCCCCTCTGCGAACCCCCAAATTTAATTCTAAATTGTTTTTAAATTTTCCGCCTCCAAAATGTTATTTTTGATAAGATATAAATTAATCCTATTATTCTACCTTCCCTAATCATTACATAAAACATAACAACAAGCAAAAACAAATTCCCTATAGATATTGTTTTGCACAAATGGATTATTATTGTAGTTTTTTTCTGTAATTTTAATTTGTCTTTTTGTTTTTTTTCCTGTCAATCACCAGAACATATTTTCTTTGATGTCATAATTTCATTGTTCTAAAAAAAGGTTCATAATTAAATGCACAGTGTATGAAAGAGATAAAAAAATGTGTTGAACGATACATCATATCGCGGGTGACATTTCTTCTTCAAGACAAGAGAAACGCGTCTGGCTGTTTTTAGCCATCGCCATTCTATCTTTTTTCTCTCCCTTTACAACCCTCAATCATAAAGAGGAAATAAGCAGTTACATGTTACAGTAAGGGAGGAGGAATTCACTTAATTTCGTAAAGGGTGGTAGGGGTTGAAAAAAGCTGATCCGGGGAATAAGGGATGGATTGCGTCACACCAAGGAAATTGACAAATTTCGATCTCCTTGCTCAAGCGAATTATACATGGCTCGGAGACTTCAAATATGGCGCAAACATATTGATCCCCCTCGCGCATCCATTTTCTCCCACATCAAAGCTCCTTTAAGAGCTAATCTTCGAAATAGCTAGTAGATCGATGTCGTTGCAGAAAATGGATTAACTTTATATCAAAGGATATTTTTTTTTAATATATTCACTTTATTCACACAGACAAAAAAATAGAGTGCTCAGCATACCACAAAATTCAACATTTTAAATTAACATTTTAATAAAGTAATTAGAGACATTTCAAATTTCCTTATGAAAAAATAGACCCCAGACTTTCAGTGTTGAATATTAATTTTTCTTTGTTTATAAATGGCCAAACACTTAAAATGTTAGTAATTGCAGAAAATTCACCTTTATTTTAGTGATTTTTAATTGATATGTATACCCTTAGTGGCCATTCATAAAATACGTTTGCACTCAGGGGGGAGGGAGGGGTATTGCTTAACATAATGATATGTGACAAGTGTAGAGGGGAGTTTAAGGAAACAACGTTCGCAGTTAATTAATTTTATTTTAATTTTTTTTCTTAACTTGTTGATTTTTTAAATTTTATTATAGGGCAGTCTAGCTTTCTGACGTTATATTTGTTGGGGGGTTCCAGAAGATGTGATGAAGGGGGGAGGGCAAAAAAAGACATGATAGATCCATAAAAGAAGAGAGTATTCAGAGACTGAAATGGACTCAAAATCCATTGTGGAAATTGAGCGGAACTATTTGCTATTTCTATTTGCTGTTCATTTAAGATAAAATGGCCAACAATTCTCAAGAAATACTTTCCGTTTATCCAAAACTTTGCTATAATATTCTAAGCATATTCATCGGCTAAATTTTAATTTTTTTTTTCATTCTAGGATTTACCTTTATTAAGTTAACTTCATCTTTTTACTATATGGTACATACTCACAGATCAATGCCTGAAAATGATCTTAAAATTTTATGAGAGCTCATAATGACGTTTCTCTATTTTCACTGAGAACTCAAATTCGAACTAGGGGGTGTCCATAAATTACGTCACACGAATTTCAAGTTTTTTAAACCTCTCGCCATGTCTCACATTCCGTCGCATTTTTATAGTGACGTCAATCTATAACTTTTATACCCTATAAATTAATAATTGTAGAAAATTTAAGTGTTTTTGCTAAAAATTGCTTGCTTACAACTTTTTGTCTAGATTTTTAAGTTCCCCGGGCCCCCCTGTCATATTTTTTCACAAATCTGAGATGCCCCTCGCCCCTTACTGTGTGACGTAATTTATAGACGACCCCTTTTCGGGCCAATCGCAATACTTCTACTAAAGTACCTACCATTTATGAATGTACCTACTATTTAATAAATCATACATCTATTTACACCGACAATCTAGAGGATAAAGGATCTGTGAGTTCCTCACTTAAATAAATAGTACCATAGGTCACGAACGCTCAGAACTCTACTTTCTGAGAGATCTTCCATGTGACTTTAAATGGTGGGCCGTGGTTTTGCTATTGAAAAGGAAACTCTCGAATCCCATTAGTTATTCAGTGACTCCATTAAATATAGAGGAAAAATTTGATGCTAATTTATCCCACAAGATTTCTGTTTTGACAAATGGAAATGTATATACACTACCGGTATCTTATTTATTATTGTTTGGCCAGGGATGAAAATAACTCCTTCTCGTCTGAACAACATCATAATATTGATGTTAACCACTTAATTACTTGTTTTCAGACCTTGATACTATATAAAATTGGATTTTCGTAATTTTATAAATATCTACATTTTATACCTTTCAAACTTCCAGAGGAGCTCACATCTGGAAAATGTTTCTTAGACGACTACAGGACCGCAGCCTAAAAGTGACATGCCTTCCTCTTTTATGACAAATACTTTTCATGTCTTTTGAAGATAAGTTAAACGAGGATGGTGTATCTATAATTAAAACAAAATATGATTTACCGACATTTGGTAAAGACCCTATATTTTTGCGGAGAAGCGGTGGTTAAGGTTTTTTCTTTTAAAGGATTAAGGAATATAATCACGTAAGCCCTTAAAATGATTAATATTTCAAAAATTATTTTTTATAGTATAATGGATTGTCTTATTTGAAAATATTAAAATACGTCATTTCTGTTCATATTTAGTTGAAACACATGTTTTTTGAACAAAAAACATATGATTCACATCGAGCAACATATTTACCAATTTGTTTATATCAATGACTGAGACACCTTTTTCACCTACATCTTTGGAGGTACCTTTTAATTCCGACCCAACTTCTAAAATTTCCACTTTTTTGTTATCAACCTTAACTTAATAGTTGTTACTACTTCTTGATGTAACGCTTTACATTTTTATCAAAAAAACAAGCAGACCCAACAGGCTTCTACTAATAGACTACCGTCCAATTGAGAATGAATTAAGACTTTTGAAGAATCAAATCAATAGAAACTTTCGTCCAGATTAAGGATTTACGAACTATATTGCTCAGCTTTGTAATTGACAACTCGCTAATATATTTATAAAATTAATAAATAATATTGAACCAGCAGTTGAACTAAAGTCCTACATAAGATAAATGACTTTAACTATATATCAAACTCCGCTATATTAGGACTCAGACTTCTCTTAGGTTAATAAAGATAAAAATGGGAAAGCCTTCCTTATAACCCTCCCGACCCCCAAAGAAAAAACAATAATCCGCCCCTTGAAAAAATTACTGACAGCTGTGTGTAATTGCCTAATTACAGCTGGCCCATTTATTTTGGGGTTTAAGTAACATGTGAAGTAGTTGTTTTTATAGAACGAATGCCCAATGTTTAGTGATTACTTTTGTTGAGAAGAGTCTCGTCAGCTAATTTGCACTAATTTCTAAAAAAAAACAAGCTATTTCTGTATCCAAATGTCTTGAGTTATATATATATATATATTATTTGTGATCTGATCACTAGTAAGTAATAATACCAAAAACGACTTCGATATTAACGGATAATATGTTGATAATTTCCTGTGCTAAACAATAACAAATGAGTGTTGGTTGACAGTTTAAATTATTATTCATTTACTCTTCTAAGTTAAAATGTTTTGTTTTTGTGACGGGAAACGTAACTCAATCATAATATCCAACTAAAGATTGAATTTGTGTCATTGATTTTATTTTCAAATAATATAATTTCTAAAAAACAATTACTAATAACTAAAAAATTGTTTATTAGGGAAGCTACTCGTGTAATTTGAAATTACACTTAAATCCACCAAATTAAAAATAAAAAAAGAAACATACCCTACAGATCAAAGACCTTAACTTAGCATCTTCATTGTTTGTTCATCCAATAGAATTCAATAAATTCTTAGGTTTTTTTAATCGAATTTCTGTAAAATCTCTCCACAACATTTTCTGAATATTTCTTGAACAACTAATCCCTTTTACTTTTTTTTTCACTCATTTTCATTGTTTCCATCCATACAGATAAACTTTCGATTTTTATTTTCATTTTCGAACCATTTCACAAACAAAGCTAACTACTACTCTTGAGAATCATTATTTTCGGAACAATAATAACACTAATAGGCTACTAATGGGTGGATCGCGAGATCCCAATCTCATCCAACTTTAAGGGAGAGATTGATCTTTTGATTTCCCGAAAATTCTACCAATGAGGAACAGCTATTGCATCTCTATATTCCTATAACCAGATAAAAAAATAATAGTAATAAAACAATGACTGGATTCATTACTACGGCTATCCAGCGAGTTTTGCTCACTAAAAGTTTTTCAATCTTTTACTTATTTAAGTTACTTGTGTATATTAGTACTTATATAAGCAGGATAACTTAAATTAATTAATCGAGATCGACACGAACAACATAATCCAATAATTACTCTAAAGACTAAGGAATTAGTAGTCTTAATAAGTTCTTCGGTATTGATTCAACCAATAAAATTTGATAACCTTTAAAGCTTACAAATTCTAAAATCCTATTCATTAGTTTTTTTTCACTTTTTATCAATTTTTCTGTAAAATTCTTCAACTTAACATTTTACACAAATTTTTGAGCATCTGTTTCGATATTTTTGGTAAGAAAACCTTTTAATTTTAATAACTTTTAAGGAGATAGGTGAAACATTTTTATATAATTTTATTATTATATTTTGTGTAATTGGCTAAAATTGCGATGTAGGTTTCAAAAAAAAAAAATTTATTTCATTTTTTTGTGAAACCTACCTCGCAATTTTACCCAATTTTTTATTATTATTTTCAGAAAAAAACGGGTTTTTTCTCTGACTCCTGAAGATGGACTGACAACCCGAAATATACTGAATTCTAAACTCATTTTTGTTTTATTTCATTTTTTTGTGAAACCTACCTCGCAATTTTATCCAATTTTTTATTATTACTTTTAATTTTAATTTCTTAAGCATCTAATCCCTCTTTTTTCATTGTTTCTATCTACAGATATACTTTCGATTATTATTTTCATTTCCGAACGATTTCACAAAAAAAACAAAAACTAACTATACTCTTGAGAATCATTATTTTTGGAACATAATAACACCAAGACACTACTAATGGGTGGATCGCGAGATTTCAATCTTAACTCTAGCTTGTCTAGAACTTTTCATTTTCCGAAAATTCTATGAGTGAGAAAAAGCTGCTCGCTATCCTCAATCTTGAAATTATGAATGGGATTTGTTCTGAAGCGTGACCGTTGCTGACTCCTTCGGGCGGATTTCATGGAGAAAGAAAGTGACTCGAACTGACCGGAAGTGACTTATTAGTTAATGACCATTACAAGAATTTTTCTATTTTCTTTATGTTCTAGAAACAATATTATTTTAGTCATGAACAGGTAATTTTTTTAAACCCTATTTAAACAGTGTTGAGTTATGTGGAGTTAGTTGAAGATTTATTATTCAATGCACATTTCTTTACATTCCAATCTACCGTATTACAAGAAATAACGGAAAATTTAGATAGATGGGGTAAATGTATGTCAATATATAATTAGAATTCTCATTCGACCGGGCATTTTAATGTAATTGAAATTGATATATTGATCCACAGTGAAATTCTTTTCAATTTTATCCTTTATTCTTTCTCTTTTTAAAATAAAAAAAATCTCTCGATTAACGATTCTAATTTGTTCTGGGAAACAAACAAACATTTTAACTGAAAGTGATTAATACAAAATTATCATAAGGATGCAAGAAGGTGAAATTAACAAAATATAGTACTCTTAGACTCTAGAAGAAAAATAGAGGGTTTTAAAAATATAGAAGGGTTTAATCAAAATAGGTGTATTCTGATTAGAATATCTCATTTGAAATTGTCAATATAAGTGGTTTTAGCCCAAACTTCTCTTTTGATAAACAACTCAACTACCAAAGCATCAAATAATGCTATGCAAGGTTTGTTGAATCGGAGTCCAAGCCGTAAACTTAAATTGAAAGTTGTAGGATTTGTCTTAACTAGAGGCAGGAAAGAATTCAGTCTCTATAATAAATAGGCATAAATCAATTAACGAATAAGTTATTGCCCCGATTTGTAAACAGATGTTCTGTTAATTTTAAGTCAATATTTCCATCTCCAAAAGTACTATTAAATTATATAATAAATAAAATTCTTTTACAAACAAATTTGGTAAAGTTTATTACAAGTTTCGGCTGAATTTATCCCTTTTTAATGGAATTTGAGAAAAAATATAGTTGCTTTAAAAAAGAATGTAATAGCAATTATAAACATATAAATATTTTGAAAATAGTCAATGATACAGATTATCCTGGAGATTAAATTATCTTAACTATAAATAAAAAAATAGAAAATATTTATTTAGAAATTTTTGATAATTATTAAAAAATCAGTAGGTACATATCTCACCTTTTGTTAATTGAATTTTTGTTTTTTAAAATTTCGATTATTTCTAAACTCTGTTCTTTGTCTAAAATTTCGGGATTGAAAAACCCTTCCAAAACTTGATTCCTTACTATAATTTTTTTTTTCAAATTCCATTGATAAAGAATTTCTACCGAAACGTTTAGACTTTTAATAAACGTTTCCAGATTGTTTAATAATAGCGTTTGTTTTTATTTTATACAAAAAATACAATGAATAAACTATTTTAATACATATAATATATTATATATTATTATATCAGTGATGTCAAATTATTATCCATTATTTCAAATATTTCTATAAAAAACATTTTTTGTTTTGAAAAGTACCTATATTGGTTCTCGGGATGAAATAAAATTGTTGCGTAGTTTCAAGGGGCAATTAAAACGAATGATTTTTCCGAAAAGGGTGCCGATAGAAGTTTGAACTTCATCCCTCCCTTCCAGTTGAAGCATGTCAAAGACAACTCTAGACGAGTTTTAGTCGAATAAAAATTGTTCTCGTTGAACTATTATTACAAAAACTATTCTTATAATAATGAGAATCTTTGTAAGAACTCTCAATATATAAGATCGGAAATAACTAAGAATGCAATAGACAATAAGTCATAGATTGCTAGAATTAATTTCTGACTCCTATTCTCACTCACACAACGCAGTATCCATTTGAGGCGAAGGTCCAAAAATATATTTTTTAAAAATCTAATGTTAAATTTGAAAAATAACGAAAATGATGCCGTATTCGATGAAATTTGCAAAAAAAATCAAAAATTTCAAAAAATGAAGATAGTTTTTTGGACAGCATCCCCTGGTTGAAAAGTCACCAACCGCCACTCATATATATTACAATATATAACGTTAGAATATGAATATAATTTTCCAAATTTCATATTTGAATCATTTTCGCTATCTTATAGAATACTTTGATTTTATGAGTTTGAAAGTAAATTAGTTTGTATACTCGAAAATTAAAAAAAAACGAATAAAATCATTTTTTTTTTTAATACATTATTATTATGAGAACTTCAAAAACAATTTTATAATTTAGTAGACAAAATATTAATATAATAAAAACAAAGAGGCTAAGTGTAAACCGTACTCGCAAAAAATAGGTATCGTAATTTTTCCCATATTAAGTACATCCAAACTAATTATTTTATAGTAACCGAAAAATGCTTATTGAAAGTACTCAGAACAATTAAGTAGGAAACGTGGATTATTTTTACTTGCCTCTGTAGTCAAAGTGAAGATAGACCGTCCGCTCTGTCTTTAATAGCAAATGAAAAAATCTAATGTTAAATTTGAAAAATTATATTAAGCGGTTATTGTGATGAATTTTACGAAGAATAAAATAAAATTTTCATAAATGAAGGGTCATTTTTTGGACAGCATCTTCTGGCTGAAAAGTCACTGCCCGCCTCTGATATATATAATACTACATACATAGAGAAAACTCCATACAATGTTAATCCCAGATTAAGATATCTCGGGTCTCATTCAGAACACTAGTTTTGGTTAGACATTGTCAAGTGAATGAATGCTGTTTTAAGGGATTTCAAAACTAAAACATGCTTTCTTTACAGTAAGATTTTATTAATGAGCTGAGCCTAAATTCTCAGCAAATTTGTTTTTGACGTTTTGCTCACTTCTCTGCATTCCTATCGACTGCTTTCATTGTAAAGGAAGGCACTTGCGATGATTGTCATTGTGATTGAACAATTTCTATAAATTATCCAAAACATTTGAAAATGAATGTGAAAAACAAATGATAAATCTTTTCGATTTTTAAAATTTCCCAATAAATTTTTAAACTAGCGAATAAATCCATTAGACAATTCATCTATTTCAATTGGAATTTTGTATATATATCTATCCAATAATCTAATTTCATGCTGTCAACATTGCAATGTTTCTTTCAATAAAGAAATAAATTTTCATTTTCTTCTCGTTTTTCAATTAGAATTTTTTCCTTCTTTCTTCTTGATTGTTCCTTTTCGGAAACATTAAGCGGGCGTAAATATGAATTCGTTCCATCAACAAGGTATACAGGTGGTATTTATCTTTCCCCTTCACATTTCAAAATTTCCTTATGCTTTTTTTTATATTCGCAAGAGAAACTTTAAAGAAAGTAACTTAAGGAATTAAAAAAAAACGAAACGAAATTCCAAATATCATTTATAAATAATATATGTGATTATCATTTTAAATAAATGGAATTCAAATTATACCTATGATTCTTAAAATTATTGCTACTTACTCTTCATACTATACCTCTTTTTATTTAATATATCTTGCTAATTATTATATATTTAAAAAATAATTATTTTTCCCTTTTATTTTCTACATGAGTTAATACATTTCTCTATTAATGAACTTGAACGTTTTCGATTATAAATGCAAAAGAAACCTACCCCAAGATAATAACTACTCCTTTATTTAAGTATTTTTTGTCCTATATCCATCATTAATTAATTCTAATGGGATTCATGCAACACAACATTTATAAATTACATTACATTTGCGATCTATAAAATTATTTCCCTTTGGAATAGCCTTATTTACGTTTACATAAAAATATAATTCTTTAAAATTAAAATTCATTTAAATAATTTTCCGACGCTCTCATTTTTTAAATTTTATTTTATTTAATTACTTTTATTCAAAATATGCTTTGACATATTAGATTAAAATATAATTTTTTTTCATTAAGGATATTCACCTACTAAATTTATTCAATATGTTGTGAAAAAATTCTATTGAAGCAGCTCTTACTATACTAATCTAGTACCAACTTATGATCTGTCAATAATTTTTATATAAATTTTCGATAAATATAAAATATCAAAAAAATCAAACTTGATAGTTATAAATAATCTAATTTTTCTAGCCTTTCTTGTATACTTAGTCTGACAAAAAATGTGGCTTTTATTAAACGTTTAAAGAATGTTTTTTAAAAGATTTATATTTTTTTTCATACTAAGAATAAGATGATAATTTGCTATAATATCTAAAAATATTAATTTTATAATATTTTTTATTATTATAAGCTTTTTTTAAAGACCTTGTTTCATAATTTGAAATAATTTTTATTATTTATTATAAGCTTTTTTTAAAGACCTTGTTTCATAATTTGAAATAATTTTTTTACGAAAAAATTTTCTGCCCTTTTTGAAAAAATGTGTTAATATTATAAATTAGACAAATTAAGGGTTCCGCAAGAAAATTCACGGCAGGTGAAAAAATTCTAGCGTTCAAAAGTAAGGTGCAGTTTTGGATTAGTTTTGTGAATCCCATTCGCATATCAAAGTTTTAACTCGAATCACAAGATTGTCGGGTTCCACGCTTACCCTCCAAACAGAAAAGGGTTCCACATTCGAAACACTGCTCTAGAGATTTCATAAATATTGTTTAAAAAGAGTTTTTTGAATGAAAAGAAAAGAATTGAAAAATTTCTATATCGAATTTATTTGAATAATACAATATTTCGAAATTAAGTATATAATAATATAGTATAGAGATAAAAATAAAATTACATAAAATAGTCGAGGAGTGAGGTGTGTGATTAAGTCCGATAGTATGCACAAGTCTCATCAGATTTTTCCTTTGCAAAACAATTATTAAATATTATTATTATTATTATTAACAATTATTATCCATTTTTTTATAGCGATGTTTTTTTTTTACTTTTTACCTATGATGTAAAATTAAAATTGGATTATTTTTTAAATCATTTGGATTTCAAAATGGAAAAAGAATTCTGATGAATTTTATGCAAATATTATCAATTTTTTAAATTATTTTTTAATAAACTAAAAATTAAATTAGTTAAAAATTGAAATCTTATGAAATTTTACTATAAAATTTATCCTTCTTTATATATTTAGACCAGTATTTTAGTATTAGAGCAGATTGGCGTATGATAAGTTGTCTATCTCTAAGGCGAAGTGTTCTTTTGTCTAACAGCTATTGGCAAATAAACATATTTTATTTGAATTCCTTTAAAATGGATAAATCATACCGAAACCTTCCTTCCCTTGACATTGAATTATATAATAAAGAGGCTCTTCAATATTTAATTAATTAACATACATCAGAGTGCAATGTAAACATGCTAGTCTCGTTCCAAAAGGACAAGTGCAAAGCATTAGATTTACATATCAAAACAAGCAAGTATTGCGAATGAAAAATTCCTCAATTAATGGTTAAAATTTTGTGAATTACTTGTGTGAAATTTGAAACCTGAATTGAGTTCATCCAAGTACTTAATTTAATTAGGACAAGTTGAGCAATTATTTTTCTTCCTTTTTTTTTTAACTTGAACAAATACAAATGAATGAATGAATCTCTTAAGATGAAGAACAAGTATCAAAGATCAAAGTAGACATGAAATAAAATGAAAACTTGTTCGATTTTTTTTTCTCTAGTCGATGTGTCAATCTTCATTTATGTGGCTGACCTGAAAGTGTCGGTGATATAACACGAATTGATTGAAGAATCAACTTTCAAAGAACTAGATCTTCCCAGACTAAGAAATATTGATTTATTCAATAGACAGTGGCATTCTAGGAAATCAAACGTTTTCAACTTTATTCAATCAGATTATCGTAAAGAAAATTGAATTTTTCCAATCTTTCAAATCATCTTTATAACCAATGAAGTGTGCTTACCAAATAAATTTCATTTTAACAATAATTTTTAATTAAAAAGAATTTACTTTATTTGAGGTCGAATTTAAGATTTTAATAGAAATTATTTTTACATTGCATATCAGAGGGCTTCGACCCCTCAGGAATCGAACCCAAGCGCTTACTTGCTCTCCGGGCAGTCACCCAAACCCCTAAGACGAATCTCTCTCCGATATGCAACAAATAAGCAAGTTACCGCTTGGGTTCGATTCCTGAGGGGACGAAGCCCTCTGATATGCAATGTAAAAATGTTTTCTACTAAAATCTTAGTTTCGACCCTAAATAATGTAAATTCTTTTTAATATAATTGAGGTTAATTTACCTTGGTTGTATTTTTGAAAAATTCCATTTTTTTTTCAAAAAAAGATATAAATTCTCTTTCTTTAGATATTACTATCAATAGACATACGAATGGAATCGATATTTAGAGAAATTAAATATCTACTAAAATACCAGGCGATATGGAACTTCGTATATTGAATGGTCCATTCTATTTTATTTTTTTTAACCTCTGATAAATACATTAATAATAAATGAATAATATAAATTTTTTTGAAAATAAATACCTATTATACTTTTAAATATTAGTTTTAATTTGTTTTCAATTAAAGTGAACCGCGAAATTCTAAATAATTTTATTTAATAGTCTGATAGTTAATTGTACATTTCAAGAACTATTAATTTATTTTTGAAAAAAATGAATGAGCACTCAAAGGAAAGATCACAAGTTCGAATACTGTCGAGTGCTCATTCATTTTATTCAAAAATAATTAAATAGTTCTCGATATGTACAATTATTAACTATCAGACTATTGAATAAAATTGATTAGAATTTCGCGTTTCACTTGAATTAATATCTATAATTTATTTTATCGAACTTAGTTCACATGTAATTAATTTTAAATAAACTTAGGCGGACCAATTATTTAAAATTAAATTAATAATGTTATATGCTTTTATATCTTTGTATATCAAGACAAATCGGCGACACCGATAATTCCATGCAAAGGAAGTCTATTATTTGAATATCTAATTCAATTATTCTCTATCCAATACTTTGACTAGAATGATGAAAGAATTGAGAATAAATGTAATTTCTTATTTTCAATGGCATTATTTGATATCTTATATCCTTGAGCTCTTTAAATAGTCGAAATGTTTAATTACTCGGCTAATTACATTCAATTGAAATTCTTATTAATTTTGTCCTAAATTTCATTTTTTAAATGAAAGGATTCTATTCATTTTTTTTTAATATATTACTAGACCGCCATTTTTCACTTTCTCTTAATCTCGTTCTTTAAATTGAATAATTGAAGTATTGAGATTGGCTTAAAAAATTCGAATTTGATTATTCACCAAATATACCATATAGCTTTTAGGTTTTATAAATCCATTAAGACCTTTTGGCTGTCTGTATCATGCTAACACAAAAACCTTAATTCACTGAAATGAAATTTAAAAATAAAATTATAAATCGAATCGAGATATCACAGCAAGATTCTCGTTCAAATCGACCAAATGGAAATGTCCCTTACATCAGGCATTGTTAGGATTTTCACAATTTCCTCATCAAAGATATGTTTGAAAAGATTTAGAAATCGAATGGCTTTATTTAAGCCCAAATCTTGTTATCTATTTAAATAAAAATGTTTTTAAATACAAGAGACTCATATTATATATTACTTCATAGGATCGGAAGACAGGCTTGAACTTGCTCACAAAAATTGAATTTCCATATGAGCAGCTGTAAATAATTATCAGCTGAAATTAACACACATTGCGATTATTTTACACTGCACCTTTGTAATATAATTTTTGGGTTAAACAATTCGCTGACAAAAAATAACCATGTCACCAAAATTTGCGGAGTTTATACTGTGTCTTGAAAAAGTTTGTACTTTTTCCTCTAATATTTTTATTCTCCTTACAGCGCCATACTAGATTTCGAGGGTTATCTATAACTATGGAGACCATTACATCATCTCCATGGTAGATTTCTTAGATAAATTGTTCATTAGGATGGTTTCCCATTGCCTTACTCTGGATTTATTGGGCCCCTTGCATTTTTGACGAAGTAAAAATTGTTCTGCGAGATTCGATTCTGAGTAAACTCGTTTAGAAATCGAACAGGGGTCGGCGAACCGGAGTAAATTAACCCAAGTGCGGTAAAAATTAAATTTTTACGGGTAATTAGGTCTCAATAAACATAACATTAGATAAATTAAAATCGCAGAAACCCAAAGACTATTTAAATTGCCCTTGCATCGAAAAATTGATAAAAATTTGTTTGATATATTTCTTCAAAAATGAAATAATATTTTCAATGAAATTCTTCAGTTCTATAATGAGTATTTTATTAATTTTGGTAAATATCTACATTTTTATTTCATATGTAGCTTATTTATTGTTCAGGGAGAATGGTGTAAGTTCGAGGTGAAACATATTTAATAAAATTAAAAAAAATTATATTAAATAATAATAAATATTTTATTTTATTATTATTTTTATTGAAGGAGACAATAAAAGACTGTGTCTTCTGCTGGAATTATAAATTTTATTTATAACGAAACTATAGTTTCGACGGCTTTGTCCTCTTCATCAGTCTATTACAATTGATTCACAGGAATTAATGTATGAATGCAAAGCCCTCGAAACTATAGTTTCGTTATAAATAAAATTTATAATTCCAGCAGAAGACACACTCTTTTATAGTCTCATTCAATAGATAAAAATGCTGGTACCCTCGGCAAAAAACTTTCATTTTAATTATTTTTATTAATTTTATTTTAATATTGGTTTGCTTATTATTAATACTCGTAAATTGAAAGTCTTGTGGTGTGCACTAAACACTTAATATAAAATTATATGTATATTAAATAACATATATTTCCACACCATCGTTCATTATATTTTTTACGCATATTTTTTCTCTTATATTTGTGTGATAATATCATTATTATTAATTTTATATTTTAAGTCCGGAGATTACGACATATAATATGTTCCAATGATGGCTCCGAGCACAAATGGGATAGTAATTTTTCAATTGGAAATAATCTCTTGGTTTATGCAATCGAAGTTTGTCTAAGAACAATTAGCCATCCATATAAATATTTATGGGTAAATAAAGTACAGGATGTTTCTCTCTTCACACTATTGCTATAACCTTCAATTTCTTTTGCTTTTAAACTGATTCATACCAATTTAATTAAATAATTTCAATAAAATTAAATGTCTTTTGTAATATTCCCCTTCGACATTTCCGTCAACATAAATGAATAAAATAAAAAATACTTCACTATAGAAACACTTGTTAATTTAAATATATTTGCTGGTCACTTTACAGGCGAAAGGCGAATGATTATTTATTACTTATATATATATTTTTTTTAAATAAATTAAAATATTCTAAACAGCCTTTAAGAGACCTAATTATCACCCTGTATTTATATTCTTCACGAAAAACTAAAGATAATTTAAATTTTTTAAAATAAGTTAAAATATTCTAAACTGTCTTTAAGAGACCTAATTACCACCCTCAATATAATTATTCACGAAAAACCAAAAATACTTTAATATTTCTTAAAATAAGTTAAAATATTCTAAACAGCCTTTAAGAGACCTAATTACCACTCTGAATATAATTATTCACGAAAACCCAAAAATACTTTAATATTTCTTAAAATAAGTTAAAATATTCTAAACAGCCTTTAAGAGACCTAATTACCACTCTGAATATAATTATTCACGAAAACCCAAAAATATTTTAATATTTCTTAAAATAAGTTAAAATATTCTAAACAGCCTTTAAGAGACCTAATTACCACCCTGAATATAATTATTCACGAAAAACCAAAAATACTTTAATATTTTTTAAAATAAGTTAAAATATTCTAAACAGCCTTTAAGAGACCTAATTACCACTCTGAATATAATTATTCACGAAAAACCAAAAATACTTTAATATTTTTTAAAATAAGTTAAAATATTTTAAACAGCCTTTAAGAGACCTAATTACCACCCTGAATATAATTATTCAGGAAAAACCAAAAATACTTTGATATTTTTTAAAATAAGTTAAAATATTCCAAACAACCTTTAAGAGACCTAATTACCACCCTGAATATAATTATTCACGAAAAACCAAAAATACTTTAATATTTTTTAAAATAAGTTAAAATATTCTAAACAGCCTTTAAGAGACTTAATTACCACCCTGTATATATATTCTTCACGAAAAAACAAAAATACTTTAATATTTTTAAAAACAAGTTAAAAATATTCTAAACAGCCTTTAAGAGACTTAATTACCACCCTGTATATAATTATTCACGAAAAACCAAAAATACTTTAATATTTTTTAATTTAATTTATTTCTATTTTCACTTTATTAATTATATTTCTTTGCAAAAACAAGTATTGGAATTATCATTTTCCCGGAATTTGATAAAGTCAAAAAGTAAACCAGCTTATCGAAATATATTTTAGTTTAAAACGAGCCTTCCTCATGGCAAGTTGAATTCTTTCTTGTGCATTATAGAAGAATTTTCGATGTTTTCCACGACATCTAGCCTGAAATAGAGTAAGTAAACGCTTCTATCTTATATTAAGCATTGTTGACTCTATGTTACTTCATAATATTCTATTTACTTTACAAATTAACTAAAAAATTGAATGAAAAAGTGAAAGTAGCTTCAAAACTCGGTACACTTTTCGTTTAATCGTATTAATAAATTAAAATATAATAAGCTATTAAAATTTTTCTCTTCAATTTAATCAACTTTAAATACATGTAATTTATTAAAAATTATTGGGAGGGTTGCAGTGACTGAGAATGGGGGGGGGGTGAGCATCTGAATTGTTCAGGTATCTTATTCTTTTTTTTTTTCATTTTTTCTAATGGCGGATTATAATCAATCCTACAAAAAACTTTTCTTAAGCTTTTACTTCTCTTTTAATAAAATTTTAAAAGTTTTTTTCTTGGCTCTTTCCATTTCCCAATTCGATTCCTTTTATTTTCTTTTTTCTTTTTCCTCATTGCTTTTTTAATTTTTAATACCAGCCCTCGAGGAAATTAAGTTAAATCCGATGTAATGCGATCAACCAAAGCCCCTTACGTAAAATGGTTACGATTTAGTGGTGGAGGTGACGGCTTAAGTACCATCCAATCCCCTCCGTCCCCCCTCTTTCCACTTCAGAAAAAATAACGATCGATCCCCGGGCTTCGGCAAATCCACTTACAAATTCTAAAATAGTCAATTTTTATAAATAGAAATCCGAGAATATTTTTTGATGGTTTTAATTAATTTCGAAACTACCCTCATAAACTTGTTTAATCAAATCCATATGTTTAGTTCAAAAAGGGATTTTCTAAAATCCATTTTGCTACCCTCTCTTTTTGAGCTTTTTATAACTTCTACGTCCTTTGAAAGGACCAAACTTCTATATTAATACAATAAAAGACTAAAATTTATTTAATATGCAATAAAATTTTTCCCCTTTACGCACTCTTTTATTACCCATTAATAGTTGTGCCATGTAAGAGTGCGCACGAGTGGGTGTAGCATTCTACTTCCTTTATTCTTTTCTGACTGTAATAGAAGTGATTGCTGCTGCGCGCTCTTATATTAAGGGATGAAAGGGGCTTAAATTCAGCTACATTATGGTAGAATTTTTCCTCTCTAACGACGATTACGTGGTGGTAATTTGATGTAGACTTTAACGTGGCCAATACGTATAAATAGAATCTTAAATATATACTCTACTTTAAATACCTTTCAGTTAAACCTAAAAATTAAAAGGCAATTAAATGAAAATCAATTTTATTTTATTTATAAATTAATGCTTTTTGAAAATTAGCCTCTGTTTTGAATATAGGCCCAAAGAGTTTTCCAAATTACGCCCTCTAATAATGACTAACACTGTGATACATAATAATTGCATTTTGGTAATTAGATACTTTGAAAAAGTTAAATAAAACACTAATATTAGATATTTCGATAGCTCAAAAAATTGGCTTGAGAAAGACTCTGATGGGTCATATAGTTTTCGGAATTTATGCTAATAGACGTCGTTATACTCAAATATATTGATCAATTTCAGAATCAAAAAAAGAAATATTCTGATTTGAAACACGTAAAATGTTAAAATAGCCTCAAGTTTAATTTGAAAAATTCTTGATACCAAATTAAAATATCTTTATTTTTTTTTAATTACTTCTGAAATAGTTTTATTTTATTTTTATAATGAACCATACTGTCTATCAAAATCACAATATTATTTCAGAAATGGTTTAATTAAAGTACATTACTTATACAATAATATTAGTTTTATCATTTGAATTCAGTTAGTTTATCCGTGCATTTAATTAAAGATCCCTAAATTTATTATTCAACCATTTGGTACACCTCTCATTATCACTTTAAACTAGAAACTTATTAACTTCAATAGATTTATTTTATTTAAATAATCAATTTGCCTAAAATTTAGGAGTTTTTGTTTTTTGTATTTTCTCTTGCCATTAAATTATTAATATTATCTTTAAACTACGATTGTATACAGCTTACACATCTGAAGATAAATATTTCCAGGCATTCATTCTCTAACCATAGTGATTCAGAAACGAGCCACAAAATTAAAAGTAGATTCAACCTTAATAGAAAAGATATTTTACTTTTGCCGAGAGTATCAGAATTGTAGATTGATGAAGAGAAATCAATGAGGTTTCCTCTGTTTGATCCAAATAAGAATATACATATACAGTCGACTCTCGACAATTCGAACCTAGATAATTCGAATTTTTCGATAATTTGAACTCTTCAGCTGTTAACTTCAGTAAATCGAAAAAATGCTGTGTATTTTGATATGCTCGATAACTCGAAATCTTTTTCGTTACAAGAGGTTGAGAGAATGTTCTATAATTCGAATTAGGCCACTTCCTCTCTTTATAATTCGAATTTTTTCTATCAAAAAAACTATTCTTAATTTTTCACTGTTAATACATATGTAATTTTTTTGTTCTTTTTTGTCATTTTCATTATTTTTACTTTTTTACTTGAGGCTATATATAAAATCTATGTAAGCCCATAAATATTTTCAAAAATATAATAAAAACTTAATAATTCGAATTTATTTTCTTTCCTCTTGATAATTCATCGTCATGATAATTCGAATTTTTCTTGTAGTCCCTTGGTTTTCGAATAATAGAGAGTCGACTGTGTATTTAACGAAGATAAATATGTATAATAAAATATATTTTTTTAAATCTTTATAATATTGACCCAAGAAGCAGTTGCACCAAAAACAACCTCTGTAGTCCCCCGGAGGACCCATGTAAAATAAGAAGAGATTTCAGGAATTGGGTCGGAGTTGAAGGTATCTGTGGATGCGGGTTTCGAAAGAATGAAGGTTATATGTTGCGGGGAAGACGGGCAGAGGAAGAGAGTTCCACTCTCTAGAAGTCATTGGGATAAACGAATTAGCGAATGCGTTTGTTTGCTTATTATCCAATTTAAGCGCATAGGGGTGTTGGATCTTAGAAGTTCGTGTATTTCGCTCAAATGAAGCTTTCGGAGTGACTATTGATTTTTATCTCTTCAGAACAAACGCCATAGTAGTATCTATAAAAAAGGGAAAGGGTGGAAGACAATTCTACGATGGGCTAGGAAGTCGAGAGTCGATTAATGCTAGATCTCATATTAGTCTGATTTGAATTTATTTGATAGAGACTATAATTTCAAAGGTTTGATCTTTATCCTCAGTCTTATTAATTTGGAATATTTTATATGTTATTTCATATGGGTTCAATTAGCCGATTGAATATAGATACAATTTTTTATCCTATTCATGAGGAAAGAAGATCATGAATTAATCTCTATGATGGGAAAGTGCTTTATGTCCTCTCTCGAATATCGCCATTACGTAATAAATTATGCTTTTTAATTTCATTGATCTTGCAATTGCAATTATTGTAAATTTAAAAATTCATAATATCCATCAATGCCAATTTTTTTCTCCCTTCCCCCTCATCCATTTAAACGATGACGATACACTATCCATTAGCGGAAACCGCAATGCAGCTAATTTGAAATTGGAACCCAAGAGCCCAGGCGGGTATCCGATCCGGACACATGAATTCTCTTGATATATATAATTTGTCCATTTAAACTCGACCCCCCACTCTACCCATCCTATCTCGCGTTCTATCTCTCTCAAGAGATTTCAATTTCATAAATAGCAAAATGTTTGCATGTAAAGCTGTACTTCAGATTAAAAAAAGAAAAAAATATCTAATTTATTTGATTTTTTACTCCTCTCATTTCTGTTAGCTTTATATTAAATTAGATTATTTATTTTATGGGAAAAATAAATTAATTTTTTTCTTATTTTAATGAATTTTAATTTACACCAATTGACATCTGACTATCATACACGATTAATTAATTACCCATTAATCTATCATTCTATAAAGTAAGTATGTGGAAGCTAAGGTAGTTCAAAAACGATAAATCGAATGGAAAATAAAATATAAATGTTACATAAACTAAGTCATTTTGAAATTAAGGTTTTAGTTTAAATAAAATCATTTTTTTCTCCTAACTCTGTGACATAACTTGACAATTTCTTGGAGCATACGTGATTAACAAACAAATTCTTGTAAGGGAGAAATGTTGTTATTCACTGATGCCGAGCTGATTTCCACCAATAGAAATGTATTTGAAAATATTTAATTTGCCGAGAGTTGCAGAGTTGTTGATTTATAAAGAAAAATAATGTGAGGTTCTCCTCTGTTTGATGCTATAGGTATATGTTTATTTGCATCAAGCAGAGGTTAACCTCATGGATTTCTCCTTATGAATAGACATTTTATTTATTTTCAAAGAATCCACTTTCTAAAGTTATATATCACAGGAATATAAAATTTGATCTAGTATTATTACATTCATAAATCACATCAAAAGTTCTTGATTTTACTAAATGGAGCACAGTTCTGGTTTGGTCCAGTTTAATCTGAGCCCTATTATTAAGATAATTATTTACGCTATTTTTTGTTGATGTTTATCTAGAGCAAAGTGATATTTTGTATTAGTATTTGTTTATATATTTTCCTGGCTAGATATTTAATGAAAAATTCTAATAAAGAGACAATATTCATTTTTCTTTCAGATCGGTATCAAATTGTTGTTCTAGAACATTCAATCAGAAAGTTTGCAAGTATAAAATTTATTTCTAATGAAAATGGAGTCGAAAATAGATCAAAATGATGATTATTTTTTCGGAAATCTTGTAATCTAGTTCCAGATTCAAAATTTAAAATTATCACTTTTATTTTCGAAAACTTCATAGTAGATTTTCAGGTTTCTTATTTTAGAGAAAAAAAAAATTATCAGTATCTACATATAAATCTCATGGTTTTAAGGAATTTTATGACTGTATATTGGACTACGGGTAGTCCTGATTTAAATCAAATAGGATTAAATAAGGATATAAGGAATGATAATTTATTTTTTAAAAGGGTCACGAAATAATAATCCCTTAATATCCATCATCTATTGACATGTAAAAACGGGCAAAGATCTAAAAGACAAGTCCTGACAAGTTTTAGCCCAGGAGAGAAATTTTCAATTAATTGTGTTGTTCTAGAAAACCCCAATTCCTTGTCTCCTTGAGCTAGAATGATATAACTATAGTCTTGGCTAGTGTCTTAAATTGCTGAAATAATAAATATTTCAGAAAATGAAAATATGTGAAGAAGAAGAATTTTTAAATATTCGAAATTTCATTATTTTTTTTATCTTATATAGTTGAGCTTATAATTTAGCTTTTAGAGAATTTTATTCTTGAAAAAAAGCTTCATGTATCGTACAAATGTACATTCATATTTCGAAAATAAACAAACATATATCCACATATAAATCTCAATGTTTTATGGAAGTTTATGATTTTATGTTGGGCCACACTCGTTGCAGTGCTGGGCCCCAAGCGGCCCGCGGGCCACGCGTTGGACAGTCCTGATCTAGAGCACATATTTCATCTGGTTATCTATCTCGATTGCAACTCAAGTGAATCAAAGTATCAAATAACTTGCGTGTATTCTGATATATATTTATTTTTTTCCTTGAAACTTGTTTTGTATTTTTCTCGCCTCTTCTCCTTGATGAATGGTATCGCAATTGTATTGAATGGTTGGATATTGACACGTGATATTCGAGTCATGCTTATGGCGGATGTGTGTCACTAGAACAAAGTACTACTAGTATCCCGTTGGCGACGGCGACATCGCCGATGGCACCGGCTGGCTGGGGCTTACTATCTAGACGCCATCCCCGGGGAACATCAATCCACCCAACATTCCTTATCAGGGCTGATTAAATGACTACGCCTGAAACGTCATTCGGACGGAACATGAACCCGGCTGGACTAATGGGATGGTTCCAGGGACCAGGACGCAGTTTCCTCTGGTCAACTTTCACATCCACTGGCAGGCTTGACTCACCTGGTCACTCGGCTTTCACAGACAATTTTATTATCTCTAAATACAAATAGCTTTTAAGTAGAAAAAGAAACTAAACAGCTCCTCATTGATTAATTTTTTCTACTCCCTTCTCCGTTATTTACTATCATCCAAAGGTATGATAAGTTCTTAGGTCTTTTGTAACAATTACAATCCATTTGGCTGTTATGTCAAAAAATAAATAAATAAAAATAGAGTTGTCAAATTTTTATCAATTAACGGTTTGAGTTTGAAAGCTTAACTTGACGTAAAAGTGCAGCCATTTAACACAAACTTTTCTAATAGTTGAATTAAATAAATGCAAATTAATTTATTAGTAGAATAATATTTCATCTCGCACCACGGTATCACTTTCCTTAATAATTCCAAACTTTTCTGCCAAATTTAGTCCATTAAGTTCGCTGGCTTCCATATATCGATTATTATTTTCTGTATTTTTCATCTTGGGATTCTAAATCTAGGAAGCCTATATAATCAGTTCGTTTTGTATATATACCATATACTTGTAGGTATATATATTTCGGTAACAGAATAAACGTTTTTCGAGAGCTTCTGTTCTTAAGATTATTATCTTAGGCTCAGTGCAAACAGCCAAATAAAGTGACAGAGTGACAGAGACGGAAAAATGTTTGGAATTCCCCCCCCCCACATTTATAACACCACAAATAAGCAGTTTTTGTTTTTTAAAACCTAATTTAGACTCAGAAAATAGGTACCTAATAATTTTCGATTTCACTGAATTTGTTTAATATACATATCTTATCAACTCTCACAAACTTTCATTTTCCTTTGAAAAGTACGAATCTAAATATTGTACTGTACTTATACTATATTTTTATTCATTTATTTATTTTCTATTGGCAAAAATTACGATAAAATTGACAGCAATATATAGAATTAATAATTACATGTAATGAAATACGTATTTCATTAAATTTACCATAAAACATTAAAATTACTTTATTATTATTATTATTTATTTTGTAGTATTTTTCAAGCTAATTCCTGAATGTTCGAATTTCGCTGGTCATTTTCAAATGCTTAAGAAAGTAACAAAAATTCAACAAAACCTAAAAGATAATACAAAACATCCTTAGGAATTTTTTAATTTTACAAATATTCATCCAGTAAATACAATATTGACCCTAGTGTTGATAATCATTCTGAAGATCTCTTCATAATAACGTCCAGTTTTGCCTCAGGTACTCTTAGTTTTAATGAAGAGACATGCTTTGTATTGTCGGCGTTTAAATTACAAACATGGCCCAAGTCCATTCACTCGATAGATTCTGAAGTATTTCTCTTCATAGTAATGTTCTGGGAAATTGTTTACTCAGGTGCCATCCTCACCCACCAGAAGCACCTCTTTACTGCAAGTGTTTTCCATTTTCTAATCAATAATCGGTTCAAACATTTTCTTTCAATATTAAAAATAATACTTTTCTTGAATTAACCAAATATTTTCTTCGATATAACACTTGTTTCATCAATTTGGTGATATGATCATTCATATTAGTTTTAATCATTACTCGTTTAAATGGAACATTCTCTACTTACTTAACATGCTTTGAAATATTTTAAATTTATTTATGACTAAATTTTATTTTGGAATCTTAGTAAATTCTTACCTACTCAAAACCTCTATATTTTTCAAAATAATTTTTGCAGATATTTTGGGAAGATTATTGTAATAGTACAAAAAAAAAAAAAAATATGCCGAGCCTCATTTATATAAGCTCATGGGGGAAGTGAAACTTTAACAGTAGAAAATTCCGCCCCGTGAGAACAAGTTTAAATAAAATCATAAAATAAATATTATAAAACACTAAAATTCTCTAATCAACTATTATTATTTTAAAATTATTTAAAATTTGAATGCCACATTAAGTGAAAATGTTTTTAATTGGCTTTATTGTGCAGCCCTTTAAAGCGTGCTGAACGCGTCACAACAAACAAAACGAAAAATAAAAATGCCAAAACAGTCCAAAATACTGAATAAAACAAAAACAATAATAAGTGGTCACAATAGGGGAGTGTAGCAATGCGCTGACACACAACTGAATGCAACACACGCTTCCTTTCTCGGACTATCTCTTATTTCCTCTACTTAGACTGTTTCCTTTGTTAACGAGAAATTTGTTGAATTGCGTGCTAAAGTTTAGCTGAAAATTAAGTGATTTCACACGTTCAGTCAGGTGATCCGATGTCTTTGTTTTTACCGAAAACCAATCACAATTTCAAAACAAATTCGCTTTTTAGTTGATTTCTTTGAGATACCAAAAGTGATTAGATTTCAGTTAAATCGGATCCCACCATATTTGGTATTTACTTTCGACATTTTTCTAATAATGAATAATATCTTCTCGTGTTTTACTATTAGGTTTAATGCTTTTTTCTGGGCATTTAATTTTTTTTTCATTTAAATTTTTTAAAACTTTTCTAGTTGTACATTAAAAATAAGCATCTATATATACATAGAAATGGCAATCAGTACCTTCTCTTAAAAGTCTAATAATCACACGACAGTAATATTAATCAACATCTATATTGAATATTTAATAAATTCATGCAGCCTAGAGAGATAATATTTAACACAACTAGCCAGAGATATTAAAAAAAAACTTTAATTTTACCAAAATGCTTTCTGAAATTAATTTTCCCTCTTATCTTTTTGCTAAATGAAATAACTGCTCCTTCTTTGGATATAATTCAAGAGAGCTTAATTAACATGAAAACAATGGCCGTGTCGCCGTAAATCATATGATAAACTCTCTGCTAAAAGAGAACATTCTCTTAAAATGAAGATAAAAATGATTCATTTTTTCTTTATTTTTCAACTGACTACAAGTGTGGTTGACAGGTTGATGTTTCGCTCATTCGGGAAGACAAGCGGAATTCCCTTCCTCAGAGGAAGTTACGCTTCTTCAATTGGGCTTCCTGTTTGAATTGCATCCACCCTTTCGCTGGGCAAAAAAAAATTTGGATCAACTGGACTCATTTCACACCTCTTATTAATTAAATAAATCATATGAAATTCTTAAAAACAATTTAGATATATGTGTAATATACTCGTAGATAATGATTTTTTCTTCTGAATTTTGTAATATTTATCAAAGCTATTCATGAAGTTTAATTCAATATATATAAACGAAATTAGATTACACATGAACTGAAAAATGAGGAAATCGTCAATATTAAAAAGTAAACAGAATTTCTAACATTTCCAGAGGGCTTTATCATGTAACACCTCTATTTTTTGTTCTTTAGCAATACTAATCTATTTCCTATCTACTGGTCAGTGAAGTGCCTTCTGGAATGCAAACACAATTCCATTGCAATTCGAACTACATAAGAGGAAAAATTTTCATGACAACAACGCAAATTAACAATCAAATATTTTTGAATACATTATTTCCAGGCCTTGTAAAAAAATCTATTTTTCTTTGACAGCATTTCTAGTTGAATACATTTAATTGCTCTTAAATCTGAAGCTATAGAGCTGACTAATAACGAAGTCAGTTTATTTTTAAATTTTTAGTAACAGTTCCACCTTTTCTTAATAGACTACAAAAATTCTTAAACTAAATTTTGTATTTTAAAGGTCCACAGCTTTCGTCTCTTTTAGCTATACCCCACAATCATTTTTATCAGATGCGTACTGAAGTCATTTCTTGGTTGATACTTGCAGCTAGAACGACAAAAGATTAACCATTAAGAACTAACTCCGCTACATATTACTAAACATAGGAGTTTGAGTATTTTCAACATGGTAAGATCTTTCTTCAGCCCATCTGAATCTACCATAAATAAGATCATTTTTATCTCTTAACAGTCACTGTCTAAAATAAATAAATAAAAATGATTTAATTGAAATGAAATAGAAATTAGCAAAGTTTTGATAATTTTATCGAAAATGCTGTCTTGTTGCTCCTTTTTAGTCCACTCTAGAAGATGTCTCATTCATTTCTTATTGCCTATTCTATAAGATGTTTTGGTGTCTATAAGAGCGTGTTATCAGAGATGTAATGTTTTTTTATAAAAAGTTTCCTATCATTTTGGTTTGACTATTACAAGTTAAATGACTATTAATTATTATTAAATGGCTATCTCAATAAAATAAATAAGGGAACTTATAAAATTTTTACTTTATCCAATGCGAAGCATGGGAGAAAGTATTGGAATCGCTCTCGAGGCAAGCGCGACTTCAACGGGTCCTCAGGTAAAGACTACGGAACCCATAGACTCAATTAAGGTCACAAATTGAAGTATTCAATGAGATTGAATTTTAGCACGTGACGGTTTTGCCAAAAATTACCTGGAATCTCGTCGAGAGGCCAAAAAGTGCCATTTTTTTTGGAAGTGCGTGCGGATGGATGGATGTATGTGTGTGTGTTATCGTTTTTTTCGTCCACGATTTTTTCCACACCTTTGCGCTGATTGAAATGAAATTGAAAACCTACCATTAGTTTAACAAAATGAAGCGCTGATTAGTTTTTGGTACATATCGGTCCACAAACATTAGTACTTTATTTCAGTACTTTTTTAGTTTTTTCTAAATATCTTGAAAATGACTTAACCAATTTTGATGAAATTTAATATCCTAATTAAGTACCCTGGGGACCACAAAAAAGGTTAAATAAAGTTTTTAGTAAAATTATATTTTAATCTACTTTACTCAAGAACATAATAATATTTCAAATGAATTTGGATAAAGTTTAGCAACGATCCGTTGCAGTTTATTTATAAATATAAACATTAGAAGGAATTGCAAAAATGTAGTTAATGCTTACGGTAAATTTACCGTAATAAATAATAATAAAAAAATATACTTATATATGATATATTAACAAATTCCATCCATGGAATAAATACAATAATATAAAAGACAAATGTCGATAGTACCAAATTTTTCTCTTGATTCTAAATTATAGTATACAGCCAAACCATATATATTTTAATTAGAATATTTTGAGGGTTTCGATTTTTGAAAATTATCAAAAATCGAATGCTTATGGAACGACTATTCTTAATCTATCTATATATATAAAATAGAAAAGTATGTGGATATATATGTATGTGGAAACGATCTGATTGGCCAGTGCATAGCCAATGCCAAAGCGTTAAATTATTAGAACGATTCTGATTGGTCAGATAGTGATCGTGCTTAGGCAATGTGTTAAATAAATCTTTCCTTATTCTTCCTTATTTTTGAATCAATTTCATTCAGCATTCTTTCGATACTTACAGTAAGATTTTAAATTTCAATTATTAAATTGGTATGAACGAGACGCTCCCCGCCAGGGGCTAGGTGGACGCCGGGCCGAAGGCGGTCGTCAGCTAGTTTAAATATAAAAGACAAATGTCGATAGTACCTAGTGTTAAAATTTTAATAGAAAATCAGGGGAGATGGTTAACTATTAAAGTTAGTAGTAAACTATCTCCTTGATTTTCTATTGAAATTTTAACACTACTACTATCGACATATTTCTTTTATATTTAAATTAAGAATAGTCGTTTAATTACCATTCGATTTCTGATAATTTTCAAAAATCAAAACCTTCAAAATATATGGTTTGGCTGTAAATTAAGGTTTCAAATCGAGTGACCGCATAATTTTTTGATGATGAAGATCGTTTCTTTGAAGGAAAAAAATTATGTCAGATGTGCTTTACCAGCCAAGTACCTGGATTGCATTTTTGGGTTCGAATCTCGAAGGGATAAAACAAACTTTCTGACATATTAAAAATAATTCATTATACCTCGGATTTTAGTAGTTGACCATCTTTATTTTCTATAAAATAAAATAATGATTTATATTGACAAGGAATGGAAAATCAGTCCAAGGATAGTGAAAAAATTCTCTCGAATAAAATAGATTTATTTCATTTTTTCATCACTCTAAAAAAACAACGTTTCAGAGGATTTCCCTCCTTCTTCAGGGATTAAAAAGGCTCATTGAGGGAAAAATACAAGATATTTCTCCCTTTGACCCCTTTTAAACCCTGAAGAAGGAGCGAAAATCCTCTAAACATTGTTTTTTAGAGTGATTAAAAAATTGAAATAAAACTATTTTACTCGAGAGAATTTTTTCACTATCATTGTACTGCCTTTCCATCACTTATCAATTAAAATTTCTACCAGTCCGACTCTCTCCGAAGAGAAAATTTCTTCTAAATTATTTATATATTTAGATTATCTCTATTTCTATTATACATAATATAATTTTGTAAAATTACTTTTTCTATTCAAAACGCTTTTTTTAAAGCACTCTTTCCATTTTTAATCAAGAATATAGTTAGTTTTTTTCATCTCAGACTCAATTAACCCTTAAAATGGAAATCTTTGAGAAGACCTATTAATTCGGATGAATATTAAAAAACTCTCCCCTCGTGTCGTTTAACGAATTTTCGTTATAGAGCAAGCGGTGTATATTAGTTAAGTTCATTTGGTGCTTTTCGATTTCCATAGTGGCATCTGCATGCTTCCACTGTGCATTTGTGAGCCATGTGTTTCCGCTTCTTCCTTGCCTCGCACCCCAACCCAAGCCAGCACACGTGCCTTTAATGATTATTTACACTCCGCGGTTTACTTGTCTTTGTTTAACTTAATATTCGGTTATTTTTTCACAAAACCTCTCAATCTCCATACAAGCCCTACGCCCTACTCACAATTCGCAATATTATTATTCGCCTTTGAATTTAATTCAAAAAACCGGTGCTGCTTTAATAATGTTAGCACATTTGAAATTCAGATTGATAAAGGTGGAGGTTTTTTTTTTTTTATTTTATTTTCAATCCAGTCGATTCCATAAATTCCCTTTGTTTTGCATTTTTTTCAACTTTTCTCATTGTATGATAATAATTTTTTAATCAACTCCTTTGTTTACCTAAGTTGAGATTTTTAAATGAATCTATTAATTTAATTTATTCTATATCGTCGACTTAGAGAGTAAACCTGCTAACTCACAACAAGGAAATTTTACAGGGGAGAGAAAAAACAAACAAAATTTAATATTGTTGTTATGGAAAAAACTATTTTTCACTTTTTTCCACAACTTACGATCGTAATTTTAAGTTGCAGTTTTACTTGGACGATGCTGCATCTCTTTTTCTTTCGAACGGTATTAATATATCATACATGATAAAAAATGGAGTTAGCAGGTTTACACTCTAAGGACCGGTTGAATGTCGCAATGTAAATGCTTTTTACGACTAACAAAGGGTAGATGATAAATGGAGGGACTGGGATGACCAATCAGATGACAGGCACTTATCTACCCTTTGTTAGTTGTAAAAAGCATTTACTTTGCGACATACAACCGGCCCTAAGCCGACGATATTCAAGTTGCCGATAGAAATAGATTTAAATTTTCTAAGAAAATCACAAGAGGTTGGCATTTATTAGCTCCGAGATGAAATGGATTATTTTTAATTATATGTTTGTTTTTATTATTGTTTTTCCCCCCGAGAATCGAACCCGAGTGCCAATAATAGCAATCTGGGTCAATTGGCTACCCTGTGAGATGCGAACCCCTCTGACATAAGTAAACGCGATAAATATGGTATTTCACTCAAAGATTTAAATATTAATTTGTAAAATTTCACCTTCTATTGATATTACATTTAAACACATAGCCATGTCATATAGTTCAAATAAAACCTACTAATATGTTTTATCTTTTTATTATTAGTTACAATAAAATATTATTTAATCTCGTTGCATCACTGGCATCCATAATAAATAACAATTAAAACAGGAATAGTAGGGAATTGGACAAAAAAATAAAAAACAAAGCTTTTATTAAATCGGCCAGAAGTTTGGATGATTTATTTGGACCTCCTCAGTAATCCATATCTTATCACTTTTTGTCAAAAGAAAATTCCAATATGCGACGAAACATCTTTAATCTTTTTTATTATTTCTACAATACATTCTTGGCCTCAATTACTCAACAATCTTAAACTTTTTTCCCTTTTAACAATCAAAAAATCAAATTATATAACTTTTATGTTGTTTTTAAACAGAGATGGCATTTGCAAATTGAAACTATTTGTTGGAATTTTGGAATTGTCTTTTGACAGTGATAAGATGGGCCACTGAGGAAGTTAAAATATATCGAAGAAACGTCTGGCCCATTTAATAAAATCTCTGTTTTTTATTTAATTTCCAATTCCCCACTATTCCTGTTTTAATTATTTAATCTTTTTTTTCTAATTCTTCCAATACTTATAAATTAGTAAAATTTTCCTTTTAATGCAGCAGAACTACACCTTTTCAATTTTATTTCAGAAAATATCAAGTTAATTTCAGAGAATCCCAATTGTATTTGAGAATTCTCAATTGAATAATAGAAAATCACAATTGTATTTCAGAATTCTTATTTGAATATCAGAAAATCTCACTTGTATTTCAGAATTTTCAATCGAATTTCAAAAAATAAACATATATAAACAACTAACTAAAATGAAATAAAATTATGATTTTCTGAAAATACACATGGGAAACGTGTAGATGTTGTTTTGCAACGTTTAATTTTGATCACTAGTCTTCTATATAGCACCGCGTTGCTATATAATAAAAAAAATAAATAAAAAGTAAATTTCACAAAAAATAAATAAAACAAATATCTTTGTTTTGAGTTTTTATCTCGATATATATATTTCAGGCTTTGGGTCTGTCATCAGGACTTAACATAGAAATATAGTTTTTTATCGAGGGGTGAACGGCGATTGGAATTAGGTGTACACCGTCTTTGCAATTATTTGGAATTACTTTGTCATCTATTGTCTTCTACTTGGAAATGAAAGTGGAAGTAGGTGTACACTATTTTAGCTCGCGGTTCACCCCTAGTTTTTTATATTAACTCCTGATGATGAACCCACACCCCGAAATATATATATGGTATATATCGAGATAAAAACTCAAATCATAAAGATATTTGTTTTATTTATTTATTTTGTGAAACCTACCTTGAAATTTGCTTCTTCTTCATCTTCTAAATAGGCTTTCGCCTGTTCTTCCAATAAGAAAGAAAAGAATAAAGACGTTAGTTAAATTTACTTACTTTTTATTATTAAAATGTTTCACCTTAAACCGATACCTAACTCTTTAAAAACTATATAATAAAAGTGTAACTGGGTGGTTGATACAGCTGTTAAGTTTTATTTTATTTATTTTTTAAAAATCAGCTTACCTTATATCTTTTTAAAATTTATCTACTAAGTTACAGGCAGAAGAGAGAGGGAAAATTTCCACCTCAGTTTTAGTAAGTTTGATGAACTTGAGGAACAATGAGGTCTATTTTTCTCAGCCTTCTATTCAAAATACGATCAACTAATCTAGACGAAAATGAACTCTGGACGACTCACTCACCACTCAGATGAAAATTTGATAAAAGCCAGGTCTTTGTCTCTCTTCCCTGGACCAGCCCATTCATTCATTCATTCTCCCTGACCATCTTTTCTTGTTGCCTTAATTCTATTTGAGAGATACAAAAGAGCCATCTCTCTCATATCCTCAACATATTCAATTTGAACAGTACTCTATTATTCCAAATATTTTCTTTATTAAATTTATCCATTTTATTCAAATGGATTCATGAAGGAAAAGAAAGGAAGGATAAAAAAAGAGAAAGAGAAAGTGCTTTTCGTCTGGTTAGATCTGCTATATCAGAGTAAAAAAAATCAATTTGTAATTAAAAAGTATCGAAGGCGGAGTAGATTGAAGATTAAGTGAAAAAATCTCACGCTTAAATGCATCTCGTTGAAGAAAATAAAAGCCCACTGGGATACATAGTTCACTAATAACATATTATATCTTTCTTTCTTCCTCACACTCAACTATTATTATTTCTAATCTAAAGAGAAAGTTTTCAATTGTTTCAAATTTTGATTATCTTAGGATACTAAGAAAAACTTAGTTTAAAGCCACATTAATTGGATTTCATTTATCCTATATAATTCTAGATTTTTCTTCAATAAGAAACTAGAATGCCAAATACTAAGAGCATTGAATTCACTTCAAAATTTTCAATTTTCTTCTTATAGTATTTAAAAATGTTGGAGAAAATCATTTTCAAACGTAATTTTTTGTCTGTTTAGTTTCAGATAGCTACGAAATTAAAAAAAATAAATAAATAAATAAACAAACTGAAGTTCGTAGAAAGTTTACTCTAGTGCCAAAATGTTTTGTTTTCAAAATGAACCCCTCATAATAATTTGGGCTTTCTTACTTTAGAGCTTTCTATACCCAGAACGATTATATTTTCAACTCTCTAACATTATTTCATGATCAAAAATGCAGAAAATATAGTTTTTTCTCAAAATAATGAAATAAACATAAATTTTTATTAGCTTTTATTACTCGGTAGGCAGGCGAAGCCTTGGTATTGAATCTACTCAAAAAAAAAAAAATATATCATTAAAAAATGACTGAAATGTGGGAAAAAAATAATTTTCATCAATGATTTTTCTGTCTCTTTTTAGATCTGTGTCTAAATTCAGATACGTACTCATAATAGCTTGAGATCTAAAAGTTGAAGAAAATTCGTTCTTGTGCTAAAATATTTCTATTTTCAATACTGATTAGATTTTGAAACTTAAGTTTCAAAATGTAGAAAACATTTTTTGATTGATTTTATTGATGTTTTAAGACAATGTCAAAAAATATGCAAAAATGAACGAATATAAGTACATACTGAGTCTTAAAAAACTAATCGGATTTTTTTTATTATTTAATAAATGCGCGCACAAGCGATTCTTTGATTAGAACTGAAAGGAAAATGGAAGGAAAATTACTAAAAAGGGATTGGATAGAATCATCGCCCGAGGGATAAGGAAGACATTGCAAGTATGCGAAATACAAGTCCAATCCTGTTTTAGACTATTTGATATTAATTTCTTAATTTCTATTATTCTAGAAATGACCTTTTGCCGTTTGCACTTTGACCAAAACGATACTCGAAATAGAGAGAGAATAATTAATTAGAGTTTACTAAACCCTTCTGAGATATAATAAGAATCATCCATTACTCCTCTGATTAATTTCATTTCTAGCTCCAGATCGTCAGCAAAAAATTTCAAAAAATATTTTTTGAATAATTTTTTGGAGATTTTAATTCTATTCTATGGTAAAAAATAACCATTCGAACAGGTGTGTTTTGAATTACCATTTAATAAATAAATTATTTTTTTAATTCACCTAAATTGCAAACAGCGTACCGAAAGTCTTGATTGATGTTTTTACTTTTCCCTCGAATTTTTTCTTAAAATAACTCACGTTCTTGCACTTTTTGTTTCATTAAATATAACATACAAAGTCTAAATTGCTATTAGGATGTAATGTAATGGGTTGTTGGGCAATCCATTCCTTCTCCCTCTTCTCTGGATGGTTAAGTAAAGCAATTCCCGCAACGATCCTCTAGCAATTCAATTTTCTTTCTATTTATTTTAGCTATGAAGCCCACGAATTAAGGTCACTTTAGAATTCGTTTGTTGCCATCTAATCAGGTCAAAACATCAAAATGGCTTCCGAATCAATTCACATTCTTTTTCTTTTCTTGTTCATCGTTTTTGCCCTTTCTCTTGACCATTATTTTTCTACTTTGAAAATGAGTTCCATTATAGAGTTTTTATGGCTGCTCTCATCTCATTAACCAAGCTTTCGGTTTCTCTCAGGCTTCCAAATCTTTAAAAACGTTAAGCTATCTTCTTTAGATTTACCCCATTAACTATGAATTCAATAAAACAGGAGCTAACCAAATATATTATAATTGCTGCTCTGAGATGGCATTTTACCAAGATTACCTGCAACTTTAGACTACTTAATTTTTCTATTTTAATAATATTTTTAATGGCATATCATATTTTATAATAGTATAATGGGAAACAAGTAATAAGAATAAAATTATTATTATCACCTATTTTTAAAATGTCAAAATTATGGTTAATGAACCATCAAACTGTCCACAAAACCACCAAATCTTCAAAAATAATATCAAATTTTAAAATTACTCGATCATTTAATTGAAGGAGGAATCAAGCTAATTATTATATTACTAGCTGCAAGGCCCACCTTCGGCGGCCCTCTTGCTAGCCAGGGGGCTCGCCCCTGACCTTGCCCCCCCCACCCACCCACCGAAACCCACCCAACATGCCCACCCACCGCACCCACCGAAACCCACCCAACATGCCCACCCCCCGCACCATACACCCGTGGCCAACCCCCGCCCCCCACACCACCACCCTAATGTACAGAAAAACCTTAATTTTATATATATATAGATAATTTCATTTAAATTGGTAACCATGACAACTGTTTTTGTTGGGGGACGGACATAGATACATAGGTACAGAGACAGGCACAAATGCCCTTTAGTAGTATAGGATTATAACAATGTCATCTATCCTTTAGGGCTGCTGTTCCTAACCAAAGGGGTATAATAGCTATTTGAAGGGGGTAATCAGACTAATAAATATAGTAGAGTAGAAAATTTTTCTAGTTCTCAAAGTTTATTTGTTTTTATTGTCAAAACTAATTTTCATATGTAAATAGTAATTACACCATCAAAGTTCTGAAAGAACAGTGAGAATTTTTAGTAGGAAAACAAATGGTAAACATAATAAATATTCCTAATAACTTTTTAGTTTTATTTTCTCATTTTTTTTCAAGAAGTGCTTTGAGGATATTATATCCTCAGTGTTTCTCATAATGACATCGGGTCATTACTACTCATTTTATAGTCATGGCTGTTTAAATGAATAAGAGTGCAATGAATACGACTAAATTTGGCGATTCGGGAAGAATGTCAAACACAAACAACAATTAAAAAAACGATCAGATTATCCTCATTCTGAATCCGAGTTATTATGTATGATTTTTATTACATGCTAGAAGTGTTGTGTTCAGTCAAGACTTTGGTTTTTGTCACTCGCGCACAACACAACCCTTCTGACATGTAATTAAAATAAATCCTAACAGCTTGGATTCAGTTATAGATAATTTTGGTCCCCCCCCAAAAAAAACCCTCAAATCTATTTGTCCCAGCAAATTGAACTTCTATAAACAACAGCTCTTTACATGTTTGCAATACCATCTACCCTAAGGGGTATAACTGCTGCGTTTATGCTAATAATAGAGGGCCTTAACTCTCACTATTTATTTCGCTTGAAATTTGACTAGAATGCAAGCACCCATCAAAATGTTATTTTGCAGAATCGTTTAAATCTGCGAAAAATACAGAATATTGTTTTTAATATATGTATATTAATACATATCTATATGAATTTACTTCCGCCAGTGTCGTCCTATACCCAAAGTTTGTGTTTTTCGCATAGAGAGTTTCTTGTAACACTTAGGGTTGGTTTTAACTTAATTGACGATCAATTTAGCCTTCAGAGTCAAAAGACTCTCAAATTTTGGCATTTTTGCCATCTTTTGATAGTCGATCGAATTAATTATATTGGAAATGATTTTTAGTCTCAAACTGTCTCATAATAAAGGGATGGCTTTAATAAGGGGAGTTTTTTCCTTTACGCTCTCTTAGTCAAAAACATCAAATGCTGCTTGCTAATTTCCGAATTCTATAGAACCGAGTTTTACCAAGGCTGTCGGCAATTAAAAATTGTAATTTTTTCCTCTTTATGAGTAATTTTGTATGTATTTCTTTGTAATTAATAAAATGTTAATATACTTTCCCTCTTTGTCATTCTATTATTTTTTCATTTTTTCTCAACTTTAATTAATATCCGCACCTGCTAACAAGGCCTCCTCGTCTCTTTATTTTTCCTAATATTATTTCAAACTAATTAATTCGACTTTTCATATCCGTCATCGCTGTCGCCTGGTCTCTCCAGTGTGCATTCTTTTAGTTGGTTAATTGGCCCCGAGAGGGCTCCGGCTGTCCGAGCGCTGCGCTCTTCTCGCAGCCTCCGGCGGTCCCCCCTTCAGTGGGGGCTTCATTAGATCTATCAACATATCTCGTCCCCTCGTCCTCGGCCCCTCTCCGAACACTCTTTCACCTTGGCATCTGCCTCCTTTAAAGCTCCCTGTAGACTTCCATCTTTTCCTCAGACTCTGACTAGCCTCATCAGTGATCACGTCTCGATAGTATGATTTATCCAACATTTTATCCCAAACACGGCATCTCTTTTCATCTTATATAATTTTTTTTCTTTCCTTTTTGCTTTATTAAAAATCCTTTTAGTATCTCGTTCTGACTTGATCCACTATTTAGAAAACGTTTCATTTTTTGATTACGTTTCATTTCTTTTACATTCATTTCTATTTCATGGCAACTAAATGGAATTTTTTAATATTCACACAGCCTTCGGGCTTATTTTTTATTTTGCCTTCTTTCACTATATATATATTATAGGTTTGAAAATATTATTAAACCTCTATCTATAGAGACATTTTATTTTCATTTTATAAAATATATATATAAAATTTGTAATATCACATTAGTAGAGAAATTGTAAAAAAAAGTTTGAGAAATAAAATCACAAGATGTTGTCAACTCTTAGATCTGAGATGAACTAGAGATTTTATCTCATCAGAGCACCTGCCGTGATAGTATCTATAGAAAAGGGAAAGGGCAGAGACATCTCTTCGATGAGCCAGCGAGTCGAGGGAGTCGGTGAGGGTAGAATCGTCAATTAGCCTGACGGCTCGTTTCTGAATTGCATCCAGGGTAGCAAGAGAGTATTTTGAGGCCCCTCTCCACAGATGAGAGCCGTATTCGAGACAGGGGCGGATTTGGGCCTTGTAGATGGTGAGAAGTTGTGGGGGTTTGTAAAATCGCTTGGACCTGAATAAGAAGCCAATCTTCCTTGCTGCAGATTTCGCCACAGAGGAGATGTGTTCATTCCAAGACAGGTCAGATGCGACAGAGACGCCCAGCATGGATAGGCATAAAAACAACCTTTCTGACATATAATTAAAAAATGATCCATTCCATCTTATATCTAATAGTTGATGAAAATTCTTGTAATTTTGTTAGAGCTTTAAAGCTTGTTTCTATCGGCAATTTGAAATCTTATAAAAAGTACTAATGAAAATAGTCTTGCCGCGCCCTATCTAGATCGAACTACCGTTAAATGGATCTTTATAACATGTTTTCATGTAATTTCTATTTTGTAGCCCCAATCATGTACTATAGAGAGTGTGTACTCTCTCTAATTTTATAACCCTTTGATTTAAAATAAATTTCTTGAGACTAGTTTAGTGGGTATAATTTTGATGGAAACTATTTTGGTTGACATGTATAATATAAAAAAAATCTCAGTCCCCTAGTTTCGCAGTCCATCGTCTCAGAAATCTGAAAAATTCAATCCAACTGAAATAAAAAGTATCTAAGTATAAGTACGTTTGATGAAAATAAATTATTATATCAACATTATTGAGTATCATCATTGAGTATACAGTCCTAAGACTGGTTTGATGCAACAATATCCGTCTCCACTCGACTCTGTCTGGGGGCACTGGCGAGTCCCTGTAATCCACCGTCTTGGAGGCCGGAATAAAGGATCCTAGAGAGATTAATCCGACCCCTGCGATTGAACTAGCCGAAGGTGTGGTACCGCGCATTGTTTATCCTCCTGATTATGGGAAGCAAATTATTATAATTGTTAAAAAATAATTAGTTTTTCTGAAGTCATATTTAATAAAGAAAAACAGTTTGGATGACGGATTAAAAACTACGGATCCCTCTACCACCTACGCCCTACGTTTTCTTTATCCTCTTTAATCCATCTACCTACTCCAATCCAGCCCCTAAATATTCCAAAAGTTCAGACACCCCTTCTCTTTCTTTTAACAATTCAAGAGTCAACTCTGAACGAACGAAAAGCACGCATGACAGCCAGCTGAAGACTTTCTCAAAAAAGAATGTCACGTACTGCAAAGTTCCCTGAATGAGTGTCAGATGTCAAGAGTTATAAAAAGAAATGTTTTAAAATGAGAACCTTGTAAAAATTTATGTATTTATATAATCTTATATGTCGATTTGAATTTAACTGTACAGTCAAGAAAGAGGATAGTTTTGTCTAAATTATATGCAACTTCATAAGGAGAAATCACTGACACTCTGCTTGATAACAATAGTTGCAAATAATCATATTCATAAATTTATTTGTTAAAGACTATAGTTTGATCTTCATCAATCTTTTTAATTAGAAATTCTGTTATTTCTAATGGATTGAAATACCCGATTGGATGTAAGTAAATTCTTTTTGTTGTAATAGTATGTTAGACTCAACAAACGTTTATTTATTTGCATCAAGTAGAGAACAGGACTTATCCTTATGAATCATCAACTCTGCTACTAACGCACGGCAAACCAAATCTTTTCAATTATATCTGCAACTGTAACAAACTAGAAAATTGCTCACAAGATCTGTTATAGTGTTTACTATACTATGGTGACCATTATCAAAAATATGTTTGCAATATCTAGAAAACTATTCTGGTTTGTTTTTAACTCACGTCCCAAAGAATCATCGCTTCGGACTTTGTTTCATTGTGCAGGCTCTGCTTCTTGTAAAACTTTAACTCAAGGTCCGATTTTAATGTTTTTTGTGAAATATTTTAGATATTTATATTTTTAAATAAAATCCCAAAAGTAAGTAAAATAAAAATAATTAAATAATTAAAACCATGTGTATTTTAAAGCCGCAATAGATACAATATAGGCTTTTTTATGTGAGCAATACGCCTATTTGTCTATGTAAGAATTGGTTCGACCATCGTTGCAAGGTAGACATCCAAGAATACTACTACATAAAAAATAACCTTGTGTAACTCACTAGATGAATTAAACTATATTTTTCATGATCTTACTGCCCAATATAAAGCTTACAAATTTGATGAGTTTAAATGTAATCTATGAAAACAACTGAAAATGTTTTATTAATGATCTCCAGAAACTAAAACGTTCTAGTAAAGATGGTCAACCGGTGGTGATCCAAACGGTTTAGAGTGAATAATTAAAAACATTTTATCTAGATTATTAATTTTATTTCAATTGTGGACAAATAACCATTGGAATTGAAAGAATATTAAAATTCACAACATTCCAATTTAATTTTGAGACTTTATTGTTGGTTTGCTTTACAAGACATTGTTTGTACGGGATCTATTAAACTCTTCCCTTGATATGTTCTATATATAAACTTTGGAAGATTTTCCCCATCATATCACCCATGGCCTAAATAGAAAATTAATTAAAAAATTTTCTATCAACTAAGCGCACGATTATTCGAGCTATTCATTCTCCACTGTTGATTTCTACTACAGCTATCAATATATTATTGTATGAGATTGGAATTTTTAGCTTCAGTTTCTATAGAATCATTGATTCACCTTAAGACCATCTACTTTCAACACAGATAAGATCTTAAACCATCGCTATTCATCATCCGCCTCCTCTTTTCAAGGACTAGCTATGCTACTGTCAGATCCGGTAGTACAATATATTCATAATTGTTACTTGGGAGAACAAATGGTATAGTGTGTGAAGAATTTGTTGATTTTATTATAATTATTTATTACTAACATTATGTAAATTTCAAACTAGAATCAAAACTTCGTCCAATCCATTTTCTAAGTTAAAATAGCAAAAATAGTTAACTATTTTTTTTATAGTAGAGGAACGGGAATATTAACAAACTTATTAAAAGCCATTATTTTGAACATAAAAATTATCATAGAATATTGTGATTAATTTTTGTATACTCTTTTCGAATTTAATACTTAATTCTTCTACTATTTCAACCACCATAATTGTCAAAATTCACATTACGAATTCCTAGATTACGCGACATTATGGTGTAAAATTTCCCCAAATAAACTAGCCCACCGTTACGATCTCCGGGTGTAGGCTACCCGAGGAGAGATCATCAAAAAGAGAAGTTTTGGCACAAACCAGTCTTCGTGATAATGGGTAATTAATATTTTAATATAAAACATAAATTATAAGCTATTTGTGGACTCAGGACGGCCGTTTACGTTAGGCAAATAGATCACCCAGAATTATGGTTAATAAAATAGAAAATTACTTTAAAATGGAATTTAGAAATTGCCATTATATGAGAAAGCAATACAATGGGTTCTTCTTACCGGTTAAATGTGGCAGCTGCATCTATGTACGTAGTTAAATTGACTATCTCAGGTGAACTTTTCGATTAGGGATAATATAAGTTAACAACTGACCTTTTCATCCTAGATAAAACTTTGGGGTGATTTATTGGTAGAATTTGTAATCTAGGTATTATTTATTAAACATTAATTAAATCTCATCATCACTATAATATATCTTCGATTTTTACCCAGCCTATAAAATTTCTTCCTTTTCTTCTTTTCAAGGAGGGCCAATTCAGGCCTTAATTGCGTGCAATTTCTTGGTGAAACTCCTTATAGCATCAATATAAAAAATTATATATAATAAATATATAGTTCTAAGATGAGTATGGGGCAACTACCAACTCTATTCCATTTCATCAATACTTTCACTTCTCTAAAAATTCTACACTGATCAAGAATCTGATGAAGAGAACTCAGACGATAGGGCACAATTTAAGATACTGAGTATTGCTAAAAGGTATTTTGGATGACGAAGTTATAAAGAAAAAGGAAAATTGAAAGATTAGAGTATTTTTCGCAGATAATATAAAATTTGTTAATAGAAAGAAAAAAAATAAGGGTTCCGAGTAATTTTATGATCTACCTACTTCACTGAAAAGTATTCGTTGATTTTTTTATTATCATGTGACCACATTTAGAGCTTATTACTTATTTATAAAATTTCAGCCATGTTTCGAAGCAAACTTCCTAACACGATGCCATTAAATAATCTGGGTCATTGAACATGAACAATAATCCGTTAATTTCGCTTCATTAATTATTACCAAGGTAAATGTAAATTCAAATTCGAAAATGAATTTTTTTTCGTCTGTTTGATCCAAAGGCTCTGTGGGCTCTCAGGGGGAAACCCGAAAGCAGCTCGGAGACCACATTTGAGACGGGTCGCGTTCAATCTAGATCAGATGAGGATGAATTGTTCTGGCGACCTTATGAATGAATCAGCCGCCATGCCACTCAGCGCTTCCTTGCTCTGTTCGACCTTGTGGTCTTTCCTTTCCCCTCACCAATGGCTGCATTGGGATTTTATTATTATTATTATTTTTTTTTTGTTCTGATGACAAATCCTTCTCCTAGGATTTTTTTAAATTTATTTATCACATTCAAACCTTTGAGAAATAGTTCATGTATTTGATATTCAATAAAGTCCATCATTTCAATTTCTCTTTTCGATTTCGTATAAAACACATCGACCTCATATGCTGAAAATTGAAAATAAAAGTATATGAGAGGTCAAGCTCCCGATAGAAATAGATTTAAATTTTCTAAAAAAAAAACAACAATCCTTCTGACACATCGAGGGTTTTGGAGCCAAACAATATAAGTCAATAAATACAAACAATGTTATAATTTGCTTTTTTTATAAAAGGATAGGTATATGTTTTCACAATAAGTGTCTCGATCTGTGACCTGACAACTAAAGTGCTGACTTACTCAATTCATCAGCTGAAAGTTTTGATAGTAATGCACTAATCAAGATCAAGAACGATGAAAGTGATTATTAAGCAAAAGCTAACTTACTTAACTGATTTGACTTCTGAACCCTCCATATAATTAAAAATAATTCATTGATCTCGGATCTAATAGATGACAGGACACCCTGTTGTGATTTTCTTAAAAAATTTAAATATATTTTAATCTCAACTTGAACTCTTATATTCAATTTAGAAAAGTCATTACTATTAAGAGTTGAAATTTTTATTTAAATCACACATAGTTAATTATAATTATTTATTGAACATGAACAAAGGTTTATTCTACGATCGAAACGTCGTAGTATAGTATTATTTGTTCGTGTTAAATAATTATCTATAATTAATTATGTGTGATTTAAATAAAATTTCAACTCTTAGAGAGAATAATAATCTGAACTTTACTAAACCCTTCTGACATGTATTAAAATTCATATATTACTTTTCGGATTAATTACAAATTAAAAACTATTTTTTTCCCAAAGAAAATTGTTTCTACATTACTTCTATAGACAAATTGAACTTTTTAATTTTATATTTTTTAAATTTAATTTTAGAACCACTGAGCTATATGGTATATTCCTTTCTTAACACAACTATTTTTTCAAATTTCTTAAAATTTCTTTTGTTTAAGGGAGAGTTTCTCCCGAAACGTTTGAATTTCAAATAACCGTTTTCAGAGTGCTTTTTTATAAAAGATTTGTATTTATTTATACACTACTATCCTTTGGATTATATCCCCAGAGTGTTTCCCGTTATTTTCTCTTGTATTTGATGGGATGTTTTTTTGATGCAATGAAAATTTGCAGACCGGAACGGGAATCGATCCAAGCCACTCCGCTTTTACTGGCGCCTTTTTTTTCTTTCTATATATTAGAATAAAATTGGTCGCTTGATTAAGTAGCAAACAGCTCCGAAACGCCCCTGCAGACTAAAACACACTCACTAATATTGAACAGCTATAAAATTTCAATATCTATTTTATTCCTTCTAAATTATTTAATGGCTGTAAACTTGATTTATTAACCAATAAAAATCCTCTCATTTGCATTCTTTTTCTATTTATTCCTCTCGTATAGAGGAGATCATTCTATATCGGATTTTTTTTTCTCTTCTCGAAAGTATTTTAAAGTTATTCAATTTATATTTCGAGCATTTAAAAATAGAATTTTATTGAAATTCTTTCATCTCGTTCTATCCAAATAGGCGTTTTTTTATTATATTTATATATTAGCTATATAAACAGGACACACATACCATGTTCCACCCAAATTTCGAATTCCAATCTTTACTCATTTAATGGAACACGTTTTTTATATCTACATATATTTTTATAAATAAATCACTATTAAAATATAAAATTAAAAAAAATAAAAAATAAAAATTGAGCTAACGGCTTTGGCATGTTAAAAATTTATTTCCCACAGATATCGGAAGTTGAGGATTATAGAACATGGCTAATTCTTCAGTTAGTGGTTATTGTGAAATATTACGTTATCGGCTTATTACAGCCAGCACATTCCTTCTCATACTGCGCTTAGATGAATTAATCTGTGTGGACTAAATCTTGAATTACACTATACATGTTTCAATCAAGTTCGTGTACTATCAGAGTGTGTAAAGTTTCTCTAAATAAATATTGGTGTTGTGCGAATAAATTGTGTTTAAATCTCTATATGTATTAATGAATGGTAAAGTTAAATGAACTAAGTTAGAAAAAAAAACTTATCAAGGTAATTGTATATATGAAATGTTTGGATTTGTTTGGGAGAGTGTAATTGTTTTGAATGTATTTGTTTCTTTGCAGAGCCTGGAGAAAGCTGTAATAAAACAACGAAACGTCGCAATTGATGATTCAATATAACACTTATTATTATTCCTCTTCCTCTGAAAAATTAATATATCTAATATTTATTAAGGAACTGAATAACCAAAATGTATTTATAATATTTCTGAATAATAATAAAATAAAAATGGTAAAATTTTATTTAGATAATTTATGAGTGTGTATTTGTACTGTTTCTGATTAATAAAATAATTCTATAATTTAGCGAAGATTTAAATCAAGCATCTACCATATATTCTCAAATATGATTTATTTTTTATTGTCTCCCGACTATATTTGAAATTTCCTATTGAGAAGCAAATGGAGAAAAGTAAAAGAAACTTTCCAAGAATCGATGGACGTTTTGAAGTGGCCAATAAATGTCAAATATATTATATATTACTGGCCACATGTTGACAAATCTCATCCCTTTGCAAAAGTCAAATATTAAAACTTTTTTATCTATCCCCTCTCTCTAGTCATCTCATCACTTCAATATTTATATTTTTTTTGCTTGTTTGTTTAGAAAAAGTTTCTAAAACTTTTCATGGCTTATTAGTGGGCATTAGATTTCAAATAAAACTCACCCTTTAGTCGTTTAGTCATTATTTTTTAAATTAATCCTTCTCCACTGGGATTTCCCCTTGCATTTACGCAACCAATACGCTTCCTCTGGCAATCCTTTGCATATTTTCCAGGCTGAAGGTTTACATTATATCTACTCATTAAAATCGCATGAATTCATTATTAAATCGCTTACATTGTTCAACTTCTGTTTAAAATGTCAATCCCAAATGAATAGTTTGTTAATATAGATATTATTAATTAATTAATTAATCATAAACAAAAATATTTCAATAGAAAATAGCAAAATATTATTTAAATTCCATTAGATAACTTTTTCAATACAATTCATAATTATACAAGATAATTTAGCGAATATATATATATATTACCCCTAATTTATGATATTGTCTATTTCTGAATATAGGCAACATGTTGCCAAATTCATGAATTAAGCAAATCGTTTGCCGTTTTCAGGAATTAAGAAATGACATTCATGATTTAAAGTAATACGCAATATTCATTTTTTATTTTAAACATAAGTGAACTTTAATTAATAGACCACAGGTATTTAAGTGCACTTTTGTTTATTTTGAATAAATAAAATATTAAATTTAAATAAGTAGTTTGATTTCCTTGAATAAAACTACATCTAAATTGAAATTGACAGTCGCATTTGTTAATTCTCGAAGTCTCCAAGCGATTTGCTTAATTCATGAATTCGGCAATCTTACAAATTAGACGTGCTTATACATAATATTATGAAATGATAAAATAGTTATTATGTTACCCAGTTCATAAAAAATGATATGTATTTATATCTACGTATATAAATAAAAATAACCGTAATTTAACGTTTTTGTTTTCTTATTTGTTTCAGGTGAGCATTCGAGACCATTTGCTTATATACCTATTGTCATATGAATTATCTGATGTAAGGTAGGATTTATTTTTAACATTTATTTAAATGTTCTAAAATTAATTTTTTGGCTACTTCTCATAATGTGCTTAATTTATTTAACGTTTTATTAATTTATTTCAAATATAAAACAACTACTAATATACATATTTAACCCAATCTTGTCTAGTGGTGCGATTTTCTTTACGTTACCATAAACCAAGGTTGTTAAATTTAAGTTGAAAAAACCTGGTGCAAAGTAAGGTTCTTTAACATTTTGATTATTTTTTAAAAATTTTTTTAAATTAGGTAATTAAAAAATATATTTTAATATTATTCAAATATAATTTAGCCAACATTATCATTCATACATTAATTCCTGTGAATCAATTGTAATAGACTGATGAAGAGGCCAAAGCCCTAGAAACTATAGTCTCGTTATAAATAAAATTTATAATTCCAGCAGAAGACACACTCTTTTATTGTCTCCTTCAATTATCATTCTGGTAATTTTTCACTACAAACACATTCAAAGTCAAACATTAAAACCTTTTTATCTATCCCCCCTCTCTAGTCATCTCATCACTTCAATATTTATATTATTTGTTTATTTGTGTGAAAAAGTTTCTATTGGCTTATTAGTGGGCATTAGATTTCAAATAAAACTCACCCTTTAGTCTAATAATATACACCTTTAACCCAATCTTGTCTAGTGGTGCGATTTTGTTTACGTTTCCACAAACCAAGGTTGTTAAATTTAAGCTGAAAAACCCTGATGCAAAGTCTGGTTCTTTAAAATTCTGATTATTTTTTTTTAATTTTTTAAATTAGGTAATTAAAAATATATATTTTAATATTATTCATCAAAGTTTTATAAATATAATTTAGCCAACACTCGGCCAACTCGGGTAATTTTTCACTACAAAGACATTCATTGAATTTCCCAATGATAATTTTTGTTTGTTTTGTCCATATTATGAAAAGGCGAAACTTTCCCCCCCTATCACCCTCCCTTTGCAAGTTTGCCTTCTGACATTTGAGTCATCTCGAACTCTGGACAACCGGAAACTTGAGGATCTGTTTTCAATCGTTCGTCGAGGGTTGTACAGATGAGGAGGCGGGTCAGCAGACAATCTCTCTATTCATGTTATGTTGAGGACGAAATTACGACAATAAACATTTGAGAAATGACCATTTCTAGATGTTTAATAATACATTTCATTTTAATAATTTTCTTATTTTTATAAAAATATATTTAGTGAAATTTATGGACGATATATTCATGATATTAATCCTGAATTTTCATACTAAAATAATCTACTTGCATTATAGATTATTACTGTCAATTATAATTGAAATAGAACAAGACAATCCCTCAATTTAGAATGTCTCCTATAATACTCTCTAAATTCTATTATTAATTTATTATTGCAAATAATATGGTGAAATATAGCTCATCTATTTTAGTCATTTATAGATAGATTTACTATTTTTGCCGCATTTCCTCTTTTATTTTTCAAAAGTAATTTGTTTATTTTATTTAATATTAATTGATGAAAATTTAATCTGTTTGAAAATAAAACCCCAAGAGAGGACGTCGTTTTTAGCATAATAATTTACAAATTAAGATTCTAATTCGGTTAAATTTTTAAAAATATCACTTGAATAACTTTCAAATCACGGGATATTATGAATGAAGGGAGAAAAAAGAATATGGAAGGAATAATCTGATTGCTTTTTGAAATAATTACGTATCATATATTCAGATTTATTTATTTTTCTCCTTGTAATGAATTGTACTAATTCTGTATATACAATGAATAAATAATAATCTTGTCTTATACTGTTAAATGAGCACTTCTTCTCTCACTCTAATAGAAAGCCAGACATCGTGGCAAAGGATGCGGCGGGGGTGGTGTGGGTTTTGGACGTCCAAATCGCCTCCGCGCTTGCTGGACTGGGTGTTGCCCACCGAAACAAAATAGAAAAATATAGGGGCAACTCCAGTTTTGTGGATAATATTGCCGAGCGATTTGGCGTCGGGGCGGGCTCGGTCAGGGTCGAGGCCATCACACTCTCGTGGAAGGGAGTGTGGTGGTATAAAGCGGTGGAGTCCCTCATCGCCCTGGTTATATCCCAAAAAACAATAAACGATTTGACATATAGGGCGATGGGGGGATCTCTCCTTAATTTTTACACTTTCGGCAGAAGAACATAAAGAGCTGATTATTTTTTGTGAATAAAAAAAAAAAAAAAAATATGAAATGTGAGCCAGGATTAATTCCGGCTCTCTCAGCCACCCGCTCTGAATCTGAATTAATTTGTTCTGAAGCTGAAAGTTTGAAAGATGTGTAAATAAATGTGTCAATAAATGTGTCTAATGCTCTTTTGTCTTTGTAAGAGGCGGCCCGCTCCTCGGAGGCCCAATAAACAAAATTACACCTTTATATAAAAGGTTTGGATAATATAATATATTCAAATGATTTCTCGTAAAGGGCTATATCGATTTTGATGGAAATCACGGGTTAGGGGTTTTTTTAGTCAACAAATCGATCTATCTGATTCTCATCTTCGCGTAACTTTAATTTGATTTTTTTTCTCAATTAAAGTAATTATTCTCAGCAGGGTGTGGCAATAAAATTTTTTAATTTCATTTTATTAATTTCAAACTCATTGATAGTTCAATGCAATAATTACAATATATTAAAATTAGGAAATTATTTAATTAGTGGCGTATTCTATTGAAGACGGAGTGTTCTAACTCAATGCTGAATTGATGCAAAGGCAGCCCAAAGATAATACAAACCTCAAATTCCGAATAAAAGAATATTATAACGTCATTTTGATCCTCATTCAGAGCATAATAGGATCATCTAGGAACCTCCGTGTATATTGATATTATTTTTAATGGCTGATCAAAACGTTGGCAAAAAAATACATTTTTATTAAATTCTGACTGCAAATAAAGATCGACCTTTTGACCTGAATTTAAAATTAAAAATAATATTAATATATCGCTTTTAACTAAAGCAAACAATTTCCGACCAACGCTCGATCCGCCAGGTGCTAATAATAATTATTATCTATAAAGTGAGTGAGGTCTGAAATGGTAAAAAAAAAGTTTGAAAAAACTTATCCTGCTTCATCAAAATTCAACTCGCGACTCACAGCGCAAATAAGAAACGTATATCTCATTGGTCCATTTTCCTTGAGATATGTAAATTTATCACAAATCTTGTTTCTGCATTAGAAATAAAACTTCCCATAAATTTGCCTATAAATTCTTACTTCGCTAAATATTTTACTAAAATCTCTAATAGCTGATTCATTAACCTATTCTAAACTTTTTTTATTGGTCAAGTATTTATTTATTTTATGTGTATCTCTCCACATTAATATCTCTTTGATTTAATTGATATTTTATTGCTATCTATGTTGCTTCAGCGATAAACCAAGAATTTCTTTCATTTTTTTTTTTCATTTTAATTTTTCTATCTCAAATGAAATGGATTCCATCCATAAGGAATTTTCTGCCCTCGCCCGGCACATTCCTTTGGCAAAGATCTTGCTTTGTCATTTCATTTTCTTCGAATCTACTTTTATCAATTTAATGGCTATTTATTAAATCTTGATCTAACCTAACATTGCTTTTATTAGATATGCTAATCAACTTCATGCTGATTAATTCGTGCGTTTTTTTCATTAATTTAATTTAATCTATCCGGCATAATAATAAACTAGGAAATAGGTCTTGTTTTGAGGTTCGATTTTTTTTTCTCTTCTTTCCACGAATAGATTAACGACAGTGGGTGATGAAGAAAGATATCAGCTTACGGAAATGATATTGTTTTCACTTCCTCATTTGAAAGTTTATTGCTAATCAAACATACGCTACACTTTTATACCTCTAGGTTACTTCGTTATCATTTGTAATCATCCATGTCGATTGATTATCAAGAATATAAAGTGAGGAAATGAGAAAGATTTCATAGATGACGAAGATCACAATAATTGGACCATTTAGTTTTTTATATCAATATTTTAGCTTAAAATACCTTTATTATATCTATTATAATCAGTTGTAACACTATATGATTTCGATATTATCAGACTATATGTTGTTAACTTATTACGGATAACAATAACATAAGTTGATTAGTCCATGCGCCAATTTTTGGCATACGAGTTCAGATGCGCCATACAACTCAAGCACCTTTTCTGCCTTCTTAAAGTAATGTAGATGTTAGTAAATGGAACAATAATTTGAATATTTCTTTCCATTTGGGAGTAAACAAATATAACTGATGAAATGCGCCATTTTTAATGAGCCACGTTTGGCGCATGCGCTCTAGGTTGGCCATTCTGATCTATTCTATACAATCTGACTCTGACACTTGATTTGTTATTGTGCAAGAAATGTGAACCGTACTAAAATATCGATATACGAATTGTATTTGATTGATTATTAATAGTTTGTTTATTTATAGTGCTGTTTAGTGAAGTTATTCGTATATATTCTCAATTAAACAGATTTACTTAATTGAAAAGATTTTCTATTGCCGAGAGTAAAATGTTGATTCATAAAAAGAAATTACTGAGGTTGTCATCTGCTTGATGCAAATATATTCGTTATATATACATTTGCATCAAGTTGGGACAACCTCAGTGATTTCTCTTTATGAATCAACTGCTCTCTACTCTCGGCTAGACAATAGTTTGTCATATATATAATTGATTTGTTAGAGACTATAGCTAATATTTAAAGGTTACCGGTTTTCTGGCTGCTTAATGAGAATATGCATGATTTTTATTTAATTGCAAAAAATGTATTCAAGATCTAAACAATAAAATCACAACATTTACAGATCAGAACAGTAATAATTTTGACTGCAAAAGTATTCCGGGTTCTCATCTAGTAAAGATTAGAAAAACATCTCTTTAGAATTTTCGGAAAACAAGAAAAGGAGTAGTATTATTTTTTTGGCCTATATCAAATGTGACACACAAATATACGACTAGTTTCGTAGTTTCAATAAATAAAATTCTAATACAGATTCTACATAGTTATAAAGTGAGATTTTTAAGCAATTTTATTGAATTATGAGGTTGTTTTGATCAGGTTCTCCTCAATTCCGTGTAAAGACCTGAGTGTGCATTCGTTGATGATATGCTCAATTGTTTGATCCTAACTAGCATTAAGGATGTGGTTGCATGCATCATTTGTGTAACGAACATCCACACCTGCCATGTTCTGTCCGTACTCCGTTTAATTGAACCCATAGTCTTATTCTCCATTCGAAGTTTTTTTGATAGTTAAGAATTTTTTCCGTGTTAGACCACTTTTGCATACTGGATTTACTCTTTCAGTATAAGATATATATCATAAAACGTCGCGAATAAAAACTATTAAATTTTAACACATTTTCTAAATTCGCCGTGGACGGTCTAATCTGAAAGAATTATCCATTGGATCGTCTGTTAGTTTTTTACACCAGTCCAGTAATTAATTGCATTCCTTTAGAAAATGTTAAATAACATCTAAAGCGATAATTTAGTTTTCAGCTTGATTATTTTCAAAAACACTGAAGGTTCTCTTGAGTTATCGCTGTCCAGCTTTTATTTGCATTCCACTAGAAAATAGCACTGGGTCAAATTTCTATCTTAGAAAAGGTTAAAAAACATAATATAAAACGATAATTTAGTTTTCCTACTGATGATTTTCTAAAACATTGTAGATTCTGTTGACTTATTATAGTAGGTAGTCCTACTTTTCCTTGGATTTACTAGAAAATGACACTAGTTCCAATTTTAATCCATATTAGAAAAAAATCTCCCTAGAACTAACATTCATTGGATACCTTGACATATTCTAGAGACGAAGCTGGAAAAAGTTCTCATGCGACAAGTTACAAAAAACTCTCCTGCGAACTAGGCTATATGATCCAGAATAAGAGATCAAAACATCATTTATTTTTGTTAATTTCATAATATAATAGCCAAAATTCTTCGGCTTTCCATTATATTTTAACCTAAAAAATTTTCTCTCAATATTTTCACATTTAATATTTGAACTAATAAATTTTTTTATCATAAAGCATTGTAAAAAAATTACATGATACATTTTTATGATTGATAGCAAATTTTCGCCTCCCCATCCCTCCATCATTGTTTTTTTTTATAATTCTAATTTATATTCATTTTATATTAAAACAATTTTTTTTTAATAAAACAATCGTTACGCCATATCTCTTTCGACACAATACATTTTATAATATTGATAATGTCATAGGGGTTGAAATTTATATTGTTTATTTTTAAATAAATCATGTGACAAAAAACAAATAGTGAAACATTACTTATAAATAGCAAGACAGAGCTGATATCTATAACTTGAATCTATATCAAAAGATTAAATTAAAAATAAGAATCGATAATAATTATCATATATATTAATATTATTTATTATCCGATCATAGCCTGCTTTGCTAGGGGTAAAGGAATGAATTTACTCGAGAATTTTCTCTTTTTTTTTGGTTATCGACTTGAGTAATATCAGAAAGTAGGAAAAAATAATTTTCCAACATTTTTTCAATGCATGTGTTTGAATTCATTCATATACTTACCATAACTCAAGAATAGAGTTGTAAAAATCTCGTTCTAGTGCCAATATATTTGTATTTCAGAAACGAAGAACCAATTAGATTTCATGGTAACTTCAGAACTTTCTGTTCAACAATACAGAAAATAAGGAATAAAAACTAATTGTCAAATGAATTTCTAACTTTTGAACTGAAATTTGGCACAGATATTTGCTTGTATTAATAATAATCTACACCCCCATACCAGGTTTAAACTTTCAAGAAGAAGTTAGTTTACAAAAAATTACCAAATCACTATTATTTGCGGGCAGTGTCCCGACCGAGTCTTGAAATAGTCTTCACATTTTCCTTCAATATTATTTTTAAAATTCTATTAAAAATAAATATTTCGCATTTTTGATATTTTATTAGGATTCAAGACAAGTGCAATTGATTACAATTGATTATGTATTTACTCTTCTCATACATAAAGAGAATCGTATTAAATAAGAGCGGGCATTTCTAGAATAACACATATTAATAATAATTTTTAATCCACCAAAACTTGTCTGAACGTGACCGATCTTGTCAAAGCTTGCAGCTTCATCTATGAGAAGAGATTAAATAAATAGCCCGAGAGAATATTTCTATCCGTGCCCTTATCACAAAATACATTCTCAATTTATTTTTTATTTGAATTAAGTAATTGATTTCGACGCAATAAGTAATAAATTTCGATCATAATTCGATTATTTAAAAATCATATTATAAAATTAAAACATTTTGTATAAATAAACTACTATCTTTTCCATGTGTATTTCAGAAAACCCCAATTGTATTTCAGAATTCTCAATTGAATATTAGAAAATCACAAATGTGGATATTTTAGAAATCTTAATTCAATTTCAGAAAATCTCAATTGTGTTTCAGAATTCTCAATTCAATTTCTAAAATACAATTCGGATTCTCTATTATACAATTGAGAATTCTCAAATACAACTGGAATTTTCTGAAATAAAATTGGAAAAGGTGTAGAAATGATTTTTAAAGATATGATTTTCAAAAATTTGAATCTTTTTTGCTTCGTATTTAGAAATGTCTGAAGCTTAGAAAATATTATTATAGTTTTCCTGTCAGTATGTAGAATGTTCGTTTTAGTACCACCAAAATAGTTGTATTTTCAAAACGAAGAACTATAGATTTTAAACCTTTTTAGCTTAAAAACTTTCGAAAGGAAAATTCAGACAATAAATAAAAAAATCGATGTATATGGTATTATACATATACATTTTACTTAAAATTTGGCAATATTATGTTTTATTATAAACATTTTTACCAAGCTTTAGCTTTTAAGCTTACATTGCTGCTTAAAAGTGACCATATCATTAAGGTTGGTAGACAGCTTACCAAATTTATTAAATTCACATTAATTTTTATTGAATTATTTAATTTAGGGTGGGCATTGAACCATTCAAAATCAATGATTACAGAGAGTCTAGAGCATTTAAATATAGCAAACCCTCTTTAATAATCTATATTCTGTCAAATCTCTAATTTAGAATTCCTAAATTTTTAAAATTTAGTCAGTTATTTATTGATAATAATAGAGTATGTTATTTTTTAGTTAGCTTCTAACAGTTAGATCAGCTTTCTTAAGCTTTTTTTTGGGAGAATTAGAACAATAACTTTAAAAGCTATAGTACTTCTAATTAGTATTCAATAATTATTATCCAAATTGATTTTTTTTATTAATTAGAAAATTTCGAAAAATTAATTTTTAAAGAATTGGAATCAATACTTAATTTTATATATTCGTAAGTAATAAAAGTGCATAATTACCCTGAAAATAATTCGGATTATCCTGTAGGTGTTTTTTCTTCAAATTTTATTCATCTATTAAATCTCGTGTGATTAATTTTTCAAGGATTTCCAATGAAAATTTATATTCATCAAAAGTTTTATAATCAACTATTGTGTCTAGAAATTAAATACATAGATAAAAATGCTTTTTATTATATAAAATGACTATGGGAAATACAACAAGTGAGAGTGATTTTTTTTTTTTATTTGCAATCTCAGAAAAATAAAATTATATTATTTTGTATTCAAGTCATATGTTTGAATAGATCGAACTGTAATTTTAATAAAAATTCATTATTTAAATTTTGCATTTTATCGATTTGCACTTAAAGAGAACTTAATTTCCAAGAAACGCCTGTTCTCTTACATTATCAATTTATTTATTTCTATTGTATGGTTTAACCACGTCCAATAACCAGCTACAAGATTCGTTGAATGACTATAATTATTTAAAGATATTGTAAAATTTATTACTAATTCTAAAAATTTTATATTTATATTAAATATTTATTGTAGTACACATCATACAATATTTAAATTTTTACTTCTTTGCATAGCATAGCAAAGTGAAGTTTTGTTTTCTGCAAGTCGCCAATGATAAATTCCAAAAATATTAAGAAAAATCTTTTTTTTTTAATATTTGATAGATATTAGAAAAAACACTCCATATCTGACCTTTAGTTAATTTAATATTTGTTGTTTAAAATTTCTATCATTTTTTAAAAAAATTTCTAAATTCTATTATTTATGTAAACTTTTCCAATAGCCAAATTTTAGATAAAAAACTGAATTTGGAAAAAATATTAATTTTAGAAATGATCAAAATTTTAAACAAAAGAAAATTCATTTAACAAAAGTTCAGATGGGTGGATTGATATTATAATTTTTATCAAAAATTTTTTATAAAAAATTATTTTTTGTAAATATTTATATTTCTTTAAATTTTTATTCAACGTAATTTCCTCTCCAAGACAATCTGTAACATTGTCTATTTTCAAAATATTTATTTGTTTATAGTTACATTATTTTTCATTTTAAAACCACTATTTTTCAAAAATTTCTATTGATAAAGAAAACTTTCTTTCGAAACGTTTCTATTTCTAATAAACCTTTGAGATGGTTTTTCTAAAAGAATTTATTCTATTTTTATTAATTTACCTATTTGACGAAGTATTTTAATCTCAAATATATTATAGTCATCCGACGTCCTTAATAAGAATAAGAAGCGAGAAGAATAAGATGGATTCTGGTTAAGGTTAACCAGGGGGGGATTGGAATTGATGTCGGCTATGCAGGAGGAGTAGCAGAACTGATCAGTACATTGAAGGGGTCGTGGCCAATATCGGATATTGCCTTTTCCCTAAATTCACCCCAAAATGTCCATATCCAGAGTGTGCTGGAAGCAGGGAGAGATTTGGGGGAAATTTATAGCTCGAGAGCAACCCTCGGTGTCGGAAATTATTTATCCATACTTGCCAAATGACAAGTGAAGAGAAAAGGCAGCCATTGTCAGAGAACTACGAAGGTAACCAGGGTGGAGTCATAGCCGAATCTGCACAGAGAAATAATCAATCTTTAAAACGGTACAATCAAAGCAACAATATCAATAGATAATTGTGCCGACTAGGCATATACGATTAAACATTTTCGATCAGTGTATAGAAAATGAACAGGAACGTTAATAAATCATTGTTCATTTGTAGAATAAAGAATTTGTGTAGTAGTTTTCATCAGCTTTGTATGAATAAACGTACTGATAGAATAAAGATAAATAGACCATGAATTTATTGTTGATTTATTTTATCGACTTTTATTGAAAGTTATCGTAACCATATGGCATTCAAAAATATTTTCAATAAAAGCCCATGGCGAATTCAAAATACAAATCATTAGCTCCGCGTATGATGCAGTCTTAAGACTGGTTTGACACAACCACACGCCACCAAAAAATTCTATCCGATGCCAACTCTTTCACTTATCTAGAAATAGCCTATTTTAGGTATTTCCCTCTTCCTTATCTAAAATATCCTTTAGCAATTCTCCGTCTTTTAAGATGTTTGGATACATCCTATTTAAGCTCTTCTCTTCTTCAGATTCTTCCACTGTGTTCTTTTTTTCTCTATTTTTTTCAAGAAGTTCCTTGTTTAATTCTATCCACTCATTTACCTTTTAACATTCTTCAGTCTTTTTCTCTCTGCCTCCCCAATCGCCTAGGTTTCACATCAGTACATAGTGATGCTCCTTACATATCTTAAGCAACATCGTTCTATGATATTTTCTAAGATGATTGAAGATGAGGCTAATATTTTTTTTTAAATTAAGCTTGATAATTCTGAATTTAATTTCTTTTTGGCCTTTTTCCGTCCCACGTGATTTACTTCCCAGATAGCGAAATTCCTCTTCTTCTAGGCTCTCTATGCTTATTTGAATAAACTTCAGTCTCGTTTGTTCTTTTTTTGTACAAGCCAATACCAATACAAAATAAATCAAATCAAAAGTGAAACATAAATTTCAAGTCCATCTTAATTTGCATCTGAGTACCTATATTAGAGAAGAAGTCGATGGTATAAGTAATATAGCCCTTATTCAGTTTAAAGAAATTTTTTAAAAATTATTTTAACAATTAATTCTTCTTCTTTAGGTGCCATATCAGGTCTCCCTGAAGTTTCGGCACCTCTCCACATATACCTGTTCTGAGTGTGTTTAGCTGTTTACACAGATATACGGGACCTACGTTTTAAAACCGGTTCTGAACCGCTAGTTTGGAGAGGTTGATTAGACAGTTATACTCTTGGTAGTTTGCCATTGCTTTCAAGAGGAGGCTACTGCAAATATCTGCCGAGACTCAGTCTCGAACCAGCATACTTCAGGACAGCGGCCCGACAGTGACCACTGACCCACAGTCCCCTCAACAATTAATTGGTGTTGTTAAATTAAAATGTAATTTACTAAAAATATATCTTCATTTGGATATTTAAGCAATTATTTATTCACATTTATATGACCTGATCTGGTTCAGATTGAAAAGAAGAATCCTGAAGTAATCATATTCACACCACTGTGTTTATCTCTAAATAGGCTCTTCATAACCAGAATTCACATTAGAAGTACGCTAATTTGAATCAGCCTATTTACAACTGTGTATTTTAAATCTTTATTCTTCTCTCGAAACTGATCCACAACTGTCTAAATGTGAAATATGCTTAATGCGTTGATTTTGAAACCACCAATGTATCTAGACAAATTTACATGTAAATTTACATTGCTTTTCAAAATCAACCCATTAGCAATTGCAATTTACTCTCCTAATATATTATAAAGAATATAACATAAATGAACAATAATTTCAAATTGACTAAAACTTGTCTGGGCTTGTTTTTTTCAACCCCTACACGTTCTTATCATAAATAACTCGAAACGATTCCTCTATCCATGATTTTTTTTTAGAAAATATAAATTTCGAATTCTTTCATTTTGATTCTATTCGAATTAAATAATTGATTTCTACTTCAGACTAGAATAATTCGATTATTTTAAAATTATATACAATTAATTTTTTATAAATATGTAGAAATGATTTTTTAAAGAAATTTCCTTAGGCCCAGTGATTTGGATTCATATTCTAAATTTTTTTTTTTTTTATTCTTAACCGGTTAAAGAAATAACTATCTGAAATATTTTTAACACATAAAAAAATAATTCACTTACCATTATTTTGACAATACTTTATCTCGCAATACCATATTGGTCGTCAGTAGGTAATCTAAATTTGGATAAATATAGTATCCAAAAATAATTTATTTTTCTAAAAATTTCTGAAATAAACTTGAATTTAAATGAAAATATAAATTGAATCAAAATAAAGCTTTTAAGTTTCGGTAATTAAGTTGTTTTCAATTTAGTTTTGACAAAAACTACCCATATAGGTATTTTATCTATACGTTTTTTCGTTCCGGGTATTTACATATTTTTAAATTTTAATGTTTCATGAAATAATTTTTGAGGACTTATTTCTACTATTCTTTTTCTATATTGTTAATTGCAATTATTTAATTTTAATATATGATTATTATTAACGTGTGATAAGCGAAAGTGTGGTGTGTCTAATAAAAACCAAGAAATTTTTTATTCACATAGGGAGACTTTTCAGATGGATTTTGTTTGTTATATACGTACCTAGATATTTGATATGTGTTGTTCTTTTGCGCCCGCATAGTGCTAGTGGATCTTTTTCATCCACATTGGCTAGCCATTATTTTCTTTGTCCATCCTTAAGATCTTTGTTTTAAGCGGGTTCTTTATTTGGTCTTTTCGATTTGGAGACGTGCAAGAACAGACAGCTAAATAACAAAAAACAAAATTAAACGCCTCAGGGTAGTATCTCCACTTTAAGAATTCCTTTATACGTTTTTTAGATAATAAAAAAAAATAATAATATTTAAGTAGTATACTAATAATTATATAGGCTTAGAAAAAAGTATTAAATTCTAGTAATATTAATTTTATTTGACCTTAATATGATTGATTGGCAGAGTTTTTTCGTATACAAATTTACAAATATTCAATCAATATTGCCTTGTTAGGTTAGACTGAAACTTTTGAGAGGAAAAGAAATAAATTAACAAATCGGCAAAATGAAATTTAAATGAATTAATACACTTTAGGTCTATATCATAAACGAGAAGAATTGAAGAATTTTTTTTGCTGCCTATTTCACTACGCTAAACTATATTTTCAGCCTTACTGGCTCTCAATCCTTTAAATTTAGGAAATCACTCTATTTTTTTTTAATTGATAACCGATCAAAACTCAATATGCTTTTGACTAATTACAAATCATTGTTTTGTTTTGCTTGTTTTCTACTCAAATTTGTTTGAGCCGGGCTTATATCATTAAAAATAATAATATTTACAAACATTTTCTTATAAATCCTAAATATGCTCACAACCCTCTGATGCTAGCTGTCCTATAAACCTTATGAATAGCATGAACTCTTAAAAAATTACCCAAAATAAATAAATAATTGAACGGATTTTGTTTAGCCGAGAACATCCGAGGTGTCGATTCATAAAAATCATTAAGCTTGTCCTCTGCTTGATGCACAGAATCATTTGTTATGTGGATGGCTTGCAATAACAACAAAACGAATTTTCCTATATTCATTTTGGCATTTGAACCCATGAGAAATAACAGATAAAATATTTATAATTAAAGACTGATGACAAAGGTCAATTCTTCCAAACTAATAGTCTCTAATAAATAAATTTTATATATATTTATATTTGTTATTATATGTTTGAGTCAGGTTGTCCGAGTGGTTAAAGTGCATGCCTTCTAATCAAGCTAGCGCGGGTTCAAACCCGACTAGCTGCAAATAATTGAACGGAAATAATCTGATTCCTTCAGGGGAAGGCAATGGGAAACCATCCCTGTGAAAAATTTCCCCAGGAAAATTCTAAAGGAGAGGATACTCTCCAAAGTAATCGCCGACACTCAAATCGAGTATGGCACTTGAAGAAGAATTATATGTTTATTTCCATCAATCAAAGAACAACCTCATTGGTTTTTCTTTAAGAAATAAAAAAAAAAAAAAACACTATTTCCTTCCACAAAATTTGAAATATTCAAAAAATATTTCATATTAATAATATCCATCATTAGAAAATAAATTTACTTAAAGCTCAAAATACTCTCTTCCGAACTCTATTTGAAATCGAATAACCAGAATACTTTGATGGATTGTCTATATTTTGACATAGTTATCCTATCGCTCCTCGATTCGCATTCTTTATTTCCTGTTCATATTCGGACATTCGCGAAATTGCCAAGACCCAAATTCAGATAAATGCAGTGTGTCCATCTGCGAGTGGGAGATGACCCTCCCCCCCGAAGCCATTAGCGAGGGCGCGGCCGGCCGCCCGGGCGTGGCCCACGCTAAACGTTTGTCTACCAATCAATTGATTCCCTATCGGCCATCTCAACTCCCTTTTTAACTCTTAATTATGTTTTTAGACGATCCATTGAGATCTATTGCTTAAGTTTAAAAGAGAATCCCCTAAAATGCATATAACACATTTGAAAAGATTTTGTTTTGACGAGAGTAGCATAAGAGGGCTGATGATTCATAAATAGAAATCAATGAGTTTGTCTTCTGTTTGATATATACATATATATTAGAATTACAAATGAAGAAGTTCCTGAAAGAATTGGAGAAAGAAGAACCTTGTGGAGGAGAAGATCTCATAAGATGGGACACAAATTAAGACATTGGGGATTGCTTAGGGATATTTTAGAGGGAGAGATCGGAAAGAAATGGGGAAGGGAAAGGCACAGATTAGAATATTTCTCCCAAATAATTAAGAATATGGCGTGTGGTCTTTTAGAAAGGTCGCCGAGTGGGAATGGGACAGAGTCGAGTGGAAACGGGGGATTTCGTCAAACCAGTCTTAGGACTTTATACGCAATTTATTTGTTAGAGACTATAGTTTCGAAAGTTTGAACTCCATCATCAGTCTTTTTAATTAGAAAAGTTTTATGTGTTATTTCTCATCCGTTCAAATATCCGATTGGATGTAGGTAAACGAATACCGTTGTTATGTGACCAGCTTGCTATTACAACAAAACGAATTTACATACATCCAATCGGGTATTTGAACCCATGAGAAATAACAGATGAAATATTTCTAATTAAAAGACTGATAATGAAAGTCAAACCTTCAAGGCTATAGATTCTAACAAATAATCTATAAATATTATATACTAGTATACCTATACATAATTATATTCGTTATAACAAGTATATTTTTTTTTGTTAGGGGAGAATGGTGTGGGTTCTTGGTGAAACATTTTAAATAAAGTAAATTTTGAAAAATTTTCTTTACTTTAATATGTATATGTTTATTTGCATCAAGCAGAGGAAAACTTCATTATTTTTCTTTATGAATTATATTTTCCCTTTAGTCCCATTAATTTATAGATAGGTACATATGTGTATTATTAATGTATAATTTATATTCATCACCATTCATGTACCGTATATCAGGGGGTCTAATTATCTTGCTCATGCCCTATTTTGTTAAATGAAAGGGAAAGTTATCAACTTGCCTCTTCCCCGACCTATGTGGAATTTCCTCTTAGCGTTCATTGCGAGCCCATAGTTCCATTTATAATAATAATAATAATAATTTAATTTAGCCGTTGTCGTCAGTTTCACAAGATACAGAAATTTGTATTTAGGGAGAGAGACTTGACAACAAGCAAGCTAAATTGAAATAAATGTATGTGGCGCCTGGAAACCCTACATCGGACGAAAGGGGAGAAAAGCGGAAGCTGAAGAAGAAGAAGACCCTTCCACGACCAAGACAGCCTCGAGATTGACGTTTTCAATAGGACCCTTGGAAGGGCAATGTCCGATTGATTCCTGGTTCATCACATCATATATCCATTCAACTTTGCGATTTTTTTCATCAATTTTTTTTTAATCTTAAGAAATATGATTATACTCTTACATTTATGAGAAAATGAGAAAATATTCTGGGCTTGAATTGCAATATGAACTTTGTTCTTAAAAAATTAACTATTTTGTGATTCAGGAAACAGATATCCTGGAAGGAAATTTCAGTCTCCCGATTGAATCATACGGATAATAGCTATACCTATAATAATTGAAGAATAATTGAAGAAAAAACTAAAAACTTTTTATATACTTTTTTCCATTTTTGTGTCAGTGGACAGCTTGAGCTAAAAAGTTAATTTGTTACTTGTCACAGAGATGCAGTTTATTAATACGAACTTCAGCTCGTTACCCACAACATCATAAAATCAAACTTACAATTTTAAAATAGTTCATTATTTAATTGTGTATAAAACTACTTTATAGTAGGTATATAATTGGTAATCGAATGAATCTCTTCTTAAGTAGGTACAAATTTAATATTTCCTAAAAAAAATCATTTTTAAATTTTATAAGAAAATCTTGCAAACCACAATTTCAGCAGCGGATTCTATTTTTTAAATTAATTGGATAACAGAATCAGAAGTCAGAACAAAATTAAAACATTTGTAGATATCCACTAGAACTTTGTCGGATAATATTAATAAGTTATGATTTGCAATTTTACATTTGAGAACATTTTTAATACATATAATTACTTTTTATTTCTGAAATTGAAAAACGATAATCTGAAATAAAAATATATTTGATACAATTTTGATGGCTGTATATGTATATAATTAAGTAATGGAGAGGGATTCAGCCAATGGGTAGCCTCTGCTGAATAAAAAGTGAGAGCACACCAAGATTTATGTACCATTTTGTAATTCATATAATTTTGTATATTATGATAAAATCCACAACAACTCTGCCTGCGGACAATTTATTTATAAAATTAATTGTGTCGCTAATACTGTAAGATATAATTTTGTAATTAACAAGTTTGGATTTTTTGTAAAAAATTTTATTGTAATTTTACATGTGTGCTCTATCGCTTTTTTCAGCTCTTAGGAACTGATGATGGCATTATTTAATTAAAGCCGAAACGTTTTCCATAATTGGGAGTTTTTTATTCAGCAGAGGCTACCCATTGGCTGAATCCCTCTCCATTACTTAATTAAATAAAAATATATTATTATTATTATTATTTATTTTATGTTATTAATGACTCAAGAAAACAGTCTAGAAAAAACTTATTTTGTAAAAGGGCGAATTTTATTTGCAAAATTTGGAGCGAGATCGTATGTATGCTGATTGTTTCAGATTTCATAAGATGTTGGATCTCTGTACAAGCAGAATATGAATGTGAGGATTAAAGATAAAATTATTTTTTTTGATAAAGGTAACCTATTTTGGGATCTCATTTACCCTATATGTTTCTCAAAACTTGCACTAAACTTAGGTAAATCAGTTTTATTTTGAAAACATCTATGACTATAGGTACTGGGATTTTGATCAACCCTCGGTATTTTTTCAATTAATTCTCTCGTCTACTTTTTACTCATTACGTGTTCACCCTCTTAATTATCAATTCTAATTAACAAACACAAACATACAAGACGCGTGAGCGTCCATTTATTACTCTGTTTAATTTTGAGTCATTGCCTTTCCCCGAAACATGGTTAGCTCATCTCCTTGATCTGTTCAAAATAATAGAATAATTAATTTCATACCTTGTCGGATTTTCCTTTACACCTACATTTATTTTATTTTATCCAAGTTTGCTGAAATTTCTATTTAATAAATAAATAGATTAATAAAAATGAAAATCCACAAGACATCTAAGAACGGGTGATGATTAGGGATTGGTGAACTCAGTCGGTTAGACCGATTCGCTGATTACATGAAAATAAAGCTCAATTTTGTAATCATCATTAATGCATTTTCTTCCCATTTGAATTTTTTTTAAGTGACATGTAGTAAATCGTATTTAATTTTGAAGAAATCCATTACTATTGTAATTCTGTCCACATTTACACTTTATAAAAAATGATAGATTTTAGCAAAAGCACTCTTTTCTCAAAAAAGTTGAACGTACTTTTATATCAGTTTCATATTCTTTTTTTTTCTTATTTTCTCTATTGTCTCCGGGAACATAGCCCTTTTAGACAGCATATAAATAATTTGTTTTATTTAATTTAATATAATTATATATTAAGACTTAAAACGAGGTGCTTTGAAGTCCAATGAACTGGTTTTCGGTTCAAGAAAAAATTTATAAAAAAAAAACCTATATGGCACTCAGTATGAAGTGAATGCAATGTTATATTTGTGAATCAAAACCAAACACATATATATTTTATACTTTGCAATTTGCCATTTTATATAAGGAGTTTGACAAGAGACAATAGGATTTCTGATTAATTCTGATGTTTGGTGAGCAAGGTTGATATCGGCAACCCTAGTTTAAATTAATTTGTGTTGTATTTAATTTATTGTAACCTCAAAGGACAATGTTTTGTTTGCAGTTTTTGTGGAGCAGAGATTGGCAAATTTGGAGTTTTTCTTGTATGGGCAATTTGTTTGTCTAGATGCCATGTGTTTCTCTATTTTGTAAATTTTATATACATGCTTGAATTTGGGATGTAAGGTAATTACCATTCATTTGAGATGTTTAAGAAATGTTAATATTTGACACCATGTGTACTCACTTTCATTTGCAGACTGAAGATGGTTTTGAGTCGAAACCGAAACATGTCTCAACATCTAAAGAAATAATAAAGAATATATATATTTTTCCAAAAGAAAAAGGTATAACAAATTTTTTCTGAACCGAAAACCAGTTCATTGGGCTTCAAGCACCTCGTTATAAGTCTTAATATATTGATTGCCATTCAAGCATTGAAATTGATTAATATATTTATTATATCAAGAATAAAGAATTTATTTTTTATTTAAGGTCAAAATCTAAGATTTTAGTTGGATATTTTACATTGCATATCAGAGGATTTCGTCCCCTCAGGGGAAGCCCTCTGATATGCAATGTAAAAATATTCTACTAAAATCTTATATTTTTGACCTTAATTAAATTCTTTCTTGATATATTTGGTTTTCACCTTGAGTTGTATTTTTGAAAAAAAATTCAAAAAAAGATATTCAAACCTTCGGGTTAATTATTATAATTAAATATGTCATGATAATTTAATAGTATTATTTGATCTGTAGTTTTAGTCAAATTTTGTTAGAGGTCCTTTCGCTAAAATGTGTTTTAAAATTTTATTTGATAAAATGTTCATGTTTGTGGGAAATGCAATCTCTTTGTTGATCTCCAAATAGAAACTATTTTTCCGAATTACTATTGCATCCCAAATATATTTGTTTGATATCTCCATAAGATATATGATCACAGTTGCAGAATGTATCCTTTTTCACGCCAATTCTGTTTAAATAGGCAGGAGGGAGGGAATGGCCTATTCTTAAGCGAGTTATTTGAGTGGTTCATATTCTAAATCTACATAGATGAAATTCTGCATTGATTTCACATTTTATTTGTATACTTTCATTTGCATTTGGATGTAAGTTTGAGCTCCGAACCCTACAGGTTTTCTTCTTTTTTACTTTCATACATATATATATATTTACGTTAAAGATGCAAATATCGCTTGAAAACAACTTAAATTGGGATCGAAACGTGAATCTTAATGAGTTTTCTTAATTAAAAATGTTCGATCAATGTTATCATTAAACGACTTAACTGCCAAAGCATTAAACCTGCAATTCAAGAAGGTGGTACACCAAGAAGAGGTTCAATTCCTTGGTTGGTGCGTTTATCTGAAATACAACCTATTTTTGATCCTATGATAAAACGAATAATCTGATTACAAAATAGATTTTTAACCTGAAACCAATATAAACACTCGAAATCATGAATAAACATTTTCGAAAAAATATCTGTGCTCTGTCTGGAAATTGAACTTGAGACCCCATGTTCCGTAGTCCCACATTTTCTCCAGCCATAACCACTAGTGGATGGGGCTGATTATTTTGATAAATTTAGCAACATAAATCACATTTAGTTTTTGAATCGGATGACCTATTAAGAGACTCTCTCTGCTGTCTAGATATTAACAACTTCCCTACCCTTTTAAGCTACGAACATCCCAGTAGAATTGATGGGTATAGGGCTAAAAGGGAGTCTTGGGAGTTGTGATCTCTAAAACAAACAGCATATTGCCAGTATAGGCAGAAAACTTGTCAATGATCCGTAAATTATCGCTTGAGCTTGTCCTTTTGCTATTTATTTATCCATTTTATTAGCTGCCTTTTTATATAACCCGTTAGACAATAAAGTGATATATATAATTTATTTATCATTTTGTTTTTTAATTACTATATGTTTATTTATTTGTTGATTTACTTCCCTTTTCAAGCCACTAGAGAAAACATTAGTGTATATTTGTTTAATTATGCAATTAGTTGACTAAAATGACAGGTTAAAACTACAATCCTGACGTGGTTGTTTATACAAATTTGATAGTGCTATTCTTAATTTTTAATTAAGTTTAAGGAATTGAATTGAAGAGTGGGTGGGATAGCCAGCTGATGGTTAATTTACAAAACCCACCTGATTATAAAAAGAAATGGATATTTTATCACCAGAGGGTGAGAGCTAAAAAAGCAGTATTTCCTCGGGATCGTTTTCAATATTCGCTCAAGAAATGTCGGGTACTCACTTCTAAATTAAGTTGAACTCTTCCTTCCATCTCTTTCTCTCAGCAAAGAAGGAAAGTTGGAATTTCATTAACGCCAAGTTCAATTTGAATGACAGCATTCGTTAGCTTCCTCTCTCTCTTTCTTTCTCTCCTTCAAACACACACACACACACTTATATATATATATATAAATTTTTTCTTTTACTAATTCTTTTAATAGGTATATTATATTAGTTGAAAAGTTTCGCCTGAAACTAACTAAGAGTCTCGATTTTACTCTAAACTTGTTATCAAAATCTAAGTTCATGACAATTTTTAAGTATTATTTATTTTATTCAACGCATTTGTCAATTTATTTAACACCATGCCTTTGAGGGATTAAAATTTATTCCTTAATTCCATTTTTCCAAAATCCTACAATCCTTAATAACTGTCTTGACTAATATTTTTGCTTCTAATCCAATCTTAGAATATCCTTTTTTCTTTAAATTGAAAATTTCTTTTTGCTGAAAGTAGCAGAATTTTTATAAATTGAAGGAGACAATAAAAGAGCGTGTCTTCTGCTGGGAAAAATAAATTTTTAATTTATTTAAAACGAGACTATAGTTTCGAGGGCTTTACCCTCTTCATCAGTCTATTAAAATTGATTCGAAGGAATTCATGTGAAAAATCTAAGGCAGTGATCGGCGAACCGGGGTAAATTTTATGTAAGTGTGGAATAAATGAAAATTTTTATGGTAAAGATGGCTATGTATATATGTGTGTATAGAAATCTCTATACCTATATAAAAAAAGAATAAATAAATGAAAGTAAATAATTAAAAATCCCCATAAAAATTGATTGAAACCCGAAGAAAGTATTCAAATTGATTTTACAACTATAATAAAAAACCGGAATTTTGATATTATTGTATCAAAAATGAAACATAATTTCTCCGAAATCTGAAGTTAGAAAGTTCTCAATAACATATCATCTCTGTTAAGATTGAGTCTCAGATAGCAAGGGTAAATTTGATTAATGGGCTGAGAGTAAAAGAATAGTTCCTTTTTCTAAAAATAATAATGATAAACGAGGTTGCATTTGTTCTATCTTAACCACAAATCGGTGTTGATTGTTTAAAAAAAAAACTAAGTTAAACCCAAAATTAATTCAATTTAGTTTTTTACTAAGTCTTCTTTTCATCCATATTTTTCGATTTCAAATAACATTCTTGATAGTATCTCTTATTTCCAATATCCTTACTAGAACGCTTATTAAAAAAAAGTTCCATTGAAATTTCTTTCATAAAAATATGATTTTTAATACAAGGTCCCAGAAGCAATATGATATTATCGATTGGAAAATTTTACTCTCGATTAAACAGAATATTTTAATTTTTAATTCAAGCTTAAATAATCTTCTGATTCTATTCTAGATTTTACGCTATCATGGTTGTTTTGATTATGACTTAACTATTTTTGTCTATATCACCTAGATTAGGCGTTTTTGATGAGATATTCATAATCTTGGTTATATCACCCGTTTCAGGTTCCAATGATAAATCCTTAGATTTTAATTTAATTTTTATTTTATATTAAATTTCAGTTCAAATAAAGAAATATATTGAAATAAATTATTACTTGTTTACTGTATTAATTTTTAAAAAATATATAAAAATTCTAAAAGGTAATAATTTGAAATTCATATGAATATCTTCTTTAATAATATCATATTTTACGTGTTATTGAATTTTCTGTGTATTGATCCCACTTCTCTATATATTAACCCTCTCTTTTGCACCTTTTCTACATTGTATAGCTCTATAATAAGATGCAAACAGATAAATTTCCCGAGACGTGTCTAACCAAATAAGATCAATAGGGCTGTGAAGAGATGTGGGAACCATTAAATGCAGTTACGAATGCTGCATTGACCCACTTGGCTGCGGCCCCACTAATCCTGGCCATAAACAAAACAGCAAAGTGTAATAAATATTTTTTTAGTTCCAAAGAAGACGACACTTACGCCTACTGAACACATAAAGTAGAAAAAAGATCAGTGGCCGTGAACCTATCCAAATCGAAATTATTCATTTATTGTCAAGTTTTGTTTGTATTGTGGTTTTTTCTATTGTTGCCTACAATATTGCCAAATGGTATTTGGGAAAAGGTCATTGTTAGATGTTTTCTAGGTTGCCTACGTTGCAGACGATCATTGTAAAAAACAAGACCATTACAAATTAAACTACCAAGTATTTATGGTATTTTATTTATTTATTTATGAAACCTTCCTAGTAGTTTAGTTTTAATTTCATTAAATATATTTCCCCTCAAATCAATACCATGCTCCCTTTCAAAATTTTACACAGTTTATAAGTGATAGTTACTATATTGTGTATTTTCTATCGATCAGCGTTTCCCATACTATGGTCCCCGGACCACTAATGGGTGATCGAGATCTTTCCCTGTGGTCCTTAATAAAATCCAGAATTAACTTTTAATTATTAAAAAACGAATTTGAATTTTCTTCTATTAGCTTAATTACTTCATACTAATATAAAATTAATTTAATTAAAATAATTTTAATTAATTAATTCTATTTTAAAATATAATGATACCTACTGGTATCAAAATATGCTAAAAAATGTTAAATATGCTTTCGAAGATAACAGGAGAAAGATGAGGAGGGGGATGGATTAGGGCAATCCAATCGATTTGATTGGGGAATAATGGAATTAAAATAATTATCGGAAAAGAGGTTTTTTTATCTAATTAGATTTTTCCTCTTATTAAAAACAAGGACTAAAGATAAATAAGGACACTCGATGGTGGAGAAGTTATCTCCGGAATCGAAGCTAAAATACAAGGTATACATTAATTAATGTAAAATAATTGGTTTAATAAAATTTATAAAAAAAAAAAAAAAAAAAAAAAACAGGAGAAAGATGGTCCGCAAAATTATTCTGTATTATAACGGTGGCTCTGCTTCAAAAAATTTTGAGAGACTATTTTAGATGGACCTTTTTTTTAAATTCAATTTCCTTATAACAAATAATTAAATAAATAATAAAAATAATGAACTTTTGCCATCCCGGCAGTCAGGTTTTGTTGACTTCTATTGATGAACTTGACGGTAGAGCCTAAATTCTACGCAGCTTTCAAAAAGATGTGACGAAATGATTGCCTATATTCAGGCGTAAGGTGCGTACAAGGCTAGAATTTTCTTTAGGAATAATCTAAATGTTATCAAATATTATTTAGGAATAACCTATACAAATTTAGTATAGGTATAATATATCATCTATACGTCTATGTATGAGTCGTTCAGAGGCCAATGCAGTCGATAAATCAAAAAATTTGTTTTTTAAATCCCATATTCATTAGAAAACAATTTCAAAAGAAATAAAATGAAGGCTCTACTGAAGAAAACCAGGAGTATATTATACAAATTTAAAATTACTGTCTGTGATTTCAAATTATACAAATATCCTATTAATATTATTATTCTTTCTTAAATCAACTAATTAGTTTAACTTATTTAAAGTAAAATATAAAAATTGTTAAATTATTTACAAATTTTTAGGTTTGTTTAATTCAGTTTGATTTTAATTTGAGTTTCAAATGATTTGTTTTTGAAACTACACTTTTTATTTTTACGTACTTCTGGTACTCATTAATTTTCATAAGAAGAAGAATATCCTCTTTTGGTCAGGATCCCACCCCTTCCTCTTTCCCGAGTCTTAAATCTTACGTCCTTTTGACCCAGGTTCTCATTGATCTTCGTCTGCTCCTTTTTCGTTAATCACTCTCTTCTCTCCGGTAATCCTGAATGCATAAAAAAAAGTTCACCAAGTAGTTTTTCTTAACGTTCGCCAAGTTTACTTATATAGTTGTTTTTCTAATGTTGAATACCCTGATCAATGTGAGTTTTTTTTTCTAGTGTGCATTAAAGAGCCTCACTCTTATAGTATAGCCGTTGGGTTTTTACTTTAAATTAAAGGTCTTTGTGTAAATATAATTTAAATTACTTTTTGCCCGTCGTTTTTTTCAAACTCGATGTGGTTTTTATTTGTTTAATTTTCATTCTGTTTATTTTTAGCTATATTTATGTCAACATACGATACTCCTCTTGTCAGAATGGGATATTTTGATAGTGAACACATCAAAGGCCTTTTCCACAAACAGTAGCAGAGGCAGTGCAAGTAAAGGCCACCACGAAACAACTCATGAATTACAAAAAAAAAACTCTCTGTGTGCAACAAATAGCCCAAGTGTCGCTTATAAAACGAGGCTTGCCTTTCTTTTTCACTTTCTTCTTACTACATTGAATCGATTCGGCGGACCTTTTAGTAAATAACTTCGTGAATTATTCATTCTTTTTTATTTTTTTTTATTTCAAATTTGTCATGTATTACAAGAGGGGCGTGAAGATTAATCCCAAGAACAGCTGTCCCTGGCGAAACATCACTAAATAGATACCCTGTCACAAGTTCGCAATTGATATATTTTCTGCTCGCTTCTAAAAAATGATTTTTTTTTCCAACCTCTCTCTCTCTCTTAAAACATAATCTATCTAAAAAAAAAGTATGCATTGGATAACCAGACTGCAGAGTTGTCCGCTTACCACACAGTACACACACCCCAGCACTCGGTCAATCTGCGATGATTAACGATCGGCCAAATATTTCAGTTTGCCGACAAGAACATTTGGAATGATTTAGAAACTTTCCATTAAAGAACAGAACAGAATATCATATCTATATTTCTTTGTTAATATTTTTCTGGGTAGTTATTTATTTATTAATTTATTTCACTGTTGTAGAAGGAATAGCACTACAATTCGGAATATGAATAAAAAACAAAGTAAAAAGTTGCAGGCTCTTGAGATGGACCCAATGAGACGAACTTGTAGAATTTCAAAGCTTTGACACAACAATAAAGGATAAAATGAGAATGGATTTGGATATCATCGATTGAATATAATTAAGAAAACTTAGGTGTTTTAGGCATCTCAGTAGGATGAAATAAAACCGCTAGCCGAAAAAGAAATGACTCTGGATACCTATTAGTGAAATGAGAAGAGGAAGTACCAGAAGAATATCAAGACAATGAGGCGATGCATAGTAGAGGCTTAAAAGAAGATACCTTGGACTGAGAGGAATTGCGCCTTGGATGCAAGAAACGACGACGTCTATAAAAACAGCTCCTTAAATTTATTTATATAAATATTTACCACTCAGAACGGATTATTCTATGATGATGAACTTTTTATAATTCTTAAAGTTTTAATATTCAACATAATACTACACATATTGTTTTTAATTATTCTTATAGTCCATGGATTTTTGCCGATTTTATGCGGAGCTGTACAAACCGAACCGCCAAATGAAACTAAAGCTACAACTTCAATAATTCGATTTTGAAATACATGTTTTGAAGTTTTTTTTAATAAGAATCCCCATTGGTTTGTCTGTGTTAGTGATATTTTATCAAGGTAAATAAAATTTGTGAAATTTATCAAATGTTTTCGATGAGACACAAAATCTGCTCAATGAAAATTTATAAAATTTCAATAACCAATCGAATCCACGTTTCCGACAAAATTTTTTTCGATGATGAAATTACGATAGTAAATTGAATTCATCAGTCTCAAAATAGCTGGCTCTATTAAGGTTCACAGACTATATTTTTCAAGATGGGTGACTGACTATATTTTTTAAGATGGCTGCCCAGGTGTCAAAAATTGCTGAATTCAATAACTTTTAGGGAAAGCGGTGTTGGTTTATAGTCATCATCATCATCATCAGCCTGTCGATAGCGACAATCCACTGCTGAATATAGGCCTCTTCCATCAAATGGAAGGAGGTTGGCATTAAGTCACCACGCTTGCCAGACGGATTGGTGACTAGGAATCAGATTATAGCCGGTCAAATATCAATGCAGGGACTCGGACTCGAACCCGGGACTCCTGCTTAGAAGGCTAGTGTCTTTAAGCTCTCGGCTAATCCGATTCCCTGTTTATAGTAAAACATATTAAACACAGGAATTATTTGACGCTATAATCCGTCAAATAATTCCTGTGTAACTGAATTCGACTATTTTTTATTATTATCAAACTTTTTAAGAAATTTATCTATCATCTCTCATAGAATGATTATTTTCGAGATTCGGCAGTTAACTAGATACCTAATACTCGTTTCTTTTAGACAGGGTAAAATGTATATTTTACGAAAGATAAATAGTGTTTTAAAATTAAATAATATTTAATCTATTGTTACTTTAATCGAAATATATTGTATCGTTTCCGGCAAAACGTGAAAGCAAAATAATTTACTCAAAAATATATAAGATTTTTATTAAATTTCTTTTATAATCTAAAGACCCTTTTTAGGTGTATCAAACTATATAGTTTTCTTTGAATAGGCAAAATATAATTGTCTCTTAATTATTTTATAAAATTCCCTCTTTTTTTATGATGTAATACAGTAATAAGTGAAAGTTTTGAAGAAGTTTTGAAGAATAACTAATGAGAAAGTTTTCGATATGATTAGAGCAAAGAGAACTTTGTTGAAGATTTTAGTAAAGAGAAAATGATAGGACACATCTCAAGTTAGGGAACTTTATAAATAAATTAAACTTTGGTAGTTTTTAGATTTTTGAGAATTTTTTCATTTTTTATTTTTAATCATTGTTGCATATTTTTCAGTGTGGTGTCGGAAATTCATAAAGAGGTGGATGATTTAGGATCACCTATTTTTTCAGATAATTAAGATTATTGTATTAGATAACGTTTTCATTCTGAAGTACATCCCCTTCCTCATCGGTTAATCAATACAACTTCCATTCTGATACAGATAATTTATTTTCGTTTGTTGAGTGACCATCTTACTATTATTAGTCTCTAACAAATAAATGATTGAGATCGCATCAAGTAGAGGACAACCTCATTGATTTCTCCTTATGAATCATCAATTCTGCTACTTCCGGCAACTAAATCTTTTCATTTATTTTTCTGTTTAATTATAGTAGAAATTATTTATATATGAATTAACACGAAAGCAGCTTTATTTTAAAGAATTATTTATATTTTCTTTACATATGGTCAGTGAAAAAAACTGAATAAAAAATTAAGTGATATCAAGTCCAAAGTGGTTCACACGATTTACACGACCTTTGAGCTTTAAAGTGGCCTAGAAACGAAAGAGCCACATGGGTCGGTAACCTTTCATTGCAAACAAGATAGCTTCCTACTAATTATCCGGGTTAGTAAACAAATACCTCCATCTATTGGATTGGATGTTTCTTTATATATATGTCTATTTAACAGATCTCAAAGAAGTATAAGTTTAACACCTCTACTATTGAAATTTATTTCCATGTGGTCAAGGAGAAAGTTTTGAATTTGGTTTCCATTCTGTGCCAAATCTCAGTGAGCTATAATTTAGTGGTCCTTCTTAATTAGCTCTGTGAGTATATTCACAAAGAAATGGTTACCATTATTTATATATCCATATACTTATATTATTGTGATCATAAGATGTTCCAGCCTGATTTCTTTCACTTCCTGATGTCACGGTTCTTGGTGAACTTCCGCCAAACAAGATGATTATTTAAATATTATTTTTTATTTAGGTCTCGTTTTAAAATCATCCGTTTTACGCTTCATGTCATCTGACACGTATTCTTAAAATTTCGAAGAATCAAACATTCCATACTCAGGTTTTCGGTTTTACCACAACCGTCGTTAGAACATATCAAGAAGCTATTAAACACGTGATAGTAGCATCCAAATGCTTTTCTAACGCGTTAAAATAAATTTTTTAAATAAAATATTATTGAAAAGGCTGCTAATGTTTTCTCATCATGTTACAAGTTTTGAAATAGTCTATTTGGATTTAATTATAAATACGAGTATATACCTATAACGTGTTTCCTACTTTCGAAATGCAACAACCCCTTGAGTGTAGATGACAAACAGTATCAGGGTAGCAATATGAAAGTTTTAAAAAAATAGAATACCCTAAATCTTAGAAAAAGCTAACACATCTAAGTAAAAGAAAAATTTGAGTTTAATCGGCTTAATAATTTATCATTTATTCTTGCCAAATTGAATAAAAAAAACCTTTTTGACAAATATTTATAAAACTCCCAAAGGAGTAAGCTAATTCGAACCAACATCTTCTGTTATCGTGATTTCCAAGGGGAGTTACGTTCCAAATAGAAAAATCGCACCTCCCAATATATGTCTTAAAGCGCAACCAGTCAATTCCTGTTGGATGCAAACAGCACGATGAACGTGACTTGATTTTTTCAAACAACATTCATGCCAAATCTTATTTAACTGATCCTTTGATAACCAGACCTTTCATTGTTTGTTAGAAATTACATGACTTTTAGTGTCAATTAAATGGTTTTTTTTTATCCATTGAAGCTCATGTTTTTTTATATTATTCCAAGATGACTTCAATTTGTTTACTATTTTATTTATTTATTAAATTATAATATATGAAGTAGGGGAGTCGGGTTAGCCGAGCTGGCTACGCGCTGGCCCCGCTTCGGCATCGATGATGACGATGTTGGAGCGGGAGGCCGGGTTTCGATCCTGGCTAGCATATTAAATTTCTGCCCGCTAAAACTCGACTCCCTCACTAACTCTACTAACACTTTACTGATGTGCTCTCTAAATGGGCTTTGTTCCCGGTGACAATAAATAAAAAAAAATATATATATATGAAGTAAGTTTCACTAATAAATATAACGAACTAAATAAGTATAAACACGTAAAGTATCATCTGATACTTCTACAACTAACCCGTATGGAAATAAAATAGATTTTCTAAATATGTTTTTTTATATATTTTTTGAAAATATAATATTAAAAATATAAAATTTTTGTGTTAAATTTATATAAAATTTATACTAGAATTAAGTGGATATCGATGAGGCAGTCCAAAAAAAGAAGAAGATAATTTACACTATCTTTTTATTCATAAAAGAAGAAGATAATTTATACTATCTTTTTATGAATAAAAAGATAGTGTAAATTATCTTCTTCTTTTTTTGGACTGCCTCATCGATATCCACTTAATTCACTTATCACTCCGTCTCCAAAAATTACTCCAATCTTATTATACTAGAATAATTTTATTTTAAGAATATATAGAAAACATAAACTTTATATAAATTTAACACAAAAATTTTATATTTTTAATTTATTTTCAAAAATATATAAAAAACATATTTCGAAAATCTATTTATTTCTATACGGGAAAGCAGCGCTCTCTGCTGTAAACCTGCTCGAACTAGGCGGAGTAATATGAAGAACTTTTCAGCTTCACTTTACTAGTATCTTGTCCCCTCCACTACATTACTAGTCTAATACATTGTGATCCCAGGTGTAGGATGAATCAAATATTATTCGATAACCTTTTTATTTTTATTGAATGCTTTTTAACAATATACTAAAGTAATATTATGTATTATACAAATGGATTCACTATTTTCATAAAATATGAATAAAATAAATAAATATATTAAAATTTCACGATAATATTTCAAAATTTAACGAGTTAATATTTTTCATTTACATAAAAGTATCATCAGCATATTTTTATTTCAACAATTTAATCCCTAAATTTATATTTTTATATCAATATGTAGGTTTATAGGTGCTCTGTAGTTATATTGTGTTTATTATTATTAGATTGTCATTTTTCCTTTATTTATTTATTTTTTTATAGAATAAATTGTTTAAATATTTTGTGGGGAGAATTTAGGGGAAATGAATGAAAATGAAAGGCTCTTTTATTGGCTCGTAATAAAACAACTCCTACGTGGATAATAAAAGCTTATTTTAATCAAAGTCTGCGTGCTCTGGCTCCTTTCGAGATTCGATTTTAATTTCTTTTTATAAATGGAACGGAACCTCTGGGAACTAAGTAATCTACTACGTCTTGACTCTCTTCGCTTTTCTGTTCGTTTAGTTAAATAAAATAAAAATTAAATTAGCGAAATGTTTTTTTTTTACACGCGGCGTTCTATGTTAACATTCCAGTATATACTGGTGAATAGAAGAATAATTATATTTAAAGATTATTAGCTTGACTCATCATAAAATTCTTGATGAATATAATTGAATCAACACTTCTGTAGGTGGCTTGATTCTTGAAATGGAGAGGATCGTCCTCATTGGTTCGATTCACTTCACACCTTTCTGTATCTTCTTTCTCATTCTTCTCAAATTATAATATCATTTTTTTGATAAAGATTCAAAAAAGTACAAGATTAACTATTGCTTTTCAGATCTTTATATAGATGAATCTAAGGAATATGTATAATCAGGAATGAATGGTAATCAATGAACTGATTTGATTTATCTTTAATTTGACCGAAATGAATTATTATTTTCATTTATTAAATCACTTTACAGAAAAAGGGCGAATGATTATTTATTACTTATATTTTTTTTAATAAGTTAAAATATTCTAAACAGCCTTTAAAAGACCTAACTACTACCCTATATTTATGTATATTATTCACGAAAAAACAAAAATACTTGAATATATATTTTTTAAAATAATTTAAAATATTCTAAACAACCTTCAAGAGACTTAATATCACCCTGTATAATATAATAATCATAAAAAAAAATTAAAATTTTCTCAAAAATTAGTTAAAAAACAAGACACTTTTTAGACACCCTGTAGTGTTATCTGGATAATTAGGGATGACCTGGTACGCGTCTTACCCTCCCCCGATTTCTATTTTCACTTTATTAATTATATTTCTTTGCAAAAACAAACATTGGAATTATCATTTTCCCGGAATTCGATAAGGGCAAAAAGTCAACCAGTTTATCGAAATATATTTTAGTTTTAAACAAGTCTTCCTCATGGCAAGTTGAATTCTTTCTTGTGCATTATAGAAGAATATTCGATGTTTTGCCCGACATCTAGCCTGAAATAGAGTAAGTAAATGCTAATTAACCTTCTATTAAGAATTGTTGACTCTATGTTACATCATAATATTCTAATTACTTTACACTTTAACTAAAAAATTGAATGAAAAAGTGACAGTATTTTCAAAATTCGGTACACTTTTCAGTTAGTGCTCTGTTATTAATAAATTAAAATATAATAAGCTATTAAAATTTTACTTTTTAATTTAATCAACTTGAAATATGTACATGTAATTTATTCACTATTAAAAATTAGTGGGAGGGTTTCAGTAGGTAGGATAGGGGTAGGGGGTGGTGACTGAGCATCTGATTTGTTCAGGTATTTTATTTCCTCTCACCCCGGCATAGGTAAAACAAAATTGAAATGCTATTCTAATATACATAATTCAAATACAGCTATCTAGAAATAGGATGTTGTTCGAAGAGAAAATCGAAAAAATATACCTGCACATGTATGGTGGAGAGAGGGGTTGAATCCCTTGAACCCCTCCTTACCTACATCCCTGAATAGTATGTTGGTCACTTTATAGACGAAAGGCGAATGATTATTTCTCCCAAGCTTTTGTTTTTAGTTGGTGGGTATGTAATTTTTCGGCCACTGAATAAAAATGTACTTAACTTTTTAGGGCAATTCGAAATAAAAGTGTGTTTTTAAAAGGAATTTTTATATTTCATTAGTACACTTTTTTATAGGATTCATAAAAAAGAGAAATGGTGAAAACATTAAAACAAGAGATCGAATTTCTTTTTAATTTTCGACTCACGAACGAAACTTAAAATAATGTTTTTGCGAATAAACATATTGCATTGGCTTTCTTTAATAAAATTATATTTTCATGTTCACGAAAAAAGTAGAATAGGTATATATAGGAGTTTTTAGAATAGGTATAATTTAAATCTCCAAGGGACAACATTTTTACCGAGAAGGCAAATTTCGAGCTTGATATGGAAAATTGATTTTTCTTCTATACATTGCTCTTTTTTATCCCTAATATTAATCAAAATTTCTACAATGAATATGAATTCGTACCTTTGAGAAAATTAAAATTGGACAATACAATGAATATGAATTCGTACCTTTGAGAAAATTAAAATTGGACTACTAGGTAGGTTTCCCAATTAATGAAAGCTACCTAGTATTATGATTTTAATTTGATTAAATATGTATCACCCAGACAATTCTCCCTGAATAAAATGTATCTTTCATTTTTTTTAAATTCTTTTTGATATAACAAGTGTAACAAAAAGTTGCAACCCTCGTAATTCGGGGTTAAAGGAGAAGAAAAATAGTAGTTAAAGGTACCCGTGGAAGCGGATCTTGATAAACTCAAGGTTTATTCCACACGGCGAATATAAGAAAAACCTCAATTTCCCCTAGTTTTCTATATTACTTTTAAAGTGGGTAGCTATATTATTTTTAGACATTAAAGTGTTTCCAACATCTTAAATCATTTCCAAACAATTATATCCAATAAGCAGTCTTGTTCGTCTCCAATCAGACAGTTTTTTCTCTCTGGGTCTGTATAAATTCCGAAACCTAAGATTAGTCGTAGAAAGTTTATTCTGTTGTCAAAATTTTTGTATTTACATCGATTAGATTTCGAGTTTTTTATATTCAAAACTTCCGGTTGTAAAATGCAGAAAATCAGTAAAAAAATCACACCTTGATATGTTGAATTGCATATTTAGTTTGTCTTCTTTTTAAGCATTTCACCTAATATTTTTTCAAATTTGTACCTTTGTACAATGTACATATAGAGGTAATTATTCTCATTTTATTTTGCGTATTTTTCCATATTTCTATATAAATGCATGTATTTGAATATTTTTATAAAAAAAAATTTTTAATTACAAAAAAATTATTTTCTTTTTTTCTTTTGATTAAAAAAATTTTAATTTATGGATAAATACCCAGGGAGAATTTTTTTGTTTCTTTATTTTATATTGTTTTTAAATACCTAAGTCTATTTTTCTTTTTTTAGTGCATAATTTAAGGGTTTTTTCTGCATAAAAATCCCGTCTCTGGTTTATATCGTAGCCAATAAACTGAGATTTTGCGAACAAATTTAAATTAATAAGTTATACACTTGCTCCAAATTTCAACGTTTTAACCCAAATTGTCATCTGACAAAAAATACCAATACTATTTTTGGGAACATACCATATCTTAAAAAAATTATCTTTTTCCTCAATAATTTAGTTTAATAACTTATATGGGGAATGCCGCTTCAAACTTTAGCCACTAGATGCTCCACCGAAATTAGGGTTTTTGGCCTCGTTTTATTTTTAAATATTTCAAAAACTGATTAAAAGAATAAAATAAATACCTATATACCATATATATAATAAATAAATTTAATTTAAATATTATTATAATTGTTCAGTCAACCGTATGTACCATATATTCATCTAATCTCTTTTCAAATGACTCGTCCCCTATTTCGGTGGCGTCATCTGCCCTGAGCTTTGCTCGGCACTCCGCTTTTACTGCATTAATTTTTTTTTAATACTTTTTTATTCGTGTACTAATTAATATATCGCAAACATTACAAGTGCTAATTATCTAATGTTAAAATGCAATTGCATTCGTTCGAGCCCTCGTATAAGCGGAATTTCTTTTCTTTGTTTCCTCCCCTTTCTGAATCCATTCTGCACTTTCCAGAGTAGAGCAGGAGCCAACCGATGAGCCATTTAACCCCCGCCCTCGTAATAAACCCTCTTCGATGACAAAGACAAATGATGAAAAGCCCACTTGGAGAGTTTAGGTCATTATGGAAAAACACGCCGCTGCCTACACTTTCCAAATGGAGTAACAGGAAACCAAAATCTCAACGACAAAAAACAGAAGAAATGAATTCAAAGGTCGAGGATTTTTTTCTGAAGTACTATACTTATATGATAACGCCCTCTCCTGTAATCATTTCCTCCTTCATCTACCTTGCTCCACAGTGCTATTTACCTTACTCGGGATCCTCTTCTATTTTTTATATACAATTGTAGTGTATTCATTAATGAGCTGTTTTAACTGTCACTTACATCTCACTACATCTTTTATATTTCTTTATGAATACATCCTTAACGATTCCACCAACTATAAAAACCGTTTTGCTTAAGGGTGAAGGTATGAGGCGTGTAGTTAATTTGAAAGGGTATGTAAATTTAGTTATTGACGACATATTTAGAAGCAAAGCTTGTTTTCTACATTTGATTGTATATATGTTAAGGATGAATGGATGATGGATATGAGAATTCCCAAATCGAGATAAACATTCCATTCCAGTAAATAAAAAAATAGACAAACTAATAGTCAATGCTAAGGTATTTGTGGTTATGAAGAATTCTCTAGAAATATAAGGCATAAATAATTGTGAAATTATTTAGGTCATCATCTTCATTATCATCATCGAATATACAGTCCTAATAAGTCTCTTTGACTCAACTACGTGCCTCCAAAATTATATAGATTGAGAAGTTTTTCGGTTTCAGCACTTAACTAGAAAATAAACTTTTAGTTGTATTTTCACAAAGTCTACTCTCTTATTATATTAAATGAACAATTCTTGTATATAATGTTTATATAGAATCGGTTTCTCGAAACGGCTCTAACGATTTTGATGAAAATCACTGATTAGCGTTTTTGTGTGTCAACATATCAGCCTTTCAGGTAATTTTAATTTGATTGTTTTTTCTTAATTAAAGTAATTATTCACAGGTGGCTGTGTCAATAAAAATTTTAACAAATTTTTTTTCAATTTCTTTTTTATTAATTAATTGATTTTACTCTTTTAATTTTAAACCCCTATTTTTTTATTGAAGATAGAGTTATAGAACACAATTCTGAATTGATGCCTAGGCAGCTCAAGGAAAATGTAAACCACAAATTTGAAATTTCTAAATCTACGTGAAACTTGTTTATTGATAGACAACTCAACTACCAAAGCTTCAAATCTGCAAATTTATCTTAATCTTACCCTCCGCTCGTTTATAACATCATAGTTCAGCTCGCGGTGAGCATCAATTTCAAACACTTTTGTTTTCGCCTATTGTTAACTTTTTTGCTCTTCACTTCATTAAATTTCCATCTTTAACCCATCACCAATATAAGAATCGGGCTATTTTAATCATCACTCGGGAACTGAAGCTTTCAACATACCAATGAGAAAATTAAGATCTCAAAATAATAATAATAGTAATAATATTAACAATCAAACTGAGATATATAATCCAAATCTTTTTATATGTAATGTATATCTCTCCATAATAGATTTGTATTCATGAGCTCAATTGACCTAATTGCAATCCAGGAAATTAATTATTATATTAAAGCAAAGGCATTTCGGACTATAAATCTCATGCTCTATCTATAACTTATTGCTTCATATTTGAATAATAGTAGTTCATATATAAATTACATTCCCTCAATTATCGTATAATGGTACAGAAATATGTTAATTTATTTAAACATTTCAATTAAACCAAATTTGCTTTTTATTAAGATGTTTTTTTCTTAAATTTCCTGAAAACCTCGCTGCTCTTTCCTCAATGTATTTTACATGTTTTTCTTTTATTTGGTTTCTCATCAATCTAATAGAATCTTGTAATCAATTTTAACCCGTTTCTACCGAACCGATTTTTTTGAAACTTTGCCACTTTATTATTTGCATATAATAAAACAAGTGTTTAATAATTTTTCGCAATTAATTAAAAATATTCTTTAAACTTTAAAAAAGTATAACGTAAGCATTAACAAGAAATTCACAAGTTACAAACTATTATATCAAAAGGTATTTGATATTTAAGAGAAATCGATGAGGTTATCCTCTACTCGATGCAAAGAAACATATATATTTATTTATTTATTTACATTTATTTGCATCCTACAGAGGACAACCTCATTGACTTCTCTTTATGGAATCAACAATTGTGCTACTTCTACAAAACTAAATTTTGTTTAGTACTTAATCTACGATAAATATAAGTTTATTGAAAATATTAAATGTTATAAAATAAAATTATATTATAAAACTTTTAAAAAGCACCATTTTATTTGAAAATGCTGAAATTGTAGAAAATAAATTTTTCTTCTCAGATGACTAAAAATAAAAGCCTAGGCGCTTTGAATTTGGAATTTTATCAAAATAAGGACCCATGATTTTTTTAGTCATGTTAGTACTCATAATTTCCAAGATTGTGTAGACCACTTTTTGTTTGATTTTTTAAGTATTTTGAATTAAAAGCGTGACTTTAAAAATACTTTTATTTAATACTTAATTGACTATAATTAATAACGGTAAAAATACCTTTAACCTTTAAAAATATATAACAATTATTAGTCGTAGCTAATAACTCAAAAGAGAAAAGATCCTTTGATATTGCAAGTGATTCATTCTATTTCGATATATCTTTTTCATTAAATATATATTATCTATATAAAACTCATTTAATTTCCAGTTATGTCAGGTGAATGTCATCAGAAATGATTGAAATTCCCCTCACTCTTAAATTAAATTCATTTATTATTTTATATCAAATGTGAAAGGACCGGCAGCTTCATATCTCGAAATAGAATTTATTTAAATCTCCATTTATATCATTTTTTCGCCCAGAGCAGCACAAATTTGAAATTTTGCAATTTATCAATTAAAATGATCCAGAACATATTAATTGATAATAATAATATATTCATAAAAAACGCACGTTATTCAATTTACACAGTTTCAGTTAAACAAAAATCACAGATGCGGAAAAACTTTCATTTACACTGTTTTACATTAGTTCAGTTTAATATGGGGATAAAAATGTCTAAATTCACGACAAATATATATCAAAATTAAACTCATTCACAAAATAATCTTAAAATTTATTCCATTTTTATTATTTAATTAATCGTATTTTTTCTTCTTTTTCAGGTAAAGGCGATGTTTTATCAAATTCTCCATTGTTCAATTTGCATCTGGGTAAGTTTAAATTATTAGTGATTTTCAGGATGCAATCAATAAATCCGAAAATCATTTTCAAAAATCACCTCGATTTTTAAGGGTTCTATCAAATTCTTTGAAGAGAACTGGACTTGAACCCGGATCTCCCATATAGCAGGCAAAGACGCCGCGTGAACTTAAAATCATTCATTGTTTGCAATCTGTTAATTTTTTTGGTCAACTATCTTAGATTTTAAATTAATTCAAGCTTTTCGGGCTGGTAATATCATAATAAAGAGACTGCACTCAAGGGGTACTTTATAAATAAATAACCTTTAGAAAAAGTAACATATCATAGAGCTATTCTACTTATGATAGTAGGTAATGCATGGCTTTTGTTCTGACGAGATAAAATCATTAATCCCTCCAAAGGCTTCATTTGCGCGAAATATGCGATTTTCTAAGATTTAACACCCCAACGCTCTTATTATTGGATACTAACCAAACAAACTCATTCTTCAATTCGTTTATCCCTAAGACATCTAGAGACTAGATCTCTTTTTCTCCGACCATCTTCCCAGCAACTTACAACCTTCAATCTTTCAAGACCCGCATCCACCGATACCTTCAACCCCTACCCCAATCCCTAAATCTCTTCTTATTTTCACGATAAAAGGGATCACCGCGGACTACAGAGGTTGTACCTTTTGGTACAATTTCTTCTTGTATCAATATCAATATAAAAAACATTCATGTTCTAGGCAGAAGCTGACAAATTTATTAAACCAATTATTTTACATTAATTAATGTATACATTGTATTTTAGCTTCGACTCAAGAGTTACTTCTCCACCATCGAGTAGTGTCCATGATCATCTTTAGTCCTTGTTTTTTAATAAGAGGAAAAATCTAATTATAGAAAAAAAACCTCTTCCGATAATTATTCCAATACCATATTGCGGAAATTAATCCATCCAATTAATCCATCAGAAGCTGACAACCAATTATTTTACATTAATTAATGTATACATTGTATTTTTGCTTCGATTCCTGAGATTACTTCTCCACCATCGAGTGTCCTTATTCATCTTTAGTCCTTGTTTTTAATAAGAGGAAAAATCTAATTAGATAAAAAAACCTCTTTTCCGATAATTATTTCAATTCCCCAATCAAGTCGATTGGTTTATCAATCCCGCTTCCCTTTTCTCTCTCATCTCTCCCCCAGAAGCTGACAAAAATTCTTTTGAATAAAATATAGAATTTTATTATTTATAGAAAACGGGATTTAGAATGCTTACTCAAAATGCTTCTCCCTTATTACAAACCTGTAGTGCTTTGAAACTATCAAATTAGTCTAAACAACAATAATAACATTATTATTGTTATCTTTACATGCTCTTTTCGAGAAGTATCAGTGCTTAAGGTTCACCGTATCGCGAGATAAGCACCGATTGTTCTCTTTGAGGAATGTAATTGTTTGCCTTGCGGAGGTGCTGTTGAGTCGGGAGACCTGCTGAAGAGTTGTTTGGTTGTCTTGTCTTCGGGACGGAAGTGTTGTGTTGTATGTCGGAGGGATTCCGGTGCCTCGTCCTTGGCCTTGTGCTTTCGAGTGCGAGTGCGTGGGTGGGAGGGAGGGCGCTGGTGTCGCCCTCTATCCCGGCGCACTCAAGCCGACTTCACGAGCAGTGTGCCTCGGTACCCGCGCACGCAAGCATCGCAACGTTTCGGTCGTGACTGACACCTTCTTCAGGTGACATCGGTGTGTTTTTATTTTGTGTTGCTTCTATTCTTTTGCCGGCTGAGTGTTTTCGTTCTGTTTTTCTCTTATTGCTGTTATTGCTTATTGCTGTTTATATTCCACCAAGATTTTGTTCTTCTAATCTCATTTAGTAGATTTTATAGAAATATTGATTTGCTTAATAATCAATCAATCAATTTATTTATCGAAAATATAGAATATAACAATTTAAAATTATTAAAAAAAAAAATGTTGAAAATTCAATTAAACAAATTTTCATACAGTGCAGTTTATAAAAATCAGAAAAAAAATTATTAAGCAATTTTTTATGAAAAATTTGTTTAAGGAGAAATTTCTGTAAGTGTTTTTATTTATTTATTTATTTTCCTATAGGTTCAAATTAACTTTATAAATATCTCAATATAACATTGATATATTTTTATTTCAAATTAGCTCAATCATTATAGTGCATAAAAATTACAATTTATTTTGTGATCTATTTTTATTTACGTTAATAAATTCTTCCCCCATATATGGTATTTTTAATACATAAATGAAAACCTGTTGAAAAGTGAGGTAGTTGTCGTATTCAAATGAAAATAATTCAATCTATTAACATGAAATATTACAATCATATTATAACTTTATACTAATTAGATTAAAATTTGAAATCCCACCAATAAAAAAAATCAAAATTTCATAATTTCACTATCATCAAAATAATCATTTGTATAAATATCTCCTCAAAATTCTGAATTTATTTTATTAATATTACTTATATTTTCTCAAGATTCTAAAACTTTAAAATTTTCAACAAAAAAAAATTTCAGAAATTCAAAAATCTCAAAAGGCCGATATATTTTTTCTTTTAATTATGATAAGGATGCAACACCTATAAATCAAGAGGGAAATGAAAAATTAGATGATAAATCAAACAACCATTTATTCAAGGGTTGAATAGGAAGAAATCTACATTTTTTACAGGATTCACATATATTATGTCAATTCATTTATCTTTAATCGGAATAAATAAATAAATAAAATAGTGCCCACCCCCCAAGGATAGAAAATGATCATGATAAAAAAATTTATTCACTCCATCAAGTGTGATAATGTTAAATTGCTCTGTTAAAATCCTATTAAACATGTTACCTTGTAATTATTATTTTCGTCTGCTAAGAGCCTACAAAATCGCTATGAGTCCCTCCTATAATTTCGCAGCCCTTATATATAAAAATCTGTAAACAAATAATGAAACTAGCTATCTGTGAGTACTTTTGATTAGAATAATTTTGCCCTTTATAAAATTATTATCTTAGATATCAGATAAAAAAAAAACTCAAAACTTTCGGTGAACGAATAAATTTCTTATATATTAAGAGTCATCTCTGATCATTTTTTTTTAATTTCATGTTATTAATAAATCAATTTTGAATATATTGTCGAGATTTGACGTTTTCAATAATTATGTAAATCAGTGGTTTCCAACCAGGGAGGCGTGGAATAATGCCAAGGGAGGCGCGAGAATTTTTTAATGAAAAATTAATTTTCATACCATAATTATATACAAATAAATTCAATTTCATATCCTAACTTAAGAGTAAAAACTCGGTGAATGAATATTTTTATTTATTTATTTAAAATTTTTATACATTCATTTAATTTCTATATTATTATACCTATTAAAATAAACTGCAACGGATCGTTGCTAAACTTTATCCAATGTACTATCTTATTCTAGGGTAAAGTACTTTAAAATATAATTTTACAAAAAACTTTTTGTTACCTTTTTTGTGTTCCTCAAGGTACTTAATTAGAATATTAAATTTGATCAAAATTGGTTTAGTCATTTTCAAAATATTTAGAAAAAACTAAAAAAGTACTGAAATAAAGTACTAATGTTTGTGAGAGAATAGGTACGAAAAAACTAATCAGCGCTTCATTTTGTTAAAATAATGGTAGGTTTTAAATTTCATTTCAATTGGTACAACGGTGTCGAAAAAATCGTGGACCAAACAAACGATAACATACACCCACAGAACTAAATGAAAAAATCGCACTTTTTGGCCTCTCGACGAGACCCCATGTAATTTTTGGCAAAACCGTCACGTGCTAAAATTCAACCTAATTAAATAATACAATTTGTGACTTTAATTGAGTTCATGGGTTCCGTAGTTTTTACCTGAGGACCCTTTGAAGTCGCGCTTGCCGCGAGACCGATTACAATACTTTCCCCATGCTTCGCATTGGATAAAGTAAAAATAAAAGGTGGGGAGGCGGAGAATTTTTTTTTCAGGGAGGGCTAGTAGCATAAAGATTGGAAAGGAGTTTTTAATATTTACCGCCTGCCGATGCAACCCGCACAATTGAAAAAATGAAAAAGTTAGTTAGTCCTAACTCCCTTTAATTTTATCAATCTTTAGATTTAAAAATCTGTGAAAATTCATCTGAATAGCTTATTTTGAGTACTTCGATGAAAATTATTTTTGTTACGATAAATAAAATAACTACCTACTTTGGAAGGCATCTTAAAAACAATCGCTATGGGAGTCCCAAACTAGCCCTTGGACGATTTTTTTTTTAAATTTAATAATCTCTTTCGTACATAGCTAATCTACTCATGGTCAATAAGCAGAATTTTTATTATATTTACTACAATTATTTTTATAACTTGTTTACAATTCCCACTTCTTAAGTTTTCCACCAAAGTTTTCGATAGCCCAGATATTTTTAAAACCTGAAGAATTTCGAAATAAATCTCGTGATTTTCTTTTTCTTCTCCTGTTGATTATGCTATGTCTGTATTGTGTTTGATCCTTTAATAGTTGCACCATAAACCACTGGTCAATTTTAATTTGGTTTCAAGCAAAAACAAAACCCACCACTATGTTTATATTTTTTGTTCGTCGAAACAAAGCCTTACTATATCGCTAAAACAATAAATTCCACCTCGAAATATACACACGCCCGCAACATTCGATTTTATAGATAGCATTCGTCACATTAAATCGATACTTTTTTTGTACTGAAACGTCAACTTCTATTTTTACTTCCACTTTTTATATTATAAAGTAATTGATAGAATTTTATTAATCCGGGAATTTCGTAATCGTTTTTTTTTTGTTTTATCGGAAACAGATCAGGTTTTGTACTCTTATAGAATAAGCAAATATTACCCTTGGACTCTGATAAAAGGAGGTGATTTGAAGAACGTGAGGTTGTTCCTCATCTCATCCAAAGAAATTACCAAAATTGAAATCGTAAATTAATACTAATAATATATACGTATTTCATCTAAATAATACCTTACTAATTAGCATTATGTTTGCATATTGCGTCTAATTAAATTTGCTTTGAACGCAATACCACCCACATAATGGAGTTAGTTGCAGTGAAAATGTGAAATTTCACAATTACTTACCATTGTATATTCCTGAAAATTGCACCTGCCTTAGACTTCATTAGAAATCATATCTAAAACTTCATTCTCGGAATTTCAGTTTCAAAATCGGTGAATTTCGGAAATTAAGAATATACATAAAGACTAGTGACCTGCGGTCCATGGATACTGTAGATGCGGCGCATCCCTAATATTTAAGTTAGCAAATTTAAAAAATATGGAAAGAATTTTCCAGATTTCTTATTTATATGACTTCAGCTATCTTATGAAAAATACTTTGATTTTATGAGGTTAAAAAGTGAATTAGTTTACATGTAGCTACTTAAAGCCTGACTTTCATTTAAAATCTATAAATTGCATAAAAAAATAATTGTGAAAGATGAACTAAAATATATTTTGGCAGAAGTATTTGATTTAAAAGAATTAATTTACATCTATATCTTTCACGATGAAAAGAATTAAATCACCAGAAGTAGCCAAAGTGAAAATAGACTATCTATCCTTTTTGAATTTAAAATTAATTAAAAGAATTTAATTTTAGCTTTGAAAAATTACGAAAAATTCCATCGTGCGGTTATGAATTTTGTAAAAAGGAGCGAAGAACCAAATAATATTTTTAAAAAATGAGCTAGTCTTTTTTGATCAGCATCCCTTGGTAGAAAAGTCAGCGCCCGCCACTGCTAAAGACATAGATTCCAATCTTTTATTAATTTTATAATTTAAATTAGAATATTTTGTAGTAAATTTTTTTTTGGGTGTCTTGGGGATTTACAAAATATTCTAATAAGACCAAATAAGGGAACAACTATCCAGCACCCTGTATGAAGATTTTTTACTTGGTATTGATATTTATAATTTAATTTAATTTTTTCACAGTGTTTCAGCATCAATTAATATTTTTTTTAAGTCGAGAAAACTCATTTAATTTTAGAGAGTTCCATACAAGTAAAACGGATGTTTATTAGTGTCATTGTAATTAATGTCTCCCTCTTTTAGAACAATGTAGTTCGTACACTAAAGAAGAACCAAACATGAAACTTTACGTAAATATTTTCCTCGGAAATCTTATCAAAATTTGATTCCATTTTATTAGTTGATTATTTCGGGAAGCGGTCGAATTTTTGTGGGGTCGAAAATAAAAAGTATTCGAGGTTGATTTTTTCTTTATAATATTAATTAATTAAAAATAAGTTTATTAATTTTTAGATCAGAATTTATCTTCATTTTCCTAAAAGTCAAGATAAGCGAGGCCTACCCTGTAGAATATTATAAATGATTAAAATATTTATTTGTATTAAAAAGAGTTAAGTGCTGTGATCTGATTTTTTTATTTATTTTTAATTAATATTAAAATTTCCTTGAACTTCTGTTTGATACATAGAGCTGATAGGTTTCGAAGCTTCTTTTTGATCTTTGCTCTCGGTTAAATGATAAATAATTTTTTTAATTAATAATTTGATAGAAAATTTTTTTAATCAATTTATTTATTTCTATAATATAAATTAACATTTTCATTTCTGTTGCTTTTTATGTTTTTTTTTACTTCTCTCAGTTAATTTCTCTTGATTTTAGTTGAATATATAGAAAGTCAAAGTATCTGTAGACTCAAAGGAAAGCGACTATTTATTTTTCTTAATGACATCACACGGAGCAGAACATGAACCATTAACAGTTAGCAGCGTTGCTGTCTGATTTCAAGTCAGAAGATTTAATTGGAAGCCTCTTACTTGAATATCATCATTTTTTGTATGTCTCTCTTTTTTGATAATTATCTCCTATAGTACAATCACTAAATAAACATAAAGCAACAAAAACAATTAAGTCTTCAAACGCAATTTTTATACTTTTTAAAAGTAATTTTATATTATTCTGATTTTTTATTCAATATATTTCCTTTACACTAGTTATAATATATAGTTAGTACCCCTTCTTGCATTCGATTGCATTAAAAAAAAAATTGAGCAAAGACCGGTTGGCTTAGTTGGCTTAAGCTTCACCCATAAAGCCTGGGTTTCTTTGACTATACCTTGTATTACTAGTGTTGAAAAATGTCTGGAACCTAGAGAAAGATTATTTTCAGCTATGATTTTTATTCTATCTAATTGTCTGGATTCAAATACCTAAGATAACTTAAGAGCAAAAAATTGTAAAAAATTCATTCTTAAGATAAAATGTTTGCATTTCCTATGCGGAGAACTGATTAGATTTTGAGTTTATAGCTCCACATTTTCCTGTTAAAAAAATTCAAAATTATTCAAAAAATATAATTTTTTGAGATTTTAATCCCCATCTATAGTAACAATCGAACAGGTGTGTTTTACATTATTCATCTAAATTACAAACAGCTTACCGAATCTTGAAAAATTTCACTTTTTCCCCCAATTTATAATTCTGATGTTTTTCGATATTTTCTATACCTTTTTAAAAGATATCTTCTTTAGGACCAAATAATTATTTTCATGGGTAGTAATCATTAGAAAGGAGAGAAAATAATATAAATTTAAATTTTGAATATATTGACGAGATTTGACGTTTTTAATAATTATGTAAATGATCAAAAATCGAGGTTTTAATATTTAGCGCCTGCCAATGCAACCCGCACACTCGAAAAGATTTTGTCCTTTCTCCCTTTAATTTTATCAACCCTTCGATTTAAAAATCTTTGAAAATTCACCTGAATAGTTTATTTTGAGTACTTAGATGAAAATTATTTTTGTTATTAAGTATATTATAAATAAAATAACTTGTTTGGAAGGCATCATATGAACAATAGTTGTGAGAGTCCCAAACTGGCCCTGGCATGCTTTTTTTAAATGTCTTTCTTACATAGCCAATCTACTCCTGGTCAAAATATAGAAATAAAATTGATGCATAATTTCAAAGGGCAATTAAAATGAATCATTTTTTCGAAAAGGAGAGGTTTGAAGTCCCTGTCTGGTATATCTTCCAGTTCAAACATGTCAATGACAAGTCCAGACAAGTTTGAGTCGAATAAAAATTGTTCTCGCTGAGGAACTATTAAAATAGAAATAATTTAAAAAAGGAATAAATAATGATTCGGGAACTTTAGACTAATATATTTCTTAGAACTATCAATATATAAGATCGAAAATAATTAAGAGCGATATAAACAAGTGATAGCTTCCTTATATCAATAGAATTAGGAGAAATTTAAGATTGTCTTATAGGAAACGATGATTAATCGTGGAAGATGGTCGATTTCGATCTCAGGGACTGTGGAGTTTAAGTCTGAATCCTACATCACTCACACATGGGGCAAAGGTCTAAAAATATATTTTTTAAAAATGTATTGTTAAATTTGAAAAATAACGAAAATGATGTCGTATTCGATGAAATTTGCAAAAAAAAGCGAAAATTAAAATAAAATTTCAAAAAATGAAGGGTACACTTTTTTGGACAGCATCCTCTGGTTGGAAAGCCACCAACCGCCATTGATATATATACAATTTACATATTGACATTTTTTTTAAAAACAAAAGTATGATCCTCAGGCAGTATTTGAACTCGCATTTGCACTGTATCAATGCCCACACAGATACTTTATTTTATTTTTTTATTTTGTGAATTAATGAATTCATGACATTTAGTCCTATCTTTCTGGGACAGTTATCAAGCATGTTATGCACTAAGAAACAAACAACCGGTTTTCCTCATAATGAAAATCACACTAGCCGTAGCAGATTAGATTTGGACTCTGGATGTATTATGTTAGAACATTGAAATTATCGGAAACGAAGCCTCTAGTCTAGTAGGAAGTAATACGAGTCTACCACGGTTTGAACTACACCTTTTCCAATTTTATTTTAGAAAATACCAAGTTAATTTCAGAAAATCTCAAGTATATTTGAGAATTCTCCATTGAATAGGTAATAGAAAATCACAATTGTATTTCATAAAATAAACATATATAAACAAATAACTAAACAATTAAGGTTTTCTGAAATTGAATTGTGATTTCTGAAATACATTTGTGATTTTCTGATATTCAATTGAGAATTCTGAAATACACATCGAAAAGGTGTAGTATCTTAAAAGTTTAGTACAATTTCAATATAAACATTTGTGCCAAACATTAGCTCATTAACTAAAACCTCTATATTTCTACCTATAACGAATCTAAATGCGAACTTTTAGCGAAATGAGTAATTATAGGAACATACGAGGCATACACCCATAAGTTTTTTCCGAAGGAGATCCCACATTTTTTTTGGATAATTAAAAATCGAAATTTTATAAAAAAAATTAATGAAGCTATTTATTAAAATAAATATATTAGAATAAAAGTTAGACTAAATTTTAAATAAAATATATTTTTAATAGATTTCAGTAGATTTAAATTTACATTTAGTGTCAAATAGGGGATTTCATGGGTAGGCATGGCCCTTTCTTTTCGCATATATTCATGGTAAACACTAGGGCTAACACTTGACTCGAATTTCAGCTTATTTTATCTGAAAGCTAGTTAGTCCAAAATTTATTCAGTTCTTCCAATTAAATTGATTTTTCTACACCAAAAGAAGCTTTCTACGAGGTTTATTTTACTAAAAATCGAGGATTTTTTCACTTTTCGAGCATTCACAATCATAAATAAACACAAAAATAAAATAAATTAATACATAATTTAATTCAAAGTGAATTCAATATAGATATATGTTACTTAGGTCTCTTATAATATTTTTTAAAAAATAAATTTATCATTAAAGGCGAGGGACGCATACTTTACTTGATCAATAAAAACCTTCTATTAAATAAAGCATCGATAGCTTTACCGTATTTTCTGCTGTTTCTTTTTTCGTTCTTATTTCTTTAATACTTTAATGTAAGCTTTTTTCATTCTTTATTATGGCTTGTTCTTCTTTTCTACATATAGCTATTATTATTATCTCTCTCCTCTCAATATCTATTATTAAGCCTCGCCAATGGTAAAATACTTACCCCAAAGGGCATTTTAAATATCGTCAGAAGAATGTTTATTGCTCGCTTCGAATTGCTATTCGCTCGCTACCTGTTGGATATTATTGCTATGACCTATAAAAAGAGCTTAGCCCTTTTAAGTTCCACAAAAGAATAAATAAAATATAAAAAAATAAAAACCGGCACGTTAAAAATGTTTTATTTCAATTACAAATTTCGAAAATTTTCAAAAAATATTTTTAATGAGGCTTCACTTTGAAAAATCGTCATGTCGATTTCATGAATTTGTCTCATGGCGTTTTGTTTTTAATTTTTTTGAAATTTATCGAAAATTAATTACCTCTATAACATTTATTCGTAATCACTCTGACCAAACTTGTTCGAAAGTACAAACTTCAGGGAAGCTTAGAATAAAATTTTTTAACAACTAGTTAACAATTAGATTCCATCATTTGGGACAAATTTTAATCCTACTCCGTACGCAGCTCACTTATTAATGTATGAAACTTGGAGTAAATACATTTTCAAAAGTGATTTTATTATAATGAGAAATCAATGAATATGTCCTTTGCTTATTTCAAAAAAACATATACATATATAACACGTTTATTATATGACCAGCTTGCTATTACAACAAATCGAAAACATCCAATCGGATATTTGAAGGCATGAACACACTGATAAAATATTTATAATTAAAAGACTCATGATGAAGGTCAAACCTTCGAAACTATAGTCTCTTGCAAATATGATTGGAGTATATATATATATTTCGGAGTTGGAAGTTGTCCTCATCATTTAATTAATCATTACAAGGCTAGATGAGGCTTTCAAGTCCCGCGGCACGCACACTGACCAAAACACAGACTCTTCATGGTGTTTCTTCCAAGCGTAAAGGCTGTTCCTTCGTTCCTCCTCGAGAATCCCTTTGTCCTCTGCAGCCGCTCAGCTCCGAGGCCCTGTGGAGCTTTTCCGAACAACCCGAGTCTCCGAATGTCAATTGAAGTGGCGCGATTCTCGAACGCTGGTTTGATTGACAGACTGCCTCACTAAACCCTGGCAGATGCAACCTCCGACATATATATATATATATATATATATATATATATATATATATATATACATATAAGTATATTTTTATTTGCATCAAGCATAGGACAACCTCATTGAATTCTTTTTATGAATCAACAACTGTGCTACTCTCGACGAAACAAAATATTTTCTATTATTAATTTTTTTTATTTGGAAAATAACAAATCCAAGTTGCTACGGGTCTTGTTATTATCTTATTATAGACGCGTTTAATTCACCCCCTTTGGATGATGAAGTACTTATACCTATATGATTATTTTACCGATCTGGATTATGATAAGGTAATTCAAGTTTTGGATGAAAAATTTATAATAATTAAAAAACAAATTGAATTTTATATGAAGACCGGCCGGCTTCAACTAAAATTTGGCATACAAGTTATTAGCATCACTAGCTTCTTTATGTCAACCTTCAGTTTTCTAGCTCAAACCATTTAGTAACGAATATATATATTAACTTTTGAAAAGAACGTGCCCGAATCTTGAAAGCTTTCACTTTTTTCATCAATTAAAAAAAAAATTCTTACCTCAAACATGATCTTAACATTTTTTATTTTAATTCGGACGAATTTTTTTGAAAAGTGACTGCCGGCTGTCTTGTCTTCTCACTCAGTCTCTTTTGGATATTTCTGGGGCTTGTTGCAACCGAGGGAAGCCGTCCGTTCGTGTGTGTGTGTGTGTGTGTGTGTGTGCAAACACCCGAGCCGGGCTTGTCATGACCAAATGGAAATAAAACTGTTTCTCTTGCAGCCAGCCGTGGAATGGCTTAAAATTTCTGCTCGAGGGGTTTCGGGACTAATTTGACGGCCAGGATACCTGCGGACTGACCTCAGACCAGAAATGTCACCCTTGACCAGGTCGAGGCATACATAATTAGGGGGATCCGTTTCCTGACAGACGCAACATTTAAATTCTCTACCTTATAAATATTTATTTTTGAAAATAAATATCTTGTGAGATTTTTTTAACATATATATATATAAATACAAATAAAAAAAAATCTCAAAAGATTTATTAAAAATCCAAACGTTTCGGGAGAAATTATCCCTATATTATTAAAAATTTGGCAAAATAGTTGCTTTAAAATGGAAATATAAAGTAAATAAATATTTTGAAAATAAACAATGATACAAATTTTCTTTGGAGTTAAAATTACTTTTTGTCTATTTTCAAAATATTTATTTGCTTATAGTTGTTTTATATTTCCTTTTTAAGGTAAGTATTTTTCCAAATTTCCTTTGATAATGGACAAATTCTACCGAAACGTTTTGAAATTATTTTGTATTGGGTTCAGTCTACCATGGTGCCATTTTTTTCATAGGTATTAGACCTTTTTTGTTAGGTTTGTTTAGGCCTAACTTCTTTGTTTATGAACCGATTTCGATGATTCTTTTTTTATTCGAAAGGGGGTATCTTAGGGATGGTGTCATATTAATTTGGTCAAGTTCAGATGATATGATCACTATTAATAACATCACTAAAAAGAGAAAAATAAAAATAATTTTTAAGAAGAAAATAAAACGGACTTCAAAAAATTAAATGCAACAAATAAAATACACTAAAAGGTATAAAATAATTATTATCTTATTTATTTACAACTAAACGACGAAATATTAACATGAAATTACTTTTTGATGTCGGTACCAAACAAACTATACCTATAAGCGAGCATACCTTCCAAACGTACTAAGATCCGTCGAGTGCGATTCATAAAAGGTATATGTTTGGCACCGACTTCAAAAAGTATTTTCATGTTAATATTTCGTCGTTTAGTTGTAACTAAATAAGATAATAATTATTTAATACCTTTTAGTGTATTTTATTTGTTGCATTTAATTTTTCGAAGTTGGTTTTATTTTTTTCTTAAAAATTATTTTTTCTATTCAGGCGAGATTGGATGTTTTCACGTACTGAAAAAATATGTTCTATTTTTAAACTAAATACAGTACTTACGTGTTTTGCATAGTTTATTTTTTTTTTAATATATTTTCACATAATTATAGGTATCTTAAGGCTTGCATTTGATGTTGCATAGGAAATTCAATATAGATATTTTCTTGACTTAACCCTATCTTCTTGGGGTTTCTTGTTAATGTTCGATATAATTAATAAATATACGTATACATGCAAAATTTCAAAAAAAATCCATTCCTTATAAGTAGTTCAAATTAAAAAAAAAAAAAATGAATTTATTCTTCAAATCAAATATTTTTTGAATTGATCTTTTCATTGATTAGAGCAGAAGTCAGAATCAATTGACTAAGCCTATTTGAATAATGTAAAATTCTTACAATTTCCATTCATAGTCTATTTTCAATTTTGTTATTTGCCATCAATCAGTTGACTTAAGATAAGAGATATATATGGAGTATTTACAAAGGGGAAAGCTTAAAGCGTAAACTCGCATGAGAATTTTTTTATTAATCATTTCACCTACATATCAGCTCTAGTATTGGATTTCAAGTTCGTTCTTGTAGCAAAATCTATTTTTTTTAAGGCGAAGGACTGATTAGATTTCATACTTTATAACTTCAGGCCTTCCGATTAAAAAATGCAGAAAACAATTTTTTGAATTATTTTATTGGGATTTTAAGGCTTGTATAGGCAAGAATTTATAATTAAGTTTATTATTGATTACTAGGACGTCTAGCGTATTAAGTCTTAAAAAAGTTTTCACTTTTTTATTATTTATTAAATATGCGGGATTCTTTGATTAGAATCTGATGGAGGAAAATGATTAAAAGGGCGCAGATAGAATTATCTCTATTCTTTAAGAAATAGGAAGGCATTGCAAATATGTCAAATACAAGTCCAGACCTGTTTCAGACTACTAGAGATTAATTTCTTAATTTCTATTATTCTAGGAATGACCTTTTGACCACTTGCTCAAAAACGATACTCGTTATATATAGAGGGAATCGGACTTCACTAAAATTTAGGCGAAATTGTAAAAAAGGAATTTCTTGCTGCGGCTGAGCATCGATTGTCTTGGAAAAAGTTTTTACTTTACTTACCCCATTTTAATCTAAATTTAACAACGCTCAACCTATTATTTTCAGTCATGTAAGTAAATTTTTATAGAACTAAGGAAAATTTATTTTCTTCTTTTTAGTGCATTTAAAAAAAAGCGAATTTTTAAAATTGTTTAATAGTTTTTTATATTTACAAGACATAGTTATAGCCCAGGCAAATTAGACCGAATTTTGGGCTTTTTTAGATTTTCACTTATAACTCGAAATCCATGCGTCTTACAGAAAATTGTACTTTTACCAAAATGAAAGACCATGTGGGTTACCGTTGCCCAATTAAGATGAAACTTTGCCAATCTCATTTTTAGCCAATTGGAAACTATTATGGGGGTGAGCACCAAAATTCGAAGAGTGGTTTCTTGTGACCACCTAATAAGCATAATTCACTTTTCCGCCAAGTTGCTAAAAATTGCCTATATTTGACAATCGATTGTGGCTAAACGACTGAACCGATTTTAACTTTTAAGTATATTTTTCAACGCGAAATTTTTTCTCTTTCATTGCTAAGAGAAAATTTTCGTATGACGCATGGTTTTTGAGTTATAAGCGAAAATCTGAAAAATGTCCATTTAGGGTTGTTGTTAGGCCCTCAAAAATTTAGCACCAGCCGCAAACTCATATAACTCTTATTTGGGATGCTTGACGTCTATTATATTATTTCCAGCTTGTGCATATTTATTGGCCAGCAGAAGTCTAATTTGCCTGGGCTAATAGGATGCACTTTTTTTAAATTTATTTATTTAATTGGCCTCGGGAACTAAATTCCCATTTTCGCCAAGCCAGTAGTCACTGTTATGGATGTGTTTATATTTCTGTGCAAGTACCATATGTGTGAATTGGGGTAATGATCAGATTATAGCCAGTCAAATATATGCAGTGAGGCCGGCTTGAACCCGGGTTGATTCATAGCCAACGACTATATCCACTCGGCCAACCTGGTCGTAAAAAATAAATGCGTAAAATTTAACAAATGTCCTAAACTTTTTAACTTTTCCATCCCTCCCCAATTTTGAGTAATTAATTTTTTAATCGCAATTATATAATTTCTGCGAAATTTCAAACAACTAGGTCAAAATTCTATTACCTACAAATATTTAAAATGTTTTTTAATTGGAGAATACATAAAATCTTAAAGATCATCATTATTTAAATACTTTTCTTTAAACATGACTTCACATTATATATATCTATATTAATTTTCTTTAAATTCATTATAGGAAAAATAAATACTAAAATTATTATTTGAATTAGCTATTAAAATTTGAATTTTTTTATTTCTTCTTATAAATGCTAAAGTCGTATTGTGTGCGCACCATTTCTTTTATTTCCTTCAACGAAAGTTTTATTAATTTTTTATTCATCCTTCCTTTTTCTACTTTTTTTATAATTTAATCTTGACATTCGCATTTTCTTCTTACATTTTCCCTTATTTTTCCGACTTGACTATGGAAATTTGTGGAGTTGTCTTAAGCAATCAACACACACCCTCTCATGCAATTCACTTCCCACAATTACATATAGTATAGGTATAGAGAGAGGTATTTTAGCCCCCCTACTCACTCGCAGCCATTGGAAATCTCCCATGATTAATGTTTCTCCTTTTCTCAAGATGATCTTGCTGGTCTTCTAATTACCTGACGTCACTCGAGTACACACCCTTTTCTAAATTCTACCCCCTTTCTTCCACCCCCCATTTCTGCTAGTGAGCTGACACATTATCCGAAAGGCTTGTACTTACTTCCAACTTGTCACTGTGTTTATTGTTTTAATTAAAAAGTCATTTCGAATATTATCCATTATGAAAACAAGAATAAAATGAAACCTTTAACGTTAATTAGTATCTCTGCTAATTTTGGGTTGCCTAGTGAAGTAAAACGAAAATCTATTTGTCTCGTCTGTCATTCTGTCACAGCATTTTGTAGCTCCTATAATAAATTGATACAATTTGAACTTTACAAGATATATGTTGCTATTGATTTGACCATAAATAAAAAAACTTTGTAGAATTTTAATATAATAAACTAGAGAATTCTTCCAGGTGGTACCATTCATAGTCGTATTAAAATAAGTAAATCTGCTAATATTTTTAGAAATTTTTTAATGACACCTATATACTGTGAATTTGTTACAGTTATAGGCCTTGACAAACCCTAAAATTTCCAAAATTAAGAGAAAGATCAAGATAAAGATGGGGCAATTGTGTCTGTCCATCTGAGTCTTAAATTCATGACTTAAGTCACGGTAATGCTGAGAATTCTCATAGGTGTTAAATAAAAACAAAAGCTTCTTTTTCAGCAATTTTTAATTCAAATGGTGGTTTAAATTAATCCAAATATTTCGGAAACTTTACAGTATTCCTTCTTATTGTATTTTGCTCCAAAGTCTACTGAAGAAGAAATACTGTAAAGTTTCCGAAATATTTTGATTAATTTAAACCACCATTTGAATTGAAAATTGCTGAAAAAGAAGCTTTTGTTTTTATTTAACACTTAAATTCATAACGTTTCAGCTTCTGATTCTGAATTTGTTTTCAATTGATAATTTAGATAATAATATAGAACGAATCAACTTTTTCAAATTGATTTGTTATGTTATAAATGTTATAATCCATGCTGTTGAAATGCAATTTTAATACTCATACGTCACTTAGTGGAACACAATTTTTTTCGAGATGTATTGGGAACTACCAAATCCTTAATAAGCAGATTATGATGTGAGTGAAAAATTATAATTTTTTGTGGGGGCGAAAATTAAAAATATTTTTCATCCAAAGTTTGGATTGCTTATCAAAAAATAAGGCTAAAATCTCAAAAAATAAAATATATAATTCATTTAAATATGAAAGTACCGGGTAGAAGAAAAGTGAACAATTTTCAATCTGATTTGTATCTGTTCACAAACCTCTAGATGTTTTGGACACTACTCTAGATCAATATATTTTTTACGAGGGGTGAACCGCGATTGGAATTAGGTGTACACGTCTTTGGAATTATGTGGAATTATTTTGGAATTCATTAGATAATGCCCCTTTATCTATTGTCTTCTACTTAGAAATGAAAATGGAAGTGGAAGTAGGTGTACACAATATTAGGTCGCGGTTCACACCTCGATTTTTTATATAAGTAGACAACTAATGACGATTTTTATTATCCAAAGTATATTTTTAAGATATGATCGATTTCTTATCAATACAAAAAATTACCTACGTCTTTAAATTTTATATTGGGTATGAACTCCTTGACTTTTGTGATTGCGTATTTTTTATTTTATTAACTTGAGCGATAGAAATAAAAGAACTACCCCATCATTCTCTAAAATGGGTCGCCTCCTTTTCTATACCTCCTTCGGAAATGGAAAAACATTATAGAAATATGATTAATGGACGTGATTTGTTTTCTAATATCAGTATCGCTCTACTGCAATTTATTATTCACTTTCTCATGAAAAATTGTTCAAATTATTTTTGTGTATATCTGTGTGTGTATGTATGAAATATTCATAAGTGAAAATTTCGATTTAAAACTGAATTAAGATTAAATTGATATGGTGATAAAACGAAATATCGTAATTAATGCGCGAGCTTCTTCTTTTTGTATTTCCAACTCATCCATTAACTTTAATGATAATTTTAATTTTACAAACAAACAAACAGTAAATATTTTTTTTTTTTTTATTTTAACACTAGTAAACTTTTGCTTTCTTATACCCTTTTCATTATTAATGAAAAAAAGAAGTTTTGTGAGAGAAATAATCCCATCAAAAAACACTTATGTATAAAAGGCCAAGTTCAATTAATAAACCGTTTGTTCGAAAAAAGTACTGAAATGCTGCCAAGTTAACTTCTCCAATATTAATTGAGTCGACATAATAAATAGTACTTTCAATTAAAACGCATGTTTTCTATTTTCCATGTCGATACAGATTTAAGAATTCTACATTTTTAATTCAAATTATTTCCCTGAAACTGGGATGCTAATACCCATTCTGGTATGTCACGGATTTAATTAATTTACCATTATATAAAATGTTACGGCCAAGTTTCAAGAAAAATATAAAATTGAAAGAAATTTAATTGACAGTACTATTTCTATTTTTGACTCAATCAATTACTATTGAAAGCACATTAGATCTCACTACTTTTTTCGGAGAAACGATTTATTAATCGATCTCCACCCTTTTTTTTACATAATTGTTTTGCTGAGATTTTACTTCTTTTTGAAATCTAATTCGTGGCTAGGGGGGAAATAATTTGAACTTAACTGAAGAAATAGCATCGATTAAACGTCATTAACTTTTAATTTGGATAAAAAATTATTGTTATTTTTACTACATAGATGGGTATTTAGTCTACAATGTTCACACCATTTTAGGGGTTGAAAAAGTCGAGTCTTGATTTTTTCCCTTTATTAGTGCTCTAAACTCTTCCACCATACCAAATTTCAGCTAGGTTCGTTGGAACTACTCTAGATTTTATTTGAGTGACTGAGTGACGAATTAGCCAATTTTTGACTTGTTCTAACTTGAACACTATGAGCAATCGTTATGTGAAAATTTATAATTTAGTTCTTATGGATTACTATTGAGTAAATAATTTTCAGCCATGTTGACATTTACACTGCCAAATTACGGACCGTTAGAAATCGCTCGTGAAAAAATATACTACACTGCTCGAATCGAAATTTGGCTTGGACACTGTGTGCCCCCAGATTCTTTATTGTCAAAAGCAACTTAACTCGGAATTAAAATGAAATACATTTTCTTGAGTTTTTTTTCTATTCATCAAAAAATAAATCTATCTCATTTATGAAGAATAATAAAGAAATAATGTTAATGTGTCTCTTATTGAATTTAATAAAAATTCTCTCATAATAATAACTTTAGCGATTTGTTCTTTAATTACTGTAATTTGTACGATAATTTGTCCAATGTGTTGTATTTGAGAAAGGCAAACACTCTGTGGCTTACAGAATTAATTTTATCCCGACTGATTGCGTTATTGGCTCGATGAGCCTCTTAAGAGCATTAATACGCCACTTCTTTTGCCGCCATCTTGGTGACGGCTAATTAGTATCCTTAATTAGTGCCACTTATAAAGACAATTTATTCCCCTTTAAGCTTCAATTAAAAAGCTAGCGAAAACAACTGCAAACAAACGCGCGGTCTCGAAAGTAAATTTCAAGAAGAAAATTATGTAATGAAAAATTATCATTATTATTAATTCTTGAAGTAATTAAATAATATAAAATATATACATATAAGAAAAGGGGCAAACATATCTAATAAATCTTTTTATTTCGTTTTTTTTATACTTAGCATATAAAAACTTGATCCAAATATTCCGTTTTCTTTTTTTTTATGTAATCGCTACACTCCCATGATTAAATGTTAAATACGAATGTGAATCCGGATATTTACTGCGATCTAGTTAAGCCATATTATCTCAATTTACTCTCTTGAAACTCTAATTGTTTCCCATTTTATTAGACATTTTGAACAAAGCTCGCTCATACTTGCAACATATTCTTGATTCATCATGTTCTTTTTTTTGTTAACCAGCCTATCTTAAATAAAAGTATAAATCTAATTTCCTGTATCTTATCAAATTCTATTATTATTATTGAGCTATATAAAATGGGTTATTTACTTACGTTTACTTATCTATACCAAGTAATATTTATACTAGTGCGATCGCCTCAAAAATTAATTGATTCATTTTGAGTTGATTACAGTAAATACGTGTTTTGAGGTCTCATGAAGATCATTTCCACTCTTTAGTGATTATTTCGAAATTTACTCAAAAAAAGGTCTATAATTACAATCTATTTTTAAAATTAAATGTCTGTCTCATAGTGAGTTTGATCCATTGTTCTTGAGGTATTTACAAATTTGTCTCTTATCAGGTTAGTAAATTTATGCCCTATAAAATTACAAGTAGTGGAAAGTATATTTTTTTAAATTTAGATTTTTTCCGATGGTTTTGTTCACCTTCGATTAAACCTGTTGTTTCGAGTCTAAAAAATAACTTAAACGTTAAAAGAAATGAATACGTTCTTATAATATTCTTAACTGAGTTTAAGTTAGTTAATAATTGGTGATGGAAACTTAACAATTTTACACGCATGGACAAGATTCAAATTTTTCCGCCATAAACATTAATTTATTAAAGCGAAACCTAACCTCAAACATATATCCAGCCATCTTCTACTTCAAATAGCTAGTAGGAGGTATTGTTGCATTCATTCTGACGGTTAGTTTATTTAGCTTTAAGTCAAACATCGGCCTTATATGAAACAATATATTTTTCAATTAAAATAGTCAACACTCAAAGCTAGTAAGCTACAAGTGTTTTAAATCCAGTAGAACAAGAGAATCTTATCTAAAATGCTCACATTGAACTCACCATAAGACAAGCAATTATAATAATAAAAATAACAATTTTTACAAACTTATTAATGTAGTGCTTTGTTTTTAATCTCTGAAAGATAAATGGTACGTGATTTATCTTTGCTTATGCAGCTAGTAAGGCTTCGTATGCTTGCAAATATTTCCAAGCTCCCTTCTCAAATTTACTCCCTACACAAGTGTCTTCTTCATGATTGTCTATTATTCATTTCAATTATATAATCCAAGAGATGCCAGTCTTAATGAAAATTTCATTTTCTCTTATTATTCTATTTACATTTAAAAAAATTATATTTTACTCTAAAAGATTACCATAATTTGAATTACTTAATGCTTAAATTAAAAAATAAATAAATGCATCCATCATTTTGAATGGCAAAATAAAGACGCATGGCATCTGTGTGTATGTGTGTATGACAGAACAGAGTGGGTGAGTCAACTCTGATAACTCTCTTGTTATCTTTCAACCGATAGCAATCTGAGTTTGCATTCAACATGATCAGTTTGGTTACAAGTCGTCTGTGGAGCAGCTGACATGCTAGACCCACTAGACTCATTTCGAGCATTAGTTCTATTCAAAAAAAGACTTTCTCAACAGTTTGGACGCTCTAATGCAAAAAGGTATTTCAAACCCCCCCCCCCCCCAATATATTTTTCTTTTGATTTATTGTACTCAATATCTGTCTTCTTTACGAGAATATTCGAGAATAATAACTATTAATTAACACTTTTTTTTAGACAAATTGTTATTTTTTTTTTTTAATATATACCCTGTTTATAAACATTATACCTACCATACTATGTAATACTTTAGAATTTGAATTAAAAATTTTAAGTAATAACAAGATAATCATCATCGTTTCAAAATAAATTTCCAGATTAGCCAATACTATTGATTATGTATCCCTATTAGAATGGTTGGGAATTTTTGACGTTATTTCTTTTAAAACATTTTTTTTTCTTATTGTTGATCTGCGAAATATATAATTTATTTTTTTGAATTTTTCAACCTATGGGGAAATTAAAAAATTGACTAGAATTTTCTACTTCGTTTGAGCTTCTAATTCTGTAACTTTGTTTCAATCGATGATAAATATATTTAGCAGGAGTCCTCTCAATTTATTGATTTGTTAATGTTGTCATAAAGAGCAGATTGGAAAATAATGAAAACACCTTCAGAATCAGAAGCCCAAAAAACGTTGGAAGAAAAAAAATAAATAGAAAATTCTAACCACTTTTATAATCTAACTTGAAAAAATCTCCCTATCATCCTATTTGCCATTTACCTTGAAGCAAAAATTGTCTTTGTTATCTAAAATCTATAAATCTGTTCAATGACAATCAATGTATTTCTATTTAAATTCAAACAAATCAAAAAGTATACCAGATACCGAAACAGATTTTTAAATCATCCATTTAAAAATTTATAATTATATTATAGTTAAATATTATTTATTCCTCCCAATGTTTCTAGGAGAGACAAATACTGATATTTATTCAACATGTTTAATGGCTCTTTGGATTTGAAATCGTTTATTTGCTTATTTGAAAGATTGAAATTTCGTTCTATTAATATTGAAAATCGATTAATAAATTAGTTTATCAAAATGATGTGATATTTAAAGTAGAAAAAAACTCGAAAAATTTCAAAACGTCTTAAATTTTTTTACATTAAATATACGTAGGTATTTAGATATTTTATATTTTGCTAGAAATTCTCCACTCCGTGATTCTTGGAGTTTGTTTTGTTAAAATTCACACCTAAATACTTATCTATTTATTTATTTATATACAAACAAATGCACTGAGGCAGTTCTACCTCATAGAGCAGTAAAAAAAGTACTTATACTCCAGTGGCGTGTATAAATCGGAGCGAAAAATAAAATAACATTTTAAAAATTGAAAGTTTCTTTTTTGGACAGCATCCTCTCGTTTGAATATCACCGCCCGCCACTGCTATACTAGTACATTTGAAAAACTAAAAAAATTAAAAAACAAAAATAAAACAAAACAAAAAAAAAATCACATTAAAATATCACAAGATTGATATCAAAACACTGCATTGTTTTCGGTTGTTGGTAAAAATTATACTTTCGACAAATCAAATAACTCGAAGAATATTTGAGATATCAAAACATGTGTCCATTAATCTGGGTGTTTTGTCAAGGGATAGAAGGGTATGCATTAAAAGTACAAACTTAGCTAACCAATAATAATGTGATGTTGAAGGAGACAATGAAAGAGTGTGTCTTCTGCTGGAATTATAAATTTTATTTATTTATAACGAGACTATAGTTTCAAGGGCTTTGTCCTCTTCATTCCAGCAGAAGACACACTCTTTTATTGTCTCCTTCAATATATAAAAATTCTGCTACTCTCGGCAAAAAAACTTTCAATTTAATAATGTGATGATAAATCACTATTATAATAATGAAATACACATTTCTAATTCATGAAAATGTTTTAATTTCCAGCTGATTTAAATCAACAATGCCAAATCAGTAAAATTGGGTGCAAGTGTATTTTGACTTTTGAAAAAGTTTTCATTTTTTTTTACCCCATATATTCTACTTTGTTCTTCCTGATAATCGTAGAGTAGTTCTAATAAAATTAATTTTTCTCATATATATAATATAATGATGATTAACGATTTATTGTCATTTATTAACACATTTTTACTTCCATATGTTATCTATACTTTGGTAAAGTGAATGTTAATTAAATCAACTTTGAAGTGTGAGATCTGCACCTAATGAATATTTATTCTATTTTATATCATCGATCAGAAAAGTGATCATTAAATGCATTAACTCAAAATTATATAGCTATAGAATTTAAATACATGTTTCTCCCTTAAAATAACATTGAAAAAAAATTGCATTTATTTCACTCTCAAAAGCTGATGCATCCAGTATTAACTGACACTCTCGACTCCTTAGCCCATTTGTCTCCGCCCTTTCCCTTTTTTATAGATATTACCATGATTTTGTTCTGACGCGATAAATTCAATAATCCCTCCAAAAGCCTCATTTGCCCGAAATACGCAATTTTCTAAGATTTAACACTCCTATGCGCTTAAATTGGATACCAACTGAACAAACGCATACGCCAATTCGTTTATCCTTATAACTTCTAGAGACTGGAACTCTCTTTCCCTGTCGGTTTTCCCCCAGCTACATATAACCTTCAGTCTTTCAAGACAGATTTCTGTCTTTCCACAGATACCTTCAACTCGGTCCCAATCACTGAAATCTCTTCTTATTTTCACGATACAAGGGCCCACCGCGGACTATAGAGGTTGCACCTTTTTGGTGCAACTTCTTGTATTAATTTCCCTATAAAAAAAAACACTTTTTCATCTTATCACTAATCTTGAATCTTAAGGGATTAAACCATATCTTAAGATTTTATATTGCCTTTTGTTTGTTGTTTTGTTTCATTGAGGCTATTATGAAATATTTTAAACTTAATTATTTATTTATTTTTATAAAAATTAATTTCCCCATCTTTCTCTTTTGAAAGTATTGCGATGGGTCCATTCGGATTAGGATTATTGCAATATATTAATTCAGTCAGATTTGGGGACTTTCTGTCTTTGTGAATAACGAAGAAATCACAAAAATTATAAATCTCCGTTCAAGTAATTATTGTTTAACTTAAGCAAGATTTTATTTAAAATCAGCTTAAGATGGCTTTTTGCTTCTGTTTTTTCGATTTTCTCTAAATTTGCAAAATAATTGTTTTTGCCTACTTGAAATTATTCATAATGATAAATACCTACTTACCTAACAAAAATTACGAAAAAGAAAACTAACTTAAAAATCTGACTTCCCATATTATCTTATAATTAAGCACCTTTATAATGTATATTATATAAAAGACTTTTATTTCTTTTATTCATCGAAAATCTAAAGGTAACATTTTTTAACTTTTTGTCCATTCCATGTTTAAATGGTTGCGTTGTGTATAAGCTAAGGGGATTAAATTATTTAAATATTAGGCAATAATTTTGGTGCCATTATTTATAATCTGAATTATTTATTACTATTTATTTATTTATAAATCAAAACTAGATAATTTTTGAAAAAAAAAAATTATTTTGAGATACCTTTATAAACTAAAGTGATTCAAGTTGAAAATTAAAAAAAAAAATTATTCATCTCAGATCCTTATTCTTCGATGATTATTTTTTAGATTCAATCTTTTATTACCCTGGTTTGCCTTTATAAGGCACTAATTTCTTTTTGTTATAATTATATTTTATAATTATTTCCAAACCAAAATGGGATAATTTCTATCTATTCATTTCTATATTATCCATTAATAATATTAGTAATCTTTCTTATTTGAAAACTTACTTTGATACAAGAATTTCTAAGAAATCACGAGAGATTGTTTTCTTCTAAATGAGATCTCTCATAGATAATTTTTATTACATAACAGAAGGGTTGTATTCATTCTCTCAGAAATTGAATTCGAGTACCAAAAATCCAATCTGGCTCATTGATACTCTGTGAATTTGATATATCTAAAATATATATTATATACCTATATCACGATAAAAATTTTATCTTCATTTGTAAAATTTTAATTCTGATACCATCGGCGATTGGAGCTTTTATATATACGAGAATCTTAAGCTGAAAACATAGTGTATCAGAGAGCTAAGAAATTCCACGTTGTCGATACAACATGTTTGAATTCTCTGTGAGATTTACAGTGTAATATTTGTACCATGCTGATATCAATATCAGAATTCAAGCATGATTATTTTCTCCACTTTGCTCTTTGCTCTACTCATCCAGTCTAATGCAAATAACGGATCTAATTACTTCTTTTTTATTATTGATTGATCTTTATTTAATAAAATTTATTTTATTTTTTTCAATTTCCCACGTGAATATAAGTTTAATCAAATTTATTAAGATTTTTTATAAATATTTTAGTGTACTTGCTTTCAATATCTATACCTTTTCCAATTCTATTTCAGAAAATTCCAATTGTATTTGAAAATTCTCAATTGAATAATAATTTAAAATCACAATTTTTTTTTTAATTTTATTGAACCAATTATTTTACATGAATTAATGTATACATTGTCTTTGAACTTCGATTGAACCAATTATTTTACATGAATTAATGTATACATTGTCTTTGAGCTTCGACTTCGGAGATTACTTCTCCACTATCGACTGTCCTTGATCATCTTTTTAGTCCTTGTTTTTAATAAGAGGAAAAAACTAATTAAATAAAAAAAAAAACTCTTTTCCGATAATATCCATTCCCTTAATAAAAATCACAATTGTATTTCAGAAAATAAACATATATAAATAACTAACTAAACAATTGATATTTTCTTAAATAAATTGAGGTATTTTGAAATTGAATTCTGATTTCTGAAATATTTTTGTGATTTTCTAATATTCATTTGACAATTCTCAAATACATTTGGGGTTTTCTGAAATAACATGGAAAAGGTAGTAAGTAGTTTATTTATAAAAAATTTTTAATTTTAAAATATGATTTTTAAATTAAGATCGAAATTGATTACTTAATTAAAATAAAAATGAAATTGATAATCTATTTTGTGATAAGGGCACGGATAGAAATATTCTCTCGGGCTATTTATTGTCTTCTCATAGACGATCTACCTATATGACCCTGCAATCGTTGACAAGATCAGACAAGTTTTGGTGGATTAAAAATTATTATTAATATGTGTTATTCTAGAAATGCCCTCTCTTATTTAATACGATATTCTTGATGTATGAGAAGAGTAAATACATAATCAATTGTAATCAAATCTCCTGACTCCTAATAAAATATCAAAAATTCGAAATATTTATTTTTAATAGAATTTTAAAAATAATATTGAAGGAAAAGTTGAAGACTATTTCAAGCCTCTGAAACCCAATTGTGATTGTCTAATATTCAATTGAGAATTCTGAAATAAAATTGGGGTTTTCTGAAATACACATGGAAAAGGTGTAGAAATAATTTTAATGTTTATTTTCTTTTACCTAAATATGAATAATATTCAGAAAGAAAAACAAAGAGGTTGCCCTCTGCTTGATGCAAATAAACATACACACATATGTATCAAATATATATCTATATATTTATATTATTTATTTGTTTAGGACTATATTTTCGAAGGCTTGACCTTAATCATTAGTCTTTTTTAATTATATATATTATTTTTCATGGGCTCAATTTAGCGTGGATATTGAAAAATGTTTGTTCTTACTCATCTGATAAGCCAGTTAGCATTTTGTAAAAGCAAAAAATTTTCAATATCCACGCGATACTGACCCCATGAAAAATAATATATATAATTAAAAAAGACGATGATGAAGGCCAAGCCTTCGAAACTATAGTCTCAGACAAATAAATATATATACTATATACATATAGGTATATATTTGATATATGTATGTTTATTTGCATCAAGCAGAGAATAGCCTCTTTGTTTCTCTTTATGAATCAACAACTCTGCTACTCTCGGCAAAATGACAATTTTTCAATTAAATAATATTCAGGATTACCTGAACGTTGTTTCCATGCAGTGAATAAATAGTTACTGACAATTATTCATTAATACGAGTTTATAATAATTGGATGGAATATAAACAGCTCTTTTTCTCAGTTGGCCATTGATTTGACCCCTGTCTAAAATGTAGTGCTCATTTGTCGCAATAGCGAAGTGTTCTCCATTGGTTAGTGCCATGGGCTGAGCGCCATGTTCAAGCACTGTGCGTCCGTGGATGCCTCACGCAGGCAGTCTGTCCCTGCCGAAGGACCAATCCGAAGATGGAACTCCTTCCACGCCACCCACCGTTCCGGAAGCCTTCGGAAGGACTCCGCCGTAGTGCTTCCTCGAGTTCGAACGCTACGCCATGAAGCTGCACCTCACACGCAAGCTGGTGACCTGGCCACCACCGGCTTTCCCAAGCGGAGGTTTTCCGTCTGGTGGGCACCACTAATCTTTTCTTTTAATATCACCCTCGATGAGCCCTAAACCCTTCGAGCGTTAAGAAAAGATCCTAATCTGAAATATATTTAATTTTTTTTTCTCCGTTTAATGAAATTTCTAACAATTTTAGGTTTCTTCAGTTTTATATAAAATATATTAACAACTCCTTCATGGTAAAAATCGAATCAAACTAATGTCAAATCGTTTATCCTTATGTCTTCTAGAAAATTAAATCTTAACCAAAACATTCTGGGACAAAACAGGCCAAGTTCGAAAAAGAAGTGAAATCTAATGCGCAGCCAAGTTAAATTCGCCAAGAATAATTAAATTGAGAGATCTACTATTTTCTCAACTTAATTATTCTTGGCGAATTTAACTTGAATGCGCATTAGATTTCACTACTTTTTCGAACTTGGCCTGTTTTTTATAGAATGTTTTGGTCGAGATTTCTCTTCTTTTTGTAAGCTATGAGGAAGCCCGTTGGTCCAAAGGGCTAGAATTTTATTTTGGACCCTCCCCCCGTTTGGGTGGTTAGTTTTTGCATTTCTAGCCTTCAGGGGGCCCACAGAATATGTATACAAAATTTGGTTGAATTTGGTCCAACGAGCTAGAATTTTCAATTTTGAATCCCCCCCCCCATTTTGAAGGTGTAGAAAGATAGAAGTTTTGGAATTTTTCCTTTGTTTGTGTCACAAACTCTACTAGCAGGGGAAATTTCATGATGCTGGAATGATTGGAAGTTTTGATAACCTGTCAGTGAGTGAGTGCCAAAATTAGCTATTTTCTCAGGTTCATATCTCAGAATCCATTTAAGTTATATTATTGAAATTTGGTACTCTTCTCAAGATGGATTACATAATTACATCTGTATAATTTCAGCTCTGTATCTCAAATGGGTTCCGAGCTGCAGAGGGGTTGAAATTGACTCGAAATGGTTCGAGTAAATAGCGTACATCGTGTCGTAGCCATTGCTCGAACTTGGCCTGCGCACTCCGTGCGCTTTGATTTCTCACAGCCTTCTATCTCACCCTAATAAAACTTTAAATTCTTTAACAACTAGCTCCACTACTACTTTTAACCTAGGTCCTCGGTTCTTTTTTTAGAAATTTAATTTCTGTCCCTATAAAATCATTTACCCAAAATGGCTTCAAGAATTTACAAATCTAGGCCCTTTGACTGATAAGCATGTACCATTTATATCTATTCTTATTCTAATTAGAAGTTTATTCACTAAATTTAAACTTTTTTTTTCTTTTTACAAAGTATAATTTTTGCTGTTTATACCCCTAACACTCAGTTTGTCTACCTGTAGTTAAACTTATTTAGAGATCAAGCTAACCTGGCTGATTTCAGTAGCTGCACAAATATCTGTGTTTACTGATTTCCACAGTTAACTAACCGACCTTAAATGTAAAAATAAATTAAAACATATCTAATATTATTTATAGTAAATCAACTTAATAAAAAATTTAGCAGATTTACCTTACAAAAAATAGCCTAATTTGACGTATCTTGTATTTTAATTCTAAATTTATAAATTAACGAGTATAAGATTTATTAATATATATATATATGAGTTCATCAACTCTTTAGTAAAACTTTAACAAAGCAATTTTTAGTAATTTTTTTTATCCTAGATCTTAATATGAGTTGTTGTTGTTGCTGTACAGCGGATGTTTATTCTTAGCAGTCTTTAATTGTTCCTTTAAAAGCAATTAGCGTAGTCAACATTTTCAATTCACTTTCAAAATGTTTCTATTAACAAGGCGATTGAAAGAGTGAAATCGAAACAGCTTTGAAAAACTTCCTCCCTAAATATTAATATTTATAAGTACATATCGTTTTACCTTTTTTCATACCCTTGCAGCAAATTGTGAATTATAGGTGTAAGTTTCCGAGTTACTTTAATTAGAAATAAAATATGAACGACGTAGAAAAAAAGTTTTCGAATATTACTTCCTTTCGAAACCATTTCCGTTTTGCTTTGCCACCATAACGGAGTTTTAAAATAAGTCTTAGAGAAATGTTATATTTGATTTGAAATAATTGTCGTGGTTTCCGTGGCTCATAATTTTTAATAACGGAAACAAGAAGATAAATCGTGTTAAAAAATAGAAAAGTGAAACTCAAAAAGTATAATCTATCTGTTTTTTGTACATACGTCGGTAAATACTTAAATATATATATGAATAAAATTTATTTATCTATTTTTATGGGAAAAATTAATTTTTCTAGAATTTTGAAAAATGAACTCCTAGGCTTATTATTCGAAATATACTCAATAATTTGTAACTATAATAATATGAAAAAATCGTATGTAATTTATAAATTTGTCTATTTTTGGTTTTATACATTTTATCTCTTTGGACCTATGTACTCTATTATTAAATCCACTACTATCATATTTCGTCATTTCTTTCATCAAATGGCCAATTATACTAAAATTTATTTTCAGGGAAAATCGTTTTAGTTAAAAAGTAGATAGCAAATAATCTAGTAAAAATAAAATTTCTTGAACAAGTTTTAATTAATATTTGAATGTTATTCATGTTTGCAATTATTATAAAATTTTCAATTCTGATGACCCAAACTTGCGCATGGCCAATCAAACAACGTAGTCACGTTTCAGATTTTTTTACTAACTTCTCTTTCTTCTACATATTGACATTTATTAGAGAAAAAATCAACAAAAAACTCATTACAGGTACTATTTTGACTTCATTGGACAATTAAAATTAAAAAAAAATTCTTTTGTAATAAAATTCCAATTTTATACTTTTTTTAATACGGAAATAGGGATAAAAAATATCTAGGATTTTTATTTAATCAGCAGATTTCAATTATCAAAATTTTTTATAATTAATTTTTTCCTTCCTTTTTATCAATAATAATCCTTCATTATTAGTATCTATAGTTTATTCTAAAAATTTGACCTTTATATTTATTCTCAGCTTATATACTTTCACCTTTATTATACAATTTCTATTAATCCCTAATTGAATCATGGAAATATTATTTTATATTGAAAATGAGATTAGGGAGGGAGGAAGTGTTCCGTAGTAAAGGACGGTCGATAGTTGTCTTTAGGGTTACGGCTGAGAAATATAAATCAAGCACAAGTGGTCAATGACATCAGTCTTTATGGATTTTATTATTCCTTCCTTGACTTCCCTACATGAGAAAAGCCTTTACAAAGTTATTTGTTTACCTAAGCCTGCAAGCGAACGAAAGAGAAATCCTCTTTAATCCTTCCTCCGAGTCAAAATGGACCAAAAACGCCAATAAATCTTATACATTTTTAATAGAACTGACACATAATGTGTTCAAGTTTATGAACAACAACAATAACAACTGACTATCAGACACCTATCCAGATGTCTTCTGTTTTATTAACAAGCTGAAAACGTCATGAGTTAATAATAGAACGTTTTAGAATAGCATCTCTTTTATTCATCCACTCGAGAGAGGCAGACATTCATTCATCTAATTGCCAATGGCAACCATTAAATTCCTCTTTACTCTCCTTTTTTTAATTTTCAAAATGTATATATACATTTATTCATATAGCAATAACGTGAGTAAGATTTTGTACCCTTGAACCCTGGAAAAAACTAAAATAAGTCGACTAAGTGCAAGTCGATTGCATACCCAAGGTTCCGTATATTTTAACTTCCAACGACAATTTACCCTTTTTAACCCCGAAGAAGGGGGGAAGATCCTCCGAAACGTCGGTTTTTAAGAGGAAAAAATGACTTTTTTTTTTTAATTTTGGATTTGACTACTAGGTCATACCAATACATTGAATAATACAAACATAGAAAATACATATAACAATAAATACATAATACAATACATAGAAAAGAAATTACATTAATAAATATACATATAAAAAATGACTTTCCAATAAATTTATTTTATTCGGAATTTTTTCATTGTTTAAAAATTTTTGGTTTCCACCGTGACCGCGTATCTATATACAGCGTCACATAATATATGAATACTTTTTATTTATTTACCAAAATCATTAATTTATTTTAATTTATTATATTTATCTCAAGACAATTAATTATTATTTATTCATCTAGATTTTAATAATTTATTTATTTAAAGTAAAGAAAATCTTGACTTTAAATTTTTATGAAACCTAGCTAGTAATTTATATTATTTTAAATTTTTAAAAAGTTTCTAAAAAATTTTCAAAATTTTCTTTACTTTAAATTTTTTGTGAAAACCTAGGTACCTACCTAGTATTTTATATTTTAAAAAGTTTCTAAAATTTTTTCAAAATTTTCTTTACTTTATTTAAAATGTTTCACCAAGAACCCACACCATTCTCCCTTAATAAAATTAATTAATTTTTTAATTATTTCATATTTACCTAAAGCCTTGATTTCCCAATGTTTTGACATGTTAAAGGTAACTAAGGCCACTGATATCAGAAATTCAAGATTATTGGCCCGGCATGCATTTATGTCGATTTATTACAGCCATCTAATATACACTTGCTCTAGGCATTCCTCTGATAAAAATATTCGATCTCTTTTTTCTTAAAAAGCAATTGTTTTTTCAGATTTAATTATTTTTTCTTAAATCAAAAAATGCTAATGCATTTCTTCAGCATTTAATTGCTTCGAAGTTAGAACTGTCCTTTTAAAAGTGAACTTGTCTATTTTAACAATAATATCGTTTGAAATTGCTGTCGATAAATAATCCCTATTTGTAATTCTTCATAAACCATTTATCTCTTCATAATTTTCCATATATATATCTATATTTATATAATCCCATTTTTCTATATTCTTTATTTTCAATTTCTAATGATAAAACAAATTTAAAGAATTTTGAGGTATAAAGGTCCTTTACCCTTTATCAGAAAGATTGTTTATCCAAAGAATTATGTCAAGGACACATCCAGATTTCAACTTGAACTTATTAATACTCTACTCGATTATATATAATTTAATTTTATTATATTGTTAATTCCCAATAGCGCTTGCTTTTGATCCCTCGCATTACAAATAAAAATCTAATTCATTTTTTTTATAAAATTTTAATTGATAGAATCATTTGCAATATCAAATTATTGTTTTTCCATTTATTTAATTATTTTATTTTATATAAACCAGTAATGATAATTGTATTAATGAAATTGGATTATTTTTCAGCTTCGGCAAACGAACTGGGGGCAGCGCCCGGCGTCCAAATGAGTGTTTCGTACTGGAACCATCCGAGATGATTGTGGTGTGTACTCATTTTTATTTTCAAAACCTGCATTGAAAATCTCTAAACCTAAGCTTAAAGCTAAATTCGAATTATTTAAAAATTAAAATTCAGTTTTTATTTATTCTACATTCAATTAATAAATTTTTTATCTCATGTTATCAGCAGTAACAAAGATTCGACATTTTTTCTACTTTTATTGTATTGTTAAGTGTATGATATTGTTAATAAGTATTCGAGTTATCTAACCTACAAGGAAATGTGCTCCTACCAACATTTTCAGAGTTAGGTGACTTTTACTATGGATACTCCAATTATATTATAATAACTTCCTTACTCAAAAATTGGATGATCATGTAATCGATCTAAAAAATGTATAGTTTTCTTGTTAGAACTATATCTTCTTGAACTCTAAATTAATTCTTTATTAGTAGGGGAGGGGATCCTCGTACATTTTGTCGAATTATTCAAAAAAATATTTTAGATATTCAAACTCTGTATACGAATTCGTAATCTTAGGAATTTTCTATATTTATTCCATCCATCTATTTTGTGGTGAATTCCAATTTTATTTTCAACAAACTATCAAAATCTATAAATACTATGTATATATAATGTAATAAATCGTCTGTGTCTGTTCTTAATGAACTTTGCCAACGTTCGTTATTTTTATTTTTAATTTATCATATTTAATCGAATTTTGAAATTTAGTAAATAAAAATTTACCCAGTATATGTTTGTCCATGTCCCAATATTGATCCTTTATTCAATTTTAATTAAACGAGATGCGCATAAATTTTTTTTGCGTATTCATAATCTCTTTTTTAATTTATTTATTTTTTAATCGCAAAGAATAAAGCGAATTTCAATTAACGAACGAATGAAACGATGATTAATTTTCTTAAAAATAATCTCATCCTTCGATATTATGATTACGTTTTAGTAAATCAATTTGCTATTGGTAAACTGATTACCTGTTCCCGGGACTCGGGGCTTTCTAATTGATTACATTAACCGATCCCATGAGGATGGCACACAAGCCAGCAAGCCAGCCAGCCCACAAACTATTTAAGATGGTTTGTAAATGAGACCCCGAGTCCTCTTTCCATCAAATTTGACTCTATTTATGGAAGGTTAATAATTTCATTTTTATATCTTAATAAGGACGTTTTATAATTACCTACTTCTGAAAATCAATTTTGATCAATTCTTCGAAATACATCTTCTGAACCCGTGTTTAAATTTAAACACGCAACTATCGTAGAAGGTAGCCCTACGGGGACTTGAAAATATTCTAAACTGCAAATGGGCTGGAATATTAGCATTTATGAAGGAACTCAACACATTGCCCGCTATTTAAGTGACAATGAAGCAGTGATCTAGTGTATATTTTGCGTTTTTGTTTTTGTAATTATATAATTCATTTTAACATTTCATATGTTATTGTTATTCCTAACCAAAATACCAATTTGAGTATTAGAGACTTAAATTTCCATCCCGCTTTAAATTTCTTAGTATCATACATCTGGTTTAACAAGTACCTATTTTTGACTCCGAACCATCTCCTGATATTTCTTGCTTTATCTTCTAAGATATCCGAGAGTCAATCCTGATTCATGAAATATCTTCTTCCGTCTTAATCATTAATAGTAATATATATAGAGTTCAAGAAGAATAAGAAGATATAGTTCCAACAAGAAAACCATTCCTTCTTGAGATCAATAATTATACAATTTTTGAACAAGGAAGTTTATTATAATCTTGAAGTTTTTGCAAAATTAACCTCACTATATTAATGTTTAGTGAGGTTCTCACCGTTTTCCCAAATATTGGGTATTTTTTTGTCACAGCAGATCGAAAGTTGTATTTATTCCAACAAAGACACATATCAAGTCATGTTGTCAACCTCTTCATATAATGATTCTGAATTAAGTTGTTTTTTATTGATGACACTCCCATATCCTAAATTGCTTGTTTCATGATAATTCATTTAACATTATCATTATCATCATTTTGTGAATTTGTTGCTAGTACTGTAGTTTATTGACTAAATTTCCATACATAACTAACTTTGTTTTGGCTTCGAGTCAAAAGCTATATCATCATCTCCCTCAAATGTTGTGTTTGATCCGAAACTCCCTTAAAAATGCTTGTCGATTTCAATCATTTAATGATTTTTTTCACACTCGAATGATTTCAACATGAAATGTTTCAAGCGTCGGGGCTGATTGTTTGGGTTGGTGGTGGTAATGAATATTTCACGATTAACCAACATGTACCGGCGGAAATAAGCGGCCGGAACTTGCACCAATCTCTCCGAACATGTCGGATACAACCAAAAATATATTTTCACATTCTCGCGTTCCTGAAAATTCAAATGAGTTAAACTTTGATTGGAATTTTTATTTTTTATTTCGACAAAAATAAAAAAATAAATATTTAAAAAAAAATTTTAATATTACCTACAGTTTTACTTAATTATGATATGTAAATTGTACTATTCTTTGGCTTACATCATCATTCATTATACATAAACTCTTTGAATTTCTCAATTGCAAAAGAGATATATAATTAGTGCATGGAAGTTATTTGAAGTTTGCAACATCTTCCCATATTGCATGATGTTGTTTTCTTTTTTAATTGTACCATAGAATATGATATATTATAAAATTTAATTCGAAATTATTAGACCTAGTTAAAAAACAATCTCACCTCTATAGTAATAAAGTGAAAAATTAAAAATAGTATAGTACTTGGATTACAAAATTAACTTTTTAAATACTTACTAAATGTCGTATACTTCTAAAACGACTTTTATTTCGGTGTCTTCTTGACATTTAAAATAAAAATGAAAAATTATAAAGAAATTTATATTTTTCTTAATAACTTAATCAGAATACAGACCCTAAAATTTTTCTTATTAAATTATTTCCATAGCAATCTTTCTCACTCTTTGTATGTGTGTTCTTATGTGTATTAATGTTTTTTTTGTGGATTTTATGCAATGCTTTAACTAATTTAGAAAGTTTAATTTTTAAAATTATATAATCATTTAAAAAATATATTATATTAGTATATTTTAAAGATTTATTAATGATTATTTAGATAGGACGCCGAAATTTATGAATTTATTACTCTACGTTAGGTACCTTGGATGCCATCGGATTTCCAGCAACATGTGCCAATTTTTTACCAGAAGAAAAATTCCTTATATTTTGTTTTCATTGAAAGTTTTCGCGTAAAAAAAAAATGATATCATTCAGGCAAAATTTCTATGACTCTCTGACGTCAAAATAATAGAATACTATAAAATTCTTCTCTAAAATTCAGAGTGTAAAAACACTGACAATGAAGTTACTATAAAAACATGGGAAAACTTCACTTTTTTGAATCCTCATTGTTGCTTTGGTGTTATGGCACCAGAGTTAATTTTTAAGGTAGTTCTTTCACAAATGCAAAAATTCAAGAAGTCTTTGAAGCTTGGAATATAAGTCATTAAAAGCATAATACACATACTGTTAAAATTTGAAGACGATTTACCACACTAAACATGAAATAATTGCAATTAAAAATGAAATTTTTTACATATGATAGATAGGGAAAGGGTGGGGAAATGATCATTATTTTATTTTTTTTCATTGAAAGACTTTCACCATCTTGATGAAAAATTAATATTTGCTAGAATAATATATTCGGAGTAACTTAAAAAAAAATTGAAATTATTTACCTCTTAGTTTTGATAAAAAACAAAAAAAAACAACAATTTGGTCGATTATTTTTAGTGGAAAGGATATAAGATCAATGGCTTCGAAACTATCCGGCAAGTATGTCTATCCATATAGAGATTTCGTAGTGTGAGTAGTACAGTCACGTTAAAAAAACATAACCTAAAATTTTAACACCGTTCATATTTATAGAGTGGTTACGAGGTTAAAACTTTTTGTGTGGAAAGAACCTCCTTAATTATTATTAATACGCTAGCTAAAGCACTAAATAAAACTCTACTCTTGAGTTAATTTAAAACTAAATTTTCTACCGATTTTTAAATAATTTGGAGTTTTAATTTTAAAACATATTTAAATTATCAAACGATAACTCGGCGAGCCGGGTCAAAAATCCTGGGTTAGAGTATTTGAGCAGGGCCCACAGAGATCCCAAATCCCGGTAAATCCTTTTATCTACAATACTTTTTTTTTATTCACTAATTTAAGTTAATAATATTTTCTTTAAAAAAAAATTGAAAATAATTATCGATTGCAATGTACAGATGTTGAGTTTCTATTTACAACAAAACCGACAGGTTTTTTTTATCTGTCAAAACGCAACCAAGAAACATTAAAAATAAATCGGTTAATGATTCTTAAGTATCAGAAGTGATTTTTTCGTGTTTTCTTTTTGTTATGCCGCCTCCTCTCGCCCTGCATGTGTGGACACATCCATGCATCCCATTTAGTTAAAAGGCAAGTCTCCGTTCGACATCGAAGGTGACCTCCTTATTGAATAGTTAAAAGCATTTCATAAATATTTTGACGTTGCCTCTTTTGATTCTTCCAGAACTAATTTCCATAATAGATATTTTCATGGCATCGGCGGAGACAGAATTTTTCCGATCAACTTGTTAAGTCGTAACAATATGCGTGGCATAATCGAGATATTATGCAAATGAACCTCCTCGGATGCTTATAAATATGGATTGCATCTAATCACTGAGTTATTTACTCCATAGCACGACGGTCCATTCCCCATTCCGTCCTGCACAATGGAAAATGCCACATTCTCTCTCCTGATATCAGATAACCCTGTTAAGACGACGCCAGATTTCCTTCTCTCCAATCTTTGGTGATGCTATTTTAATATTCATTACCGCCTCTTTTGATCCTATTTACCATCCTCTTGATTATATTAATATTATTTCATTAATTTGTTGTTGAAAACAAAAACAACTTCAGGCTAGAAGTATACATTTATTAAAGCTGGGGAGCGGGCGTCATAAATTCAAAGATTTAAAAATATACTTCTTCATTTGTCTTCCTAATTAAATCGCGAGAAAAAATATATTCTTTATTAAAGAAAGTATGAAACAAATTATAAATTATTCTTCCAAAACTTAATTAATCGCCCAGTTAATTTTTTTAAGCTTCAATGGTATTTATTCCACTAAAATAAGATATTTTTTTATTTTATTAATTCACTAGCTGCACAGGCCCGCCTTCGGCGGCCCTCTTACTAACCAGGGGTAGCACGCCCCCTGGACCCCAACCCACGAATCCCACCCTCACACTACACTCCCCCTCGACCCCCCGCACCATGAACCCGTGCCCAACCCCCGCCCCCATACCACAGAACCCAAACCTCACCCCCCACTCCAACCCACCACACTCCCCGAAACCCACCCAGCACCCCAACCCCCGCCCCCACACCACCACCCCAACCCTCACCCCACATTTCTAGCTTTCTAGAGTCCCTCAGATTATGTATACAAAATTTGGTTGAGTTTGCTCCAAGGGCAAGAATTTTCATTTTTTGACCCCCCTCCCATTTTGGGTGGTTAGTTTTTGCATTTCTAGCTCTCTAGAGGCCCACAGATTATGTATACAAAATTTGGTTGAGTTTGGTCCAAGAGCAAGAATTTTCATTTTTTGACCCCTCCCCCATTTTGGGTGGTTAGTTTTTGCATTTCTAGCTCTCTAGAGGCCTACAGATTATGTATACAAAATTTGGTTGAGTTTGCTCCAAGGGCAAGAAGTTATATATTTTTCTCCCCCCCTTTTGGGTGGTTTTGGGGGAATTTTTTAAACAAAAGTTGTCAGAAATCACTTCCCCTACAACTTTGCTCATTATAAAATTTCCCGTAGAGTTAATAGTTTAAGAGTTATTTGATAATTTTCATTCGTGCACCCCCCCAAACCCCCTTTTGGGGTCAAAATATCAAAACGTTATATAGCTAAAAACGTAAGTTAGAAGACCTCTGATACAGATATGAAATTTCATAATAATCCCTTCAGCCGTTTTGACGTGAATCGTGAGCAACTTTTCGCGGAAACCACTGAAACAGACAGACATACATACAGGCAGGAATTTTGTTGAGGGTGTTTTCGTTCATAACTTTGTTTGAAACGTGTGCAACCAAAATTTGGCGTGATTTGGACCAATGTACAGACAAAACCTTAATTTTATATAGGTATATAGATTAAACACAGTTTCTCGGTCCTCTCTGGTTGATTATCTTCATTTATAAATAACGTTTTTATCGTGGGTTCAATTCAAGGATAAAATGAGAGTCAATGCCTCTCAAAGCATTTTAACCCGTAAACTAAGTAAGATAAAAATTTGAAATTTACATCTTAAATTCACATTCCATCAAAAAGCTTGTTAAAATTTAATCAAATGATTATTTTTGGAAGATTCGAATTTTTATGATGTCAAAAATAAAAATATTTTTTAATCTGGGTGTAAGGTATCTTTATAAAGATCTCCTTAGGGGTCGTTCATAAATTACATCACACAATAAGGGGGGGGGGAGGATCTCAAATTTGTGACAAAATGTGACAGGTGGCCCCGGGGATCTTAAAAATTGTTTGATGTTACAAAAGTCAAATTAAAAAATTTAATACATTACGTGGATATCGATGAGGCAGTCCAAAAAAGAAGATAATTTACACTATCTTTTTATTCATAAAACCGACGTTTCGGAGGCTATTCCCTCCTTCTTCAGGGTTTTGAAAAGTTACTTAAGGAAATTCAATGTGACATTCCCCCCTGAAAGAGGAGACAGAGGGGAATGTCGCATTGGATTTCCTTCACTGACTTTTCAAAACCCTGAAGAAAGATGGAATAGCCTCTGAAACGTCAGTTTTATGAACAAAAAGATAGTGTAAATTATCTTCTTAATAAATTACTTTTGAATGTTAAGCAAATTTTAGTGTGATCCTCTTTTTGAGTGACTGGAATATTCCAAGGTGTTTATTTATTAATAGATGTCAGTGAGCACAAATAAAATAATATACTTTTTTTTACATTTTTAAGAAAATATCTATATTTATACTTATTATAATCGGCTTGCACGACGACGCCGACGTGATTTTTTAATTTTAAAACCCATTAATAGTTCATAAAAAATAAAATTTATTAACATTAGGAAATTTAAATTATTATTTTAAAACCCACTACAGAGTCCAGTGAGCGTAGTCCCTTGGTTAGAAAGATGGCCTCCGAAGGCGGGCTTCGCAGCTGGTTATCTATATTACACAATTCATGAAATAAATAATTCTGGAAATTACATTCTTGTGTAGAATTATTTTGAACAATTTTGCAGATTATTATTAATTAGATATATTCAGTTCAAACCCTTAATTTTGGAGAAGATATCAAAGATATATGAAGATGATTTTCGACACGGTCAAAAATACAATCTTTCCTCTTCAGATCGAAGTTATTTCGTTTTAAAAGATGTTCAGTTAGTTATTTATAATTAGAGGTAAAAAAACACCTCTAACAGGACTTTAAACGAGAAAAAAAAATTACAGGTTAAAGACCGTATAATTTGCGATAAATAGGAAGAATAAAATATAAGCATTTAAGGTGTTTTTCTAAAAAAAAAAAAAAAAAAAAGTGAAAGGGTAATGGTACTTACTTAAGCCAGGCTGTATTAACCCAGCTCGGTACACCAGTGTAGCGCGCCGGGTCAGTTTCAGTCTTTTGATCATCATCATCATTGAGTACATAGTCCTAAGACTGGTTCGACACAACCACCCGTCTCCCCTCGGCTCTGTCCCATGACAGCCAGCTCTTTGACCTCTCTATTGAATAAATCAAAAATTTTCATTTTTTTTAAATTTTATTATTTGTTTCAAAACGTCTTTAACAGACAGAAAAATCATTTTCAAACATTTTATCTAGTTGCATAGATACCGTTACGTTAACTCGAGAATGCAAGCTCTATGAAAGCTTGTTCTGATATCTAAATGTTTCTATTTCTGGAACAAAGAACTAATTAAATTTTGGGGTTTTTCTAACTTCATAACTTTCAAGAGAAAATTTTAAAAATACAGAAAATTAAATCGATTCTTAATTTAATTTAATGTTTAATTGTTTTGTATCCAATGAGTTGCATTTCAACAAAAAAAGTTTCTATTAATCAGCTGCACCTTTTCTCAAGTTTCAACTATCTCGCTCAGATGATTTACAGGAAAAATTGCCAAACCCCAATATTCACTAAAGGCCTGCTTAGTTTTGAAAGTTTGCACTTTTTCTCCTGTTTTTTGATTAAATTTCATAGGAATCTTTAATTCAACATAGGGAAGTATAATAAAGTATTATATATGTTCACAAAAATAGAAAGATTTTTAAGGTTCCGCTTAAAAAGTAAAACGGAACCTGGATTTATATATTTATTAAAAGAATGAATTTAGGTCGAATCAAGATTTTAATAGATATGTTTATATTGCATGTGAGAGGGTTGATTTTTGAGAATAAATTCGATCTTTTTCAAATAGACACTCATTTCTTTGTATATATTTATGTTCGAAATCGTTTTAAAATAGTAATCGAATGATTATTTTTCGAAGGGTCATATTTTATGGAAGGTCAAAAATAAATAATATTTTTTATCGTGGTATCCCTGTAAAGATATCTTTAATTAGAATTAGGTTTAATTTAATTGAATGTAATGGAGGGCAGCCCAGAGGTAGTGAGGAAAGAAAAAATTAACACATATAAATTATTAATTAACCCTTTGAAACCCTGAAGAAGGAGGGAAAAATCCTCCGAAACGTCGGTTTGAAAGGAAAGGAGGAAGGATTCCAATAAATTACACCTTATTTTATATGTGTTAATTTTTTCTTTTCTCACTACCTCTGGGCTGCCTTCCATTACATTCAATTAAATTTTCTACCAGTCCGTCTCTCTCCAGAGAAAATTTCGTTGCAAATTAGGTTTAATTTTTTATAATAATTTATAATAAGCTATAAAATGACAGTGTGAGGGAGCTCAAAAGTGGCAATTTTTAGGTAATTTTTGTACCCTTCGGTGCTTAATAATGGATTAACTTAAAATTATGAAAAAATTACACCAATCTCCACATTCTTACCTTATCAATCACACATAAGAACATATTTGATATCTCAAGTATTTTGGAAGTTAAATCTACGGAACCTTCAGCATGCACTTGGCCGACTTGTTTAAATTTTTAATACACTGATTTTTGATAAAAATTTTGATGCAGAAGAACAAGTCTAAATAGGAAATTTCTCAAACGTTGCTTACTATAATTATTCTAGTGTATAGATATAAATAAGTGGATATAAAAAGTAGCCAGAGGAGTGTTTTGGGATGAGCCAGGCGGGATATCTCGACGTTGGTCTGTGTCCACGGGTACAAGCCTCTCGGCTCCGGTGGTCTGTTTCCCTATCGACCCGCGTCGCCGCAGAGGCTCATGCAAATCGGAAACCGGCTGCATTTGGGGCCAAAAGCACCTGCCTCTCTTTGGGATCATCCACCCCCTATCCACCACCAACCCACCCACCCACCCACCCACCACTTCATCCCAAAATCTCACAACCACTTTCAATGGAAATAAACGCCAAGAGGCAAGGGTTCCAATTACTATCATTATCCGCTTATACTTTCGGTTTACACCTATATTATTTTTAATTGAATTACATTTACTTATTTTGGAAAAAAAAATAGAATTACAAATTGAAAACAAAATAAAAAGGACGATTTCTATATATAGATATGGTAATTGAAAAGATTTTGTTTTGCCGAGACTAGCAGAATTATTGATACATAAAGTGAAATTAATGAGGTTGTCCGCCTCTTGATACAAAATGTATAATATTTATATGTATATATATAACATAACGAATAATAATAATCGGCTTACGGCGGCGGCGTGATCTCTCTGATTGGCTAAAGAGATCGAATGGAGGTCAGTGATTGGCCGTGCTAAAGCAATTTGTTAAATAAATAAGTACTTGAGAGCTTAAAAATAATTTAAAATCTAAAATTTTCAAACACGCCCCCTAGCCAGCCACTTTCCCTCAGAAGCGGGCTTCGCAGCTGATAAATATATAATTTATTTGTTAAGGATATGATTTACCATAATACAAAACTGATTTCACTTCTTCTGCAGTTATCAAATTTCATTTTTAAAAGATGTATCGTTATATTGTCTATAAAATTAGAATAGTTTAGTTGAGGTGAAAATAATCTAAATATAATGAACAAAAGTTTCAAAAAAAGAGGAAGAATAAATTAAATAAACAAAAAAAAAAATACACAGGGGCATAATAAGATGGAGAAAAGTTGCATAGGCAAAATCTGTTTTTCTTTTATATGAATATAATTTATAAACGTTGTCTTTTCTGGGTAAGTAAACTTTTTTCTCTGTTATTATTTTATTTTTATTTTTTAATATTTTCATTCCTTTGAAATTAAGTAGGGCATGTTTTATAGATGTGTTGCAAAAACTTTTTAATCAAAATATGAATAGCTTTTTAAAGAGTAAACAAAACCTAAAATTATATCATTCACAGAGGGATGATTTAGAAATGAAAAATTCAACTTTGGAATTAATAATTAAATTTGAACCCATGTTTTTCTTCACTATTGGATTTTTCTCCAATATCAGAAAATGGAGATATTTGTATTCAGGGTTGATCCTTAAGAAAAAAATCAGAAGAAGCAGTGAACGGAAAATTTCACAAAGACGAATCTGCCCTAATGAAAATTTGATGATAAAAAGAGCCTGTAGCCCTTTGGGAGACATTAAAGATACTTTAAAGGAAATGTTAACTAACAAACAAAAAATATTATTAATTAATCAAATGAAAAATTATTCACGAGAATCACATAAATTACAAAATATACCAAAACTATTGTTTTTGTATAACTATTTTCCCTTACTTAAGACTATATCTTCTAAAAAGCCTTGCTTAAATCAAATATATAAATACGAGCTTTTCATGCGTGCCTTCGGCACGCCCTCGAAGCTCGGCCCTCGGCTGATCCTGGCGGGCAGCGTCTCGGTCCAAAAATTTTATTCCTCTTAAAAAACCACACTCCAAATGTATACCCGTAAACTACCGAAAATACATCGTCTCTTAAAAGTTTCGCCTCTTTAATTTTTGAGTGGCGGGGGGGGGGGGGAGGAATAATTATGAATATATTTAAATTTAAAATTTAAATTTAAATTTCATTTTTCCTTTTCAAAACAAAAATAATGAAATGATTTATGAACTGCAAAAAATTCGCAGGCTGAATCATGGAAATTATTCAAATTTACGCGGTTCAATTAATTTAATTAATTACAAAAAATATATTTAATGTTTCTTAATTTAAAATGAATTGGAGTCTTTCATTTCAAAATTCGAGTGCAAATTAAAATTATATTTCAAATTTGCCTGGTTAATGAAAATCCATTGGAGCTGTCAGTTTAAAATCCTAGCTGACAATTATATTTCAAATTTGCCTCGTTAATTAATATATATTTAATGTTTTTTTTAATTTAAAATCAATTGGTGTTTTTTCATTTTCATTCGAGTTCAAATGAATACAATATTATCTCGACACAAAGTCTAAATCAAAAATTTATAGTTTTAGTAACTGAAATCATGGTATAAATATTAATGTCAGATTGGTCTAGTGGTTAAAGCTAATGACCTTAGTTCAAGAGTTCGTAGGTTCGATTCTAGGCAAGAGAGGGATTTTTTTAGAGAAATTTTTCTTAGCGTTGTTACAAATTAATCTAAACAAACATATATAGTATTATTTCTTAACAATTTAATACAATTTTAGTCACATTTAAATTTACCACTAGGATTGACCACCGTATTTCATTGATTTTATTAATTAGAAAATAATTTATTTTAATAAATTAAAAATTCTACTACTCTCGGCAAACTAAGCTTCTAATTCTAATAGTAACAATTTTCTTTAAATTCGTTTTTTATTAAAAATCACGTTATACTAGTTATGATGTTATATACGTCTACTTGAAACTCTTAGCCTGTTCTTTCGGGAGGCTGGACAAGTAGGAAAAAGTTTGTTCTGGTGCCACAATATGTTGTTGTTTTTTTTAATCGAACAACTTCAGAAATGCAGAAAAACAATATTAAATTAACAAATGGGGGAACTATCGAACTACTGAATCTGAACTTCGACGCTGTTAAAAAATTACACCCGTCTGCTATATTTCAACTTTTCTAGCTCAAAATATTAATAAATCACTAAAATTTGAGAACAACGCACTGAATTTGGAAAAAAATTCACTTTTCTCAGATCTTGTATTGAATTAATTTAACTAGAGCGTGCACACTTTATATTTTTATAGACAAAAAGTTAAAAGGGAGCATATGTGGCTTATCTCAGTGTAGTTTCAATGAAGTAAGTCGAATGCGAATTATCAAATTAATCCATAAAATTGCACTAATATAATATTATTTTCAGTTTAACAGCGGTACTCAACTTGTTGGATGCGAAATATCTGAAGGGGAGTAAGGAAGGCATCTACAAAATTTGAAAAAACTTTATTGATAAGAGTACAATAAAATACATAAGTATATGGACGAAAAATACATTAGGATAATAAAATGTTGCGCCAATTGGTATTTAGATACATATTTATTAATATTGCACAATCTATCCAACAAATTCAAGCAGCTATAATGATATGCAAACCTGGAATATTATATTGCTTTTAACGGCTGTTTTATCAGGGAATTTAGAGGTTGAAATGAATATAGAAAAAGGGGAAGTGAAGGGTGTAAATCAAATTCGTTATTAAGAATCACTGACATAAATAGCTACTAAAAAATATGCAATATGAAAAAATTCGACTATTATAGACGCTAGAAAAGTAATCTATGCTATATCTCAAAAATGCAACTTTATAGGGAAAAATCCTACCTTATCATAACTTAAACTGTATTGTACTAGTTAAACACGGACAAGGTATGAATATTACTTAAAATAATATACGAAAGAATATCTACATATTTGTTTTAATTGTGAAAAGTATTGATCATTTTAAAACATTTATTCATAAGGTACATACTCATATAGTGGAAAATTTTGTAAAAATTTGAACTTAGTATCTAAATAAAATTTCCTACTGGTTCTACTATGTTTTTGAAGACGATTCGAAAATTAAAATATTTTTTGTAATAAAAGAAAGGGCAAGTGGAAAACCTGTGGTATGCACTTTAGGTTATTCCTGCTTGAAATGCACCTACCGCATTAATTAAAATAGGAATGATGATCTGGTCTTTGAGGTGAAAATTTCGTTGAATAGATTCCATTTGTTAATTGGATAAGCCGAACACCAATCCAACTCCAACTACTTACTTAGCCAAGATGAAAGAGATAGAAAAAATACCTCTCTGAGAAAAATATCTTAAATGATTTCTTTCTTTCCCTTTCACTTGAGAATATCATGAAAGTTTAATGTAATGTTCTGATTATCATTCAGATCTAGTGAGAAATGCCATTTTCAATATCAACACCTTTCATATTTATTAAAAGAGATAGTATCAAAAAAACGGACAAATGCAAACCTGGCTAGCGCTCCTAGCGTAAAGGGGTAACGTAAACTCATATCACTCAAGCTCAATTGTGCAAATATAAAAATTACGAAATATGTTTAATAGAATTTTAAAATATTTAGTTATCAAAACATTCTGGTAAAATTTTTTAAATCAGTTTTTAATATCAACTCTAAACGGATTATTATAGAAAAGGGCTAGTTAAACTGAGGGTCGCGAAAATTTTATAATTATAAATAAATCTACTCTATATCAAAATTATATCATATGAATTTTATAGTTTTACTACAAAAAGGTGAGGAAGTTCTGTTTTAGAGCAATCAAACTAGTATTTCTCCAAGCTACTCACACTAACTTTTCAACTTTGATGAATTTTTAATCTAAGGGTTGCAGAGACTTTTTATATTCGAGCGACTTAGGCATCAAAATAAAAATTTCAAAATAACATGTTAATAGTATTTTAAATGACTTATTCAACACCTTAAACCAGGGGTCACCAACCTACTGCCCGCGGGCCAAATCCGGCCCTTGAAACTTTTCTATCCGGCTACTACATAATTAATTCACAAATATTCACTATATTAAATATTAATCTCACATAATAGCGTATTATCAATATAATTTATAATATTAATATATTTTTGTTTGTTTATTTTTGATCTATCCTGTGTATTCGAACCCACCTAGTTCAGACACTCAGAAAGACATAATATCATATCCATAAAATGATTTTTTCCACGATCAGACATTTCAAAACATGAAAGAAATACAAAATTTCAGAATTTTTGAGTGAAATCTGTACTCAGGTCGCCAGCGGGTTTCGTCACATTATGGGTGCGCCTGAACGTTAGATTTCTTATTAGCCCTTCTATTCAACCTAAGGCCTACTTTATATTTCGCAGGCGTTACAAAAAAATAAAATGGTAATATACAAAACTTTTTAATCTCTAATTGTGACTGTTCTAAAGTGAATTACTATAGATATGCAAATAAAAGCAATTCAATAAAATTCGAACTTCAAAACATATTGTGATTTAAAATAATTAATTGAAAGTAGAATCCAATTTTATTTATTTATATTTTTGTGTAAATCGAATCAATTCATCCTTATTAAAAAAAATTCCATATAATATGTTATATCCGTCCCGCCCATAGTTTTCAATGATCACATGTAGCCAAATCTCTAAAATGTTTGGGGACTCCTGCCTTAAACAATGGCTAAAAATAAATTAAAAATTAGGTTAATTTTTTTACGATTTCAGTAGATATACGTAAGGGGCGGAATCTCAGATTTGTGACAAAATGTGACAAGGGGCCTGGAGATATTAAAAATTGTGATGTCACAAAAGACAAATTAAAAAATTAAAAATAATTATAATAATAAAAGTGGTAGTGTGACGTCACGATTCTGGGGGGCTCAATGAAAATGTGACAGAATGTGACACATGGGGAGGGTGTCTAAAAATCTTGAAATTCGTGTGACGTAATTTATGGACAGCCCCATATGTGAGATAATGAATATTATAATCTCGAAGGAGTTTAGACGCTGGAACAGACGGGAGAACGGCATGCTGACAAGTGCGAGCCTGGCCCGTGCGTAAGAGTTACTGTAGCGTGTATTGTTGACCCATTTTTTCCAATATTAGTATGGCTTCTATCACTGTACTAAAATTGTGATACCTAAAGGAAAATATTAAGAAAAATTAGAATATTATTATTACTTGAACCTGGGCTACAACGTTTCTAAGACTTTATTTTAAGGGTACATAATTGGACAATGGCTGAATAATATTGTAACCACAAATAAATCGTGTTAAAATTTTGAATTCAAACGTAAGAAAAATGATTAATTTGAAGGGTTGTTCAAACTTTGGTTTGTACTAACACAGGATACTCTAAATGGATTCAACAGAAAATTGCTCGAAGTAGAAGATTGAGATGTTCTTCATATGTCGCCCTCTATCTGTTCAATTTCTCTCTCTCTCTGTCCCTTATTACTTATTCATCCACTTTGTGCTATCCAGATTCTCGGGTGATGAATATAAATTTTCATCTGGAGAAAACACTTTCTATAGGGAATGATTTATATTTGGTTACCTTAAATTGGACCTTCAACTTTATTTAAGTAGGTGTCTTATGATTTATTCACGAGAAATTCACTAATGTTATTTTCCGAGTTCGTTTGCATTGCTTTTCTGATTTTCAACCACACTTCGTATAAATAATCAACAGATATTAAACATCGAGTTCTAGATAAATTATTAATTTGCAATAAATAATTTACTTTCATTTAAAAGCTTCTACTACCTACCTACTTTATCTTTAAATATTTGATCATTAATAAACGGAACGTTTAAAAAAGGGGTGAATTGAATTAATATCAACATTCGAAATCGATTCGTTTGACCATGGTAATATATTTTCATGAAAATAAAACTGTTTATTAGAAAGAAATTGAAATATGCAAACGGCGAGTCATTTGACCCTCCTACATTGCAATCCAACTGAGATTAATTTCATTCCAAAGCAATTTTCTAATCTAGATTACGAATACGTTTATTTTTCATTTTGTCTTTTAGTATTTATTATTAGTTACTGCAAATTGCAATGCTTAGAAATAACTTATATTTTATCGTTTATGAAACATTGAATCAAAAAAAACCCCAAGCTCATGAATTATTTATTGAAAATTAAATTAGAGGATTATTTAATATACATCTTTGCAGTGAGTCTTTACAAATAGAACCATCTCCGTTCTTTCCTTTTATTCGAAATATTCAACACCACTTTTTGGACTAATTTGATAAGAATCGAATTCAACAACATGTTTATCCTTATGACTTCTAGATTATGAATTTTTTCTTTCTTGTCACCTACGACCTTCTATCTTTTAAAATACGCCTCCATAGCTTCCTTCAATTCCTACAAAACTGTTGAAATTTTTTCTTCTTTCCATGATGTGATAGTCAATCCTCATTTTATAGGTGTTGCACCTTCTTGCTTCTATATAATCGAAAAATATCTATATTTTCAAGTTCTCTCCATAATATCTTAACCAGTTTAATTGGCTAGTTACTGGGGTACCACAATCTCCTTATTTAATATCAGAACAGTAACAGATGAGGAAGAAACATAGATGCTTTGTTTTATTATATTAAATGAATGCGGAATGTGCAAGACCAGGTCAAGTGTTTTGAATTCAAGATTCTAGGATTTCAAACAGATAGAAATTATAGTCACTAGGGCCAAAAGTATTTACGAATATATTGGTACGATTGTTTCCAATTTGACAATCAAGCGGTACTGGGTGTTTGTGAATTGTATTGAATCGTATAATTTGTTACAAAATTGATGGGACATCTGCTTTGGAACACGAACGAGGAAGCCATATTTAACATTTGTAACACCTGCTACTTAAATTGTAGTAGGATGTAATGCGTTATTTTAGTAGGTATAACTTTATTCTGTAACTATTTATTTTCGTTGGAATTTTACTTTACTTTTTACAACTAATTTCAATCGTATGCTTATAATAATTAATTTCGATTTTCGGATTAAATTTTTATTACTTTCGAATTCAACGAGGTGAAAATATCACATGACCAGCCTAGAAACAAAAGGTTTTAATTTCACAATTGTTTAGTACACTCTTTACTACATATCACTTGGTGCAAAAGTGAATCCACATTTTTGATCTGGAAATTTTTTTCATCATTAATTAAACTTAGATTATGAATTTTGACTGAAATTATTTTATACATGAATATTTACATAGAGCTGTTTCATTTCTGTTGTATAAATAGGATCACAACTTCCAATACCTTTAGGTGTCCCTAATTAATTGAGATAATAAGCCAACATCACACAGTTTGTTAGAGTCACCCATCCAAATAGTAATTGCTCAACTTCCCAGATCCTTTTATTCGGGTGCTTTCAAAAGACCAAGATATAGATTAAATTAAAATTATCATATTTAGAACTTGCCTGAGCTAAGTAATAAAATATAAATATATCCTGCGTTTCTTTTTAATTTACATACATTGGTACATTCGATGTGAGAGTAATATTTATATAGACATTTTCTTTTATAATTTAGATTTTTTTTAACCCGAAATGTCACACATGTTGACACCCAGATGGTTAGAAATAATCTTAAATCTACAATAATAAGTCTGTAAAATTGTCTTAGAAAGTCTGTATTTGACTCAAGGTAAAATGCATTTAGCAAGTTTTTGTAAGGCAATTCATATCAGAGATGACGATTTTCAAAATATATTATAACTATTTTTTTATTATTTTTTAGAAAGGGCACCTAACCATACAAGGATTCATTAGACAAACCACAAAAAAATCAGGCTAATTTTTCGGGTTTAATTTAAAAAATTTAAATAACTTGCCCTTTTAAAGTGTTTTAATAAAATTTTTCAAAATTCTCTAATCCCTGCGCCAACAATTCAATTCATCTGTAGAGGAAATTATTGATTCTAGAAAATCTTTATGAATATATAAATTTACTGATATATATGTTGCAGTAAAGACCCGTTTTTTAGTAAGAACGGGTTCTTACTAGTTAAAACTCGTTTAACTGAGTACCTATGTGGCCACTAGAATTTACTGATGTTGGTTGAGTTTGGTTCAAAGGTCTCTAGAATCTTCATTTTTGAACTTCATTTTGGGTGTTTATATTCAAAATTTTTTAAACAAAAATGTCACAAATTACACCGTCTACAACTATGCTTCTAATTTTTGACATTTTCGTTTAAAGGTTTTTGAAAAATAAACACCCAAAATGAGGCGGAAGGTCAAAAATGAAGATTATAGACCTTTGAAGCAAACTCAACCAACATCAGTAAATTCTAGTTGCCTCAAAGGTATTCAATGAAAAGCGTTTTTACTAGTAAGAACCCGTTCTTACTAAAAACGGGTTTTTACTGCAATATATATATATATATATTTCTAAAAATCTTATAAAGAAACATAGAAATTAACAGGCATTTGCTCTTTTTTTGTCTTTGTTGTTCTTAATTTGATTTACTGGTTTTTTCTTTACCTTCCACTTCAAGGCATTTGACGCTTCCTAAGCCGATGACCATGAAACAAACCCCTCGGCCGAAACTAATATCGCCCATAATTAACTATTATCATTTTGCATTTCCGTCTTTATCTTATTAATCGCACGAAAACTCATACCTCGGAAATAAATTAAAATTATTCACTCACTTTAGTTTTCTTTTTAATAACCACCTTTCAATAAATGGGATGATTTATTTTGAGGAAGCAACTCTTGTAATGAGATGGAAATCTGAGGAAAAAGCGTAAACTTTTTCAAAACTTAGTACCTACTCTCTTTGAAAATTTTAGTGATTTGAATATATGTATTTTGGTCATCCAGCGTTTTGAGCTAGAAAGAATAAACTTTATCAATTCAAACTTTTGTACCAAATTTTAAATTATTATCTTATCATCTACAACTTTTATGGATAGCTCTCAAAAGAACGATTCGATTTTTTCTTTCACCGATTTTCTGCATTTTCAACGTCAAGCAGGTTCCTACTGATGATAAAAAGCCCAAAATCTTCTGTCAAGTCATTTACCTCAAGTTTTTCGTTTTAGAATTACAAAAATTTTGACATCAAAATTTTCACTTTTCGTTCTTGAATTATCAAGGGATCGGAATCCAGTCATATAGACTGGCAGAAAAATATTTTTCAACGTTTTAGAAACAAAAATATGTAAAAAAAAATAATTCACAGTTTCTTAGCGAATTCAAGACTTTGTCTTCTTTGAGGTTGCCATTAAGTGAAGTTATGGTTAAACAAAGTTCAACTAATCGTAAGCAAATTTTACTTTCTCGATTAATATTCCATTCGGAAATTCTTTTTAATTTTGTTGCTCTAGTCTTGAAGACTCTCAAATAGTCCAAAGTATATAATATCAAATTAGTCTTATTTAATTATTATATGAAACGCATTTAGAATCTTAATTTAGTAATTGATTAAACATTTTGGGGAGTCCTTACTCACTTTATTACTTCATGTAAAGATAAATTGGTTTCATGGAAAGTTCATAAAAGGTAGTTATTTAAAGAATGAAAAATCGTAAAATTTTAGAGAATTATACGATTTTGACTTATTCATGACCCTTTAATATTATAATAGTTGATCTAGAAAGTTAATACGGTATTACCCCACCATTTATTTTATTTTTCACTTTTTTGTTTGTTTTTATGATAATGTGGAATTTGCAACTCACAATTTTCTTTTTATTTTCTTTTCTTAATACTGTTGTTGAATTAAAAATTTCCAACTTCCCCCTCTTTCGACCCTGTATTTTTCCCTTATTAGCTTCCCCGTTTGTGGTCAACATTTATCGCTTGGTTACACTTCAAAAGGTTGAAAACTGAAATCGAAACCGTCTCTTCGTGTGTTTTATATAAAAATAAACCCCCAACCAAGCAAAACCACCCACCTACGTCATTCCCCCGACTAGAGGTTATCGTCAACGAACGTTGTTAAGGCAAATCTCCTAATATTCCAACTTTCCAACAACTGTATCTGAATATTAATTAGCTCTTCTAATCCGTTTCATATTATTCACAACGGTCGCGTAGTTCCGATTTAATCTGGAAAAAAAATTGTGACAAGGCCATCTCATTAATTAACCATATATCTGCTCCCCCCCCCCTTTTTTTAAGAAACTGATTTTTTCATTGATAGTTTCCTAAGCTTTTAAAGGTTAACTCTGCAAAATTTAGTCTAATTCAAACAAAGTGTTCAAATTTTTAAATCGACCCCCCCCACCCCTATTTTTTTATCCGATTTTGTTGAAAATTATTTTTCTCGATGTTTCAGGCAATTTTTTAAATCCCAAAAAGCCAAAATAAATCAAATTGAAAATTATACTGATCAGTTGAGTTCACTTAGTGTATGAAGTAAAAGCGATTGATGATTAGGTACTTCTAGCTTTTCAAAATAATAACAATTTAAGATGTCTTAAATAATAATGTTATGTCACCTTCTGATATATAAGTAATTATTATATGAAAAGAATTCTCTCCCTATATACCGCCAACGCTCAAAAACGAGTATGGTCCAACTACAAATATTCAAATATTTATTTATTTATTCAAATTTCTTTCATATTATATTCCACTTTTCCGAATCAGAACGATTATAAGAATTTTATTATGAAATATTCTTACATTTATTTTTATTCCCATAATTTTGTTTCCTTATTATAAGAATTAATTATTATAATAAATATTTTATTATACATATACATTTGCATTTTGATATTGTATCTCGCCAAAAATACCTCGTTATTTGAATATGAAATTAATTTTCTTTATATAGGATGGTCCGATTTTCCATGGTTTATTATTAAATTCGATCTGTTTCGAAGTATTTTATTAGTTTTTAAAATCATAGCATTGAAAATTTCTTCATGGTCATGATTACACTTTTTGTCCGCTTTTCACTAGTCTCAATTGAAAATTGATTGAATTATTTATCCGACTTGGTTTCTTTTATTAATATTATTACTAGCGTTTTCAAAAAGTGTTTTATTATCAAAAATTGTTTTATTAAAAAAATAAATCCATTCATTAATTTTACTAAGATCTCAACTATGGATTTGTAAATAGTAAATCAAAGCAATAAATTAACACTATCACTCACGAGTAATTAATTGAAGGATTCCTTATTCCATTGGTAAGAGCAGAAAATCTATCTAGATGGTTGAAACTTCTTAATTAATTTTGAATATTACTAAAATGTATATATGATTCAAGTTTATACAAATAATAATAATACAATTATTTTAGAGCTAAAATAATGATTTTTTTGCTAAAAAGTTGATTTGTATGGTCTATTAATTAATGCACACAAATATATGGAATTAGGGGTCCACCAAAATTTTTTTTATTTCATTTTTTCAATAAAAGAGGACATAGAATTCAAATTTTGGAACCATTGTTCAGGAAAATGTTTTTTGAAGAATTTACTGAAGAGAAGAGCTTATATTTAGATTTAAATAACAAGTAACAAAAGACAGCTCTAGACTCAAGGATTGCTGAAGGATATTTGACAAGATTAAGGAGGAAAAATAAGGAGAAGACTGAGACTAAAGTTTCTACCTTCATTCCAAATTTAATGAAGTGTTTAATTTCTTAAAGACAATGGGAACCTACTAGGAAACATTACTGAAATGTGGATAAGTTTAGTTACCTGGGTGAAGTAAAAGTTTGTTTATCGTCTCAAGTTTTTAAATTCTCAAACAAACAACAACAAAATGTTCTTTTGGTTGATACTTGCATACAATATCACTAAGTCAGGATAAAGGTAATAAATAATAGAGAGTTATACATTTTATTTCCCCTAATTATATAGATTGTTCATTAGCATAATTTATATTAAATACCAAAGATTTCATGAAGTTGCTGCATGAATCCATTCGCAAACAGTGCTATTGTTCTCTTCTTGTTTTATAGTGGAGCATAAGAACAAACACTCGGGACAATTTCTAACGCTTTTGTGTTGCAAACGTCGACTTTGTTGTTCTGTAGTTCTCGTTCTAGGTTTTATCTTCATCGTTATAAAGTCTCTCGAAAAGATAAGGGATGATTAATACGGCATTCTCTAGGGCAGATTACCGTCCAACAAAGATTCCATTTCGATTATTGCTTGCTTTTATTAAACTTGGTTTCACTATCTGTCTGTATGGATAGAATCTTGCGATTGAATTTTGACCTACTTGTTCCGAGGTAATTTTCTTGAAATTATCCACAATAGTTACAATGACATTATAGCTAATACTTAATCAATTAAAAGCATTAATATAGGAAAAAATAATAAAATGAAAATTTATTTAAATATAATTTTTAATAGTGGAAATTCTCAAGATTTACAAGAGATTCTTTAAAATTTATTCATTTGAAAGTTTTAATATAGCTCATTTAGCCTTGCTTAAGTAAGAATGGATAGGCTTCTCTCTGTGAAATGCTAAAAATTTGGGAGGAATTTTTATGAGTAACCATAGCAACTGCGTTGTTTTCTTATCCGTTACCTTTGCTGAAGACAGAGAAATCGATTTTAAACCAAAAATAGCGATTGATTCTCATCTAGTACTTGAGGAATAATCATTCTATATTGGATTTTTGACGTTTCGGTTTTTATTAGTAACCATTGCTGAAGACATAGAGAAATCGACTTTAAACCAAAAATAGCGATTGATTCTCATCTAGTACTTGAGGAATAATCATTCTATATTGGATTTTTGACGTTTCGGTTTTTATTAGTAACCATTGCTGAAGACATGGAGGAATCGACTTAAAATAAAAAATAGACATCGATTCTCATCTAATACTTGAGGAATAACAATTCTACATTAGGTTTTTGACGTTTCGATTATTATTGGTAACCATTGCTGAAGACATGGAGGAATCGACATAAAATCAAAAATAACGATCGATTCTTATCTAATACTAGAGGAATAACCTTATTGCATTCCATTTTTGATGTTTTGACCATTAATGGCAACCTCTATTGAAAACGTGGAAGAATCGACTTAAAATCAAAAAGACTAAATTCTTTTTTGGTAAACAACTCAAGTTTGAGTGAAACCTACCTCGTATCTTAGTTTTATTATTATATTAAAATGTTTCACCTAGAACCAACACCGAACTCCTTAAAAGTTATAAATAAAACATATCCAGTATACGTACCAAGTCTTTAAAAGCTACTTTTTATTTAGAGATTTTTAAAAGTAATGATTGATTAAAGATTTTTAAATAATTTTTTTTTTAAATCAAAGCGTGGGCTACCTAAACTGGAAATTTAATTAAAATAAGTGCCCACGGTTTTATTTTTAGCTTTGTGAGAATGGATTTTTCGGGTACTGAATATTACATCCCACTTAGAGCTTTTTGAAGTAAAATCATGTTTTTTAATATCTTTCTATTATTTCTATTATTAACTCTATCTAAAAGAGAAAGAGAGTCCTTCATAATAAATAGAACCTTCCTTCCTGATAGAAAGCCAAATAAGTACCTTTAGATTAAACTGAAGTCAACCATAACATTTTAAAATCGCTCATTGATTTGCATCAATAACTTTTTCTTAATAAAATTAATAAAAATTCAGCCATTTCCATTTATTTGGTTTTTTTAATGTACTTTTTTATACATTTTTTGCTATCCTTTTCATTTAATCGGATTAAATTCATTTTTGTTCTCATTCTACCAATATCATTTTTTTCTTTTGTATTATCATTTTTTAAATTAAAATATTCCAAATTAACTCTTTTCATTATCTTGGAGTTCTATTTAAAACTTGAACCATTTAAATCCCCGATGTGCACATTCAAAGAGCCTTTCTTTCTTTTCTTAGTCTGATGCTGATAGAATTCGAAATAGGAAATAAAATTTGTTTAAAAAAAGGGTATTTTTTGCATCACAATTTATCCTGTAATTTACACCAAAAAAAATTCATCAATGGAAAGAAAGAATGAGTAGGTATAATAAACTGAAAATCCATCATATCTCCTACTATTAAAGAAAAAATAAAATCCGACTTCATTTGAAATTTCATTTGAGATATCAAGTATTTATTGTATTGTGTTCTTATCTAAAATACACTTGGATAGAAGATTGGATTGCGTGTTATTTTAATCCAAGAAGATATATTGTCCAACTTCTACCTTTACCGAGAATGTAGAAAACCTTAAGAAGGATAGCTTTTGTGATTCTAGTAGAGATAGAGGGTTGTAATTCTCAGTATCCCCCTTTGGACCTCTCCAATCGATACACGTTCAAACTTTAAACACCCAAATTAGAGACCATTTGGACCAACACACTTGTTAATTAATCTATATAATTTAAAACTCTCTTTGCTTCCATCTTACTGGAGATTTACTTTACAACTTTCACTCCTTCGCGACCATACCTTTGACTCAGATCCAAACTTAAAAGTTCTATTACTCACTCTAGTACTTATACTTAAATAGAACAAAACTCTTCTTGAGTTATAGGTATTCCAACTTATTGCATTCTTATCCATCCATAAAAGTATCCTAGAGAGTATAATAAAGTGCATTATGAAAAATAAAATAAAGTTACTATTCCTCCCAGCGCCATTTTTATAGTGAAATTTCATTGGAACATTGTTGGAAGGCAGCCCAATGAAAATGAAAAATACAATTCCTAATAAAATACATTTTTATTAATTTGTAGACCCCGAAGGAGGAGAGGAGATTCTCCGAAACGTCGCTTTTTAAGAGGATTAAAATGACCTTCCAATAAATTTCTTTTATTTAGAATTTTATTTTTCATTATCCTTGGGGTGCCTTCCAACAATGCCCCATTTAAATATATATATATATGTTTATTTGCATCAAGCAAAGGATAACCTCATTTATATCTTTCTGAATCAACAACTCTGCTACTCTCGACAAAACAAAATTTTTTCAATTCATTCTAGTATTTTTTTTTTTTTTGAAAAAATATCTTTAATTTTTACCTCTTTTATTCAATGTTCTTGGCATGTTAAGAGCATCCAATCTAATTCAGAAATTAGTTGAAAATGAGATGAAAATCTCGCGTATGCTCTTGAATTATTTCCGTCTACTCAAACTCAGCTTCTATCTCCCTAAATTTGATTGGAGAGACCCAAAGCGGTTAACATAACAGAAAACTTGAAGGAGACAATAAAAGAGTGTGTCTTCTGCTGGAATTATAAATTTTATTTATTTATAACCATCGTTAGACACTCTCTTTTATTGTCTCCTTCCTTATATAAAAATTCTGCTACTCTCGGCAAAAAAACTTTCAATTTAATAACAGAAAACGTTAGCTGCCTCAATCTTCTATCTCCACTTGTATTGCAGGTAGGATCGTTTTAAAATTTTATTCATCATTTAATTTAGAAAATGGTCAATATAGAATAATACATTTCTCAAAAAATGCGTACCTATAATTGCATTTTTTTTCTTTTTGAAGAATTGTATTATTTGTGATTCGTAAAAAATCTTGCCCGATTACTAGACTGGCTCTTGTGACTGTATAATTTTTTTTTAGATGTAAATGAATATTAGACTTGTTTCTACAGCGATTGCTAACTGTTTGCAATTATCAGGTGCACGCACCCATGGTTCTTTTTATCGAATGCATAAAAGAAACTGCTCATGCGTCTGACTGTTTCGAACCACTGCTGTAGAAACAAACGTTAAGTTATAATAAATTAATATTAGTTATTTTTTAAACTAATACAAATGATCATGATTTGAGAATGCTTGTTTGATTTAGAACTAAACTTTTCGTATTTATATAATAATAAAAATAAATAAATTGAATCATTGAATTTTATTTCTCGATCCTGAATAAAATGCAAGGTATCAGTGATAAATATAAAAAATAGAATTAAAAAAACCATAAGCTTTGCTTAGACTGTTAGCATATTGAGTGTCATTTTTTGATAGTTGCATCCCACTGGAATAGATGAGCAATCTTAGAGCTTGCAATTGCAACCCTCTATATCGAGACAAATGCTCTGGTTATATCCATTTGAATAAAATGGTAATTTCTGTCAACTTAGAAGCTGGATATATGAATAATTTAAATAGAGTAAAAATTTATGGAATGACAGTGTATAGTGGCGATGGTTACTGATGCTGATGGGGTGGTGGGTTTTATACTAAGTGCCTGGAGTGATCAATCATTCCCGCCTTCGAACTGACAAATGGGGATTAGGAACAATATTTATATTTTTATTAATATACTAGAACATATATATAAATATAATAAATAGAATAGCAAGGTAAAAGACGTGGGCCGGGAATCGATTTATTCATAAAATATATCAACATCAGATTGAAAGAAAATTAAATTTAAAATATTCTATTAATAATAATAAAGAAAAGAAAACAAAAATTTTAAATATCTAAATTAATTGATTTCTCAGTGGGTGGAATTCTATAATAAAACAGCATTTTATGTCTTCGGATATTATTGTTAATTAGTCGATTAACATTGAGAGTAAGATTTTTATTGAAAATTTCCAAAAAGTTAAAGAAAAACACACAAATATATATTTAAATAACGAAACATGGTAATAAAATATAGTAATCTATAGAGAAGAATTTTTCTTTTTTTTTTTTAATTTTTCTAATTAGATTTTGCTTTATCGTTTTATGTTAGATTTTTTCTATATGATAACTGACGCTCACAAATTAGTTATAGGTACATTCTCCTTCTTCGGAATTGTGTTTATAGCAAGACATAGAGAGGGCCGCACACCCTTTAGGGCTTTCCAATTATTTCCAATGACATGCGGATGCTCACAACACTACTGGAATGGGAAAGGCTATAAAATTGTCAACACCACATGGTGTTAGAAGCTGGTAATCACTCCAGAACGAAGCGCACCACACGTTGCCTAACTTCGATAATCCTTTGGGAACCGGTGCTTGGAACATGCCGGGGCTATAGTTTAATTTTTGAAACATCCCATAGTTTTATTTTGGCACAACTACTATAGGTCCGCAACAAGTACTATAATATCTATACATTTTCTCGGATTAGTAAAAAAACAACAGCTTATGTTTATGAATATATATGTTGGAGTAAAACCCCGTTTTTAATAAGAACGGGTTATTACTAGTTAAAACGCGTTTCACTGAATACCTTTGTGGCATCTAGAGTTTACTGATGTTGGTTGAGTTTGGTTCACAAGTTTAGAATCTTCATTTTTGACATTCTGTCTCATTTTGGGTGTTTATTTTCAAAATCGTTTAAAGGAAAATGTCAAAAATTAGAAGCAAAGTTGTAGAAGATGTAATTTTTGACATTTTCGTTTAAAATTCTTTGAAAATAAAGACCCAAAATGAGGCTGAAGGTCAAAAATGAAGATTCTAGACTTTTAAACCAAACTCAACTAACATCAGTCAAGTCTAGTACCACAAAGGTATTCAGTGAAACGCATTTTTAACTAGTAAGAACCCGTTCTTTCTAAAAAACGGGTTTTTACTGCAACATATACATATATTATTTTATTTTATTATTTTAAGCGACTGCAAGTCACTATAAGTCTGCATATTGTTTCCACTGACGTCACAGAAACTCTGTTAACACTGCTTCTAGAACCCTGATTTCACCAGAGTTAGAAGTAATATATCAACTTGTGTCTCCCCAAGTTACTCCTCTAATGCTCACATAGTAACAAGAGGTTACACATCGATGATTGGTTTTTCTCTGCTGTCATATAAAATTACACGAGTCATTAGTATAGCATAATTAATCTTAAACAGTTTTTTAAAATCGGTATTTTTATTTATTTTAGAATGCCGATTACTCAGGCTTAGTTCGCTCGCCATAGTACTACGTTAAAATGTAACTTAGTAAAGAAATCGTATAATTCAAGATGCTCTTTATAACGGTATTAGATTAATTCCACCTTTTAGAAAAGTATTTGATCTGAGGGTTCGAATGTCAGGAGCTGTTGAAACCATAGACGCCGACATAATTCTTAAGATTTAGAACAAAATCGATTGCAGACACCTATATTGTGTGAGATGAAGAAGCCTTATTTCTATTAAACTTGAAGATGCTCTATTTTTTCCATATATTGTACTATTATACATTTTAGTGATGACTAATATTACTTTCTTTTCTAAAACATTATAAAATAAGTTATGCAATTTTTGTAGTATTATCATATTTCCTTTTAAATCTCATTAAAATATCCAACTTTCTTGGTCGCCTCCACTAGATAAGAGTTTTTCACTTTCTCGAAATTTATTAACTCCATCTGAGGATAATAAAATTTGAGACCTGAAGCACCTTCTGTTTTCTAGTCAAAATACAACAATCTCTAAGGAAGTCGTTTTCAAGTGTATTTGAAACTTTAATATTTAATAGACTTGAGTAAGCTTTACAAGCAAACAGGGTTGACTTTAAAGGACTTAGGACCATTATCAAACTTATATTTTATTCATATAATTATGTAGATTCAGATCAAAATGATTTTTAGTCTTATCCTTTCCTACTCTTTGATAAAATCTTAAAAGTTACTTTCATATAGATTAGAGAAATGAAAAAAAAAAAAAATTTAAATTTCTTCGATTTGATTATCTGGAAATTTTTTTGGGGTTGGACCTTTAATTGAAATAAAAAAAATCTTAAGTTGTTTCTCCAAAAAATGTCCACCTTAGAGTGTTTTGGGAAATTCCTTTTGTGCATTTTCAAATCGGAGTTAAAAGTCTAAACTAGGGCTGTCTAACCCGTGGCCCGCAGGAATTGGGCTATTCTAGAACAATCACAATTAATTGATAATTTCTCTTCTGAACTAAAACTTGTCATGACTTGTCTTTTAGATCTTTGCAAGTTTTTACATGTCAATAGATAATGGATAGTCAGGGATTATTATGTCCGTGACCCTTTAAAAAATAAATTATCATTCCTCAAATCCTACTTTAAAGAAGAAGTTCCTCAAACTTAGTGTATTTTTCATAGTTTTAAAATTAAAGTATTATACTTTTTTCCTCAATATATTTTACTAATTTTTCTCTCCAGTTAATTCTTTCATAACTTCAAATCTCATCTAAATTATAGATCTTTTGGATGGTCTATGATTATTTTGAAATTAGTTGCTTGATTTCGAAATGATCATTTCACAAGCAAATGATATTCACAAATTATTTGATTGCCACCTTTGGGGCAATTTTTTAGAGACTAATTTTCTACTTAAATTCCTGCAAATGAAAATTGTCTAGCGAAATCATCAATCATTTCGCTCGCTTCTTGGGTGTTCTTCTCAAATGCAGAAGTATATTTCACAGTAAAAACTAACTAAATAACAAACAACAAAACCAAGTTGTTCTTTTTTTTTATTACATTCATTAATCCCAGAAAGCTTTTCTCTGTTTTCTCCATCTATTTTGGGGGTTAAACAAAAGTTTATAAGTTGACATCCCCGGTCCATTTGGATGGAACGTTGGCATTATTAATCTCTAGATAATGCAATTTGGAATTGTTTGTGCCGTTTAATAAAACAATTGGATTGGAGTTAACAAACACGAACCCACGCGAACTGCGTCTGCACTCGAGTGATCGAACCTTGAACCTTTTTATATAATGCCAATGGAATGAGTTTCGCCCACTTGCGGACAATTCCATTCGAATGCGCCTAGTAAGAAAAACTAATCGTGGAGGAATAATTCGGCGCTGGACAGACATACTCACTCACACTAGACAAATTTCATAGAATATCTTAAAAAAAAAACAAAAACATTTGCATAAATCAAAAAAGTGTTTTTTATTGCTTTTTCAATGTAATCTTTGAAAATTGTATAAATTATGAAATTTCCATAAATTACTAGTGCGAATTTTCTAATTTTAGCTAAAAATGTTATATGATGTCTTACAAAAACCAATTTTTGTTTTCTTCCATGTATTTAGTACATATTGTCTTGTACCTGTACCCTTAAAGAATATATTCATTGTAATTTTAGTGAAAATAAACGGATTAAGGTCGGTTGTATAACGGTTGGTAAAGTCTTTGTAAAAGTTGACAAAGGGTAAAAGCTTAGAATTCACCTTGTGCCCAGCCGGATGGCCAATCAGATGACACGCACTTTCATCCGATTGGCTATCCCGCTGGGCACAAGGTGAATTCTAAGGTTTTAACCTTTGTCAACTTTTATAAAGACTTTACCAACCGACATACCTTAGATTACCGACCTCATAAAACAATTCTAGACAAATACAAGCAAAACGACTGTATAAAATTAACACCATTCAAAGTTTCCAAAAAATACGAAATTTGGTTTAAAATTAAAACCTTTTTTCACAATTTTATTATATATTTGATTTCTATTGGTGCAATTCAGAAACCAACCAGAGGCTTTCGTTGATAGTGAACAACAACATTTATCCCCATAAGAATATGTTTGTTTAATTTTTTAATCCCTGTTTACAGACACCCCTAGAGGTTGCCAATACATATTAGGCAATTAATTTGCAATATTTAATTCTATATATCTTGAATAGATGTCACCTCTTTCCCCGATTTTCACCTATAGTAGTAGTAGTAGTAGTAATTTCCATCTTATTATTTATTTATTTCTAATTTACATTTTAACCATTGAAAGCTGGAATATTCTGGCTTATTTTTGGAACATAGATTTATTTATTCCCTGTTCATAAACAAATTTTATGATTTTATGATTATGACAGTGGCTGGTCCTCCAGTTACCTAACTCTTAAAATATAAAAACAGATTATTCCATATTTTAGCTTCATCTTTGGCATTGAAAAGCACTTTGTAACTCAATATTCCCATAGTGGCTAGTTTAAAGAGTGAAGATTGTCTAGCAGTAGTGATTGCTCTTGGTTTATTACAGTCGTCCCATTTTTAGATTCTTCTCTACTTGAAATCATTGACGCAACCTAAAAGGAACAACAGCCCTCTAGCTTCATTAGAATTGTAACGACATTAAGAATAAACGTATAAAAGTTGGCCAATAATAATAATAATGTTTATTATTATATCAAATAATAGAGTGAAATACTTTGTTTGAACTAAACTGATTCTCTATCTATATATTTCATCTTTTATTCTTTATTCTTGTACGTTTTGACGAAATAGTGAATGTGGCAATTTCGCATTGTTTTCTTTCCATTTACCCTGAAGAGGTGTTTTTTCCTTTACGTGACTATATTATCAGTTTGAATATTTCATTTAAAGTGAAGTCGGGAAGAGGAAGTGAGCCCCCCGTTTCCTTGGACGGGGGGGCTCAGGAAAATGTGTTGATGCCCCTTCGCTCTGCTGGGGGGCTGTTTTCAAGCACAAGGGCTGCCTGCTGCGCCCCTGCCCCCCTTGGCTCCTTGAACGAATCATAAAAAGCGCCTGGCACGTGTGGCGCCCCTGGTAGTTAGGCAACAGATATGCCCCGGGTGCCCATCTGGTTGCGTAGCGCTAGACGGCAGGCGACTGCCAAAGAAACGATCCACTTAAATATTAATGAATTAAATAAACATCCAATGGACCACTACATCCCCTCCAATCTGATTAGATACAGATATAGAGAAAACGGATATTCTCACGTCTAGTCAAGGATTTTTATTACATTTAAATTATGACCCTCTAGGATTTTATTTTTATATCTGTAGTAAAAAAAAATATTGCAATGGCCTCAGAAGTTGTAGATTATTTTCCCATTTTAAACTCCCTTGATTCTAATAAAACCATCCAATAATAAATTGCATTATTTTTTTAAATATATGTATCGATGGCACGGCAAGATTTTTTATTTCAATTGGTCAGCTAAAGGTAACATTTTAATTTATGTGCTTATACCTCGAGAAGCGCCTGATTTTTTTGGGAAAATCGATTGTGAAATTCTAAAAATTCCATAAAAAGAGTCAGCGATTTTAATCTTAAATTTTAAGACTTTCTCTCTATAATGGCAATGCCATTTTTAAAACTAGTTGCGTTCTTAGTGAAAATTTAGCGTAAGACTGCTTTTAGGATTTCTCATTTAATTCCATTCTAATAATTAGAATTAGAAAGAACACAATTTCTGAATATGGTCACCCATCTCAGTGTCACATGCTGCTTATCATAGGAAACCGATGCTATCAACATGCCAAGGCTGTTGATCATTGATTTGAATCTTAAATAAAATAATATATACATACTCGTTGTAATATCTATATTAAAACAGGGTTTATTATTTTATTTTTTTTAATCATTTTAATTTAGGTTTTTATAAAAAAACGAGTAAGTAAAAGTCCTCTGTTATAAACCCGGGCTCCCAAATCTTGTTAAGAAAATAAAAATGCTGTCGTTTTAAGGCTCTCTTTTTCCCCCTTAAGAGATTTACCAAAATTCAATTTGATCCGGGCAACTATTAAAGTAAATGAATTTCTTTGTATTTCTACTAAGAATCTTGTTAACGCTGAGTTTTACCCTTCTGAATATGCAATGTTGATTTCCTCCTTTTTTCCCCTCGTTGAACATTGTATTTTCAAAATCCACCCCGTTCTAGCTAAAAACAAACTTTTTTTACTTGCTTATTTATTTATTTATGCAGTGGCTGACTCTTTTCTCACTTCCCCAATAACAACATCATTGATTTGAAATCCGAGTTTTGTTTGAATCTGAAAAGGATTCCTTTTCGCTTGCCCTTCTTTCTTCTCAATAAATATCCATTTCCTTTTTTGGCAGCCCTGAGTCGATTGGTGCCCCCCCGATGAAAAGTTGCTGACTTCACGTCACTATCATGCCATTCGATATATTATTTCTCTCCCCTCGTTTGTTAAATTGTAGAGTTTTCTATATTTTCTGAAGAGGGGTGGATTCTGAGAAGTGAGTAGGCAGGGTGTGTTTTTGACGACATTACTCACGCGGCAGCGATAAGGACTACCCAAGTCGGGCTATACCTTTCGATAGCTGACGATTTATTTCTGGTCGTAGCCCACGGAATGACCCTTCTTAAAACTTGGATTAGAAATACACCCTCGTTCCTCCCACACACCTCTCAATAATGGGGATAAATCCACAATTCTCATATTGCTGTCACGTAAGAGTGCATGGAAAATGCTCATTCTTTATGTAGGCTAGTTGAGAATGGTGCACTTTACTCAAGTTTCTGAAAAATTGTCAATAATCTAAACTAATAAATTTTATTTATTTCTCTCAAAAATAATTTTATACAAAGATTATTTATTATTATTCTAAAAGAGTAATTAATGAGGTGGTCCTCTGTTTGATGCAAATAAACATAATATACCTACATATCGATAATAAGTAAAAATATATTTTTTCTAGGTGGGTTTCACAAATAAAACAAATATACCTATGTTTTGAGTTTTTATCTCGATATATATTCAGTTTCAGTTTTCTTTTGTAACTCCTGATGATGGGCTCATAACCCGAAATATATATCGAGATAAAAACTCAAAACATATATTTGTTTTATTTGTGAAACCCACCTAGAAAAATATATTTTTACTTATTATCTATTAAAATGTTTCACCTAGAACCGACACCAAATTCTTTAAAGATTACCTACATATCAGTGGCGTGCGATTCATGGATGCTATGGATGCGGCACATCCCTAAAATTTCAACGATGGAGGGGCCAACCCAAGCCTTTAGGGATTGCACCTTTTTGGTGTAACTCCTTCTCTCATCATTTGCATAAAAAAAAAACATTTAAAGTATTTTCATAAATATATAAAATCGACTTCTAAATTTCAGGAGGAATTCAAATTATTATACGTTATTATATTTTAAATATTTCTATTAAAAACATTTATTGCTTTGAAAATTATATTTGTTCTCGAAATGAAATAAAATTGTTGCATAGTTTTAAGGGGCAATTAAAATGAATGATTTTTCCGAAAAGGGTGCTGATAGAAGATTTGAAGTCCGTGTCTGGTATATCTTCTAGTTCAAGCAGGTCAAAGACAAGTCCAGACGAGTTTTAGTCGAATAAAAATTGTTATCGCTGAGGAACTAATAGAATAAATACAAAAAAAGGAATAAAGATGATTTGAGAATTTTCAGACTAATCCATTTCTAAGAACTCTCAATATATAAGATCGGAAATAACTAAGAGTGCTTATAGCAATAGAACTGGGGGACAATTACCCGAGTGGATATAGAAAATTCGTTTTATTGTTATAGCAATCTAGCCACAAAAACAACTAACCTTAATGGGAAATATTAATTAATTGAAAAGTTTTTGTTTCACAATGAAAAACAAAACAAAAATATTATAATAATAAATAATAAATAAATATTTTAATGAACACTTTAATAAAAATTTTACAACCTAAAAAAAAAAAAAATACGAAAGTATGTATACATAAAATTTATATAATATATATATTTTCAAATTTAATCTTAGAGGGAAAGCTCCCATCCTATGTTTAATAATTATAAATCTTTTAAAATTAAAATTAGAGGGTAAAATTAAAAAAAAACCTCTAGCCACAACAAAAGTTATAAAATTAATTTTTCAAATACTATGACACTTGCAAATTACAATGTGTTCAAAAGATATTCATTTATAGATATTTGGCGGAATATCAAAATTATTCTCGAGAGGTTATTCTTTCTCTTATTGAATCCAATCAATACCTGAGTAGAAAAATTAATTGCTGAGCTGTTCTGGAAGTAATATATAAATATGCAAATTATCTTTAACACTAATATTGAGAATAAACTTTGATCATCTTGGAAATAGTTTTAGATTACCAAGCGGAATATTAGCGATAATGTGAATTGACTTTTAAATGAAAACATGGCATTTTAATTGAGATTAATATCTATTTTATAAATATATCAAACCCGCTTAAGACAATCTTGCATTTATACATTCTAGACCTATTAGAAACAATTTATAGCTGAACCTATTATTTTCCTTCGCACGCGATAACATTTTAAACAAGACTTGAATAAATCGCATCAAACTTGTTGCTAGTTGATTAAAACATTCTCTTCTTTTTTAGTGATAACGAGATATTTCCTCAAAATAAAAAAAATAAATAAAAAAATGATTTTTTGAGCCTCTGCTGGCGGGCGGCCTGGACATTCATTAACGTTAATCCCCGTTTGATTGAATTGGCTCGTCTGTCGTTTGTCTTTGATCAATTATTTAAAGTGGATTGAAAGTCATTTGTTTCATTGCTTTTTATTACCTCGATATAATCTTCCTCAATGGAAAATTGATTTCCTATCTCCTGTAATAAAATTTCCAGACAACACCTCGACTATCGATTATATCTATCCTGAAATATCTAAAATGGCAATTGATAATCTGCATCATATAAAACTAATTTTATTTCTTATATTTATTTATTTATTCTAAATATACTTTGTTCTAAAAAGGAATAATCGATCAAAATTCTATAAATTCCATCGAAGTCATTAACTCTTGAAATTGAAGTATTGCAATTTTTTTTATCGATGCTTCAATTTAGATAAATTTTTGTTCCGTTCTACGACCTAGTTAAAATAGCGAAAATATTTAATTGTAATTCGAATCATCTTATTGAAATAAAAACAATGAATTGAAGATATTCGGCTCATAAATGCGGTATGATTAAACATAATAAGGAATCGTCGTCGAAATGAACTTTCATAAAACCAGGCATTTCGATGTGAGGCGTTCAAAAGCAGATTGGACCATCCCACTTTTGGGCTTTTATGAGAAATCCAACAAAATAGAGGTAAATATTCGAGTCAAAAGTGGTACATGTGCTGTAATCTAGAAGGACGTTTAAAAACTAAGTTTGGACCACTCTGTCTATTTAGTTTTATCAAAAACCTACTTAATTAAATAGATTTATCAGCGAAAATGAGATTTATGGGTTGATCCACTCTGCTTTTGAACGCCTCATATATGAGACACAATTTTTTTTTTGAAATTTTGACTTTTACTATACTATAAGATACACTCTTTCATGTAATAGATTCATCAAACCGAAACTGGCTAGATTTAATATTACGTTTAAATATTCGTCTGGTAAGCGGAAGAATGGCCATATTTTGAAGTACTATAACACATTTTACATGATTTCTAAACTTTTGCCTAAAGTCAAATCATATATCTGAAGTTACTATATCCAATTTTTTTTTAATTCCAAGATACTTTGCAGGTTGTTTAGATTTTCATATAATGGATGTAGCCGCCTCATTCTACGTTCTAGTCGTGTTGTTTGCATCTTAATTACCTGAAGACAAAAAAATCTTAACATCAGGTGTACACATCTTAAGCTCTAACTGTAACTTGAGTTTCATCTCAAGCTCTAACTTTATCTCGTCGCTGCGTCTAAACTCTGATTAAATTTGGGATCTCGATTTTAAGGACTTAAGATGTAGAACTAATTAATCTACAATATGTGCTTGCTAACATGTTAAATTATATTTAGCGATATTTCAAATTTTAGTTAGGTATTTCATTCACGTGATAAAATAACCATGTTGCCTTAAGAGCTTGTAATTTAAAGGAGAATAGTTAAGATGATGTTTGTATTAATTAGGTGGTGAAGTTTAAAATCTACAACTCTAGCTGACATTAGTACTAATATTCTAATGAATTTTCATTAAATATATATAATATACCTATATATATTTGCATCTGTATCAAGATATTTAGTAACTATTCATGAAAAATGTTCACTACGTACATGAGATTTCTTCATATTTTAGCTAGCTCATTGAACCCGTATTCTTGCATTTCTCCTGAAATTAATTGCACTAATGAGCAATATTTGGAATTGAAATTATTTTTTGTAAAACAAATGGGTATAATTTTCCGATCGGTCGAAGTTAACTGAGTCAGGTCGTGGGTTTTCACAAAAATTTTGCCACAATTACAAATCTAAAAGTGATTAAAATAATAAAAAACATTTATTTGTATGAAATTTTCTCTGGAGAGAGACGGGCTGGTAGAACTTTTAATTGAAAGTAATGGAAGGCAGTCCGGGGGTGGTGAGGGAAGAAAAATTAACACATATCCAAATAAGGTTTAATTTATTGGATTCCTTCCTCATTTCCCTTCAAACCGATAATTAAGAAAAAAATAAAAATATGAAATTGTTTTTCTATGCTTCTGCTAAGGAAAAAAAACGTTTTAAACACTGCTGTGGAAAGAGGAAGGAATCATTTTATTTGTTTCCTTCATTGATCCCTTGAAACCTTGAAGAAGGAGGGAAGAATCCTCCGAAACGTCGGTTTGAAGGGAATGGAGGAAGGAATCCAATAAATTACACCTTATTTGGATATGTGTTAATTTTTTCTTTCCTCACAACCCCTGGTCTGCCTTCCATTACTTTCAAATAAAAAACATTGTTGTAAATATGGGCATGGCGAGGGAGTGTTACTGGATGCTCAAATTATTGTAAAAGTAATAAATATGTAAATTTAAATTTTGAAAATAAAAAACATTTTGTTCCAAAAAAAAATTTATGTTAAAATATAATTTCTCTCTTTTAAGGTTTAATATATTAAAAACTCGTTGCTCAAGTGTGCTTGCCTCTTCACTGTTTGTTTGTTGTGAATAGAAAATGAATCAACAATTGTTCTACTTTATTTTTGAGACTAATTGGATTGTTTATTTTTGTTAGAGAAAACACAATTAATTCACTTTGTTGTTGTTTTTCATCTTTTCAATATATTTCACTAATTAAAAGTATTAATTGACCCACTCTTTCAATTGCTTTTGAAAAACTTGAATAAGTGTGGATTATTAATATTAAAAAAAGTGCTTTATTCTCTCAAGCGTATATTCACCCCAGCCGATTTCATTTTTGTAAAATGTCGTTTTAAAACTCACTTTAAACGCTTAGTTGGTTTTCTTTTTTTTCTCTTGCTGGCTCTTTCAATGTTTTTCACGTAAAAGAGAAAGGATATGGGGGTGGTGAGAGTAGGCCAGGAATTTGAAGTCGTCGGCTTCCATGTCGCAGGCACCAACAACCATGTAATCACCACGGCGTTAACGAAGGGGATGAATTCCTTCGAGAAATAAGTTCCCATGGGGTTTTCGGGGTGCGAGAAATGGTCCGCATCTCCATGACGACACGACTCGCATCCCAACTCAATTCAGCTGCGACGCTAATTAGATATCTACTCTGCGAATTCTTTTCAATTCACTCGCATCTCTGGATATTTGTCGAAATTTGTTCTTGCATAATGTAATTTCAACTCTGCAAATCTTTGGTTATTATGTTAAAATCAGTATATTTTTTTTCTCCCCTTAGAAAGAACCATGGCCGTGTGTAGACATTGGGGGAGGGAGAACCCATGGGAATGCGTAGAAATTAAAAATAAATTTTCAATTTATCAAGATTATATGTATTGATGCAATATGGTATTTCTATAGCTTACTTATGAAGAAAATTCAATAAATATTTATTGATGTAATTATTTGTCTTCAAACTTTCCTGGGAAATTTTCTGCAAACGTTCCATCTGTTCTAGTAAAATCCAAGAACCACGATTATAATTTCTACACCTTAAATATAAAGCATTCAAAAAATATTCCAGCTGGTGTGAAGTATATTCATTCTTCTGTGTATTGATAGAGAGCTATGGCACGAAGTCAAAAAAATATATTATATGGTAATTAATTGCATTTAACCTTCCTACACTCTGTTATTTAATTAATACTCCTAATGAAAATCTAATTATAATTAGCTGTAATTTAAAGTTTTTGTTTTTTGCTTTATTATTTTTGTATTTTATACTAATTTTATTATTTTTATTTTACTTTTATAATATTTTTTCAAATGTGATTTTCGTGAAAAGAAGAGATTTCAGTCTCTAGAAATCATAGGGATAAACGAATTGATAGCTTTCTGCAATAAGCATTAACAAATATGTGGCATATTGTTAGGTTTTTAGAGTCTGACGTAGTTTACAATATTGGGTTTGATTATTTTTTTGATAAAATATTAAAAATTTGTTCTTTTATTGTGTTGTGTATTAAAGTTATTCGAGTATTTTTTTTTATTATCGAAATTAAATAAGCTAACTTAAATAAATTCAGCCTTTTTGATTGGTTGATGCCGGCATGAAAAATAATTTGTGACAATTGCGTAAAATTTTGATATAAATGGAGCTGTCTAAAAAAAATTTAATAAATCTGGAAAAATTTAACAACAAATGTTTTTAAGATTTAGTTTTTATAAATATAATATAAGATTGTAACTTATTGGGCGAAAGCCTCAAAACCTCTGACTTCATTCCTACACGGTTTATATATTTGTTTTTCATTACTCTCACTTGCATCGTATTCGTCAAATTATTGCCTTCATTATAAATGAATATATGCAAAAATGTGCATAATAAATTAAGCATTATGTTATATTTACATACAAAAGAGAAATTTCAAAATAATAATTAAAAATCAGGTCAATTGTAGTATTTTTTGACTCTTCACATGTCAATTAACTGATTATATGATAATAGATTTTGATAGGTGGATTGAATTGAAGGTTCAGTGGCTGTGTATGTAGAGAAAGGTTTGAGAGAGAAAGCGAGATTAGCGATTGTCATTCACGAATAGCTCATCCGAAAAATTAATGAATTGATTGGAGGCTAAAGGTCAAATGCACGCAAATTATTAATATCGAAGGGTGGTTTTCGGGGGAGGGTCAAATTCAAATGTGAAAAGCGTAGTTCAATTTGTGGAGATTGAAAACAGGCATACATTTCAATTTCTGCAAATTATCAAATTTCTAGTTTTGTTAATAGCATGTACCATAGAGAATGGAATAGATCGATGCATATCTATCTATCAATACAAGGGAATAAATAACTTGCTCCCTCTATAGCTTGTTCAGTCCTATGCATAAGCCATGGATTTATTGTTCTCGGCGACTCGGTCTATTCCAGAGCAGTGACCTGATTCAATCCGTTCCGATTAAGGCGAAATACATTACATGCAAATTGGATATTTATGTGAGAATACAAAACCAATAGGGTAGGCATGTTGAAAGCATCCGCTCCCATAAATCTCGGATGTTAAGCAACTTGTACCGCGGTTAGTTCTTGGATATCTGGATGACTAAACCGCTCTGACTCATTGAAGTGCATTTATGTTATGTTCAATCGGATTTACTATTTAGGGACGATACTAGCAAAGCTGAGAAAATCAAAAGATACTTTTTTATATGGAAGTGTTTATATTGGATCAATGAATTATTGATCTTTTATTAGTGAAATTTTACCAAATTTCCCTCGAAAGACCAAAAAGTCAAAAATAAAAATCACCTTATCCTATGTTCTTTTAATATAAGAGTTCAAATTGCCAATAGAAATAGACTTTAAAATTCTAAGAAAAACAGGTTTTCATCTATTAGATCCGAGATAAAATGGATTATTTTTATTTAAATTTCAGAAGGGTTAAACAATTCATTCCATCTCACAACAAATAGTTGACAACCTCTTGTGATTTTTTAGATATATTTGAACTTTTTTTTAATAGTTATAGGATAAATTGGCAGTTACATTAAATTCCTTCATTCATTAATCGAGTGTACACACAATTTAACATTATTGTTTCACCGTGTAAATATTATTATATACCTACTAGCAATATTTTTCATTCAAAATCAGGAAAAATCATAAACTACTTTGCAGAAATTTTTTAGATCGTTAGTGGGTAGGTATATATAATATTTGGGCTTTTAAATTGATTTTTATAAAATATTTATTTGTTCACTTATTCATTTATTTTATTGACTGGTATTTCTAATAGATTTATTAAATGATTATATTATGTATATCATTTAAAGAAACTCTTCTTTAGGATCCGTAATTTGTTTAAATTTTCTCTCACTTTAATAAAGCATGTCTTACAGACCTTGTTGGCTATCTAATTATAAATATATGATCTATAATTAAGTTGCTTTTTTAATGATATTTATGCAAGAAGGTTCAACCCCTATAGGCCAGGGTTAACACCTTCATTGAGAAAAAAAGCGAGAGAAGTGTGGGGCCTCACAACACTATTTTCTTTCAAAACATTTTCCAAAAAAGGCAACTACAACTTTCATGAAGCAAAATGTCTAATAATATTACTCAGTCGATCGCATGCTCAAATATTATTAGTTTGTAATCTGTAAACTCCTGATGATGGACTAATATTACGAAATATATTGAGTTTGTATAAACCTCTGAGTTATATTAGTTGAATAAAAAAATTTCACTTGTCCCTTAAACCATGATTTAAAAATAACAGCTACAACAAACTTTTTTTTTTATTAAAACAGTGATTGAAAAATTATTTTAGATTATTAATTTAATATACACAATGTCCTTCAATAAAATAAATAATTTATTTATTTTTAACTCTGAGTTTTATTTCATTCACTGTGAAACCACACTCCCTTTACTTTATTAATTACATAATAATATTACAACACAATATTTTACTACAATCATTCTTCTTCTTCTTCAAATGCCTTGTCCGGTCTCCCTGACGTTGGCGATCACTCTAGCGAAGACATCCCTGTTTTCCACCCCGCGGAACAGTTCCCCCACGCTTCGCATGCCGATCCATTCCCTAATATTTCTTAACCAGGATAGCTGTTTTCTCCCTGGTCCACAAAGATTCTCAATTTTTCCTTTCAATTGAAGCAGTCAATATTTACTACCACTTAAGATGTGACTAAGGTAAGAGATTTTCTGGCACTTGATAGCATTGAGGAGTTCCCTCTACAAACACTAAATAATCGAATGTTTTAGTGACTGCCTCTTGTAACTACGATATAAAGCGAAAGACTCACAACTGTCAATCCTTTGTCGTTTTTTTATTAATGGGCCATCGATAAATTAATTACGCCACACTTTGAGAGGTGGGTCCAGAATGGGTGGGATTAAGGCTTTTGTAACATCACATTTAAAATATGAAAACAATTATATAGGCATTTTTTACAAGCAGCAAAATAATATATACCTATATAATTTTATCCAAATCATTTTATTTTAATTTATTACTCATTTCAAAAATGTTTAGAAATAATATATTAAAATAATAATCCTAATGTTGTTTTAGTCAAAATTAGCTCTACAAGTTGTAAAAGATGTGACATCACAATAGGGGTGGAGGGTTCACTCAAATGTGACAACCGACAACCAGTGACTTAGGGTGAAGGGAAGGATCAAAAAACCCACAAAATTCGCGAGACCTAATTAACGGTTGTTCCCTAAGTAACTTCTAGTATAGCTTATAGTTAATTTAAAATATAAAAAATTTCACTTGTCCCTTAAACCATGATTTAAAAATAACAGCTACAACAAACTTTTTTTTTATTAAAACAGTGATTGAAAAATTATTTTAGATTATTAATTTAATATACACAATGTCCTTCAATAAAATAAATAATTAATTGAATAAATAAATATTTTATAAAAATACATCCCAAAGCCTAAATGTATTTTTGTGATCTAAAAATGTCCTGCAAAATGGTTTACTATTTTCCCCAATTTTGATTGTTAAATATTGCTAGTATGTAAATAATTGAATAACGAAATAATATTGATGGAATAATAAAACAATCTAAAATTGAATTTCCGATAACTAGGCAATATATTATCCCTTTTCATCTATAAATACAAATTTCCAATAACGATGTGAAAAAATAAGCACAATCACCAAAAAAGAAAAATCAATTATATTTAGATTTCAATCATTTCATTGCAAAATAACCTGAAATCGAATTAAAATCAATTGAATGTAATGCAATTTCACCTTTAATAATGCACAACGTTAATGTTATAAACAAATATTAAATTAAATTCGGTGTCAGTGTCGAAATTTAAAAGGGAGTGGGGAGTTAGTTTGCTGGTTAAAAGCTTTTCGTGATTTTTATTTCCCATCCACGAAACGAGCAAGCGGCCAAAGGGCGGAAGGGAAGGAGCAGGGGCTGTGCCGGTTGCGGAACTGCGTGTTTTGAAGTCGATGTCAACCAACCCTTTTAGACTAAGAGACTTCATTTCCTCGCGAGAGGGTTGCGGGAATATAATGAAGTTAGCCTATACAAAAGTGGGGGGAGTGGTTGCGGAAAAGCAAATAAACTACAAACATTAATGGCATTTCATCTACGTTTACTTTCAATTAAAGCAAAAAATATTATGGTGTACTTGGGTACACCCAGTGAATTAGCTAAGTACCTACAGGGGATTAAAATAGAAAATATAATTATATATATAAAAAAAAACTGAATTAATGGGATTTTAATTGAAAATATTTTGTTTTGTCGAGAGTATCAGAGTTGTTGATTGATAAAAAGAAAACAATGGCATTGCCCTCTGCTTGATGCAAATAATCATATATATATATAATATACCAAGTATAAATATATAATTTATTTGATTGAGACTATAGTTTCGAAGGTTTGACTTTCATCATCAGTCTTTTAATTAGAAATATTTTATCTCTTATTTCTGTTGGAGTCGATTAGATTAAGAAAATTCGTTTTTGTTTCAATAGCCTGCTGAGCATTCGTTTATTATGTAACCAGCTTGCTAGTACAACAAAACAAATTTATATACATTCAATCGGGTATTTGAACCCATGAGAAATAACAGTTAAAATATTTCTAATTAAAAAGACTGAGAATGAAGGTCAAATCTTCGAAACTATAGTCTAACAAATAAATTATATATATATTTATATGGGTATATATGTCTATGTTTATTTGTATCAAGCCGAGGATAACTCCATTGATTTCTCTTTATGGCTTTTTCTTTGTGATCTTATATTTATTTATTTATTTATTTATACATGCTTATAGAGCAAGGATTTCAAGTGCTTATACATTTTGTGATCTTGAAAAAATCTCAATAAAAATACGAAACGTCGCTTTCGAATTAATATTTTCTTTCCCATTTTCCAAGACCAAGTCTCTGAGAACTAATAAGATTTATTGGATTTTCCCTTTCACCATGCCAAGGAATTAATATACAATAAAGTCTAGAATTATTGTTGAATTGGTGTTTCTAATACCATCTTAGGATTCTGCTGTTTATCTGTTCTCCCAAGTGTTGGAATTTCCTGGTACTGCTCCCCTTATCATCATCACGGATTACTTTATATCGTAGAAACCATGCCAATGGCGGATAATAAAAGCCCAACTTCGGGCTGTCCCTTTGAGATAATAATATCTGTTCCAAAGATGCAGATCCCATTAGTTATATGATTTTCTATTCGTTCTTCGTAATCCATAATTGTCTTCCGCTTCGCTTCGGATAAAGTTACACCTTAATTGGAAACTCAATCTCAATTCCTCGCTTCTCTCAATTAAGCCATTCACGATTGTAATTATCAATCTCTCGTCGAAATTTCAACCGATTTGAAATGAATTTGGAAACATTAATTACAATTGCTTTCAATATGAACCTATAGAATGAAGGAAATCAAAATATAATCATCGATAAACGATTTTGCTTTGATTGAATTGAATTCAGGTTCCTATTCAGAGCGATTGATGAGTTTGACTTCATCATATCATTTAGAGAATTATTTCTTAATATTAGTAATCCTTCTAGTTCTGTTCTCGAGATTCATCTCGTTTGAGTTTGTCATTCCTTCTTCTCTTATAACAATTTTTTTCTTACTCTTCTCTTTTTATTATTCTTTTAAGAGACCCTTATATTTTTCTAGTAGCAGCGGAGAGAAGTCTTCCTAAGTGTCATTACCCTTGCGCCAGACTTTGAAATGACCATATTAATTCTGAAGCAAAATTTGCCTCAAGCTAAATTGGCTTTCTATTCAAGTCCAGGCGCTATTTTACACCCCAATTAACTTATCAGATTATACTACAAAGCCGAAATTTGCTCGACTTAAATAAAGCTGAAATAAATTTGTGAAAAGATGCCCTAAGGGACACTTGACACCCTGCTCTTTAACTCAAAATACTAATTACCAACAAGTAAGAAACGTGATAGAAGATAGTATTTATTCGCACGTCCTATAGTGGATTATAAATTACCAATTGCAATTGATATTTTTGGAAATCTCTTATTTTAAATTTTCCCACAAACTATAAAAACAAATCCAAGTTCGAAAATCTTTTATTATGATAACGATATACAAACCATCAACTACGGAGGGTTATTCGGGGATCATCGATTACATACACTCTTAATTACCTTTTTTTAAAGAGAATTACATTACATTCATCATTGATACGCAATCACATTAAAAATCAATATAACAAACACACTCGTTTATCTCTATGACTATTCTAGAGATTAAAACTTGCTTTCTGAATCCATCTTCCATCAACCAAGTTCCACAAGATCCAATCCCTAAACATCCACCTCTCCTTGCTAGAATACAAGACATACTCCTTAATTATAGATGATACGCTATACTAAAATATAAAGAAGCGTTTATGTTGGAGCAGTGATAAACGATAAGAACAGCAACATTTTTCCCTTTTATGTGATCTATATAGAGCTTCGAGCTTTAAGTCTCAGCTTCTAGCTCTGTCAAGGTCCTTACTTCGAACTCGCCCAACCCCTGTGATTTCTCTTTTTTCACGATTTATGGGTCGAATCTGACCTTAAGGGTTATAGCTTTTTGGTGTAACACTTTCTTGTATCAATAAAAATAATAATAATAATTTAAATCTCAGTTTAGATATCCAACATCAACATAGAATGACACATATTTTGATTTAATTTAATGATAACTAACCGCTTGTTAGTGCCATTTTATGTATAATATTATACATTTAATAAACTGAATGAACAAAGCAAACGAGGAAATCTTTTAAAAAATTGAACCACTCTCTCTTCTCTTTGTAATAATAAATACTATCTTAATCCATTTGACTCTATTTTATTTGAATGATGATGATGATCATTATCATTATGATGCAGAATGGATGATCGTCTGTCTGTCTATCTGTCCGAATGTTCAACAAGAGTGAATGAATGAATGAATGAGGCAGAAGCGCCTACGCAAACGCAAGCAGCGCTTATCTCGGAGGAAGCTCTGATAACGCCTACGAGTCCCGATGACTTCATGACTTCCCCTGGCACTGGCAGTATGAAGACTAGAGACTAGACGGACGATTCGGCTGGAAATTCGGAAAGCAGAATCAAATTAATAGAGGCCAAACAAGAGAATAAATACCAGACGATATATTAGCAGTAGTAGTAGTAGTAATATAGTACAAGAAAGGCGGGTGTAAGATAACATAAAGTAAAGGAAAAGTAAAATGGAAATAAATAGAGTTAGTTAAATTGTGGTTTTGAAAATTTGACATTTAAAGGTTTATTTATTTTTTAAAATAAAGTAAAAAACAATGAGAGCATAGTATAAAAATTTACATGTTTAAAGAGAATTCAAAATTACTAATTGTTATTATGATAAAATAATTAAAATGTAATGTTTTGTTTTTCATACTGGCATTGTGCAGGAAATTGAACTCTATGAGTTGTATGGAATAATCGGTTTGATTATTATTTAAAAAAAAAAACGGTTTTGATAAAAAGTATGTTCATTTATTGTGTTGCTTTGTGAAGTTACTCGAATACGTATTTGTATTGTCGATATTAACAAGTTAATAACAAGGGCGTAGAGGGCTAAAAGCCTCACATTGATTAGCTAATGAACTGAAATAATCCCACTTTTATGCTAATATTTTTTCATATTATAAATATTCAAATGTTTTAAAAATTAGGTTTTATAATTTTTTTTTTCTCTCAATAAAGAAATATTGTAGTCGGATAATTGAGGAATTAAAATACAAATTTAAAAAACCAAACAAACAGGTTGTCCTCTGCTTGATGCAAATAAACATACACATATATATTGTATATATCAAATACCTATATATCAGTGGAGGTTGGTGACTTTTCAACCCAGGGGATGCTGTCCAAAAAAGTACCCTTCATTTTTTGAAATTTTATTTTAATCTTCGTTTTTTTTCAAATTTCATCGAATACGTCATCATTTTCCTTATTTTTCAAATTTAACATTTGATTTTTTAAAAATATATTTTGTGACCTTCGCCCCCAAACGGATACTGCTTTGTGTGAGTGAGGGTAGGAGTCAGAAATTAATTCTTATAACTTAAACTCCACAGTTCCTCAGATGAAAATCGACTACCTTGCACAATGAATCAACCTGTTCTATGGTAAAATCTTAAATTTATCCTAATTATATTGCTATAAGCAAGCTATGACTTGTCTATACCACTTTTAGTTATTTCCGATCTTATATATTGATGATTCTTAGAAATGGGTTAGTCCAAAGATTCTCGAATCATCTTTAGTTATTTCTTTTTGTATTACGAGCGAGAACAATTTTTATTCGACTAATATTCGTCTGGACTTGTCTTTGACATGCTTGAACTGTAAGATATACCAGGCAGGGACTTCAAACCTTCTATCGGCACACTTTTCGGAAAAATCTTTTATTTTAATTGCCCCTTGAAACTATGCAACAATTTTATTTCATTTCGAGAACCAATATACTTATCAAAACAAAAAATGTTTTTTTATAGAAATATTTGATATAAGGGATAAAAAAAATTTAAAGATCCTACTGAAATTTTGAAGTCGGCCTTATTTATTTATAAAAATACTCTAAATGTTTGAAATTTTAGGCATGCACCGAATCCATGGACCGCACTCCACTGGTATATAAATAATTTATTTGTTTGAGACTATAGTTTCGAAGGCTTGCCCTTCATCATCAGTATTTTTAACCGACTTCAAAAAAGGAGGAGGTTCTCTATTCGACTGAATTTTTTTTTGTGCCTATGTTACCTCATATCTCCGCCAATTGTGAACCGATTTTGAAATTTTTTTTGCATTGGGTTCAGTCTACCTTCCGATTGATCCCATTTTTTTCATAGGTATTAGACCTTTTTTGTTAGGTTTGTTTAGGCCTAACTTCTTTGTTTATCAACCGATATCGATGATTCTTTTTTTATTCGAAAGGGAGTATCTTAGGGATGGTGTCATATTAATTTGGTCAAGTTCTGATGATATGATCACTATTAATAACATCACTAAAAAGAGGAAAATAAAAACAATTTTTAAGAAAAAATTAAAACCGGCTTCAAAAATTAAATGCAACAAATAAAATACACTAAAAGGTATAAAATAATATTATCTTATTTAGTTACAACTAAACGACGAAATATTAACATGAAATTACTTTTTGAAGTCGGTGCCAAACATATACCTTTTATGAATCGCACTCGACACATCTTACTTAGTACGTTTGGAGGGTATGCTCGCTTATAGGTATAGTTTGTTTGGTACCGACTTCAAAAAGTAATTTCATGTTAATATTTCGTCGTTTAGTTGTAACTAAATAAGATAATAATTATTTTATACCTTTTAGTGTATTTTATTTGTTGCATTTAATTTTTTGAAGTCGGTTTTATTTTTTTCTTAAACATTATTTTTTAATTAGTAATATGTTATCTATTATTCCTCATGGGGTCACTCACCAATTGGATATTAAAAATGTGTTGTCATAGCAAGGTAGCTACTCAAACATACTGTGTTGTTGTTGTTTATTTGCATCAAAAATCGGACAACCAAAGAGGTGTTTCTCTTTATGATTCAACAACTCTGCTACTCTCGGTAAAAGAAAATCAATTAAATACAAATTATCTAATTTCAAATGATGGCCAAATGGTGTCCACCGAGGCCAAAGGAAGAAAAAAATTATCTAATTTATCAAATAAAAACATATCTTTATTAAAAACAAACAAAAAAACATAGTGATTATTGTATACCACAAATTCCGTGGCAGCATGAGGGACTAGTAAGACGTTTCGGTTGGAAATTCGGAAAGCATTATCAAATAGAGGACAAAAAATATATAGTACTAGTAGGAGTAATAGAACAAGAAATGCGGGTGTGGAATAACAGAAAGAAGTCAAGGAAAGTAAATTAAAAATAAATATTATAGATAAATTGTGGTTTTGGAAATTTAGCATTTAAAGGTTTATTTAATAAAGGGGAAATACAATGAAAGCATAGTATAAAAATATACATGTTTAAGAATTATAAAGAAAAACTAAGTTATTTTTGTTAATTTTGAAATTTGATGTTTTTCTTATTCCCATACGTGATAATGATAAGTGACTAAGCAAATGTTTAGTGAAAAAACTTTACTAAATCTTTTCATTAAGCTTTGTCTCAATTAAAATCTCAATGAACAAACTTGGTTCTAGTTCTGTAGGTGTATTGTTTGAACCCTATTAATTTCAATTCCTCGTTTGTCTTCCTCACATATAACAGATTTCTTAAAAATTAATATTAATTAAAAAGGTACTAGAATAAATAAAAATCCTTCCAAGAATTGTACTATTTTTTTCTGCTTAAAAATTGTCAAAATTTATACGGCTATAACTCAAAACTACGTATTTTTTTACTTCTATATATTCAAACATTCTTAAGTGAGTCAATTTTTGGAATTTTTGGACGGGACAAAAACCGTTTTGTTCTTGTTTCTCTATTAGCTCGATTTTGACCAGCTGAAGATAAGGGCCTTTATCCTGTCATCATCACTTATTTAGAAAATAAAATGATTGTCATACAGGGATGTTTCGATTTCTTACAAATGTGTCTTTATTAGCCTAAATAAAACTTTTATATTTAAAACATACCATTTGATAACAACATAATATCACAAAATTTTACATTTTCAAATATCAAAATACTTGATCATACCCTGTATGGTAAAGTAAAAAGTATTTTAGTACCTTAGACAATTTAAAACTATTTAAATCCAACTAAATCAACATTATTTATAGCATGAACACAATATCAAAATTTACACATATATAATTGAATATGCAATTTCGAAAAGGGCACTATTCTGAAAATTGAAAATGTTCAGTTATGAAAAAACTAATTATTTGCTAAGTAGCGTACCTGCAAATCACAATTACTTTTTGAAAAATATGCCCTCTCTTGAACCTTTAAAAAAAAAACTGATTAGAAATCAAACCACTTGCTGTGAACCAAGGTCCCCCCCCCCCCGATCCCCTGATATTTTGAAAAATTCTCCTCTTATCCAACAACAGAGATTGTAAAGATGAATTGATTTGATTTTCCTTGTCAATGTTTTTCTTTTTAACCGCTCCATCTGCTTCTAATTCCCCCTGTCTGTCTTTCTAATGCCACTCAACTTGTGTCTCTATTAAAAAAAACTAATTAAATTAAAAAACAGGAATAAAAACGTGTAGGATGATGGATGAAATAGGAATTTGAAGAGTCATTTAAACTGATGTTATGGATGGGATGGAGTGGCTGTGCGTGCGTAAGCGGGATGCTTTGGAATCAATTTAATGCTTTTAGTCCTATCTGCCCTGGCTGGTCTGCCACTATCTACAACAAGCAGATGGCTCAAAATCAACAGATTTGTGATGCAATGGATGGAAAAAAATTCAAATGCAATTGAATTGAAATAAAGCGATCATAAATTCTCTCTATGGTTAACCTCCTCTCCCTCAACCCTTCCTCATTAAACAGTCTTCATGATTCAATTTTCCATAGGTTCAGAAGGGACTTGATTAAATTTTGGATAACTTTTCAAGACAAGCTAAAAAAGAGATAATCCACAGATTTAATTTCAATCGTAATCTAAGTTTCCATTTTATATGAACGAATTGAATAATTTTTTATCATTTTTCTTCGCCAATTTTGATGAATTGGCTTTTTTTGTCGACGAACAACTAAGCTAAAAATCTGAAACTTGACATAAAGGGGAAGCTTAATAAACAAACGCTTATGTTAAATTTCAACTCGTTAGCTATAACCGTCATATAATGATTCGATTTTCTTATTCCTTTGAATTTTTCAACCGCACAATTTCTCAAGGAAGAAAGTCCGAAATCTAATCAGTTCACTAATACTCATATATAAAGTATATGGCTTGTCTGTATATTTGAATTTAGAACTAATTGAATTCGAAATTTTTATCGATTAATATCCAATCTCGTGGGTTCAATTTCCCAGGGATTGAATATAGGTACTTCTTCCGAGTTCTGACATAAATTAAAATCATCCATAACAGCTCAGATACAGTAGAAGACAATCTCGACATTTTTTCCAATCTAATCAATTTACAAATATTTTGGCACCAGAACGATCATTTTACGAACTTACGTCTCTGGCTTTCGGAATTCACACAGACATGAAAAAACTCGTTTTTGAAAGTAATTTCTAAACACGAATAAGAGATAGAAGAAAGAAAATTTTTAAATCAAGAATCCCCGAAATACCGACAAGTTAAGCTCGCTACGAGTACCAAGTAAAAAAAAAAAGCAACATAATATTAAAAAATGAAATTGTGCCTATGGTAGCAGACTTAACATTTCTTAAGAAATTATCTTCTACTATGGTAATTCGAGCGACAATTTTTCAAACTCTTCTGACATGTAATAAAAATTATCTATGATTTCCTGGATTTACTAGAAGACTCTCTTGATTTCTTAAGAAAATAAAAACTACACTTTAATTATCCTAACATGCAATATTAGGCCTTGTGTACCTCTCTTAAGATCATTCAGAGAAAAACAGGTCTATTTTTGGTAACCAAAAGCCAGGAAGGGGAAAAAAACCTTCTCCCTTAAAAAAAAAAAAAAAAAAAAACAGGTCTATAGTGGTAATAAGATCTACGAATATAAATAATTAAATAAATACAAAATCTTAATGTCTGACTACGTGTTGCAATCACGCTTTTTGAGAGTGCTCGGATTACGAGGGTGAGTTCCTAGCTAGATAGGGTCGTTTGTTTAGGATCAGATTGTGTAGGCCAGTCGGTGTGTGAGCGAATCTAACCATGTTTTTGCGGCGACACTTGTCGCGGAAGGCGAGATAAGCGATAAGCCTTGGTTGGGAGGAAGCGCAAACGCAGCTCAGTGCTCAGTTGGGCACTCAGCTCAAGATCAAGCACTGTCAGCCGTTTAGCTTGAAAGTTAACTATGTTGACCGGTGAAAAACCATGTTAAAATACGTGAGCAGGTATCGTCGTCGCCCCCGGTTTCGGGGGCGGATCGTCTCCAGATCCTGGCCTGGAAGCATGACGTCCCTGGAGGTAGGAGAGCACTTCTCGAGAAAGTAAATTACTTTCTTTTTTTCCCGTGACGAAAATGAAATTTCTTTATTTATGTTATGTTAAGTATTGTGGCAACAAATTGCAGCTTATTAGGGAGAGGGATTCCCAGAGAGGCAGCCCATTTGCCAAAGGCGCCGCCCCCTTTTTATAACTTGCCCATATTTCAGTATTATATTAAAGCCCAGCTCCTCGGGGAGTCTTTAGCCCTCCCTCTTTAGGGGATCTCACTTCAACTTTTCAACTACTTCGAATATACACCTTTTAGAAATGAATATTTATTAATCACATTCACTAACAAGTGGAAGTATTAGAGCCGCTTCAAAAGTTTGAATATTAGTTTTTTAAATGAAACCAATAAACCATTGGCACGTTGTCTCTCAGTTATTGCGATAACTAAAAAACAATATTTTACTTTTAATTTCTTATCGTTTAAATATATCACAGCAGGGGTTTGATGTAAACTCATTGAAAGTACCCTATTATTTAGGTGTTTTTAGGTTTTTCTCAAACTACTATTGAGCCTGAATTATATATACTTTGGAAAACATCATCAAATATTAAATGAGTTGTTGTTATTAATTTGTAGCAAAACTTTATCCAAGCCTAGATTGTGTATTTGGCTCAAACTCGACTTGCATTAGCTCCTCTTGTTTCGCTTACCTTAACCATATTATTATACTCGTATGTACAAACACATTTGATGAATACTTGAAATATTTGTCAATAGTCTTCATACCTCTTAAGGAATCTCGTTTACTTCATAATGAAGATAAATCAATTTGAATTCTCCTATCCCGAAATTGATAATTTGGAATTGATTAAAGATATTATAGCAAGCTTTTGGTTCAAATATGTTCAGTGAATTATTTCTTTACTTATTTTCTGTATTAAACACTAATTACTTCTTCTTTGATGTCTTTACATTTTATTCTGTGGAAAAATTTAATTAAAGTTTGTTTGAAAAGTTTAAAGTTCTCGGACACTGCATTATAATAAGTACCTGTTTGGTGCACCCTTTGTCCTAAGTTTTATAAAGTATTAATAAATTTTTTAACTGACTTTTGAGTAATTTATATATTAATTTAAAACTAAATTTTAATATTAATTTTAGCATTTGAGCTGTAATTTAACACAGATGTTTGTTGCACCTCTCTACGAAATTTCAACTTTCTAACCTAAATTGCTAACTGACAAAAAAATTGCAGAAAGCTTACTGAGTCTTGGAAATGTTTTCATTTATTCATAAATTATTATAAAATGTAGATGAAATTTACTAAAAGTCGCAAACCTCGCCAGGTTTTTTTTATTTTTATTTAAAACCTAATCCATTATCATTAAAGTATTAATATTAGCAAATGAATGATAAAAACAATTCCAGTTATATAAAACTATATAAAAGAGAATTTTTAATCACTTTTTGTTTTTCTCTTTGAATAACAAAAACAAATCCCGGCTTAATTAATCTATTCTGTACCAAACGAATGGAATTGTTTGGTGCGCCCTTTGTCCTAATAATATAATTAATATTATCCGAGCAGTAATCGACTTTCTCGTTTTGTAACTTCTCCGTCGAGTTCATTGATTCATTGAAACGGGCGTCGCAACGGCGGTTTTCATGACGCATTCATTCTTCCTGAATCGCTTAGCAACCACGCAAAAAAGAAAAAGAAAATGTCTTTTTACTGACCTTTGATCGACTTAAGATGAGCCACTTTTCGTGTTTCCACCTCCTAATCACCTAACTTGGAACAAGTTATTTTTCGGAGGTAATTTGGTGTTTGTCGCAAGTTTAGCGGTTCCGCACGGCAACCCTCTCCTTCTGAGTTCGCACCTTCACTTTCAGTCGCAAATAAAGATGAATTGATCGAGAAGGGGTTGCTAGCTAATGGCCCAGGCGTTGATTGACTTGATGGCTTCTTGAAAGATTTCTTCCTTCCGCGTCTATCTCGATTAAAATCCTTTCATCTACTCAAACACTCACCTCAATCTTGCTTTTTTTTCTCTCCCAATAAATTCCAAATAAACTCTTTTTTAAATCCATTATAGGATTTCCTAATTCTATAGCAGGCGGAATGAGAGGTTTGCTGCACGCTTAACACCTTAGTGAATAACCGCCTCATGGCATTGTTATACTTTTCATTATAAAATATAAATTTGAATTATAGTTTTAAGTAGAACTTTGTTCACAAACTACAAATCGACGGTGTTTAGGAAAAGGGGCCATTCTGATTTTACCCTCTCAGGTTCATAAATTAATTTGGGCCAAACTAAAATCAACTTAAACATGAAGAAGCAAAAGGGCCAAACTGCATTTAATAGGTGCGTTCAAAAGTTTCAATAGATGGAGTTATGAGGGTCGTAACGTGTTGTCATTAATGCCTACTCCTACATATTATATATCCTTGGAAAGGTGACGTCTTCAGCTTTCATTAAAAAAAAATCATTTGTTTTCATACAAAATGCTTCGATAAATATCACTTTAAAAATTAATATCGATAAAGTGCATTTACGGCATGTTATGCTTTACGAGTTTCGGAAGGAAATAAACGTTGCCGCAGCCGTGAAAAACATTCAAGATGTTTATCAGGATCAAGCACCAGCTAAACAAACTGTGGTTTGCTAAATTTCGGCGCGGAGAATTTAACCTTGAAGACGAGCCACGCTCTGGTCGACCTTCTGACATTGATGACGATGTTTTGCTTACTTTAGTGCTCAATAACCCGCGAATTTCAACAGAAGAAGTCGCCAATTAATCAATTTGAATCGAGAAATCAAAGAGAAACGTCCGATTTTGTCAAATCGCAAGGGAGTCATCTTTCATCAGGACAACGCCAGAGCACACGTTTCGAAAAAGACGCTGTGCAAGCTGAAGAGCCTGAAATGGGATGTCTTAACGCATCCACCGTATTCTCCTGATATCGCACCATCTGACTATCACTTGTTCCGGTCATTGCAAAATTATTTAAATGGAAAAAACTTTGACTCTTTGGAGGCCTTAAAAAACGGCGTGTCTTCATTCTTCGAATCTAAACCGCGCAGTTTTTATGATCGAGGCATCCGTCTGCTGCCAGAACGTTGGAAAAAGATTATAGAAAACGATGGAGAATATATCATTGATTGAATAAAGATTTTTGTTTGCCTAATCGCTGTGTGACATTTACTCACAAACTCCGCACGAACTTTCGCACGCACCCAATAAATTAATCCAAATAGCAGTTTTCCGTTTGAGAAACATTCTGGAAATTGCAGATTGGCCCTTTTCCCTCGACACCATCATTAACTGGTGTCTTCTTTAATTTATTCTTTTTAATAATTATTGTAGATTCTGAACTTGGAAGTAGTTGAGATGAGGAACTTTTTGTTATTGAGTGATTATAATGTAACGACTGTGAATACGTGTGTAAGTCGATTTTTGTGAAAAATTGAGTAACTCAACATGAAGGAAGGTCCTGGTGTTGGTCACATTGTGAATAAGTGTCTAGCCCGTAGGAAGAATGGTAGAAATTCTAGAGAGATGTGAATTATTGCACATTATTGATTTTTACTACCTGACTAAACTTTTAAATCGCTGCCTTGTAAAGTTTGATAAAAGGGACTTGCACACTTATTCACAGTTGTTACAATAACTACAAACAACAAACGAATCGTTAGAATTTTTAGAAATTTAAGTTATAACACGAAATAAATGTTAATAAATTAAATATAATACTAAACAATATTGATTGTTGTAATAGAAAATTAACTCTTCCACTTAATAAAAAAAAGTTTTTGAACATTTTATAAAAACAAAAATTTCCAATACTTTTATAATACTCTATAGTCTATATAATAATATATATACAGTCAATGAATTTTTTATTATGAGCAAAAAATAAAAAATTTTCTTGGTTGATTTTACTTTTTTACAATTACTTAGGTATTAAAAATAATGAAAATAATATCATGAATAAATCTCAAAAAAAATCATTTGAAAATTGGATAAAAACAAAAACTGAGAAATCACAGATGGGAAAACCTATACCAATTCAATCAATCAATGTGCGATTATATTTTAGAACTTATTAGATATTTGCATTCACATTGAAGTGTTAGCCGCGTTTCTCACTGGTGAAGAAATCGAGCTTAACACAAAATCTCAAGAGATCTCAAGAGACAAGGACTCATGCCTCCTCTACCCGAAATCTCTTAGCCAACACCAAATAAAATTAAAATTTTATTTAATCTAACTTTTATTCCATTATCATTTTATAAATAAATACATATGTTACGCCCAATTTGTGAAATTTCCTATTTCTGGAAATATGCAACATTTTGCCGAATTGTGCCATTGCCCATTTTGGTGAATCGAAATACTCCAGTTAGTTAATGAGATTAATGGTATGAAGATGTATTTTTGACTTGAATTTCATGTAAAGTTTTTCTATAGGTATATATATTTTTCCAAATCTTCTGTTTAGTTTTTGTCTAATGAAAATACACACTCAAATAGAATAAATTAGATTCGTTCCACACTAGTGTAGCATTTTGAGTTTGACACAAAATAAAATTTGTTTGTTTCTCAGTGAAACACCACAAACCTCAAACTCACTAGAATTTAAACAATGTTTCACTATCAACAAACACCGCGTTTTATTAAAATAATATAATTTCAACAATAGTAAATTTTAACATTCACAGCGAGTCTGCCAAGTTCCATACTAGTAACGAATATGCTCTAATATATATTTTTACTTTATTTTCATTCATTCTCTCTCTCTCTCTCTCTCAAACAAATGAAAAACGAAGTCAAGGTTTCGTTCTATTCCACAATAAAATTCATGACTAGGGATATTTTTCCTTAATGCTTATTTTTCTTTTACGATATCCCATTTCATCAAATGCCACAGTAGAAATCCTGCGTCGTTGATAAAACAACCGAGAACCGACATCCAATAGTTTCACATTTGATTCCTTTTCTCACTAATTCGACTCAATCCCCGGTTTATCATTCCACGTGCTTGCTTGTCCTTGATTCCATTTTACAAATTCCGGCCCATTCTTTAACATACGAATTCGTTTGAAAATACGTTTCTCCTTGCGTCATCTCCGTTTCGGGATTACATCCCATTCGAATTTCCAATTGTGTCGGATATGAATTTTATCCTCAAAACCAACCAATGCATGGATGGATGGCATTCAAATTCGCTAAAGAATTATACCAAACCAGAGTCAATAATCATAATACACTGGCATCGTTTTATGTTGTTTGCAATGCGTGGGTGGATTTCCAATAGGAAATCTTGCTTGTCAAAATTTAAAAAAAAAAAAAGAAAAAAAAATTGGATTAAACAAAAGCCTTTATAATCGATTTTAATTGCTAATTCTGTTCAATGCGACAATCCTTCCAATCCGAACGGCTTCTGATCAACCTCCCCTTGTCCATTAACTATACATATATGTCCAGTGTCCATAGAATAAACATTAATCAATATATATAATTTATTTTAAAAAAATACAAATCATAACATTTTAACATTAATTGATATTTTAATTAAAAATATAGAATACCTACGTATTTTTTGTTTTGAAAATTTTTATAAAATATAAAAAATTATAATCGAAACTAGAATCAATGGCCTGACGTCAGAAGTCAGTCAGATAATTTTTTCCCATTGAAAAATAAAATTTTATAAAAAAATAATATAAAAAAAGCATTAACAAATCTTCAATTATTCAATTTTACGCAGTCATTCTATTTTTTTTTTTTTTTTTTTTTTTTATATATATAAAAATAATCAGAAATTCGTTTAATTCACTATCAAACTACATACAAAATGGGTGTACAGATAGACGACTTTATTCTTTATTTTTTTTACTATTTTATTTATTTTAATTATAAAATATTTAATTTTAATTATAAAATATTTAAATTTTATAGATTAATTAACTAGAACTACTCTTATAGTAATTCAATTTTTTCTCTCTGTATAGTTCGATTTTTTTTCGTATTTGATATTTTTTATAATATACCTACTTTCTCTGGAAAGGGTACCTATACCTTTGTTTTTTTTGTTTTTGTTAATTTTTATCAATTTTTATCCTACTTAGTCTAAACCACATTCTTTATTGATCTAATTCTTTCCTTAATATATTTATATATGTAGATAGGTTGGAAATTTTTATTAGGAAAATGAACAAAACTATTTAAATCAATTAAAGCACGACAAGATGACAGGAAAATGAACTATTGATAATTAGTGGGAAATTTAGCAATGTCAGTCACTTGATAAGTTGTTTTACTATAATATTGTCGCCTTAGAGTGGAAACCTGGCTAACTTACAACCAGGAAATTTTACTGGGCAGAGACAAAAACAAACAAAATTTAATATTGTTGTTATGGAAAGAAACTATTTTTCTCATTTTTTTCTACAACTTACGATCGTAATTTTAAGTAGCAGCTTTACTTGGATGATGCTGTATTTCTTTTTCTTTCGAATGGGATTATTATGTCATATATGATAAAAAATGGATTTAGCAAGTTTACACTCTAAGGAGACGATATATATTATGTTTTAAGATAATAATTACCTACATTTGTATTAGTTTAAACTAGTTTGTAAAAGACATAAGCTAGTCAATATATGTGTAATTCAGAGGCCAATGTGATTAATTCTATAAACATTGATGTTTTTTAATTCCCAATTTCATAATTAAAAAGAAGAAAAATAAAGTAGACCCTACTGAATAAAACCGAAGCAAGAAATAAAACATTTTGTTCTAAAAAGAATAAACCTAATTTGTGGGATAATAATTTAAGAAAATTTAATTTTCCATAAGTGTACTTAATCAAATTGGCTTCTGAACAACTCAAATAATAAGGTTCACATTCTCCTCAACTTGCGACCTATGCGACTTACAACCACATAAAATAAATATATAAAAATAGTAAATAAACAAAGTGGTATTTTGGTTTAATGCACAGTAGAGTACAAATTATATATTTTTACATTGTGTACAATAATTATAAGTACATGGATCGAATTTTTATGTTTTATGTACAATTTTTATAACCCATTCAATTGAAAGTAGTGTTGAATTTTATAAATTCGACTTACGACCTGTTAATCGGAACGGAACTCGGTGCTAAATAGGTTTATCAAATTTAGAGCACAGATTTGAGAGAAATTGACAATTCAAATGCTGGTCTGAGCTGAAAAATGCGAGACTTAGCAAAATTTGTGTATAGGAAGCCATTCAATTTGCAGAAACAGTGGAAGGTTTATTAGTAGAGTTAGTAAAATAAATCACACTTGTTTTGGTATATATTAGTAAATCTTTATAAAAAGTTGACTATCATTATGGAATTATTTCCTGAAGATTCGCAATTAATCAGTGTACTGTCAGCGAAGAAGGTTTGCTGATCAGAGCTTGATTCGGGGTACTCTTACAAAGGTAGAGATCGATAAATGAAATTAAAAATCTAAACCCAAATGATTTTTATTTTTTGTTGTATTAAATTAGGCGATAACGGAATAATAATAGATGAATAAGTGAATTCAAATGACGGCACTCTCAGGGGAGCTTTTCAATTGTTTGCTTTTGCTCTTCATTTTTATTCATTGAATGATTTTCCGCTGAGAGTGCAATCAAATCAACCAAATTCCATAGGGAGATAAAAAAAAAATTGTATTCACATGTGAATCCCCTGCTAAAATTTGTCGAATCTTGTTATTAAAGCAAGAATTTCTTCTTGCTCTGCTGATAAGAGATGGTGGGAAAGAAAAATCGGCTTGATTGAATGTTTGCATGTCTTCTGAATGTTCAGCCTTGTCTCTCGCTCGCCTGAGATAAGCCAAACTGAAAGAACGTTGTCTCATGAGTTGTGTCTTCTTTTGCAGATTGATTATCCGGAAGTGCAGAGCGGCCGGAGCGGCGGCGGCGGCGGAGGCGTCGGCGTCAACCTCGTGTTTGACGACTCGGTAAGTTTAAAATATGTAAATAAAGTAAAAATTAGACTATTAGGGAATTTTCTCAAATAAAAATAATATTTAAATGAAAAGATTTTGTTTTGTTTGTTGATTCATAAAGAAAAATCAATGGCGTTGTCCTCTGCTACATGCAAAAAACATATAGTTACATATATACAGTGCTGTAATCAGCAGAAGGTATACGCTATATGGATCGTAAAAATCAGAGGGTATACGCTACATATAATAAAATTAAATGTTTTAGTCGGGTATTTTTTAAAAAATTATCATTTTAAAAGGAAATTGAAACAATTTAAGATATTTTGTGAATATTCAAAAAGTAATCTCTCAAAATTTTTTAAATTTTCAACTTGCACAGGGTATTCGCTATTTGCTCAGATCAAACCACAGGGTATACGCCATATACCCCCATATACGCTCCAAATATATAAAAATGTAGGTATATATATTTTATTGAGATGATAGTAAAGAGAAGGTTTGACCTTGATCATCAGTTTTTGAATTAGAAATATATTCCTGTTATTTCTCATGTGTTCGATTTCCCGATTGGATATAGATAAATACGTTGTGTTATAATCATTATCGTTTGCTATGTGGTCAACATGCTACAAAAACAAAACGAATTTATCTTTATCTAATCGGGTATTTGAACCCATGAGAAATATCAAGAAATAACAGATAAAATATTTCTTATTAAAAAGATTGATAATGAAACTATAGTCTCTAACAAATAAATTATATATAAATATAGTTGGTTAATGTCCATTCTTTATTTAAATAAAATTAACAAATGGGTGTTTTGGACAATTTTATATTAAACGGACGAAACGTTGTGCAGAAATTAATAAAATATAAAATTGTCCAAAACACCTATTAATTTGTTAATTTTATATATAAATATATAGATACATATATTTAGGTGTTATATAATATATCTACATATGTTTATTTGCATCAAGCAGAGGGCATCCTCATTGATTTTTATGGATCTTCTTTTAGATAAATAATATTATAATTTTGGAGTCTATAACTTACTAACACTAAGATATAGCAGTATTTTATCTAGCTGTAACTCAACAATTATAATAGCTAAAAATCTGTAAAAATTCTGAAGGATAGCTACTATAATAGGAATAAAGTCTACAGAGTTTCAAATTTTTTGAGCCATTGATTGATTCGGCTAAAATAAAAAAATTGATCGTTCAATGCCAAAAACCCCATGTTATTTACATGGGAAACTTGCATCACTATGCAGCACAGGTTAAAATTCAGATATTGACTTGGAACTTGGGAATTTTTTTTGATATTTATCTCAGCGTAAAAATTCGAAAATACCCAAAATAAGGACCACCCTAATCTGCACTCTTTTATGACAATGACTATAGTAATTTTGTTCCAAATCACACAAATTATTTAGATTTCTGATATAATTTTTAATATCTATTCAATATCATTTCATTTTAGGCATAATAAATTATTTTTGAAACTTTTGAAAAGTTTTTAATACTCAAACAAGCTTTAATAAAATGTGAAAAAATTATCCCTCTCTGCTTACTCCGAAATTGATATTTCCATTATGGATTTTTCAAAAACTTTTAAATCAACTAAGAAAAGAATTCAATCATATTCAAATGAATACCGCTTGAATAATTCTTGAAATTCACTTTAGTTTTATTGTTTTAAGATTTTTTTTAAAGAAATTGTCTAATATTGCAATTGTCTTGCCTGCAGCCACTGCCGACCGGGCTCTCCGGCCGACCTGAGCTCCTCGTCAAGTCCAACCGGTCTTCACACAGCTCGGATACTTCCAGCGCTTACAGCGGCTCTGACACCATGGCCAGTGTCCAGAGCTCCCTCGATGCCGATGAGGTGGACCTGAGCGGACTCGTCGAGTCCGTCGTCGACTCTGACGAAGAGGAAGATCTTGCCGAAAGCATGGATGTAAGTTTCCTCTCAATCTTCTTCATTCTCCCCATATATTATTACTTTACCATACAGGATATGGTCAAGTATTGTAATCGTGCATGAAAAAAGTGTTTTTTTTCCTTCTTTTTTTCGAAATATCTCAAAAACGGCTAAAACTATTTCGATTAAAAAAATTGAGCAAAACCATGGCATTTCGGTCTACAAAAAAGCTCTAATAAGTGAACATCGAAAAAATTATATTTTTTGAGATAATAATTTTTTGTCAAAATGTATGTTAGTGTGTGTGTTACCAAATTTTGTGGACGAGCTAGCTCAAAAAATAGTGTGAATATCAAAACCAAATTTCACACGTAGTTTTGGTCCATTGAGATTAAGAGCTGATTAGATTTTGGTGCATATCGACCCAAAATTAAGGGGGGTGGAGGGGGTTAAAAATTAAAAATCTGGGCCGTTTGACCAAACTCAACCAAATTTTGTATACATAATCAGTGGGTCCCCAGAAGTCTAAAAATGAAAAAACTAACCGTCCAAAATGGGGGGGGGTCAAAAAATGAAAATCTTGGCCATTTACCAACCTCAACCAAATTTTGTATACATAATCAGTGGGTCCCCAGAAGTCTAAAAACGAAAAAACTAACCGTCCAAAATGGGGGAGGGGGTCAAAAAATGAAAATCTTGGCCATTTACCAACCTCAACCAAATTTTGTATACATAATCAGTGGGTCCCCAGAAGTCTAAAAATTCAAAAACTAACCGCCCAAAATGGGAGGGGGGGGGGTGGAGGTTCAAAAAATGAAAATCTTGGCCATTTACCAAATTCAACCAAATTTTGTATACATAATCAGTGTGCCTCTAGGAGTCTAAAAATTCAAAAACTAACCCCCTCCCCTACATGATTATAAATAATTTTATTAAATATTAATGTAAGTGAGCGGCCAGGTTGTATGGTAAAGTCAAGTGGATGGCCACATCAGAATACGTCAGCTTATTTTTTAATGATAAAGATGCAAGAGTTTACCCCTAGAATACAGCACCTATATAAGTCAAAAGTTGACTCTTGGCTCATAGAATAAAGAGGGGTAAATAAATTCTAAGAATTGGGATAAAAAGGAAAATTGACTTTGGGATAATCTGAAGAGTTTTTTTTTCTTCATAGTCATGTCTTGGGAAATTGTTAATTAGTGGAATTTAAAAAAAAAAAGCATTTTTAATATTTGCCAGAGAATAAATTTTTTTAAATGGAGCGGATACCACCCAATATATCCCTTGATAACTAACAAGCGCTCTAACTCCCATACGCGTACTTATCTTCTTCTTGGACAAAACATTGAATATCTTCTAAAAATTAAGTTGATCTTAATAATTAATTATAATACTAAAATATCATTTTTATGTATTAAACATAATATATATCAGAGCCTCTTGAGTAAACTATACGGTTAATTGAAAAAAAATTCGATTTGAAATTACATAATTTCTGATCTGTAATGAATAATCATTGTTAAATTAGTCTTATTTCTGAGTGAAATAAACACTTATATTTGTTTATTGAGAAAAATAACTTAAAAAATGATGAAGGTGATTCAAATCGAAACGCCACTTTTGTTTTCAATTATTCATTTATAGTATTATTAAAAATAAGAATATTATTGGTGATATGAAAGATTTTTGACTTGCATCAAACATTTTTCCAAGCTAATAGTTAAATAATACGCATTAGGCATTACATCAATAACGTAGACTACATATATGGTCGATGAGTTGAATTGACCCAAGCGATCTTTGCTTTAAAATGATTTCAGAATAAGAAGCCAAAACATTCTAGTTAATTATTTTCAAGAGAATTATAGGAGTCTCACTCTTGTAAAAAGCATCGCACCGGACATGCGAAGATCCCGGGTTCGAACCCCGGCTGATCCTTTTGTCTATAATAAAAAACACATTTCATTCTTCTCTAATTTAATTCTAGATAATTTTAACTAATTGACTAATTTGGGGTTCAAATCAAAAAATCTTCTACTCTCCGCCCAAGACAAAGTCTCAACAAGAAATTTATTAAGTTGCTAGTATCTATCTCGAAAATAATATTTTTTTCACTATGTCGGAGGAATATGTTATAAAAATGGATCATGAAATTAATAAACTACTCTATTTAATATTTTGTTTTTCTTTTCTTAACTAATAAAAATGTTTTAATCTTTTTTTTCTGACAGAGTCTTACTGTACGTGACACAGTACGTGAATGTCTTGAAAAAGACCCCTCGGAAAGGACAGAAGATGATGTCGACACGTTACTCGAATTCACGCAACACCTGAAAGCGTTTACCAAAATGACCCTTGCGGTGCGAAGGGCGCTCTGCGGGGTGATGGTATTTGCGGTTGTTGAAAGAGCGGGCACCATTGTAATGAACGACGGCGAAGAGCTCGATTCCTGGTCCGTTCTTATCAATGGCCATGTTGAGGTCACCCACGCCGACGGGCGAACTGAACAACTCCATCTCGGTGACAGGTATATTTCTTATATACAATTAAAATTTATTATTTTATGAATTTTTTGTTAATTAATATGAATATCACTTGGCTTTTTTTAGCTTTGGGATTTTGCCCACCATGGACAAATTATACCATCGAGGAGTGATGCGAACACGTTGCGATGATTGTCAATTTGTTTGCGTGACACAAGCGGACTATTTCCGAATTCAGCATCAAGGAGAAGAGAATATACTTAGGCATGAGGAGGATGGTCAAATTGTGATGGTCGTTGAGCGACGAGAAACGATCGACGGAGGGTCAAGACGCGGTCACGTTGTTATCAGGGTAGGTTACTTTTTTCCACTACCCTTCTTACTTTATTTATTCTTTTTGTTATTATTCTAATCGATAATATATGTTATTTCCAGGCGACTCCAGACCGTCTGATGCTTCAACTCATTGAAGAAAATTCCATTACCGATCCCACCTATGTAGAGGACTTCTTACTCACCCACAGAACTTTCATTGAGAATCCGATATTAGTTGCGAATCAGCTTCTTTTATGGTAAATTTCAATTTATCTAAAATGCAATGGTCCACAGCCTCTGCGGTACAGAAATGCGCAAGAGACAAGCCAAAAAATAAACAAACAATTAAATAAATATAGGGGTTTGAGAAGGGTGTGCAATGTGCATCCAAGGTGTTAGCGGGGGGTCGTTAATTACTTAACATTTAAGCGTGTAAACAGAGATTTTAAAAATATTTAAACTAAAAATTGAAAGTAATGGAAGGCAGCCCAGAGGTAGTGAGGAAAGAAAAAATTAACACATATAAAATAAGGTGTAATTTATTGGAATCCTTCCTCCTTTCCTTTCAAACCGACGTTTCGGAGGATTTTCCCTCCTTCTTCAGGGTTTCAAAGGGTCAATGAATTAAACTAAATACACTATATTTCGTTTAATTAATTTTTAATCTGTGAACATAAAACATTCCTTACAATTACTGCTTTACTTAATAAGATATTACTTAATTGTTAACTACACATGGTTTCTTTCATACAAATTTATGAACAAATAATATAATTAAAGTATTTCAATCATGTTAAAAATGACTTCTCTGTCAAAATGACTTTACCTAAGTCAAGTCGACCTGCATCCAAATAGAAGAACTAATTCCGACTAATGTTAACATTCATGTTTCGAAATTGTCTATTTGTGCGAAAAATTAGATAGTATAATTCAGGCTTAACTCTGAAAAAATCCATACTCGGGGTTCTATTCATATCTTATTATTTATTATTGTTCACTTTTTTTCCTAAAATTAACTTTTCCATTCATTATAATAATTATAGTAATATTTTTTATGTAACTGATGACGCAAAGAGAGGATAAATATTGAGAATTTATACAACACTATTCACTTGTAATTTTTGTACGTTTTTTTAATATTGTTATTTATATAAATTCTTAATATAATTATATTTTTCTATAAAGTCCAAATGATCTTAAAAGTACATAGAAACTTTAGATTTTTCTTAACAAATTTCTTATTTAAAATTTTATTATTAAACTTCATTTTGTTGTTATTTTAAAATCTTTGTCATACATTTTCAACAAAGTTTATTTTGTATCGTATCAGGTTTGAAGAGGCAACCGTACGAGACCGAGTGACCCGAGTCGTATTATTATGGGTAAACAACCATTTTACGGATTTCGAAACAGATCCATCGATGATGGAGTTTCTTGAAACTTTTGAAGTGGGTCTGGAACGAGAAAAAATGCACGGTCAGCTGAGGCTACTTAATATAGCCTGTGCGGCAAAAGCGCGGACTCGAAACGTCACCCTTGCACGGCCCAGTAGAGACGAGGTGCTTCAGTTTAATATTCTCGGCGGCTATGAGAAAGGATTTGGAATTTTCATTTCCAAGGTAACTTTCTTAACTGATCCTACTATCATTTATATTCGAAAATAAATATAATTATTTGATTAAAAAACACTGTAAATCGTTTCATGTTTCGAGAAAAGTCTTCCTTTTATCAATAAGCAAATATTAGCTGTAGAAATTATGCATATTTTGAGATATTCTTCCAATGCTACAAATTGTCTTGAAATTTTAAAATAAATAAATATTTAATTTTGTTTTTTTTTGATAATACGAGTATTTTTCTTTGAGATTCAAGAACATTTCATCATTTGTATATTATTAAGAAACATTTTTGATTGATAAAAGAAACATTTTCATATTCTATTAAACGATTTACAAATAGTTTTAAAAGAATTGAATTTATTTCATAACATATTACAATCAAAATATTATTATTTCTTTTATTCTGAAACATTTTGAAGGTTTCATAATAGGCTAAACAGTGGCGGATTTACGCTTAGAGCCGTTATAGAATCGGGCCTGGTTGTCCTGTCAAAATTTCGAAAAGGGGTCGCGAATGAAAAAACTAAAAAACAATATTAATTTTTTTTTTCTTTTTTTGTCGTTAATAGGTGGAGAAACAATCTCGTGCGGAAGATGTAGGTCTGAAACGAGGAGATCAAATATTGGAGGTAAATGGCCAATCTTTTGAACACGTGAGCCACGCAAAAGCTCTTGAAATCTTACGCGGCACAACGCATCTCAGTATCACCGTCAAGTCGAATCTGCTCGCGTTTAAAGAAATGATCCAGTCACCTGACAGCTCGCCTCGGGCACGACCTCGAAAGGTCGGTTTCTCATCCAAATCACCTTTCAACTTGTTTTAAATTAATTTTCTTAAAAGTATTTTTCTTTTTTTAGATGTCGGAAATTGCTCGATTGCAAGCAGATCCGCGAGCACGGCTGTCTACCGTAGATCCCGGAGCTCTCGGCATTTCTGGATTAATTCCAGGCACCGCATCCCTTGCCATAAATACCCCACCTCCCATCTCAGCGGTTTCTACCATGGGCGCCACCCTCACTGTGGGTGCAGCTGCATCGCCAATCAAAGATAAGAAAGAGCACAAGGGCTTCATGACACTCGGACCTAAGCGTCGTTTACAGAAAGCGCTCATGAAAATGAATATCCTACCGAAAAACACAATTCAGTGAGTTGACTTTTTTTTATATTCGGGATTCTGGCCTTATCCATTTAGTTAATTACTTATTTAGATTTTCTTCTTCTAATTTAAGAATATACACACAAGTACCTTACATATAATTAATTTTATTAGATGTAACAAATCAGAGGAAAAAAGTAACAATTAAACACCGTGTTAAAACATACGACCAATTGAAACGTTTCGCCAATTTATTGTGGCTTCATCATAAATAACAATAACAATATTGTTATATATATAGTATGTATTCTAATTAGCAAGAAAAGAATTGAATGACGAAGTGTTTTAAAAATTTGACCAAGAGCTTGATGAAGCCACAATAAATTGGCGAAAAGTTGCAATTGGTCGTATGTTTTAACACGGTGTTTATTGTTCCTTTTTACCTCTGATTTGTTACATCTAATACTGATAATGGAACTGAATGATAATAATAAATAATTATAATTCAAATTCAAAACATAAATAGATATTTACGTTTTTTGCCTCATTAACTGCCATTGTGTTTTATGTTTCCCTAATGGACGGGGCTATCCATACAATATCCATAGGATTATTATTTAGATACATATAAATCATATAATAAATTGCATATTTTTAATATGTATATTAAAAATATTGTTTATTTTTAATCAATTTGATAATTTTCTAATATTTGTTTTTTTGTTATACTAGTGATGGGATGCATACAGAGGTCGACAGCGCTTATCCTACCATACAAGCGGGAGTTACTGGTGGGGGATGCGGGGGACAAACTCTAAGTCACAGTCAGAGCAATCCAGATCTTATCATGTCGGCCTGCTATGAAGATTTAAGAAATACAGCCGATTATCCTGAACATGTGCTGAAAGTAAGTTGTTGCAATCTTTTTTTTAATATTCAATGTTGATTATATCCGATTTTCTACAATATAAAAATGTAACTAAAAGCGCTGCTATTGTAATTGTTAGAGTGATTGACTTCCATTCTCGTTGATTCTGGGACGAATCCCGTTTTATTTAGAAAAAATGTCATCTATGCCAAGTCGCTTTTACTCTCCATAGACTTCATACATAGTAATAGTAATCAAAATCACTAACTCGAAATCAAGTATGATTTACAAAGAGAACACAAGTTTGGCTTGAAAGTTTTATTACTTGTGGAATCATACATTGTTTTAATAACTTAATAAAGGACGAGTTCGAGACTCTCAAACATTAATAGATTTCCATCCAAAGTGTAAAAGTAACTATTCAACAACACTTTTTAATGATAACTGAAAATGTTCCAATTTATTAACAAAACTGAAGCAAGTCCAGGTAGACTATCGATATGGATTTGTTAGAATATATAACTTAAATGCTTGAGAACTCTTTCAGAGAAATCAATTTATTTATCAGCATATTTAAATAATTTAACATTCTGTTGTATTGATTTTAAAAGTAAAACATTTTGAGTCAATTTATCGTAGAAAGTTTTATTTTGTTGTTACCATTTTGAAAATTATACACCGCTATACCCATGACAATAATTTATAATCATCATGTATACAATGCTTAAGCGATTATAATCATACATTTAATTTTATATTACAGGTTTACAAACCAGATCAGACATGCAAATATCTTCTAGTTCATAAAGAGACTACAGCCCATGAAGTTGTAATGCTGGCACTTCAAGAATTTGGAATCACAGACCCTAGTTCAAGGTTCTCTCTTTGTGAAGTTTCGGTAGCTGAGGGTGGTATTATTAAGCAACGACGGCTACCAGATCAACTCCAAAATTTGGCAGAAAGAATTGGGCTTAGTAGTAGGTTAGTATATTACATGTTATTTATTTTAATTTTTATTTTAATTATTATCATTTCCGTCCATAATTTAATTTATAATTTGAAAGTTTATATTGGAAAATAAGGACAAGTTTTTTATGTGTGACTTTTTTATTTATCCACCAACGTTTCGTCTACTTTGCCGACTTCTTCAGGGCTTCAAATAGTCATGTCACACATTCGTTTAAATTTTCTTATTACCTTCGTTACCATTGAAGGCCATCAGAATACAATTTTCAAAAGATATTTGGCACATTCACAAAAAACACAATTTTTCTCTTTTTAATAACAACTTTATCAATACAAAACAGAACAGAAATCACTTCTTACAAAAATAGAATAGAATACTTTTCTCTTTATCCCTATATGAAGTATGAAGTTGAGATTTTTGTATATATAGGGATAAAGAGAAAAGTATTCTATTCTATTTTTGTAAGTGATTTCTGTTCTGTTTTGTATTGATAAGGTTGTTATTAAAAAGAGAAAAATTGTGTTTTTTGTGAATGTGTCAAATATCTTTTGAAAATTGTATTCTGATGGCCTTCAATGGTAACGAAGGTAATAAGAAAATTTAAACGAATGTGTGACATGACTATTTGAAGCCCTGAAGAAGTCGGCAAAGTCGACGAAACGTTGGTGGATAAATAAAAAAGTCACACATAAAAAACTTGTCCTTATTTTCCCAATATAAACTTTCAAATTTTATTTTAATATTCCTCTAAATGGTATCTATAATATTACAAAATTAATTTATTTTCTCAAGGTATTATCTAAAAACAAACGGGACAACTGAAACTTTGGTTCCTGATGAACTTGCTGGTGAGCTAATACGAGAAAGTCAGGTCCATTTTCTTCAATTGAACGCCGTCGAAGTGGCCATACAACTCACCCTGCAGGATTTTAGTATATTTAGGCAAATTGAAAGCACTGAGTATGTAGATGACTTATTTGAGCTGCGGAGCCGTTATGGGTGCCCGATGCTATCACAATTTGCTGAAGTAAGTATTTCTGACGAAACTAAATGCACTAAATATAATAAGAAAAAAATTAATTTTTCTTTTTAATTTCCAGCTTGTTAATCGAGAAATGTTTTGGGTAGTAACTGAAGTGTGCTCTGAACATAATCTAGTCAGAAGATCTAAGATCATCAAACAATTTATTAAAGTAGCACGTGAGTACTATTTATTTATGACTGATATCCATATGCTAGAAAATAATGCTAATTTTTTCTTATTTAAAATTATAGGCCAATGTAAGGAATGTAAAAATTTTAATTCGATGTTCGCCATTGTGTCTGGCCTTGGTCACGGCGCAGTGTCTCGATTGCGACTGAGTTGGGAAAAATTGCCCAGCAAATATCAACGACTCTTTAGTGATTTACAAGATCTGATGGATCCTTCGAGGAACATGAGCAAATACAGGCAGCTTGTTAGCAGCGAACAATCCCAGCCACCTATTGTGCGTGACATTTCTATCAAATATAGTAGTGTCTCTTTGGAAAGTAGGAAAAATATTAACCTGAATGATTTTTTTCAGATTCCCTTTTATCCAGTTGTCAAGAAAGATTTGACATTTATCCATCTAGGCAATGACAGCAGAGTGGAAGGTCTAGTGAATTTCGAAAAGTTGCGCATGATTGCGAAAGAGGTCCGAACATTGACAAACATGTGTTCCAGTCCTTATGATCTGCTTACAATGCTCGAGCTAGGTAATTATAGCAACTTTGAAGATCGACCATAAAATTTGAAGTATTGAGCATATATAATATTTTCGGTCATTCATCATCCCGTTTATTTCCAAGCTTTCAGTTTTTTATTATCAGAGCAATTTTCGACTCGGATTTACAATTTTTCTTGAAAATTTTTTAGTAATTTTTATAAATTATTATTTTTTATTACAAAATTTTCTAAACAGTTTCCGTCGCCACTGTTTGACAATTTTCAATAGAAAATGATGATTTCATTTTTTAGAAATTGTTATTAAAGACATATTTACTATGAATATAGAGGATGCTCATGCTCAAACAGTGGCGATCAGAGTGTTTGGTGAATTAATATAAATATCTAAAATATTAAATTTATTTCAATTTGTGTCAAAAATAACACTTCAAGTCTTAAGATTATAAACTACCCAGTCACTAAATTGTGAAGGAATAATTAAAACATTTAAAAATTCTAATAAATAATTTTCTCATTTTTCAAAAGAGTAATATAGAAATTAATAAATTACCTGGATAACTTTTATGAAACAAAATAACTTAGAGAGAGACATTTTTACCCAACACTTTTTAAAATGATACTATTAATAATTTTAAAAACTGTTGAGTAAACATCAGTCTCGCTCTGACTCTAAGCTTGTTAATGAAATTTTTTTTCTTCCATAAAAATTGATCATGAAATTTATTAATTCACATGTTAATCTTAAATAACGAGAAAATTATTGATCACAATTCTGAGATATTAAATAAAAAAAGTGTAAAACACTGTCGAAAGTTTATATCATTGAATCTCATTCTAAATAGATAAAAGCTTAGAAATAAATGATTAAAGTGTTATTTATTGACCGAAAATCCCCCTCAACAATAACAATAATAATCTAACTGCTATATTACCCTAAGGGATGGGTGGAATTATTAAATAAATCGGTTTGGTTTGCAGCTGGACAGCCACCTTCTAGTGCAATGGTGGCACTCAATCAATTGACAACGGGCAACGGCAGCGGGACTGCGGGACCTCAGAGTGCAGCCACAGTCAAGAGAAGAAAGAAATCGACGGCTCAGCCGAATCCTAAGAAAATGTTTGAAGAGGTACTCTTTCTTAATTAAATTCTAATTTATTATAATCGCAGCATTTTTCTCTAAAATTGAATTTTTTAATATTTATTTATTGTATGAGTCAATATGCTGATATAAGTGGACTTTAAATAATTCACAGGTTTATTAGTGAATTGAATCCGATTTTAAATTCTCAGCGTGCTTATTTGAGGAGGTGGCATTCAAAAATGGATTAGTCACACCAAGGTAAATTTTCACAAAAGCCAAAAAAGTGTTATTATGTTATTGACGTTTTGTTTGGTTCCCTCTATATTTTAACTAAAAATAACATTGGACAAACATTTTCTGTCAGTTTTCGATCGACAAGAATAAAGAATTTAAAATAAGCTTTAAAATGATACCAAAATCTCATCATGAGATTATTTGCGACTAATCCCTTTTTGAACGCCACCTTCTCATTTATGCAGATTGTATTCTTCAAAATTCTATTAGGAAATAATTTAGTTTTAATAATCTCTTACAAAAATACATTTATAATGTATATTCGTAAAATAAATAAATAAAATAATCTGCCATAATAAAAATTTTAATTAATCATAAGTTTCCAGTATTTGATTCGATCGTGAATCGAAAGCAGGTGATTTTTGTCAAATATTAAGTGAAAATATCTGAATTTATATATTTCTAACTTGAAATGAAGTTAAATAAATTTATAATTTTCTCATTAATATATCAAAGAATAATTAACATATTAACGAGAATTGTTTTTGATCGCGCTTTAAACAAAATATATACCGCGAGACTACTGCTGGTTGAAGCTATTGGAGTCTGCTGAGTCTTAAGTCTGGACCTAGAGAGAAAGAAAAAGATAATAAATGGATCATATCTTTTTCATTCTCTCTAGAGTCCAGACTTGAGAACTCAGCAGACTCTAATAACTTCAACCAGCAGTAATCTCGCGATATATCTTGTTTAAAAAGCGCGATCAATAACAATTCTTGTTAATATGTTAATTATACTTTGATATATTAATGAGAAAATTATAAAAAATTTTAATATTCATTTTTGTGAAAAGTAAATTATCAAGAAGAAAAGAGTCCAATCCAAAGGGGCCAATATGCTCATGCACCCTCTAGTTCCTATGCCATTGACAATATTAATTCTTGTTTCTTTTTCAGGCTCAGATGGTTCGACGAGTCAAGGCTTATTTAAATAACATGCGAGTGGTAACGGATGAGGAGAAGCTGCATTCACTCTCTCTGGAGTGTGAACCTGGCGGATCGACTGCACCCACATCGGCGCCGATTCGGAAACGCCACCCATCACCAACTCTGAGCACCACTTCCAGTGCTAGTAGTGCAAGTGAAGGCAAAAAAGGACTTGCGGGGGTTCCAGCCGGAACCAAATTCGGCGCAGCATCTCCTCAAGCGATGAGGAAAATGCTGGCCCTCTCGGAACCCGGCAAGACCCGACCTCGGCAGCCGCGACATGGCAGCGTAGCGAGCGGCCACCCCACGGCGCTCAGCCCGACGCCATCCCCGTCAGCGCATCGACGAGGAACGGCTCCTGCCGCGGTTCCTCCTGCAGCTGCAAGAACGCTACACGAGCGCTCACACTCCGACACACCCACGCTCCCCGTCGATCTCAGCGCCGAGAGTAGCAGCGTCACGTCGCTGAGCAACCTGCCTCTGCGAAAGACACTCACCTCCGGTCAGTGCCACCCTCGCAGATGTCGGCTACCCACTAATCTCCACCCTCACCACCAGTATTAACCACCCTTCCATCTCTTCCATCTCTTGGTTTACACCGTAGTCTTCATACGCGGACCAAAACATTAGTTCTTGTTTAGGAAGTTTTGTGTCCATGATTATTATTTTTGAATTCTAAATCCGTAAGGATTCAGCCAATGGTTTCAAAAAAACAAATTTTAATCCTCGTTGAACATTTCGCTGTATAATTAAAAATATCTTCAGCAAATTAGATTTTTTTGTTTTCACCTCATTGATATTATTTAAAAAATTTAAATTCCTTTTATTTTTAATAGGACCTTCATATCCGAATTCAATATGAAAGTCCTCTTAAAAATAACGAATTTAAATTTATTTAATAATATCAATGAGTTGAAAACATTACAATCTAATTAATTATATGAGCATTTATATAAGGACAATTTTATCAAAGATCTTATTGTAGATTATTATATTCTGCCTTAGGTGAAAAAAGTATAAGATCTTTTTATTATATATTTAATATGAAAATTGGAGTGCCTTATCTTTTTGAAAAATTAATGGAAAATTTTTTTTCACAAAAAAGAACAACTTCCGGGTTTCATACCTGTATTTTAATTATATGAGAATTTATATAAGGACAATTTTATCAAAGATCTTAGTAGATTATTATGTATATATTATATATCAAAATCTAAGTTGTAATTAAACAACAAAACGAGGATTAGAATTTGTTTTTAGAAACCATGTCCACATCCTTACAAATTTAGAATTAATAATCTAATTCCCGATCTTAAAATGTACATGTATAATGTATTGATTTTACCAAAAATCAAAAATAGTATTAAAATTTCAATTGTATCATTTTGAGTTATGATAAGTATTTTATGGGATCTTAATTCTTATTCGACACCACAAAATTAGATTTGACTGTCATATAAAGAATAAAAAATATTGACCATTGTAAATGAATCTTATTCATAGATTTTCATATAAACGGTGTCGTCTTAAATATGATAAGCATTATATTAATATGCGTACACTATCGGTGTAAACAAAGCCAATAAATCCTTTCTCCTACATTTTTATTCATCTTCTTCCATTCCAAAGAAATTAACTCAATTAAACCAAAGCATGGAATTTAATTTATTAGTACCTATTGACAATTTTGTTGAGTATTTAGATTTTAATATTATATGTAATTATTTATTTGTCATTGTAATTATATGTTTGTTAATTTTTTATAAGTTTTCGTCTTAATATTTTGATTTCGTGTTTTTCTTTTTTTCCACATTTCCTTTCATATTATACTATGTAGATTTTCTCTTTCCTCTCACTAATACCTTCTTAAAGAGATTGGGAATTACTTTATTTTTTTAATCAGCATGCCTTTTATTTTAATCCTTGTTTAATAATAGTTAATATTGAATTCTTGTAGTTACAAATCATGAAGATCAAGTATAAATTTAGCTAAAGAGATCAAAAAATATATTTTAATTTTCATAATAGATTAAACAAAATTTATATTTTTTTATTCTTTGAACTATTTTTTTAAATTTGTAAATTGAACTTAGTTTTTGATATACCTAGAAAACTTTATTTTCATTCTATAATTTTTTTTCTGTTCTATTTCATTGAGATTTTTCAATTGAATTCTGCTTGGTTATTTTATTTTAGTTATTTATTTTATATTTGGTATATACAAACGTTTTGGCTAATGAATGTAGAAAAAACATGGATCTTTCAGTCAGAAAATAGGTTTATTATCACAAAGTTGAAGTTTCTTATTCTCAAGCTTGTTGTATGAAAACAAAGCAAGATTTTTTTTTATAAATCACCTTAAAATAATTTTGTATCAAGAATTATTTACCTCTTTGAGATGAAAGTGAATTTTTTTTTATTAGAATTCTAAGTATGCATTTAGTAAAAATTTGTAAGGTGTTTGGAAGAAATAAGCTGTATATCAGTACAAATTATGCAATTTTAATGGATAATAGTAAATATTTCAAGGGCATTGAGCACTTCTTGATCTATAGTGAGATAAATGGCTTTGGTAATTTATTATTACCTAATTTTGTTGAATATTTATATCTGTTTGTTAATTTAAATGGCTTCCACTTATTAACAAGTACTCATATATCCCTTCAACATATTTGGAATTAACTTGCACGAAATTTTCTCTGGAGAAAGACGGACTGGTAGAATTTTCGACTGTAAGTAATGAAAGGCAGCCCAGGGGTAGTGAAGAAAGAAAAAATTATCACATATCCAAATAAGGTGTAATTTATTGGATTTTCCCTTCTTTCTTTCCTCCTTTCCTTATTACACCTTACACCTTACATATTACACCTTACACATTTGGATATGTGATATTTTTTCTTTCTTCCCTACTCCTGGGGTCCCTTCCATTACTTTCAGTTGGAATTAACCAGTACAATTTCATAATGATGCACAGCTTATTTCTTTCTAATATCTTACAACCTTAAATAATAATCAGTAAGCACCAAATCACTGTTAATATTGTAGCTAAAAATTAATGACTGCAGAAAGTCCAATCGTCACAGTGGGTTTTCCCCGAGGGGGGATCCGCGATTGGAAGTAGGTGTACACCTCTTTGGAAGTATTTCGGAAATACTTGGAAATATTTGGAAGTACTTGGAAATATTTTAAAGTACTTGGAAATATTTGGAATAATTGGAAATATTTGGAAGTACTTGGAAATATTTGGAAGTACAAGTGGAAGTAGGTGTACAGCACATTAGGTCGCGGATCACCCCTCGGTTTTCCCTATTCGGGATAATTTTCGCTACTACCCTGAACATTAACCATTTGTTAAGAGGCAATAAAATTTATACATTTCTATAGAAATCATCTAAAAGTTATATATTACATGTTCTTTTCTCTTTTTGCTCTTGAGAGATTAAAGAAAGCCCCTAAACATTAGCTTTAATTTAAATCCATTTTCAGACTGAAATACTGTTTCTTTTTTTCCTATATAAATAAATTTGCGTATATTGTTTTTGAACATTCCTTTTGCGGTTTTTGGAATATTATCTACTGTTTGATTGATTGTGTTGAGAAATGGTATAGAACGTGATTGCGAACCACCTGTACAGGGTCGGTGACATCCACAGACAGCGGTCATTCCACGCAGCTCGATTCGCACAGCAACAGCAGCGTCGAGGTTGCTCCTCTGGGCTGCTCTCCTCCGGCACCCACCCGAAGACCCGCTGCCCCACCGCCCCCTGGTAAGCAACACCCCTTTCTCTCATTTTCACCCTAGTCACCCTCCCGGAGAATCTTTTTACACACGAAATCAAAACTAAAACGGAAACTTTGCCCCCTTCATTACCTTATGTCCCATTTATTTTCTATTTTACATTAACATTTTAAAATGAGATGGGAAAAATATTTAGATTTTTTTTTTTAATAAAAACACAAAAAAAACTTAATATTAAGTTAAAAAATAAAAATATTAAAACATTTAACATTTTTTTTTATTTTAAATAAATCATTTGAAAATATTTTGTTTTGCCAAGAGTAGCAGAGTTGTTGCTCATAAAGAGAAATCAATGAGGTTGTCCTCTGCTTGATGCAAATAAACATATTATACATATATATTCCATAACATTTAGGGAAAGCGGTGTTGGTTTATAGTGAAACATATTAAACACAGGAGTTTTTAAAGGGTTATAGTGGTGTTTCACAAATAAAATAAATTTTTTTAAATTTTTTAATAGTGGTGTTTTACAAATAAAATAAAAATTTTAAAAATTAAAAAATTTTATTTTATTTGTGAAGCACCACTATAACCCTTTAAAAACTCCTGTGATATATATACCAAATATAAATACAGTAGTGCATCGTTATACGAATACCGATCAACCAAAACGTCGGTTAATCAAAAGCATTCCAGCCGTATTTTCACTGCCTAGAGACAACAATGAAGTGGCTAGAGTGTTAGACCAATAAGAAGAATGTAATGCTGTCTATTTGCTGGCTTTAAAACGTGTGCGAGATTTACCGACAAAAAACGTGTCTCAGCTCAAAAGCAAAAGACAATTTTGAACTTCTTTTCCTAAACTTTAGGCCTACTTTTAATATATTTCTTTATGAAGATATATCGTAAATGATTGGATATCCGAAAAATCAGCTATCCGAACACCGCCACTCCCCACTGTTTCGGATAATCGATGCTATACTTTATTTGTATAAAATATATATAATTTATTTGTTTGAGACTATAGTTTCGAAAGTTTAACCTTCATCATCAATCTTTTAATTAGAAATATTTTATATGTATTTTTTATGGGTTCAATTACCCGATTGGATATAAATATAAAGATATATAGAAAAATTGGCTTTGTTTTTAGAGCAATCTAGCCACATAAGAAATAAAACCACTCTTAAGACTGTACAATGATACAATGATGGATGATGATGACGCTTCATAGATCATTTTGACAAAAATATTTTTTTTTCTTTTTTATACTTTTAGACCCTTAAATGAACCCGTATATGAAATTAAAGTCTTTAATTTTAAAATCTAATTTTCATTCAAAAAAATTTCGAATCTTAAATATAAAAAATACAAGATTTTAATACATGTATGTTAAGAAGAAAAGTCAGAATATTTTCCTATTTCTTTTTTTTTCATTTTTGAAACGTTTTCTATTTTGTGTAGATTTATCATTGTTTCTATTTCCTAATTAAAATTTTATAAATTATCAAAAAAATTTTAATTAAACTTTTATTAATTGAAATTCTAGATTTGATGCTTTGGTAGATGAGTTGTTTACCCAAAGAAAATACTCGATATAAACCATCTAGATTGCACATTTTTAATGAGAAAATTTTTTGACCTTATGAGAATCCACAACATTTGAGATAATGCTAAGTCTACACAAATATAGAAAATTTTATTCTAATTTAATATATTGCTAATAATGTTATTGTTTTTATGAAATTAATCAAACTATGTATACGTTCATAAATATGATATAATACAATTAGATGCCAAAGATGTTTAACTAATTATAGTTCTAGTGAAATTTACCAAAGTTCTAGGTTTACCAGTAGTACCCCGTATCGGTGAGATCCACGTTCCAACATACTCGAAACCCCTATCAATAATTTTTTTTTAGATACCTAAAATAACATTAATTATTCTTGTAACATATCGATATTAGGCTAAGAGGCTAGTTAAAGGTTTCATTCTCTTCTTTGAAAAAACACGATTTTGGAGGGGGAAAATTAAGGTGACAATAACGTAATAAAAGCTTTTAAAAAGCAGATAACTGAACAGCTGAATATGCTGATACGGGGGATTCTACTTTAATTACAATGTTATATTATTAATTATTTCATTATTTATTTATTTATTTGTTTCATAGAAACTATATTTATTTATTCAAAATATTGAACTTTCATTTTTATGTTCCTTTTTATTTAAGTTTTTTTTTTTATCAAAGTAAATATTGAGAACTATTTCTGTTAATATCTAAATATTTCAAAATACCTATATAATTTTATAATTTATTTTAGAATTGTTTAGATATCACCAAATGGATTTATATCCAATGTGTATATTTCTTATTAAAATATGAATCCAGATGAATATTTTTTTTAATGATTTGAAACATGTCAAAATCCTTTTTCTGCATGTCTTTTTCATTAATATGGATAAAACGGCATGCATGCCATTCACGAATACCTTAAAAAAAAAAAAAAAAAAAAAAAAATACAAATTAAAAACAAATGAAATAAAAATAAAAAAAATGAAGCCTTCCGTGTCTTGATCTGCTCCTTTCACACGAAATCTTTCACATTGAAACAAGTTTCCTAAAATAAATTAAGTGAGCATGGTATGCCTTTGTTTGTGCCTGAGGGGTGGTCCTCATTTGTGCTTGTGTTGGTTGTCTGCAGCGGGTTCCGGCAAGCCAGCCTTCCGCCCCCCCTTTCCTCTCGCCGTCCAAGTGCTTCCAACTCTTCTGCCCTACGGTAAGTGGAACGCCTGAAGACCCTCCAGTCCCTAGACCGTATGCCTTCTCCTCACCTGCATGGGTCTGTACTTCTCTACAAACGACTTCAACTACCACTTCACTAATGAGTCACAATTACTTGCCTCAATCATCTTAATTGATGCAAACAATAATTAGAGTAATCGGTTCTATGTGAGTGCAGTTTAGTTGCGCACCAAATTCGTAATGAGATATTAAACTTCAGATAGCTTAACTAGAATGTGCCAAAATCAGCAATGCTAGAGGCGTTTTTTAACGGCGATCAAAAATATTTTTACTTTACCATACAGGGTATGGTCAAGTATTGTAATCATGCATGAAAAAAGTGGTTTTTTTCCTTCTTTTTTTAGAAATATCTAAAAAACGGCTGAAACTATTTTTTGAGCGAAACCATGGCATTTCGGTCTACAAAAAAGCTCTAATAAGTGAACATCGAAAAAAATATATTTTTCGAGATAATAATTGTTTTGTCAAAATGTCTGTTAGTCTGTCTGGTTGTCTGGTTGTTAGTTAGTCTGTGCTTTACCAAATTTTGGTGGACGAGCTAGCTCAAAAACTAGTGTGAATATCGAAACCAAATTTCACACGTAGTTTTGGTCCATTCAGATTAAGAGCTGATTAAATTTTGGTGCATATCGACCCAAAATTAGGGGGGGGGTGGAGGGGGGTCAAAAATTAAAAATCTAAGCCATTTGGGCAAACTCAACCAAATTTTGTATACACAATCGGTGGGACCCCAGAAGTCTAAAAATGCAAAAACTAACCGACCAAGGGGGGGGGTCAAAAAATGAAAATCTCGGCTCTTGTACCAAACTCAACCAAATTTTGTATACATAATCAGTGGGCCCACAGTAATCTAAAAATGCAAAAACTAACCCCCCCCCTCCCCTACATGATTATAAACAATTTTATTAAATATTAAATATAAGGAGAGGGGCCAGGTTGTATGGTAAAGTCAAGTGGATGGCCCATAAGAATATGTTTAATTATTTTTTTAATCCCGGTAAACAAGACCCCAAGCGTCTGCCAATAAATATTACAGGATTAATTTACTTTGAATTATTAATTCTCTACTTCTTGAATACATGTCACATCATGGTTTTTGTCAATAGAATTTATAAAAAGAATTAAAATATAACTAGAATTTCTAGCGAATTTTAGGTTTAAGAAAAACTTGTCGTTCCACACAACATATATATTTGTATAGGGGAAGAGTATAATATACTTCAACAAAAGTTCGCGAACCCATAGGCGCCACGTAAAAAAGAAATGAAAAGAAAAGAATGCCAAAAAAAATCTCCAAAAAGTTAACTGGGAATGTAGGTAATGCTCCAGTAAGTATGCACGTAACTACTCAGAAGTTATTTTCAGGGTAGAGAAAAATTAGAATTTTATAAAAATATAATAGGTAATTTATATATATAATATAATTACTCTAATTATTGTATAATATATATAAAATTCAAATTCTGAAATATATTTTTTATATTAGATTTTCTCGATATACATTTACAATTAGAAAATTTTTGGAGGGTGGTATCCTCTGGAAAAGCTCCTTTCAGTCAGACATTATTAATTAGTTACTCTACAGTTTACAGTATTTGATTCAAATTTCTATATTTTTATTTTAAATTAATAATAATTCAAAATTTAGAATATACCATACTTAGTCATAAAATTAATTAATCTAGGTCTAGGACACAATTTTAATTTTTCTTTTACTGAATTCTTGATAATGCAAAAAATTAGAGACATAGTTATTTTTGACATGGTTGAAATTTTAATTAATACAAATTTATTCAAATATAGATACAGAAATTTTCAAGATTTTTTAAAAGAATAAATTATCTCAATAGACTTTGTATCATTATCACATAGTGGCCTTAATCACTGTTTGGAATCATATTACTAAAAATAAAAGGATAATTTAATTGGAGGAAAGACACGACACGCTTTTACCAAATTTTAGTAATTTGGCAATTATTCTTAGCGAATATATATAAAGTTGAAACTTGGCACAGATTAATAATCACAGGTATCATCAGCTCATTAGCTAAAACCGTTCGATGGTTCCCCATAAGACAATTTGAATTTTTTCTGATTTTCTACATTTAAAAATCAAAAGTTCGGAAGCTCGAGAAAACTAAAATATAAAAAGTTCTTCGTTTTAGCGCCAGAACGATCTATAATTCTTGACTCATCGTAGGTATCTGATCCAGACTCACTTTGAGACAAATACCATACTTGAAAATGATTTTTCTCCAAGTTTCTAAATTTCTAAACAAATTAATGAAAATCAAAAATAATTTTTAGTTCATTCCGATCTTACCGAGTAATACGTAGAGCAATATATGTATAATAATCAATATTTACGCTCTTCCCTTTTATTTTTAGTCAAGAGTCCAAATATACTATGATCTAATCCAGGGCTGGCCAACCCGTGGCCCTCGGCATCCTTACCTACTGCCCACGATCATCGATCATATATGAAGTACGCATTGTTTTTTTTTTAATCCGGTATTTCAGAATGTATTTTAAATCGCATTAAATTAATTAAAAGAAATATCGTTCCCTATAATTACACAAAGAATAACATAAAAAATAATAATAAACTTCAACAAGAGAAATTGATATAAAAAATATGCGAAACGAAATGCAAAAACCACACTGAAAGCCATTGAGCCATTTTTAAAAAAATAAGTCTCGAAATATTGTTCGGTGTATGTGACTTGACTAATAATTTTGATAGTTGTAACTATTTACGTTATGAAAATAACTCATTATTTAAATTGATAGTAACCAAAAGGATGGGGGGGGGGGGGGGGGAAGAGATTAGAAAGATAAAGCTTCGCCTGTGTGTTATAGGTTATGCATTCAAATCGAACGCTCTGACTTGTGTGTTGTATCATTATTAGGCGTTAAATATTAAAACCTTATGTTTTTGAATATCACTAAACTATTTTTAAAGTAAATCCAGATCTCGAAAAAAAAATATTAAAAAAAATTAAAATGATTTTTATTTGTCTGCGTCTCTTGCAAATTATTAGGTCACTCATTGCACGTCCCTTCTTCAGAGAACATTTTTCTAAGACAGCTTCTTAGGCCAGTAGCTTTTCAACTAAAGTCGAACCTATTATACATTTTAATGAAGCTTGCTTAAAAATATATATATATATATATTTATTTAAGCTTGTTAGTAAGATAATGAGGAAAGTAATTGTGACTCATTTAAATCATAAAGAAATTGCAAAATATTTATTACCTTTAATTGATTCATTTGGAACACCAATTTTGCAATTTAAGTGTTATGTAGTTTATTAATTAAGAGTTTTGAATGTGTTTGCACTCATCCTTCTCTCTCTTTCTGATTAAATTTGGATTGCACAATTAACGAAAAATATATTTGAAGATAATAAAGGTGGAGGGGTTGAAAAAATAAACTTCCTAAATTTTTGAATTGAAATTGAATGGAAGTATTTGGCCTCTTGTGCAGGTGGCTGTGGAATGCCGCCGCCTCCTCCTCGAGCGCGACACCCGCCTGCTTATAACGTCGCCGCTCAAATGGCCAGAATGAATCGACTGGGCAGAGCGCATTCTCATGAAGGCGTCACTGGCTACTACCATACGGATCCCGAGGAAGATGGTTAGTATCCTTAATATATACGCCAGCAAGCAAACTTGGCTTCAACTTGCTTAAAAAATCGCTCTTAAATTAAATTGATATAAAGTAATACTGAGCATGGGCGTAATTAGGGAAGGGCGAGGGGTGAACCGCGATTGGAATTAGGTGTACACCGTCTTTGGAATTATTTGGAATTACTTTGGAATTCATTAGATAATCTATTGTCATCTATTGTCTTCTACTTGAAAATGAAAGTGGAAGTAGAAGTAGAAATAGGTGTACACGATTTTAGGTCGCGGTTCACCCTCCGGGAGAAGGGGCAAGGTGGGCAGTGCCCCTTAAAAACTCATTGTCCCCCCTAGAAAAATCGAAATTCCATTATCACGACATAATTCCGACATCACTTATGTATTTCTCATTAAATTATTTCGTTACTTTCAATATTTGTCAATTCTACTATAAAGTTTGTTGATCTCTAATCAGATGACAGAAATTGAAACCTTGTGGTTGCTAATCAGCTGCCCCCCCCTCCTAGGAAACCTCCCTAACCACGCCAATGATACTGAGTGGAAGTGTTTGATAAGCCCATCATACTTGTGGTTGTGGGATTGTTCATAGACCTGTAAGAATGCATAATTTTTAGTCCAAATTTGAAATTCAGAATATCTTAAAAACAACTAATATAGGTATAAAAAAAAATCACAGCGTTAGGTCCAAAAAAAGTCCTATATAGTCAAGATTTAGAAAATTATTTTTAAAGAGGTTTTAAATGTTTTCCTAAAATGTTTGTGAGGCTGTTTGAGAATGCTCTAGCTCTAAAAATAAAAATATCAATTCATAATTTCATATATTAGAAGTTTTTCTTAGAGACATACTGCCTCGTAAACAGGAGCGGCGTTTCATCTTTTTCTGGGATAGGGGGTTAAATTTGATAAATCTAAAACTTTGATTTAAGAAAAAATTAACTTTATATAATATTTTATACCACTGATATACAGAAAGATTGGTTAAGCAGAAATCCCAAGAACAAAAGTTTAAAAGATGAATATTACGAAATTGTGGTTATATGGAATTGTAACAAAGTTATATACTAGGAAGGAATTTGGTTAATGTTTGAGTATACTTTATGATTTAACACAATTTTCCAAATCGAATACATCAAACACTTTAGAAAGCAGTAGATATTTCGTTTAGAATTTTATTTTAACTCTCTTAAGTTTTTGTATTTTATCTAGCATCGGCTAAACAGAGGCACCTATCGAACGCTATAATATGGGTACTTATATGGGACCGACCTAAAATTTTTACTAATTTAGCCCTTATCTAAAAGAAGGTGGCCGACCTCTGTTTTATACTATTGTTTGGATAAAAGTACCTACACAAGAAGGTTTTAATTTCCTTATATTCAGACTATTTGTACTAAGGCTCATGGAAACCAATAAATATCCAGAATCCACGGAAGAAGCAATTACTCACTCCCCAAACGCCTCTCCTGTAGTTAAATATCAATGGGATTTGATTGAGGGATTATTAAAAAAAAAAAAAAATACTATTTCCAAATAAAATACTTTATTGTAAAATTGTTTGGTAAACCCCAACAACATTATACCTTTTTTTTGTATTTTAAACTAAAAATATATAAATATAATAAAGAAATATGTGCTTAAGTCACTTCAGATTATTAGTCTTATTAATTTAAGAGATCTTATGAAAATGGATGAATAAATTGAATTCAGAGTTTTATATTGAATAAGGATCCACTTTATTTGCGAGTTCTTCAGCGACTGGTTCTTCAACTCAATTGTCTGATATTATATTATACGAAACATTCTATCTTTTTTAATTTGTCTTATTCTTAAACACATTAATTTTCATGACTGACAGTTAAAACAAAGAACCACAGAAAACACATATTTTAACTATAGTTGACGAAATGCCCTTCTTATTCAATATAAAACTTTGCATTTAAATTCATTCAATTTACTAAGATCTTATAAATTAATTAAATTATGGATACGATTCACCAAACAATTATAATTATTATTATTTAATTCGCTCTTGCCGCTGCACCTCGTAACTGCTTCAGAAATTTTTTTATAGGATTATAAAAAACTTCCTATTTCGTATAATTCTAATTAATAATTGATAGCGTTTTTCTTTAGGAGACGGACTGGTATAAATATGCAATTGGATGTTGATGAAGGCAGTCCACGGTGGTTGTAAAAAATAAGACTATATGGTTTTATTATTTTACATTTATTCGTTAAACCGACGTTTCGGAGATTTATTCTCTCCTTCTTCAGGGTAACAAAAATTCAATGAAAGTAGTTCAAATCATAATTACTTCAAAGGAGACAGAGTAATTATGATTTGAACTACTTTCATTGACTTTTTGTTACCCTGAAGAAGGAGAGAATAAATCTCCGAAACGTCGGTTTGACGAATAAATGTAAAATAATAAAACCATTATAGTCTTATTTTTTTACAACCACCGTGGACTGCCTTCATCAACATCCAATTGCTAATTAATAATTTCAGACATTAATTATGGCCGGGATGTAGGTAGGGAGAGATTCAAGGGGTTCAAACTCTCCCCCCCCCCCCCCCCCGCATACATGTGAAAGCTAATAAATTTTGATTTTGATTTTCTTTTCGAACCACACCTATTGCTACATAGCTGTGTCTGAATTATGTACATAAGAAATTTCAATTTTGTTTTACCTATGTCGGGGTGAGGGAGAATTTGATACCTGAATAAATCAGTTGTTCATAAGCGTATTATTAGTATTATTATTATTATTTTGATGAAAGAAAGATGGCTGTCCAAAAATTTATTAATTAGGCAAGAGAAGAATTCTCTGTCAAATAAAAACTCCCAATTGTAGAAAACAATTTAGGCTTTAATTCTATAACGCCATCTTCAGTTCTTATGAGCTGTAACAGAGCATAAAATAGTATGAATATCAATACAAAACAAAATAAATTATGTAAAGAATTGAGTATCTATTTGAGAAAAGAAAGATTGAGTTTTTTTCCAAAATCAACTTGTGATATTGAATCAATTAATTTTAAGAACATGAATTTAGGTCATTTATCAAAGATATTAATAGATATGTTTATATTACATCAGTGGCGTAGCGATCTTAACTGCCCAAAGCTACCATACCTTTTTAGCGCCCTCCCCTCATCTGAAAACCATATAATATTATATGTAAAATATACTTGCAAATAAATAAATAAATAAATAAATAAAGTAAAATAAATAAAGTGATAGGCTCAAGCTAGGCTTTAAATTTGAGACAAAAAATGTAAGTTGAGAAAAACAAGATTAGATTTTGAAATGTATATGATCATCTAGAATTAGTTCAAAAGATACCTATTATTTATTTTACATATTTATAAAGAGAAATATTTTAAAAACACGCGTGTTTTAAAACAATAAAAAAGTAAATATTTATTATCTATAAGGAGATACATATATTTAATAACTAGCTGCAAAGGCCGCCTTCGGCGGCCTCTTTGCTAGCCAGGAGGCACGCCCCTGGGCCCCCAACCCACGAATCCCACCCTCACACTACACTCCCCCCCCGACCCATCCAGCACCCCTACCCCCGCACCATGAACCCGTGCCCAACCCCCGCCCCCATACCACAGAACCCAAACCTCACCCCCACTCCAACCCACCACACTCCCCGAAACCCACCCAGCACCCCAACCCCCGCCCCCACACCACCACCCCAACCCTCACCCCACCCACCTCGGGCCCCCAACCCACGAACCCCAACCTCACCCCCCACTCCAACCCACCACACTCCACGAAACCCACCCAGCACCCCAACCCCCGCCCCCACACCACCACTTCAACACTCTAACCTGCACCCCCACCTCGGACCCCACCCCCACCCCGTACCACCCCACTACGCCACTGGACCCTCACCTGAACCCCCCATCCACCAACCTTGCACCACCCACATGCCCCCCTACTCCGCCATACTCCCTCACTCCACCGCCATTCCACTCCGCGCATCCCATGCCCTAACTCCACCCCCGCACCCAGTTTTTGTATTTCTAGCCTTCTAGTGACCCACAGATTATGTAAACAAAATTTGGTTGAGTTTGGTCCAAGAGCAAGAATTTTCATTTTTTGACTCCCCCCTTTTTTTAAGTGGTTAGTTTTTGCATTTCTAGCTCTCTAGAGGTCCACAGATTATGTATACTAAATTTGGTTGAGTTTGGTCCAAGAGCAAGAATTTTCATTTTTTGACCCCCCCCCCCCTATTTTGGGTGGTTAGTTTTTGCATTTCTAGCTCTCTAGAGGCCTACAGATTATGTATACAAAATTTGGTTGAGTTTGCTCCAAGGGCAAGAATTTATATATTTTTCTCCTTCCCCCCTTTTTGGGTGGTTTTTGGGGGGAATTTTTTTAAACAAAAGTTGTCAGAAATCACATCCCCTACAACTTTGCTCATTATAAAATTCCCGTAGAGTTAATAGTTTAAGAGTTATTTGATAATTTTCATTCGTGCACTCCCCTCCAAACCCCCTTTTGGGGTCAAAATATCAAAACGTTATATAGCTAAAAACGTAAGTTAGAAGACCTCTGATACAAATATGAAATTTCATAATAATCCCTTCAGCCGTTTTGACGTGAATCGTGAGCAACTTTTCGCGGAAACCACTGAAACAGACAGACAGACATACAGACAGGAATTTTGTTGAGGATGTTTTCGTTCATAACTTTGCTTGAAACGTGTGCAACCAAAATTTGGCGTGATTTGGACCAATGTACAGACAAAACCTTAATTTTATATATATAGATATCATCAAGACATTAGACCAGTGGTTCCCAACCGAGGGGCGATGAGATATTCTAAAGGGGGGGGATTTAAATAGTACTGTACAGTAGAAGTTGCCGGGTAAAATAAAAAAACAATAACAACGTTTTCAAACTTTCATTTATTTTTTCAAAGGAAATTATCCATCGTTTCAAAAAATTTCAGTTTTTCCTTCGTAAAATGAAAACCACTCATCCTAGAAACTTGATTTCTCTCTCATTTTTTAGGAAATTTTATTTACTTAAACGGATACTTGGACCACTTTTTTATAAAACTCTTAGATTTATAGATATCCTACATTTTCCGGACAGGATATGATCCGAATCCTGAAAAGCGTAATGGAAAATGCTGGATATCTATAAATCTAAGAAAAATCTAAAAAGTGCTCCAAGTAAACGTTCAAAGTCATCAAAATTTCCTAGAGAATGAGACAGAAATCAAATTTCTAGGATGAGTGGTTTTCATTTTATGAAGAAAAAACTGCGATTTTTTGCAAAAAATTGCAGTTTTTCAAAACATCAACCTCATTGCAGCATGGGTTACCATTATACAATTAAGATGAAACTTTGTTTCAATTGTAGAAAAGTTAATCTAATTTAAAAGTATATAGAGTGGTCTTTGTCGAAAACGTGCTCCTTCATGGTCAAAATGGGAAAAAATCGAAAAAAGTCTGAATTTTTGGGATAGGTATTCAAAAGTGATCCGGAGAGCAGTTTTTTGAATCCCTATAAAAAATCGAACTACTGGACCAATTTTGCATATTTTTTTTACTCGGCGCCAAATTTTATCCTCTTTAATTTACTATAGAACGATTATTTACAAAATATGGACCGTTTTCGAGTTATAAGCAAGAAACTGGAAAAAGTCCGAAAATTTCGTGGTTTTTCGGCCACCAAAAGTTGTCCCCTACACTTTCGAAGTCACAAACTGAGCCCATACCCACACCATACCAAACGATCCAAAAAAAAATATTTTCCCTCAATTAATGTAAGCTGAACCACTTTCTGGATCCTCTCTTTACTGGGCTAATTGTCAACTTTCTTAATTTTTCCAGATTCCAATTTTAAAAATGAAAACATGTACTCTTGTTTTTTAAATGTCCGTCAATGATCTTAGTTATTCTTTTCACTTCTTTGTTCTTAAAAAAAATCTGTAAGAAAAGTACATTTTAATTTCTTTTCTATTTTATTTAAAAGTGACCAGATAAAACTGCTTTGGTTGTTTTTATATACGGTAATAAAATTGTTTAAAATAATAAAAATGATTTATTATTTACACTTTACTTCAAATTAAAATTAGGCATACTCTGAAAATTAAACGGGGCCATAGGTGCTAGTCAACATCCAGAAAGAGGCGATGGGCCACAAAAAGGTTGGGAACCACTGCATTAGACTATTAATCAATTATAATAAAAATAAAAATTATCCAGCAATTTTTTGTTTTGCGGACCATTTGGCGCCCCTTTGTGAGTAGCGCCCGGGCGCATGATGACCCCCCCCCCCTCGCTACGCCACTGTATTGCATGTAGGAGGGTTTTGTCCCCTCGGGATTGGCTTTCGTTATATATTGCATGTTTGGAGGTGAGTGTCTCAAGGGTCTAGACTAGTTGCCCGGAAAGCGTACTAGTGCTTGGGTTCGACTCCCGAGGGGACAAAACCCTCCTACATGCAATATAAACATATCTATTAATATCTTTGATAAATGACCTATATCATGTTCTTAAAATAAATTATATTAAATAAAATAATAATTAGTTCTTACAATATTTGCAATCTCAATACATTGAGTGCAGACAGAGTTTTTATGTATTATTAAACACAAAATTATAAATAACATATAAAATGTGTACATCGGTATAAATAACATATAAAATGTGTACATCGGTCTTGGTATGCTCACTACTTATATGGCTCAGTCTCAAAAGCGAATCAAAATTTTTTATAATGGCAGACTAACGATTTAACTAAGATCGATGACCCCTGTTGTGTTATTATTATTTTGATAACTTAACGTTAAATATCAATTAATCAATTTAAAATCAATCCTAATTTTAGTTCTTTGTGTTTTTCAGATGACGAAGATGCTCAGGTGTCAGCTGTGTAATTGATTTCTCAAGGTCTCTCCGCCGGTCGGTGCGACTGTTATCGCTGTATTATATATAGATTTCTAGATAAGGGTTCCTGTTCCCATCTGTGCAAGACATTCCGTCTCCTCACTCTGTATATTTTATGTTGTCATTTTAGATTTTTATTTTCGTTTCTCTTTCTCTCATCTCTCTATAAATATATATATATTTAAATATATATAAATAAAATGTTGTGTTGTGTCTCTTAAAAAAATGAACATTGATTTTTAAGCCAAAGATTTTAAGAGTGATCTGTTATTTGATTTTTTAATTTTTTTACGACAGTATTGTCCTCTCTTTCACTCGTTTAATTTTATTCTTAAAAAAAAATATTTGTACATTTAACAAACATTTACATACCTACCTATTTATAAACTAATACACATATATAATATACATGTATATGTAAAGAATCTTAAAAAAAAACGTTTATATTAAAAATAAGCTACTTAAATTATAAAGATATATGTATAATATATATATGCAAAATAATAATAAATATTATATAATATTTTATGAGATTTGAATTCGTATAGGTATACTTTGAGATTATCTTCTCATAAGAATGCCATCTTTAAATGTAATTCGTGCATTTATTAAATGAATATATCAATGCGGTTAAATTCTAGAAACATATCTGCTAGAGGCTGATCCTGTAGAGGTGAATTCATTACAACCCACTACACTGTGTTACTAAATACTCAATGTTTAACATTTAAGAGAATTAATCTATATACCTATATATATAAAAAAAAAATTCTCAATTTATTTTTGTAAGCATCAAGTATACGTTCTTATTTCATCCTCTGTATATTATTATTTTTTATTTTCTTTATGTCAATATGCATGATAAAATTTTGGTTTATAACTTTATTAAAATATCCTATTGGACGGCAACTCATGCATAACAGTGCCAAATTTTCAGAAAGCTAATAGCGATTTAATGCGCACTTTTCAGAATCGGTTTCTTTAGAAACATAAATTAGCATTGAACTAAAACTCTTTAATGTAGATGACTTCACCACTCTCTCTCAGTGCGCACTTAAAACGCTATAAAATAGCAAATATATCTAGATTAAATAGTGAGATAGTTTCTCACAGAAAGAATTATAAATTTAATATAAATAAATTCAAAAAGAAAATAGTGAAAATTACAAATTCTTGTAAACATTTCAAAATATTCTGCTTTATTTTACAATAATTTTCAATAATCAGATTATTTATTATTAAAAAAAAATCGAAAAAACATAAATCGATCTGATTTTATTCTATAGAATAATATCAAGAGATTGTCAGTATTTATTTTCATTATCATACATTAAAAAACAAAATAAATTTAAATATGTTGTCATGAGTTTGTGAATCCTGAATCACTCATTTTTATTGTTTACTCAAAACAATGTCATAGATTGCTGACTATTCTAAAATTATTTTAACTCTCAGAACACGTTGATACCATCATTTAATTAAAAACGATTTTTATTTAATTAATATTTATGTAAATATAATATATATACATTATATATTTATGTATATATTAAAACATGCAGCTTTTTCAAGTTTTTGTTAATTAAAAATTGCAAGAGCAAATCGAGAAATTTACTGTCTAACTTTATGGTATTTTTAAAATATATTTTTATATTTTATTCAATTTATAAAATCAAAAACTACAAGTCGTCTTTAGCACTGCAATACCTGTTAAGTGAAAATAAAAATTTTTACAAAAAACTAAATATCAAATATTCATAAGCACGTGTATTATAAACTGGTATAAAAAAAATATCTAAACACCTGCAACTATTGCTATGTGAAAATATATTGGCTTCTCTCCACCTAGCGTATACTTAGCACTCCAACCACTCCATACTGTCCCCTCCATTTAGAAAGAATGATTCTCGTATTTTATTTATTTTTCAGACGTCACGACCTGATTTTGTAATTATAAACCTAATTTATTTATTTTCTATTAGATATAATTGTTTTCCCATTCAAAGCAGAGACCGTGGATTCAGTATATAGATATATTTTAATGACAAATTCACTTAGCAGGTGATGAAGTGCCAATAACAAAATATAAAATTCAAAACATATTTTATTATAAAAGTAATCTATTTAAGTACACGGCCGCAAAATTCTCGATTTGAAAGTAATTTTTATATTTAATCATTTTAATCTCTTTTGATATTATAATCTCAAAAAAAGTTCATAAATTAGGGGTTGTTTTTTTAAACTTGTTTGAATATATATCGAGGGCAGAAGTGAATTACAGTAGGCCATCAGATCTTGACGATCTTTTTGAAGGCAACAGTATTGCTCACACTTAGAAAATACACAACATGAAATATATCTAAATTTATTTGGTCATTTCTTGATTAATTATAATACTTGGATTTTAAAATGATCTTCCATATAGTCTACCAGGACTCTGACTAGTTCCGATTTACGAACTTTTCAAGAATATTGATATATCATTAAAATATTTAGCATTTTCTTTTGGACCAATTAGTGCGCACTTTCTTACATTCAATACAAAAGTTGCCTCGGAAACCTAAATAAGCATTCTCTATACCTTTATCATTATGTTTTCAATGATGTCAGCTCCTGCTCTGACCTCGCACTAGGGTCCAGGAGAAAACTTAATCTTTTAGACTAGTTTTTATTGTCACTTATTTTAACATCCAATAAAAGGAACATCTACTAAACAATCAATGTATACAGCATTGGATTATTTAATTTTCTTTTCTTAAATGCCTAACTAAAATTATATTTTTTTCAATTAAGAAATGTATTCTCTTTAAATTCACCCTTATAAGATATATGGTTATTTTTGAAAAATTTGTTCTCTAAAAAAAGATCATTGGAAATTTTGTAATAGTATCCAAAATTCGTGAATTTTTTTTGAATCGAAACAAGCAATGAAAAACTTAAGCACAATCTCACTCTCTCATTTTTCTATAAAAAATATTCACTATATATAGGTATATAGGCTAACAATATTTAATAATAATGCTGTTAATATAAATGTCCAGACACATATATATAAATATATATAAAATATAATAATGTTCAAATAAATGCATTTAAGATATTAAACTTAAAACAAATAAATGTGCAATTGTTTTTTTGTATAATATGTTCTTTTTAAAATGAAATTTTATCTATTTTGATAAATTGCTCTTAAAATGGGGGGTCGGTTGGTTGTTTTCTAATTGTATATAAATACATATTCTATAGTTGTCATATTTTTTAAGAGTGAATCCCTAATTTTTGAATCTAATTTTATAATAAAAATAAAACCTACAAAAAATTCAATTCTTTTAAAGACTTAAAAAAAAAAAAAAACAATTTTGTTAAGACCTGGAATGTGTGAGTGTAGATGACTAGTCCCACTAATTCTTTGTCTCTTTTTTTTTTTTTTTAATTTTTGTTTAATTGTTTTATCATTCTTTAAATGATGAGTCTCAAGTTGTAAATAATAATTTCTTACATTAAAAATTTACAAAATAAAAATTCTTTCATTTTCTCATTAATATAATTATTATATAATAAAAAAGTAATATATAATAATCATATAGAAATTGAAAATAAAATAAAATTATGATTCGTATTGTGGATTATGTAAATTATGTTGTGTTATATAACTTTATACATACAAAAAACATATACATGAACCATTTATATAATATATATATAAGTATATATATAGGATACATCTTAATATATTTATATACATTATATATAAATATACTATAAATAAATATATTTGAAAGAATTTTAAAAGAATTCTTCATAAATGTACAATAAATGTTTTTCGAATAAATATAATTCATCAAATAGAAATAGTTTTGTTTTAATAAAAAATATCCTGACATGACTTGATACAGCTCTCTTAACTCTTATAATAAGATAATTTTACATTCTGTTTGTGAGAACACTCACAGTAAGAGAAATTTGTCGAAAAACATAAATGTGAAAAAAGGGCCAAGTTCGGACAAACGGCTTCGCCAACAAAAGGATTGAGATCTAAACGGGTACCAAGTTCCATAGGAGTTGCTTAAATCATAGCCATAGAAATGTACAACGTTCTTCAATTGATTTAAAATAAAATTTGTTACGTTCTTTGATATTGAATTTATAACTCTGCAAGTTATAATAGTAATAACTTACGTTTAACGCGATGATACTTAATACAAGCTTAAAATTTAGCTTTGCTAGTTGTTCTATTTTAAACTACAAACAATTTAGTTGGATATAAAACTTGGCAAATTATAAATTTAATATCAAAGAATGTAAAAATTTTATTTTAAATCAATTGAAGAACGTTGTACATCCCTATAGCTATGATTTAAGCAACTCCTATGGAACTTGATACCGGTTTAGATCTCAACCCTTTTGTCGGCGAATCCGTTTGTACCGAACTTGGCCCCTTTTTCACATTTATGTTTTTATACAGATATCATTAATTTTTGAAAAGTGTTATCCTTTAATTTATCTAAATAATTACATTTAAAAATTTATATTAATAATTATTAAACATTTCTCATAAAATATCCGTTAAAAACCCGCTCGGTTTTTCATAAATTTCACCCCTTCATTTCGGGTTACGAAGAAGGGAAAGTTTCGGTTTTTCAATTTTCTCCTTTATTAATATGCCAAGCTTTACCAGTATGCCAAATTTCAGCATTCTAGCTTGATTGTATTTTCACTATAAGTATGCTAATTAAGCCTATAATAAATTTCACTCCCTTATTTTAGGTCCTGAAAAAGGGAAAGTTTCACTTTTTCGATTTTTTCCTTTAATTGTAGCCCAAAATCTACCAGTATGCCAAATTTCAGCATTCTAGGATCAGCGGAAGTACTTTAGGTTGCAGTGGGTAAAATGAGAGTCTGTATGTTGGTTTTTAATTTAATTTAGTTGGTGGTGGGTTTATCCTCAGGGTTATCTCTCTTGATGCTTAAAATCTGAAATTATTGATTGAATTTACTGTGAATTTACTCTACTATTTTTAGTATGAAATTAAATAAAAATGGATTAAGAAAATTGATTAATAAAAAAATTTAAAAAAACAAATGAAATTAGATGGAAAAGCAGGATTTGGAAATTTTCAATAATAATATAGATGCTGGTTAGAATTATTTAATATCTATAATGTGAATGTATCTGATCCTTGCTTGACATTAACAGAGAGAGAAATTTGTTAGAGAGAATAATAAGAGTATGATGGTTACGCTCCTTGGTGGTGAAGGTTATATGATCGCCTTTTCAATCTTCTGGATTTCAGAATTTCCTCCCTTGGTAACCAATTCACTTGATAGTAATTCTCCTTCCTTCCGGCTGTCTTCTTGGAGCCCGAAGTTTAGCTTCTGCACCGATTATTGATAAGCAGTGCACCTTGGAAGCAGAATTCTCGGTGTCTCGTTGAAGTAGCGAAAGAAATAATATTGGACCCCAATTTAGAGATGTTCGTGTATCGAGCAGGATGTAATATGAAAATATAATATGACCCCGCTCCAATTAATTTTTAGAGAGAAGCGTCATCAATGAATGTTTGTATAGAAGTGTGCTCAATGAATGTATGTAGAGAGGTGTGTTATCAAGGACTGCCTAGTGAGTTGTGATCTCTCCCAATGCGTAGTGAGTTGTGTTTCTCTACCAATGCTTAAAGAATCGTCTTGAAGTGTCACCAATGGCTGCGAATGTCTTCTCTCTCCCTCCTCTCTCTTTCCTGTTATCCCAAGCAACGATCTCTTCAATTGAGATTTCTTATCATTGTTTATTTTTCACTGAAAAAGAAGATATATTTAAACAATTCTTAAGAGGTTCATCCCCGCAATGTTGCACTCCATTTTCTGCGTAAATTCAAATTTCAATCTATTGTTTATTATTAAATTTTGCTAATATCTAAATTTAGTCTAATCTATTGAACAAAAGAAATTATTATTAAATTATTTTTTTACTTTATCCAATGCAAAGCATGGGTAAAGTATTGTAATCGCTCTCGGGGCAAGCGTGGCTTCAAAGGGTCCTCAGGTAAAGACTACCGAACCCATGGACTCAATTAAAGTCACAAATTGTAGTATTCAATTAGGTTGAATTTTAGCACGTGACGGTTTTGCCAAAAATTACATGGGGTCTCGTCGAGAGGCCAAAAAGTGCGATTTTTTCATTTAGTGCGTGCGGATGTATGTATGTATGTTATCGTTTTTTTGGCCCACGATTTTTTCCACACCGCTGCACCGATTGAAATGAAATTGAAAACCTGGCATTCTTTTAACAAAATGAAGCGCTGATTAGTTTTTGGTACATATCGGCCCACAAACATTAGTACTTTATTACAGTACTTTTTAGTTTTTCTAAATATCTTGAAACTGACTTAACCAATTTTGATGAAATTTAATATCCTAATTAAGTACCTTGGGGACCACAAAAAAGGTTAAATAAAGTTTTTAGTAAAATTATATTTTAAAGTACTTTACTCTATAGTAAGAGAGTACTTTTTTAATTTTTAAATTCTTTAAAATTTATTAATTTGAAAGTTTTAATATAGCTCATTTAGCCTTGCTTAAGTAAGAATGGATAGGCTTCTCTCTGTAAAATGCTAAAAATTTGGGAGAAATTTTTATAAGTAACCATAGCAACTGCGTTGTTTTCTTATCTTTACCTTTGCTTAAGACATAGAGAAATCGACTTTAAACCAAAAATAGCGATTGATTCTCATCTCGTACTTGAGGAATAATCATTCTATATTGGATTTTTGACGTTTCGGTTTTTATTAGTAACCATTGCTGAAGACATAGAGAAATCGACTTTAAACCAAAAATAGCGATTGATTCTCATCTAGTACTTGAGGAATAACCATTCTATATTGGATTTTAGACGTTTCGGTTTTTATTGGTAACCATTGCTGAAGACATAGAGAAATCGACTTTAAACCAAAAATAGCGATTGATTCTCATCTAGTACTTGAGGAATAATCATTCTATATTGGAATTTTGACGTTTCGGTTTTTATTGGTAACCATTGCTGAAGACATAGAGAAATCGACTTTAAACCAAAAATAGATCTTAAATTATAAGTGCTCATTCAATTTTTGTGGGTCCCTTGAAATTTGGGGGCCCAGGGCTTAAGCCCTATTAGTAGATCCGCCCATGTGTACGCTGATTCAAGAACAAATTTACAAAAATATCTCTATCCCCAAAACATTTTAAAAGACAATAATCATTCATTAATCACCTAGTATTATAATATATATTCTAATTCTAATATTATTTTGTATAATTTAACTATTTTAAACTAGTAATTAAAAATTCTGAAGTTTTCACGTTATAACAAACTAAAGAACCTCCTCTTTGTGAAATACCACTATAACCCGTTAAAGAACCTGAATTTTTTTGTATATGCTCATCTATTTTGTAAGTAGTTATTTTGTAAAACACAGTATTTGTAGGTTTTAATGTCTAGATATTTCGAAAATTTTGTATCTGTATCTAAATACATTTTCCCAAGATCATCTGTATCTGTCTTTAGATGCTTTAAAAAATGAATCTTTATCAACATTGGGTTTCACTTTTTGTTCACATGTTAAAAAATATCGAAGAAACTAGAACTCATACTTTCCTTTCTCTTGTTATAACGATCATGTTATAAGCCAATATAATTTTATATATGGTAAATGAATATTAATTAAATAAAATACTAAATAAAAATTTCACTGATTTTAATTACTCTTGAATTGAAAACTTGGTTCGATACACCGAATTTAATATTATTAATTGGGCGAAAGCATGACATTTCGTTCTACAAAAAAGTCCTAATAAGTAATCATCGAAAAAATTATATTTTTCGAGATAATAATTGTTTTGGTGTAGGGTCAAAAATGAAAATCTACGCCCTTGGACCAAACTCAACCAAATTTTGTATAGATAATCAATGGGCTACGAGAACACTATAAATGCAAGAACTAACTTCCCAAAATGGGGGGAGGGGGACGTAGGATCAAAAAATGAAAATCTAGACCATTGGACCAAACTCAATCAAATTTTGTATAGATAATCAGTGGGCCCCCAGAAGACTAAAAATGCAAAAACAAACCCCCCAAAATGGGGGAGGTTATAAAATGAAAATCTAGCCCTTTGGACCAAACTCAACCAAATATTGTATACATAATCATTGGGACGCTCATTTGTTTGAGTTTGGTCCAAAACCCTAGATTTTCATTTTTAGACCTCCCCTCATTTTGGGCGTTTAATTTTTGAATTATTAGTCTACTGGGGGCCCACTGATATGTATATAAAATTTGATTGAGTTTGGTCCAAGGGCCTAGATTTTCATTTTTTGATCCCCCTCTCCTTAAATGATTATAAATGATTTTTTTAATATAAGAGAAGGGCCAGTGGGCGTATGGTAAAGTCATGTGGATGGCCACATCAGTTTATTTAGAATAATTATTTGCAAAAGAGTGAATTAGGAAATAAACCTGTTTGGTATGATATAGGTAGTAGATACAAAAACTAAATAAAAAACACCTAAACATTTAAATCATAGTATATTGAATGTAAATAATACATAAATAATATTTATATTTAAGAAAATGATACATCTATTAATTATTGATAGAGTGCAGTGATGAGACATGTGACTAGGCAGTCATTATATATTCCTATAATACATAATATCTTAGCACTGTATGAATATTTATTATTAATACAAAAATTAAATATAAGTTCAAATTATTATTGAATATTATGTAAATTTAATCAAATTTTTATTTATTTAATGATTTAAAAATAAATCAATAATTTTTATTTTTTTATAAAATTTTGATAGATCATTTAACTTCTTTTTTCTAAGATACTTAACAAGTCTTTTCTCAAATTAATTATACAATCTCTTCAAATATAAAAATACATAAATTTTCATTATTTTATTTTGTTTTCTTTAAATAATATTAACAAATCTAAATCTAATACATGGCTAAGATTCTGTTGGTTTTTTCTATATATATTAATACTATATGTACAAATTAATTTATTTGTTATATTTTATTACCAATATTAAACAACAAATAGAACGTAATTTTTCTATTGTAAAGTGAGTTTTCATAAAAAATTGAATTTGAAATTTTTTTATTTCTTCACATTTTTTAGTTTCTCTGAGTCCAATTTTTTTTTTAAAGATCTTCGCTTATTGTTATGTGTGTTATAAATTTTTGGTTAGACCTTTGAAACAATAATAACCAAGTTTTGAACTAATAATAATAATAAAAATAATAATAAAAAGACTATTTTTTAAGTGTATTTTACATATTTTTTTACTTTTACCAAAATTTCTCGAAAATAATAATTTTGATAATAAATTTGAGTGTCTACAAAACTATTTTTTGCTCTAAAAATATTTTTTTCAAATTAATTTGACAAATAGGTAATATAATTAACATACGAAATGTTGTTGCCTTTTTTAAACTTTTTAATCAAAATTATGACATATTTAATGACCAACAAGCTTCTATTGATTAGACGTTATGACTTCATGATTAATATACACTTAATTTTTATTTTAAGATTCTGATTAATAAATTTCATAAAAATCTGAAAATAATAACATTTAAAACACGTTTTTAGTGAATATTATTAGTTGATCGAATCAATTTGTACATATATTATTATACTATATATATAATTACATGTACTTAAGAGTTAATAATATAATAAATAACCCTCAAAATCAAAAAGAAAGACACCTTAGAATTGAATCTATACAAACCACCATCTCCCTTCCACCCGGTCTGTATGAGTGAATAATAGTGTCTCTTACTCCTACAGGTAGTAAATCACACTCAACGGATCAGTTTAATTCTTCCTATTTGTGGAAGCCAAGCAAAAAAAACGATCACTTTTTTTGGTTTTACATATAAATAAAATATAAACAACTATAAGGAACTTCCACTTTTAAACTTCACTTATAAATTAATAACACTCTTAAAATTCACACTTTCACTGGACTATTTAGTGACCTTTGTTCTCTACAGTTATTGTCTTTTTTAGTACACTTTATATGTCGATATTCTTCTGTAGCAAATCCAGTATTTTAAGAATAAAGATAATATTATTATTATTATAAATGTAAAATTTATTTTTTAAAGTAAATTAGATCAGAGGTATCAAACTTTAAGAATATCTGGTCTATAAGTCTTGCAGAGTGTATTGACAAAATTAGAATAGCTAATGATGTAAAGTTAAATAGATTTTCTGTCATTAAAAATAATAAATATAAGTTTGATTATAATTTGTCATGTATTATTTGTATTATTTTAAAAATTAATATATAAACGGTATTAATATTATATATACTTTAATATTATCGGGTACCCGAATTGAAATTTACGCAAAATATAAATAATTAAATATTAAAAAACAATAGGTAATTCGATATTATCGTCATTTTATTTGCCTCAAACTTTCTACAAAATTAAAAAATGTGGGTTTGCCAACAAAAATTATTATCTTTATTTGCAGTCAGTTTGAATTATTTTGTCAATTTGATATGATTTGTTATTGTGTAGAAAGTTAGAGACATGAGCTGTAGAATATATATATATATATATATATATATATATACCATATATTTCTTTGTTCACGTTTTATTGTTAAAATAATAATATAATAATAATAATTTGACAATTTTTAATATGTCTAATGTAGGCAAAATATTTTTCCAAAGAATGGAAGAATAAATTTTATTTATTGACCATATTAGCGGATTTTTAAATAATATACAAGAACTAAAAATGGTCGATTATTAACTTCTCTTATAAGCTCATTTGTTTATTTTTCTTTGCCTGTACACCTGTTAGCCAAGTCAAATTAGACAAAATAAGGCCAATCGGTGGAAAAATCCCAGAGTTTTGGAAATAGTCTCAAACGCTTCCTTTGGACTTGGATTAATGTGTGTCAAAAGTCCCCGAGGTTGGGGGTTGAGCTCAAGGAGGGGGGGAGTAAAGTTACTTTTATCCAGTTTTTCGCTTATAACTCGAAAAAGGTCAATATTTTGTAAATAACCGCCTTATAGTAAAGAGGACAAAATTTCGCGCCGATTAATAAAATTGATCCAGTAGTTCGATTTTTTATGGGGATCCAAAAAACAGGCCCCCCATCACTTTTGAATATTCCAAAAACTCTCACTTTTTTCGATTTTTTAAAAATTTCCTAGAGAATGAGATAGGAATCAAGTTTCTAAGATGAGTGATTTTCATTTTATGAAGGAAATGCCACCGAAACCTAGGTTTTTGAATAAAAAAGATAGTTTAAATTATCTCTCTTTTTTTGAATTTTCGAATGCGTCATCAACATCCACTTAATTTAAAATATTGCTCAAAAATTTAACCAACGATTTAGTCAGGGAAATTTATATATAATCCAGGCACCCTCATCACGAAACACCTTTGTTTTTTAACTTTTAAAAATTTAATTTAATTTAATGTGATAAATCAATTTTCCTTAATGTTTATATAAGATGAAAAATATTAGATGATAAATCCGCTCAAAATCCACCATTTAATATAAAACTTTTTTCAATCTCGTTCCGTTTATTTATTATAAATTTTGCATTTACACATTTCAATTACTCTCAAATCTATTTATATTATAGGAGTATTATATGGATCAAATCCTGTCAGGAAAATTCTGGTTATCTATAAATCTAAGCGTTTTATCAAAAAAGTGGTCCAAGTAAACGTTCAAGTCAATAAAATTTCCTAGCTAATGAGATAGAAATCAAGTTTTTAAGATCAGTGCTTTTCATTTTATCAAGGGAAAACTGAGATTTTTTGCAAAAAATTGCAGTTTTTCAAAAGTTCAACCTCATTGCGGCACGGATTACTATTGTCCAATTAAGATGAAACTTTGTTTAAATTGTAGCAAATTTAAACTAGTTTAAAAATGGATGAAGTGGTCTTTGTCGAAAACGTACTCCTTCATGGTCAAAATGGGAAAAAATCGAAAAAAGTTCGAGTTTTTGGGATATTCAAAAGTGATCCGGGAGGGGGGGGGTGTTTTGGATCCCTATAAAAAATCGAACTACTGGATCAATTTTTTTTAATCGACGCGAAATTTTTGAAACACATTAACCCAAGTATAACGGAAGTGTTTAGTAGTATTTCCAAAACTTTTTTTTTCCATCGATTTGTCTAATTTGACTGGCCTATGTTTGTATATTAACTTTTAAAATAATATAGGGTGACTAAATCTCTTATGTGGTGAAATCGGTATGAAAAAAATTGACCTTAGAAATAGGTAGAGTTAAAACTTGAAATGTTACAATCTTTTATAATAAATAATGCCCATATACTTAAACTAACAAAAAGTGGCACGTTGCAAAGAAATAAGTTTGACACCTCTGGCTTAAAAAAAACACCATTCGTTAAATTTATTTTAATAAAATGTTCCGAAGAAATAACAGCTTAAATTTTTCTTTAAAATAAGAAAATTATTCTGAATAATTTGAATTTTTTCCTAGTTAATTTAGCGGTAACCGGCCCCCTCTTCTTCATCATTTACTTAATAAATACCTATATTAATTATGAAACATTAATTTCATAAAAATATATAACTTTAAACATTTATATTTAACATATAACTTTCATATATAATACGTTATTATTAAAAATATAATATCAGTGCTTTATTTATTTATAAATGAATGAAATGAAATGTCTTTTATTCAACAAAGTTTCTTGATAATTTATTTAAATAAACTCTTCTCTTCTCTATCTGTAATACGCATTTTATCACTGTCTGCAATATTATCAGGAAGAGAATAAAGTGGTTTGAAACCACCGAAAAGTTGTGGCTTAAAATTTTCTATATCGAATCCTTTTTGTGTTGTTGCATCTTGAGGATCGCATCTTCGTTGTCGATTTTATCTTGGGGATTCTTATTAGCATCTGGCGAGATAATTGACCAGCCAGGAATGGATGGTGATGAATTACCTCCTCCATTGCCGACAGTCACGCTGGCTAAAAATGGAGCCTGCATATTGAAAACAAAACAAATTATTATACAAAATAACATATAAGGATATATAAGAAAAATAGTATTTTCTGTATTATAAGCAAAAAATCACTTAAAATTAAAAAAAAACGATAGGAACATACTAATTTTTGTACATCCGTGTCAAAAGGAAAAGGATTTATTGAAAATGAGACTTTTTCAACATATACTCTATGTTAATTTGGTCTAGTTAATTTTACTCTATTCAACCGCAAATGTCAATTTTCTAAGACCATGTTGGAGCTAGCAAATTCTTCTTTTAATGACAGTGTAGAAAAATATATTCAGAGGTGCCCATCTCCCCTAGCTTCATACCCCCCCCCCCACACTCCCGCATTTCCATTAAAAGTAACCCCTCCTATGTACATTATATTTTATTCACTTCTAAAGAATTAGAATAGGTTTTTATTACCTTTAGTTGAAGCTATTATCTTGACTGTTTTTAATTTTAGCATATAATGCTAATTTTTCAATAATTTTCAAGGCCCCCCACCAGAAATTTCAATTAATCACTCTGTTAACCCCCTGTCCTGTGGGCACCCCTGATATTTACATAAAATAATATTCTTTTAAATTTTAAAAAAGAAAATACACGGAGGCTATAATTTGATTGAATTGTTGCCTTCCGGCTAAGTATTATAATGGAGAGCTGAAATATTGGTAAAACGAATTGCTTCCAATGATGAAGAAGTTATTATATATGCTTTTAAAATATTTGAAATTAACCATGAATTCTACTGATACACAGCTTATTTCCTTCTAACACCTTACAACATTAGATAGTATATATAAAGAATTCTCTAAAATGAATTATCAAAAAAAAAAAAAAATTAAGTTACAAGAATTAATAAGAAAACGTAATATAATTTTGAAAGAAATATAAAAAAATTCAATTTATTTTACTCTTCACAAGATATTAATACTAAGTGCCTGATGATGCAACCCACAAGACAGACTGACTTATTCGAATGCATATCCAGCCATTAGCTAGGCGGCGCTGAGGCTTTCAAATCAAAGTGAAGAAAGAGTGTCTTTCTTAAACCTTGTCCGAAAGCCTCTTTATATGCTTTAAAATTGAAAGAGTGGGGTCTTATTAAAAATTTTGGAGGAGCTGAAAAGAAACATCGTTAATGAAATCATGGTTTTACTATTTCAAACGTTATGCGGAATTTCATCAGGCATCTGTAATAGTGTTATTTACTGCTCACCATTTTAAGATCATGAACTTGGGTATTCTTTATAAGATGTTTAAAATAATCAATATATTATAGCTGTTATATATGTGATGTGGGTTAAATATATTTATACTATTAGCATTAATTACATTCACGATAGATACTTTTTGGATAAGTTAGTATTTTTTAATTCGCAGTTTTTACCCATTAATGCTATCACATACTTACATTAAGAAATAATAAAATAAAGGTAAATTTGATCTTAATGGAATTAAAAGACTTCAAACAGCAAACATGCATGCGGAGACGCAGTCTCGGAATTAACTTATGTAAATAAAAGTAAAAATTATATTATTATTTAATTAGTTATATTTAGGGATTGTTCATCAGCTAAATAATAACATTAAACTAGATATATAGTAATTTTAGATAAATATCATACTTGAAAATTCTGGGCAGGTCCAATGGATTCCACCCGATGGTTTGGCTTATTCTGTATAGGCTGGGCTGTTGTCAATTGTGGCAATTTTAATTCGGCTGTGAAAGGAGCAGGGGATGAAATTTTCTCCTCTACGATCCCTGATTGAGGATGTGTTTGCATAATCGCCGAAACAGTAAATTCCGATTCTTCAGCATCTGGACTGATTACAGTTGAAGATGGCAACAATCCAGGCCGAACAGTTCTTAGGGTTACTGGAATGGACGATGAAGTAGTGGGTTTTCCAACAACAATTCTTGCTTCCTTGTCTAAGGATATCGGCTTTTCTTTACTCGCAAAAGAACTAGGCATATAATCCTGAGAAGAAATACATAAAATATAAATAAATAATTATTTATATGTAGGTTTATATTTAAGTTAAATTTTGAGGGGCCTTGAAAATTACTTTTGATCTATAATTTACACAATACTATCATTAAAATATAAATTATTACTTAAAATAATGATTATTTTTGGAAAATAAGTAAATAAATCGAAAGAAAAAAATGTAAGATTAGCTAATTAATAAGAACGAATATGCCAAATGATAAGTTAGAGCCTAATGTTCGTTCGAAAATCACCCTTTTAAATAAAAATAAATATATTAATTTATGATTTTGGGAGGTTTATGAGGATATTTCAGCGGAGAAAATTTAATATAATTTAAAAAAATAATTATTTATTTTAAAAATATGTTTGATTTCATAATATAATTAAAAAGTTATTTTTAGTTTTTTCAAATATTTAATTCTCATACTAATAATAGTATTAAATTAAATAATATATATATATATATATATATATATATATAATTTCAAAAAACTACTTTCGTGTCTAATTTTGGATAGTATTTTTTCCAGGCTTGACTACCAAAGCCATTCTTTGGTACAAGAATAACAATTTAATTTTTAATTTAATTAATATTCATATAATTTCAAAATTTCATACTTGTAAATAAGGAATAACATTGATATCAGCTTGGTCTCCGATATCTGGTCTCGATGTGTAAATTTCAGCTTCTGTGTCAGTGTCCGCTTCTTTTTTCAAATAATTAGCAAATTCTTCGGATGTTGGTCGTTCGAGAGGATATGGGAAATCTGGCAAACGATTTTTTAATGTAGATGTTACGGGCGGTGGTGTTGTCGATTTAAGCAGAGGACGATCGGCTCTGTCTTTGAGTAGCGGCTCGGTGCTAGATTGTCCAAAATTTAATTCGTCTTTCTAGGAAATTAGAATAAAAAAAATAAAACAACATGAGAATTAATTAGCCTCGTAACCACTCTATAAATATGAACGGTGTTAAAATTTTAGGTTATGTTTTTTTAATGTGACTGTACTTTTTACGCTATCTATATTTATAAAATTAAGGTTTTGTCTGTACATTGCTCCAAATCAGGGCAAATTTTTGTTGCACATGTTTCAAGCAAAGTTATGTTCGAACGACGGGGGGGGGGGGTCTGGAGGGTCCAGGAGGGGTTCAGGTGAGGGTCCAGAAACGTAGCGGGGTGGTGCAGGGGCTGGAGTGCGGGGGGGTAGGGTGGTGGTTGGGCAAGGGTGCATGGTGGGGGTGGGAGGTGCTGGGTGGGTCGGGGGTGGGTGGGTGGGAGTGGGGTATGAGGTTGGGGTTGGGGGTCCAGAGGGTGTGTCCCCTGGCTAGCAAGAGGGCCGCCGAAGGCGGGCCTTGCAGCTAGTTATATTCTATTTATGAATGGATCTTTTCCAACCCATTGATATTTTATCCCCTCCACTAAAAATAATCTTCCAAATATGTATGTTTTTTTTTTATTTTTTATCAAAACTACGTGGCAAATAATTTCAATTTTTTTCAAGTTAATCCGAATATTAGTTTTTCATCAAGATGGTGAAAGTACTTCAATGAAAAAAAGTAAAATAATGATAATTTCCCCACCCTTTCCCAATCTACCATATGTAAAAAATTTCATTTTTAATCGCAATTATTTCATGTTTGGTGTGGTAAATCGTCTTCAAATTGTAACAGTGTATGTATTATCCTTTTAATGACTATTATTCCAAGTTTCGAAGACTTCTTGAATTTTTGCATTTGTGAAAGAACTACCTTAAAATAGATTTTACAAAATATTAAAAACTCAGTCAAGCTAAGCTAAATTCATTTATTTATTCAATTAAAATTAAAGGATTATCGTGGTTTTTCACACTTAGTTTTTTTTTTTAATGAAAAACGATGAGTTAACCTAAAAGGCCTTGGGTGGCCCCTCCATCGTGAAAAGAAGAGGAAATTTTATTGGCTGGGCGGGGGTCGAAGGTATCTCGTGGATACGAAACTTAAACAGCTGAAGGTTATAAGTCTCGGGAAAGACGGTGGCTGGGAGCAAGTTCCAGTCTCTGGAGGTCATAGGGATAAAAGAGTTGGCGAAAGCGCTTGTTCGATTTTTATTCAATGTGACAGCGAAGGGGTGCTGAGCGTTCGAGAACCGCGTGTTTCTCGTAAAGAGGGCTTTATGGGATAATTATTATTATTATTTTTTATTTATAATAATTCTAGATTTTGTTTTTTTTAAATATAATAAAATTATAATTTTTGCAATTAATATATTATTTATTTATAAAGGTTTTAAAATTGTAGAAAGGTGACCCAAAACGGCATATAGGTAAGTGCTGAAATAACAAATGATTTATTTAAAAATTAAAGTATTTTCGTTGTGTTTCACAGTAAAATGTTTTAAAAATGTTATTAATTGTACAGGTTAGTACAGAGAGAGTGGTAATATAAATATATAGGTATAAATCTATAAATAATAAGCATAAAATGGAGACGTCTCAACTAGTTTGCGCTTTAAAATTCGTTTGACAATGCGAACAAGAAAAAATCTTTGCATCTTTATTAAAAATGATTTCCAAATACCTAATATCATCAATCAAATGAAACTTTTTATACCTCCAAAATGGTAGGTGGAAGTGGTCTATGTGCTCCACGTATACCGACCACCACACTATCTTCTGGTGCGCTATCTTCTTCTCCGCTGCTAACGGGTGCCGCATTGACAGGGTATACTACATATACAGGACGTCTGTCAGATTTCTCATCTCTTGATACTTGCTGACCTTGCAGCATTTGTAATGTGGCCACATTTGCTTGTTGTCCCGCTCGTCGATGTACCTACAAAATAATACAATATTAAGTGAAATTATTTTAAATCAATTAAAAATTATCAAGAAATAATAAGTTTTTTTGGCTTTTCGGCCTTTCTAGGCATAAGCCAATTTACGATACTAATTATTTATTTGTTAAATTTGTCTCTACCCCCGGGGTCAGGTTTTAGCCGGATGCCTCGAGTCGGATTCGAACCCGAGTCCGCTTGGTTAGCAGACTGACATTTTTTTATTTTTATAATGTCTTTTTTATTGAGCAAATTTGATACAATATAAAATATATATACAGTTTGATCCCAAGACATGCGGCATTTAAGTTTACAGAGTGGAAAAAAATCGTACATTGCCCTGCAAAGGGCATTCACCGATATGGCTTATCTTAAATTTATTTATACAGTAATCATTTGGAAAATTTTAGTCGTATTAGGTAGAGTATGGGGGGTTTTTGTTATTTTTTATCTGCGAAAATGCTCAGGAAAAAACCCAGTTTTTGGGGATGTTTGAGAGAGGACCTTAGTTAGTGGGGATTTTGGAAGGACGAAGGATGCGGGGAGAGGGTTATTAGGATGTGAGGTTATATTTTTTTTTTCTATAACTAGTGTATTGTTATTATGCTATTTTTAATCTACTTTTTACAATTTTATTAGGCATCGAGCCACCAGTATCATATACTGGTAGCAGGCTGACATGCTAACCCTAGCCTACCCGACCCCCAAAAAGAATAAGTTATTTTGTGTGAATTCAATAATTTTTTGTAGTACATACTTAAATATCTGAATAGGTTGAAAAAATTTCGATCCAAATGTCAAATTTATGTTTCCAATTATTATTAGACAGTGTTAAGGAAAAATTAAAAAAAAAAATTTAGTCAATAATTCCACTAAATGGCTAGATGATGATAATTTTTACGCCTCTTATGGATTTTACATTTGAGACTGTGGACGAATCCATACATGTATGATTTTTGAGTTAATTAAATACAAATAATATAGAGAGTTATGTTAATTTTATTGAAACTAAAATGTCTTTTAAAATTTAAAAAAATTCAAAATTATTTACCTGTGTTGGTGGGTGTCTTTCAAAAGAAAGAAGTTCCGGATCGTCATTTCGAGTGATTCTTGGTAAATGTCCAGTAGGTGCAGGAGTATATCTTTGTCGGGGAGGGGGGCCAAAAAATGGACCGATTCCTCCGCTGCCAATAGTAGGACCACTACCAATACGAGCATTTGGTCTAAAGTGGGGTAAAATATTTGGTAAATCTTCTCTACGGCCAGCAACGGATGGAGGTTTATTTCTAAAATTTTGTGGCTGATAGCCTTGAGGGATAGAATCGACTTTAGAACGTATTGGTGGTAAGTTGGAGTAGAAATTTGGTCTAACTGGAGTGATATAAGGTTGGGGTGGAGTGAGATCTAAAGAAGGTTCCGGCACTTCCTCTATTGCTGGTAGATCCTCTTTAACAATTTGATCTTGTTCTACTGGCTGGTATTGAGGATTTGTTTGATGAATATTTTGTTGGGTATTTTGTAGATTATTTGAATGAATGTTTTGTTGAGTATTTTGTAGATTATTTGAATGAATATTTTGTTGAGTATTTTGTTGATTATTTGAATGAATATATTGTGGATTGTTTAAGTGGGTGTTTTGTGGATTGTTTAGATGGATATTTTGAGGATTGTTTAGATGAATATTTTGAGGATTATTTGGATGCATATTTTGAGGATTAATCGAGTGAATATTTTGTGGATTGTTTAAATGAATATTTTGTGGATTATTAGAGTGAATACTTTGTGGATTATTGGAGTGACTATTTTCTGGATTAATGGGGTGAATATTTTGTGGATTATTTGGATGATTATTTTGTGGATTATTGGGGTGAATATTTTGTGGATTATTGGGATGAATATTTTGTGGATTATTTGGATGATTATTTTGTGGATTATTTGTATGAATATTTTGATGATTGTTTATAATAATCCCGTTTGATTGAACGTGTTGGTTTTGTGAATTAAATTGAATTGCAGCTTCTGGTTTGTATACTGGTAAATGTTGTAAAATATTAGGTCTCTGAGGTTTGAGATGCACCAGAGTGTCATGCTTTTCAGTTGACGAATCTGTTTCCACTGGGAATTTTAAATGACCTTTCACTTTAATGTTAGGATCTGGCATTTTTTGGTGATGAGTTGAAGACGTAGAAGAATCTTGTACGTGTATTTTGGCATCTATTACAGATGCCTCCCACCTCTTGTCATGTGGAAATTGAGAATTTGAAGGACTTACTTCAATATCTTGTTGAGAAGAAACTTGAAAAAATGCTGAGGCAGGTTGTACGGGAACTTCCCATGATTGTGCTAATTCTAAATTGGGTTCCAAATATGGCGGTGGTTTAAGGGTTGGTTTTTGATTATTCAACGGTGGAGAATTTATTATAGGCTTGGAGGCTATTAAAGATTGTTGTTCAGGAAGTTTATCAGAAGACAGTAATGGATTTTCTTCTGGGTTAAAAATTGGTCGAAAGGGTTCTTGGGCTAAAGATCCATATGGACTTATAGTTGTTCTGACAGGAATTTTTACTGAAATATTTGGTTTTTGAAGAATATCTGGCGAATTTTGTTTAACATTATTATTATTTGGAGGAAGTGTAGAAGTATGATATTGATAACTTGTTCCGAGTGGCATAGATGTGACAATATTTGAATTACCATAAACCACTACTGGAGCCATTGTATTTGTGATAGTTGAGTTTCTCTGAGTAATTGGTTCCGATGTTGTCATTGTTTTTATTGTTGTAGTTCTTATCGTTGGATGAAATGGGGTTGAAGTAGTTGTTGATGTTGATGTGGGAACATATTTTGTTGGGGGTAACATTGTAGGCTCTGGCCCAGAAGGTGATTTTGTATTTTGGACAGTGGATGTTGTATTTTCCTTCTTTTCATTTTCAAAATCATTATCTTCATAATAATCTGCTTCTGAATTTTTTGGCGGTAAATCGTATGAAAAAAATTCTTCCCAAAAAGGCCTTTCTGATGTCGTTGTAGTAGGACGTTGTGGCTTAGCTTTTTGAGGAGGAAAAGGTCTATTAGGAAGAGGTCTGTAAATATTGTCAGGGGAATATGAATCTGGAGGTGGACGGAAATTTTCTGGAGGTGGTTTCATAATTTCCTCAGGTGGCGGTCTTAATTCAGAGTCTAAGCCCGGATCTCCATCAGGGTATGATTCATCAGAAATTGGATTATAATCAGTTTCAGCTATCGGTTTAAAAGAATCATCTAAAAGAGGAGGTGGTTTGATTTCATCATCGGGTGTTTTAACCTCGTCGTCCATATTCAAACCAAAATAATTATTTTGATTCGGATTATAATTGGAAGGCCGAGAATTATATGAATCTTTCATGTCATCCTGAGGTACCTGCATGTTGGTGAATTGAAGTTGAGATTTATTTTGAACTTTTGAATTTAATCCAAAATCAGTATTTGCAGGTTCATGAATATTGTATTGATTGGTGGGAGGGTTTTTATTCTGTTTTATACCAAAAGGGCTAGGTGTCGGTTCAAATTTAGTTGTAATCTTTGGTTGATTGTACGAAAATGGAGGCATATTAGTAGGTCGAAATGGTTTCTTAGTATTCTCTTCCGAACCATTCATTTTGTCCTCTTCCTCTATACTCTCAGTTTTCTTATCATTTATAGGAATTTTATCCTTTGAACTAAGTGAGAGGTTGTCATTTGGCAATGATGTAGTTTTATTCGATGTATTATGTTCTTTAAACGAATTTAAATTATTTTCATTTTGCTTTTCTGTTGTTGAGTTCATATTTTCTTTAATTTTATGCTCCTCTTCTTCTTCATATTCATATTCATGTTTTATTTTATCTTCTTTATGATCATATGAATAATTTTCATCGTCATATTCTTCATATTCTACATTAGGCAAGGTTGAAGAATGTTTAGGAGAGATTGTTGTTGTTGTTTTCGTTGTTGTTGTTGATAATATTGTTGACGTCGTTGTTGTGGGAGCCGTAGTTGAAGGTGCTTTCGTGGTTGTAGTAGATGTTGTTATTAAGGGTCTTGAAGTTGTCGTTCTATGTCTTACAGGATAATAAGAAGGACTTCGTGTTGTCGTTGTTGTTGCTCTTGTTGAATCCGAACCAGCCCCTTGTATTTTTGTATTAGCATAAGAACTTGAAATTAATGGTAAATTTGGTTTATATTTAACACTGCCTCTATAAATTTTATTTGTATTACCATCGCTTTGATTTTTATCAGAGGCACTAATCGCTGAATCTTTACGATCAATTCCATCTCCTTCTATTAAATCTTCATCTTCATATATATCACTTTGAGAAACATCAACTTTACGTGTATTGAAATCAACTAGTCCTGTAACTGGATCTTTTTCTAAATAAAAAGGTCGGCCATCCTAGAAAAGAATAAAATCATTTTAAATTAAAAATTAAGAATAAAGTATATTTGAATTAAATAATAGACAATAAGAAAAGTAAAAAAAAGTCATTTATATTTCTAAGGATCAGCAATAGTCTTAGGTGCTCCAATATGTAAAATAAACTGATGTTGACATACACATGACTTTATCATTCACTTGGTCCCTCTCTTATATTTAATAAAATAATTTATAATTTTTACGAAAGAAGCTACTCTTAATTTTAAGTTCAATTTACAGTAAATTTCATTTTTCTTGTTTTTTTATTAGTTTGAAAATTTTATACGCCCCCACTTAATTTTTAGTTTAATTTCAACCAAAATCTAATCAGCTCTTAATCTCAACGAACTAAAACTACATGTTAAACTTCGTTTTTATATTCACACTAGTTTGTAAGTTAGACCGTACACGAAATTGGGACAAGTACGTACTATCTAACGTCATCATCATCATTGAGTATACAGTCCTAAGACTGGTTTGATGCAACAATCCGTCTCCACTCGACTCTGTCCTCCGCCAGCTGTTTAACCTCTCTAAATGTCTGGCATCCCATATCCCCAATTATTTGGTTGAAATATTCTAATCTGGGTCTTCCCCTTCCCCTTTTCTTTCCCACCTCCCCCTCCAAGATATCCCTAAGCAGTCCCCCATGTCTCAGTGTGTGCCCCATCATCTGACCTCTTCTCTTCTTCAGACTCTTCCACAAGGTTCTTCTTTCTCCGATTTTTCCAAGAACTTCTTCATTTGTGATTTTATCCATCCATTTGATATTCATCATTCTTCTGTAGCACCACATTTCGAAAGCCTCCAATCTCTTTCTCTCCGCTTTTCCAATTGTCCAGGTTTCACACCCGTACATGGCTATGCTCCATACATATGTCTTCAATAGCAACTTCCTGTTTGCTAAGCTGATTGAGGAGGAGCATAGTAGTTTTTGTTTTGAATTAAACCCCATTTTTGCTTGGGCAATTCTTGATTTAATTTCGTTTTTGCTCCTCCCATCCCATGTTATTTTACTTCCTAGGTAGCGGAATTCCTTAACTCCTTCTAGGTTTTCTTGGTTAATTTTGATGCATTCCTGTCTCGTTTGTTCTTTTTTTGTACATACTAGGACCTTGGTTTTATTCTTGTTTATTTTCATTTTGATTTCTTCTATTAGGATTTGGTTAATTCCATTCAAGGCGTCCTCTAATTCTTTTTTATTGCTTCCTAGAAGGGCAATGTCATCGGCAAATCTTAACATAGCGATCTTTTGACCTTGGATTTCTATACCTGTATCAATTTTGTCTTTGAATTCTTTAATCGCTTCTTCTATGTATAAGTTGAAAATCATGGGTGACAGCACACATCCTTGTCTTACACCTTTTTTATTTTGGCTTCTCTTTGTTCATCACCAATATTTATAATTGCCGTCTGGTTTTGATATAGATTGTAGATTAGTCTTCTCTCTGAATTTTATTCCCGCCTGTTTTAATATTTTAAACATAATTTCCCAATTGACGTTATCGAATGCTTTTTCTAGGTCTATGAATCCGATGTAGACAGATTCTTCCCTGATAAAAGCCCTTTCTATTATTAGTCTAAGAGAGAGAATTGCTTCTCGGGTGCCTCTGTTTCTTCTAAAGCCGAACTGGTCTTCCCCCAGATTTTCTTCAACTCTTTGTTCTATTCTTCTTTGGATTATTTTGGTTAGGATTTTGGAGGCATGTGAGGTTAGGCTAATGGTCCTGAAATTTTCACATTTATCCGCGCCTGTCTTTTTGGGAAGTGTGACTATTTTGTTTTTTTCGAAATCTTTTGGGATGATTCCCAATTTATAGATTTTGCTAATTAGTTCAAAAAGTTTGTCACGTGCCTTTTCTCCAGAGTTCTTTAGGATTTCAGCTTGTATATTGTCTATTCCGGGTGCTCTATTATTTTTTAGTTCCTTCAAAGCTGTCTCGAATTCTGACCTGAGTATGGGGTCTCCTAATTCGTTTTCGTCCACAGATTCTTCTTCTTCTATTGGGTTCATTGTTTTTTCTTCTCCATAGAGTTCTTCTAGGTGTTCCTTCCATCTATTTGCCTGTTCGTTTTCGTTTAGAATAATGTGGCCTCCTTTATCTCTTATGTTCTTGCTTTTTGGCTTGTCTTCTTGAAAATTTCTTTTTATTGTCCTATAGGCTACATCAACTTTTCCCAATACTAGATTTTCGTTGACTTCTTTACATTTTTCTTGAATCATTTTTTCTTTTGCTTTTCTACATTCTCTTATAACTTTCCATCTTAATTTTTTATATGTTTCTTTCCCTTCTTCGTCTTTTCTGTTCTTAAATTGTCTTCGTTCGTCAATCAGTTGCCGTATTTCGTCTGTTACCCATGGCTTTTTAATTTCGTTTTTCTTTGATTGAAGGACTTCGTTAGCTGTTTCGGTCAGGCTTGATTTCATGTCATTCCATTCTTGTTCGATTTCATCTTCTTTATTATTTGTGTGTGTTTTTTCTTCCAGTTTCTTATTCATTACGTTTTCGAAGAGTTTTTGGGTTTCCTTATTTTTAATTTAGATATATCCCAGTTTTTTCGCGACCGCCCGTATCTAACGTACTAACAGATATTTCGACAAAATAATTAATATCTCGTAAAACATAATTTTTTCGATCTTCAGTCATTAGATCTTTTGTGTCGATCAAAACGCCATGGTTTCGCTCAATTTTTTTTTTATAAAAATCGTTTTAGGCGTTTTTGAAATATTTCCAAAAAACGAAGCAAAAATTACACTTTTTCATAGACCTTTAAATACTTCACCATACTCTGTATGGTCAAGTAAAAAGTACTTTTATTAAAGAAAATGCGACCATGACTTTGAGAATATTAGGCTTAATGATTTCAATAACCCCAGTCGTCCACTGGAAACGACTAAGCGCTACGGAAATGAAGCGCGACAATTAGCAAATGGAGTAGAGTAATATTAGTAGAGGGTAGTATTTAATTAAGTAATGGAGAGGGATTCAGCCAATGGGTAGCCTCTGCTGAATAAAAAACTCCCAATTATGGAAAACGTTTCGGCTTTAATTAAATAATGCCATCATCAGTTCCTATGAGCTGAAAAAAGCGATAGAGCACACATGTAAAATTACAATAAAAATTTTTACAAAAATCCAAACTTGTTAATTACAAAAGGGTAGTATTTAGTAAATAGAGTTCATTGCTGAATCCCTTAGCGCTTTGTCGCTTCCAGTGGATGACTGGGGTAAATCAATTTCGTTATTTACCTTGAATCCAAACATGCCAGGCATTCGATAAAGAGCTGCAACAGAAGAATCCGATGGCATGGCCAACAGGTCATCTTGCGGGTGTTCCAGGGATTCTGGAAGATGGGCGGCAGAGCTGATCGCCACGAGGGCACCCAACACCATGCTCCAAATCATTTTTCTGCAAAAATCAAAATCATTTGATTTATTAGTCGTTAGTTTATTGTTTTAAAAAAAAAAAAATTATTAAGAAAAAAATAAAAACCGACTTCAAAAAATTAAATGCAACAAATAAAATACACTAAAAGGTATAAAATAATTATTATCTTATTTAGTTACAACTAAACGACGAAATATTAACATGAAATTACTTTTTGAAGTCGGTACCAAACAAACTATACCTATAAAGCGAGCGTACCCGCCAAACGTACTAAGTAAGATCCGTCGAGTGCGATTCATAAAAGGTATATGCTTGGCACCAACTTCAAAAAGTAATTTCATGTTAATATTTCGTCGTTTAGTTGTAACTAAATAAGATAATAATTATTTTATACCTTTTAGTGTATTTTATTTGTTGCATTTAATTTTTTTGAAGTCATTTTTATTTTTTTCTTAAAATTATTTTTATTTTTCTCTTTTTAGTGATGTTATTAATAGTGATCATATCATCAGAACTTGACCAAATTAATATGACACCATCCCTAAGACACCCCCTTTCGGATAAAAAAAGAACCATCGAAATCAGTTCATAAACAAAGAGGTTAGGTCTAAACAAACCTAATAAAAAAGGTCTAATACCTATGAAAAAAAAACGAAAAAAAAATGGGACCAATCGGAAGCTAGACTGGACCCAATGCAAAAAAAATTTTCAAAATCGGTTGACAATTGGCGGAGATATGAGGTAACATAGGCACAAAAAAAAAAAAAAAAAAAAAAAAATTCAGTCGAATAGAGAACACTCCTCCTTTTTTGAAGTGGGTTAAAAATTATTAAGTAATAAGAGCTTCACGGAGAGTGCCTATTTCTGGGTAATTATTATTATATTATTTATAAGTAACTCTAACCCCTTTTTATTAATTTTTTATTTTATGTTTTGGGCATCTTTTTCCCTTCTATTATAATAATGTTTTCTATTGTTACTACTTACATCTTGTAACTTTTGTACTTTAGATAATATTACTGATGAGAATTCCTACTGTGTAATCTAATAATAAATAAATAAATATTATAAAGATAAATCAATGAACTTGCTCTTTGCTTGATGCAAATAAACATATTATACATAATATATTATATAGGTGCCATTCATTTGTTCAGGAATCTGCTTCTAATATGCGACATAACGAATTTACCTAAATTCAATCGAATATTTGAAGCCATGAGAAATAACAGATAAAAAAATATCTAATTAAAAAGATTGAAGGTTTAACACATTCGAAACTATATTATCAAATTATATATATATATAGGTATATATGTTTATTTGCATCAAGGAGCTCATTGATTTCTCTTTATGAATCAACCAACATCACTGCTACTCTCGGCAAAAAAATATTTTATTAATTTAAATAAATACTAAATTATTCCCTCTTGTGATTCACGAAAATATTAAAAACTTAGATAGGGGGAGGGAGGGGGGTTTCAAGGGGTTCAAAGCCCGGATCTATGTCTTTTGTCAGGGGGGACAAGCTTGAATTTGCAGCCGCTCCCCCAACACTCACTGCTAAATATATTATGTACAAAAAATTTCCCGGTGGGGTCGATAGGCTAGGCGGTAGCGTGACAGCGAGCTAACCAGGGGACCCGGAGTTCGAATCCGACTCGAGGCAGCCAGCTAAAATCTGACCCCCGGGGGTAGAGACAAATTTTAAAAATATAGCTAGTATCGTAATTAGGCTTATGGCTAGAAAGGCCGAAAAGCCGAAAAGCCAAAAAAAAAAAAAAAAAAAAAAAAAAAAAAAAATTTCCCGCTTTCCAAAATGTGCCGCTTCTTAAAATTTTTCGCCGGCGACACGTGCCCCTTTGCCCTCCCCTAGATCCGGCCCTGTCAAAACCCACCATACATGTAACAGTTAAATTTTGATTTTCTTTTTGTACCACATAGCGGTGTCTGTAATTATGTATATTAGAAAAGCATTTCAATTTTGTTTTATCTATGCAGGGGAGAGAGGGACTAAGATAGCTGAACAAATCAGTTGCTCAGTAACCGAACCCCCCACCCCCCTTATTCAAACTTCAAAAGAAAATCGATTCATTAGAAGTGGGTCAAAATTGGATTATAAGATACCGCCACTTAAACGAAGAAATATAAACAAACAGACAAACCACATAAAATAAAAAACATGTAACCCCCATCTAAATTCAAATCTAGGGACATCGCCTACGTCTTATACAAGTATTTAAACGGTTGAAGGGAGAGTAGATTAGCTGAAGGACGCAGATGCATTCTCCGTGGGCGCTAAATTGGTAAGTTTCGACACCTTTGGGTTACTAGGGCTCCCAGGCTAACGGGATCCCCACACAGGGACATCATCACCTCTCTCAGGGGGCAATGACTCCCGACCGGGACCGTACGATGACCTTGAAATGACCTTCAATGCCCGTGTTTTCTCACTATCGTCTCTGCGTGACATAACCACATAACCCTGGCCACTTGCGCAAAATCTCTCACCAAACACTGGCCATTAATTTTCATTAAATAGCCAAAGGTGTTCCCTATCATTTATTCACAATTAGGATAATGATAGATTATTAGTCACTGAATGACATTTTGTGGACTATTCGAACTAGCCATTAATTAAGAAGATACAGAACAATCAATTTATTATGTATAAGTGTAAAAGGGCTTTGCCAATAGATAAATAAATAAATATGCTACCATCAAGCAAGCAATTCTAAGGCTGGTTTGACGCAACCACCTGCCTCCATTTGAATCTATCACTAACTTAAACTAATAGGATTTAATTCAACTAAAAATTATTATGCTTCTCATCTTTTATCCTAGAAGCTAGAAAATAGGAATATGTTTTTGATGACATATTTATGAAACACATCGGTCTGTGTAGATGTGAACCCTGGACGATTGGAGAGGCAAAGATCGAAGATCTTTGAAAATTTCATTTTGAAAATTAATTGGTTGAAAATAAATGCAAATTGCAAATGAGTTCTTAATTAGATTAGAGAAAAGAGGGACTTATTAGTGGAAGATTATGAAGAAGATAAGAGCTCATATAATAGAGGGGGAACTGGAAACAGATTGCTTAGGAATGTTTTAGATTCAAAAATTTCGAGGGTGAAGTAGAAAAGAAAAGCAGCAAAAATGTGGACCTAGATTATAATATTGTTTCCAGCTAATTAAGGATATAGCATTTGGAAGTTTTAGAGAAGTGTAAAAATTAAATTAAAAAAAAATTATAATAATCATTCAGATAATCATAAAATAAAGTAAAAAAATATAGATATTATTTTATAGTGGTAGCCTAAAACAATAAAAATTTACAATTTTCGAATTTCGGGTCGAATAAAGCTTTAGATATAACATTTTCAGTTATATAATTATTTGAAAATAAATTTAGAATTGTAAGTAAAAACCTTGTAGAAAATTTTGAATGACTTTTCGATTTCAACATGAAAGGTGCAACCTAAATAAATGTCATAGATGATATACATACTAGTATGACTACAAAAGCTGATACAGGAAACAAATTCTGGCGTGTCTTAAACACTTCACTTGAATTTACAATGGTATTTTCAAAAATTTTCAAAAAGGGTTGAAAAAATTAAATTGCAAAAAAAGGCCTTATTTAGTAAACATTTTTAAAATAATAATTTATGAAAATTGTTTTGGTTTAACTCCTTCATATCATATAAAGAAAATAAATAGAAATTTAAATGGTTTGGTGCGTACTGGATATATTAATTTTTTAAAGGAGGATGAATGAAATTCACTAATTTCTTCTTTCCAGTATTTTTTTATTAATTCAAGTGGTTTATCCAAATATTTCGAGAACACTAGTATGAAATTGTATTGATATATATGTATAATATGTATGTATAATAGTGTATGGTCAAGATCTTTTCATTCATTTGAGTTCATTCATCCTCCTTTAAAAATAAATAGATACCTAAATCAAATTTGATTTGTAATTGAACCCAGCGCATCTAACTTTGGCTGATACCTCCTCCTTCATCTAATACAGTTTCATCACAGCCACGTACTCTAACAACAAAAATACAATTTAAGACATTTTCATATTAAAATGTGCATTTATTATTAATTTCGCCAATGTTTGGCTCATCTACTTATTAAAATTACAGAGAAAATTTTTAGTTCACAATGCATCTTTAGGGAAAAAGCAGAAGGAACACAATAATTTATTTGGATTTTGTTCTCTCTCCACTCCAGTCTTTTGAACCATCTAGGCAAAATTTGTCAAATTTACTCGTTAAGACTATGAGAAACTATTATCTACTGCAAAATTCAACAACATAAAACGTAGAGGATGATTCTAGGACATTTGACCAATTTGGACCAATCTAGCACATTTATTTCTTAGAATCATTCGGAACAAGTTATCAGTAAATGAGAACCGACAGCGACTTTGTGGGATTAGAGGGTGGAAAAGTCTTCAAATTTCAACATGAACTCTAAAATGTCGGGGAGTATAGTCTAAATATGCATTTAAGAACTGAATTTTTGTGAAATTCTTATTTGTTTATGAGTTAGAGCAGTGATCTTCAAACTCGACTCACGGAACCCTTAGAACTATACAGTTTTTTGGGGAACCCCATCCCATACATAGAAAAATATATCTTGAAATAATATTTAAATATAAATCAATATGATACAAATACGTTATGTAAAGACAATTAAACAGAAAGTGTTGTATTTTTTATTAAAAAATGTTAACATAAAATTAATGTATTATAATTAACTCAATAATAGCATCAAAGATTCCGCCGCTAATAACCAATCAGCAGCCCAGGCACGATGATTCTGATTAATTTTCAAATATAGCTAAATGTATATTTATATTTTGTAGTTTAAAACACTAATCAACTAGTGAAAGTGCTTTATAATTTTTTTTTTCGAATTTTTATTTTGACTCCCGGAAACCCCAGAGATGTACAGCGAAATCCTGGGGTTCCGACCACTTAGTTAGAGCATACACAAATTTCGCCCACACACAGACAAACAAGGATTAAAAAAAACTTTTTTATTTTAAATATGAAAAAGACTGAAAAAATCGGATATTTTTTGCACAATCACTTCCCTATACTACGTATGGTAAAGTGAAAAAATGTTTATTTATTTATAATATTAATATTCAGTAGTAGAAATCAATGCAGGTACGTTGAAAAACGTCCCTAATAGGAAGGAATTCGATTCTCTATTGAATTCCTTGCCATTCAATTGATGTCTTTTCGATTTCATTTCCTGAATGATTGAAATCCTCCGGCAATCAATCTGAAGCTCCGAAGCAAAACGCAATTATAACTTGTACCTCTTTAATTGGTAGCGGTCTTGCCTTTTGCTATTCTTCTTCTTCATCTATATCGGCTATAATTTACAACTGTCTTGTTTCTAGTATTCGCTATAAGAAACAGCCTTAAGTTCTTGTTCACTGGCACTCACTCTCTCGCCAACCAATTAAACCAATTGCCATTTTTCTTCTGATTACGTTAATTGTTAATTTGTCTTATTGAATCATTAACACTTAGAAAATTACAATGTGTGATTTATTTTACCCACCTCGTCCGCCTCCGTGGTGTAATGGTCAGAGTAACTGACTGGCAACCCGGAGGTCTCGGGTTCGATTCCCGGCTATACCCAGACATTTTTTCTGTAAGTATAGGGTCTGGTAATAAAAATTAAGTGGGAGATAAATTTAACCGAATTTATCGTGCGGAGAATTTACCACTGCTCGAAGCCCCTAAAACCTTAGTAAATTGGATATTGAATTGTATCTAAGTTTCTGAGATTGGCTCGTGATCCCGGCTTCTTTTTCCTTCTACTCTGTTCTTTTCACGATGGAGGGGCCAGCCCATACAGGCCTTTAGGGGATCCACCTTCTGGTGTATCTCCTTCTCACATCAATATCATTAAAAAAAAAAAAAATCTTAACTATTTTTACACTGAATTCATAAAATCAGTAAAATAACAAAAAATTCAGTTTGATCAATAGTAAAATTTTAACTAATTTTTAACATTATTGCTCCAACACATAAAATCTTTCAAATAAATAAATTCATGATTTCAAAAGCCTTTTCATATATCAGATTGAAATTTGCCATCTATTTTTAAAATATTATATTTTCGAAAAAAAAAATTAATCGATTCTTTGAATATATTAACTTGTAGAACTGTTTATTTTGCAAGATCAATTATTTTCTACGTACCTAGATCGGAAGTTCTTTTATTCTTTTAGTGATATAAGGGGCAGAGACCCTTAGTTTTGGAAACGTTGACTTTTGGTGATTAACTAGTGATTTTTTAAAGATAATTATTATCCAACTAAATATTACACTAAGAAAATGCAAAACATGATCTATTGGTAATGGTCGGGCACTTTTCCAATTTAACAGCGAAGGGATGTTTGAAATCGGCGAATCGCTAGCTTTCTGAAGTTCGGGAGTCGCTTTGTATTTATTTAATGATAAGGATGAAAGAAAATGTTAAATCAAAAAGGTGCAAATCCGACGCGGACTTTTGCTTCTCAGAAAAAAATTTCAGATATTGGTTCGAAGTACTTTAGAATGTACCTCTGGATGTGGGGATTGAAAAACGGAATGTTATATGAACCATCATTCTTGTGTCATACAATCTTTAATAATTTAAATCTTAATATTGTAGCTTCTCTGCTTGAGGCCCGAGTTCAAGCTTAAGTTTACTTATTAGTTTTAAATCAAACAAGACTCAAATTTGCCTAATTTCAAGGTGCGTAAATAAAATTTTTCCTGACATCTTCTTTGGTTCACGTACCATGAAGATGTGTGACAGTCTGTCCCTGTATTCATAGTGGGCGTCTCAGATGCATCTGACTTCTTTTGGAATGAACACATTTCCTCTGTTGCGAAATTTGCAAAAAGGAAAATTGGCTTCTTATTTAGGTGCAGGCGATTTTTCACTCCCCTACAGCTCTCAACTTCTTAAAAGCCCGAATCCGCGAGGCCCTGTCTCCAATATGGTTCGCATCGAGGGGTGAACCACTACCTAATATGCTGTACACCTACTTCCACTTGTACTTCCAAATATTTATATTTCCAAGCACTTCCAAATATTCCCAAGTACTTCCAAATATTTCCAAGTACTTTCAAATATTTCCAAGTACTTCCAAATATTTCCAAGTACTTCCAAAATACTTCCAAAGAGGTGTACACCTACTTCCAATCGTGGATCACTCCTCGGTTCGCATCTATGGAGAGTGGTCTCCAGGCATTCTCTTGCTTCCCCAAACAACGCGGGGGATACGTTCCGCGTAATAGGAAATCGCACGGGACATACAATATCAGAGCAATTTAAGTAACTTCAAGCACGGCCTAATAAAAAAGCATCTTTTTAATAAACGATAACGATCAAGGCGAAACTTTGAACTATTCAAGCGATGAGTCTTTACAACTAATATTAACAAGATGGCGTCGTTACTTACTTATTTGTTGATGCTTTAGGCAATGAATAAATGTTAAATACTGAATTGCATACATGTATTTTTATTTTTATTAAAAGACGAATAAAATTATTTTTCTCTTATATCTTTAAATGTATTTTTAATACTATTTTTTATAAACCGCTGCTTCGCCAGCTTCAAAAATCAGAAACTAAGTGTAAATGTTAAATTATCTTGCACGTTATAAGGTACTGTTTATCGCGCTATATGAGTACTAATCGCAATTTTTGGTCGCGTTATACAAATTCTCGTTATACGGGAGTCCACTGTAAATAAAATAGCTAAACGTCATTTATGTATGATGTGTTCAACCACCTAAAGTTAAAGCTGATTATTATGTTATTTTGATTTTAAGATTAGACTAATACCTTAACTTCGATTCATTCTTTAAAATTATAATACATATAATAATTTATAGCAAGAATTCACCTGAATTTTTAAATAACTTTAAATCCATCTCGAAGATAAAAACAGATCCATAATAGCGATTAGGAAAAGCGAGAGAGAACAGTTGTTTGACCCACAGATTCTTTACGTATTTTCTTTTCATTCTTTATTTATCTATTGAATAAAAACCAGAATCGAGAACCTCCGGTTAATTTTAGTTAGTAAGTCAAATTGGAATATTTATCAAGAATTCATTTTCAATAGTAAATAAATAAAAATTGCGTGACTGTTTTCATTTTTTAAAATTTCTATCGAAATCCCTGACAATGATGTATCATCTGGTTCCAAAATAACTATTAACAATTCAATGGAATAGCTAGGAGAGGAAAACTAGATTGAGAATCAACGGTGCTGATTCTAAAATAAACGCAACATAGAGAGAGAGAGAGATGGAGAAACTCTTCTTGCTACGGTATTCGGGCGGCCTTGCCTTCCGGGAAGACGAAGGTCATCCAATGATCCAGCAGGTGGCGGAGGAGGAGGAGGTCATAAATCAATAAATTAGAACATCATATCATGATTACCGTTTCGAATTTTGCCATCCGATTTATTTAAAATTTAGGAAACTTTAACGCTCTTTTTAAAAATACAAAAAAAAAAACTGACTTCAATAAAATGAAATGCAACAAATAAAATAAAAATAATTTTTAAGAAAAAAATAAAACCGACTTCAAAAAATTAAATGCAACAAATAAAATTCACTAAAAGGTATAAAATAATTATTGTCTTATTTAGTTACAACTAAACGACGAAATATTAACATGAAATTACTTTTTAAGTCGGTCCCCAAACATATACCTTTTATGAATCGCACTCGACGGATCTTACTTAGTACGTTTGGAAGGTATGCTCGCTTATAGGTATAGTTTGTTTGGTACCGACATCAAAAAGTAATTTCATGTTAATATTTCGTCGTTTAGTTGTAACTAAATAAGATAATAATTATTTTATACCTTTTAGTGTATTTTATTTTTACTTAATGCCAACCCCCTTCCATTTGATGGAAGAGGCCTATATTCAGCAGTGGATTGTCGCTATCGACAGGCTGATGATGATGATGAGTGTATTTCTATTTGTTGCATTTAATTTTTTGAAGTCGGTTTTTATTTTTTTCTTAAAAATTATTTTTATTTTCCTCTTTTTAGTGATGTTATTAGACCAAATTAATATGACACCATCCCTAAAGATACCCCCTTTCGAATAAAAAAAGAATCATCGAAATCGGTTCATAAACAAAGAAGTTAGGCCTAAACAAACCTAACAAAAAAGGTCTAATACCTATGAAAAAAATGGGACCAATCGGAAGGTAGACTTAACCCAATGCAATTTTTTTTCAAAATCGGTTCACAATTGGCGGAGATATGAGGTAACATAGGCACAAAAAAAAAAAAAAAAAAAAAAATTCAGTCGAATAGAGAGACCTCCTCCTTTTTTGAAGTCGGTTAAAAAAATAATAAGAACTCAAAAATCAAATAAAATGCACTAAAAGGTAGAAAATAATTATCTAATTTAGTTACAACTAAACAATGAAATTGTTACATGAAACCGCTTTTTGAAGTCAGTGCAAATATACATTTTATGAATCCCACTCGATGGATCTTACTTAGTACGTTTGGCGAATAATGAAGACAACATCGCGTAAGTTCGCTTATATAGTTTGTTTGGCACCGACTTTAAAAAGTGATTTCATGTAACAATTTCATATTTTAGTTGTAACTAAATTAGATGATTATTTTATACCGTTTAGTGCATTTTATTTTATTTTTGAGTTCTTATTATTTTTAACCGACTTCAAAAAAGAAGGAGGTTCTCTATTCGATTGAATTTTTTTTTTTTTTTTTTTGTGCCTATGTTACCTCATATCTCCGCCAATTGTCAACCGATTTTGAAAATTTTTTTGCATTGGGTCCAGTCTAGCTTCCGATTGGTCCCATTTTTTTCGTTTTTTTTCATAGGTATTAGACCTTTTTTATTAGGTTTGTTTTAGACCTAACCTCTTTGTTTATGAACCGATTTCGATGGTTCTTTTTTTATCCGAAAGAGGGTGTCTTAGGGATGGTGTCATATTAATTTGGTCAAGTTCTGATGATATGATCACTATTAATAACATCACTAAAAAGAAAAATAAAAATAATTTTTAAGAAAAAATAAAAACCGACTTCAAAAAATTAAATGCAACAAATAAAATACACTAAAAGGTATAAAATAATTATTATCTTATTTAGTTACAACTAAACGACGAAATATTAACATGAAATTGCTTTTTGAAGTTGGTGCCAAACATATACCTTTTATGAATCGCACTCGACGGATCTTACTTAGTACGTTTGGCGGGTATGCTCGCTTATAGGTATAGTTTGTTTGGCACCGACTTCAAAAAGTAATTTCATGTTAATATTTCGTCGTTTAGTTTGTAACTAAATAAGATAATAATTATTTTATACCTTTTAGTGTATTTTATTTGTTGCATTTAATTTTTTGAAATCAGTTTTTATTTTTTCTTAAAAATTATATTTGTTGCATTTAATTTTTTGAAGTCGGTTTTTTCCTAAAAATTATTTTAATTTTTCAGAATCAAAAATTGATAATTTTTATTTTTAATTTTTATTGAACCAATTATTTTACATGAATTAATGTATACATTGTATTTGAGCTTCCGGAATTACTTCTCCACCATCGACTGTCCTTGATCATCTTTTTAGTCCTTGTTTTTAATAAGAGGAAAAAACTAATTAAAGAAAAAAACCTCTTTTCCGATAATTATTCCAATTCCATTATTCCTCCCAATTCACTCTCTAATTCATCATCAGAAATTGATAATTTTATTAAACCAATTATTTTACATGAATTTATGCATACATTGTTTTTGAGCTTCGATTTCGGAGATTACTTCTCCACCATCGACTGTCCTTGATCATCTTTTAGTCCTTGTTTTTAATAAGAGGAAAAAACTAATCATAGAAAAAAACCTCTTTTCCGATAATTATTCCAATTCCATATTCTTCCCCTCGTTTTCCATCAGAAATTGATATAAATTTTATTAAACCATTTATTTTACATGAATTTATGCATACATTGTTTTTGAGCTTCGACTCCGGAGATTACTTCTCCACCATCGAATGTCCTTGATCATCTTTTTAGTCCTTGTTTTTAATAAAAGGAAAAAACTAATTAAATAAAAAAACCTCTTTTCCGATAATTATTACAATTCCATTATTCAATCTATCTCGTCGCTCCTCCCATCAGAAATTGATATAAATTTTATTAAACCATTTATTTTACATGAATTTATGCATACATTGTATTTTGAGATTCGACTCCGGAGATTACTTCTCCACCATCGAGTGTCCTTGATCATCTTTAGTCCTTGTTTTTAATAAGAGGAAAAAACTAATTATAGAAAAAAACCTCTTTTCCGATAATTATTCCAATACCATATTGCGGAAATTAATCCATCCAATTAATTTCCTTTTCATCCACACCCCAATCATCATCAGAAATTGATAAATTTATTAAACCAATTATTTTACATGAATTAATGTATACATTGTATTTTAGCTTCGACTCCGGAGATTATTTCTCCACCATCGAGTGTCCTTGATCATCTTTAGTCCTTGTTTTTAGTAAGAGGAAAAAACTAATTAAAGAAAAAAAACCTCTTTTCCGATAATTATTCTAATACCATATTGCGGAAATTAATCCACCCAATTAATTTCCTTCCATCCACACTTTTATAAAAATTTATTTATCAATCATCATCAGAAATTGATAAATAAATTTTTATAAATTTTATTAAACCAATTATTTTACATTAATTAATGTATACATTGTATTTTTTGCTTCGATTCCGGAGATTACTTCTCCACCATCGAGTGTCCTTATTCATCTTTAGTCCTTGTTTTTAATAAGAGGAAAAATCTAATTAGATAAAAAAACCTCTTTTCCGATAATTATTTCAATTAAATTATTCCCCAATCAAGTCTCCCTCTCTCCACACCATCAGAAATTGATATTAAACCAATTATTTCACATTAATTAATGTATACATTGTATTTTTGCTTCGATTCCGGAGATTACTTCTCCACCATCGAGTGTCCTTATTCATCTTTAGTCCTTGTTTTTAATAAGAGGAAAAATCTAATTAGATAAAAAAACCTCTTTTCCGATAATTATTTTAATTCCATTATTCCCCAATCAAGTCGATTGGTCATCCCTCTCTCAATTCTCCCTATCAGAAATTGTTATTTTTTTTTTTTTTTTTATAAATTTTATTAAACCAATTATTTTACATTAATTAATATATACATTGTATTTTTTGCTTCGATTCCGCAGATAACTTCTCCACCATCGAGTGTCCTTATTCATCTTTAGTCCTTGTTTTTAATAAGAGGAAAAATCTAATTAGATAAAAAAACCTCTTTTCCGATAATTATTTCAATTCCATTATTCCCCAATCAAGTCGATTGGTTTCACCCACCAATTCCAATCCCTCATCTCTCCTCTACTCATCAGAAATTGATATAAATTTTTTTTTTATAAATTTTATTAAACCAATTATTTTACATCAATTAATGTATACCTTGTATTTTAGCTTCGATTTCGGAGATTGCTTCTCCACCATCGAGTGTCCTTATTCATATTTAGTCCGTGTTTTTAATAAGAGGAAAAATCTAATTAGATAAAAAAACCTCTTTTCCGATAATTATTTAATTCCATTATTCCCCAATCAAGTCGATTGGTTAATCTTCCTTCCTCTCCTCCATCTTCCTATTCAGTCTCCCATCAGAAATTGATAATAAAATTCAATTCATAAATAGATAAATTATCTGGAAACGTTAGCGAGTTTTAAATGAAGGTTTTAAGATTTTTTTTTATAAAAGATTTTATTATAATTTTGATTATTTGCTCATAAGAATTTTTTTTATAATGATAATGATGAAAGAAGGAGTTACACCAAAAAGGTTCAACCCCTAAAGGCCTGGGTTGGCCCCTCCATCGTGAAAAGAAGAAGAAAGAATTTTATGGGTTGGGCGGGGGTCGAAGGTATATGTGGATACGAGTCTCAAATAGCTGAAGGTTGGAGATTTCCGTTATTTTGTCATTGATCAAATCACCAGAACTTGACCAAATTAATATGGTACCACCCCCAAGATACCTCCTTTCCAATAAAAAAAGAATCATCGAAATCGGTTCATAAACAGAGAAGTTATGCCTGTACATACATAACAAAAAAAGGTCCATTTGAAATTTAAACGGGACCAATCGGGAGCTAGACTGAACCCAATGTAAAAAAATCATTGAAATCGGTCAACATGATAAAGAGAAATAAATGTTCAAAACACAAAAAAAAAAATAAAGTAAAAAAAAAATAGACATTCCGTTGAATTGATAACCCCCTCCTTTTTTCAAAGTCGGTTAAAAAGTACCATATTTTCTTTCATTCATATTATAATCGACATTCTTATTGTTCAAAAAAAGTAATTAAAATATTATTATAATATCAATTACCGAATTCTGAGCTGTTTTTCAAAGTACTGATTACATAACTCACTAATTGTTATTTCTTCTATTTTGTTAGGAAAAAGAGTAAAATTCAGAGAATTCATTAACAATTAGGTAATAACCTTATATATTAATGAAATTTATTAAATTTTTAGATAATTTACAATTTCAAACGTTAGTTTTTTATTTTTATTTTTAAGAAAATGTACCGCACAATTCAAATAATTTATTAAATAATTCTGAGTGTTAATTCTAAAAATCTAAAAATTATACAAATGGGATCACAGGTTTGAATCCTGTCGGGTGGTCAGTTTCATTTATCTCCTTGTTTCAAAAATAATAAAAAATTGCTAGATACACATCAACACATAAATTTTCCAGGACACTTTTTAGAATCCAGAAAGCTATATTTCCCCAAGAAACATCTGAAATTTGTTTCGTATAATATAAATACAAAATTTTAAATTTCTCATTTGACACGCTCGGCGATCTTAGCTAGGCGTAAGACCAAGTGTTGAATTTGTCTATTTTTTTTTTTTATTTCTTTTTTATTCATGTGTAAAAATTTTTGATACCCGCAGGATAATAATTTTAACAGAGAGTTTTTTATGGTCTCAAGATAGCTCAAGAACTGAAGGTCGTAGAAATTTCGATCTGGTGCCGATTATTTGTATTTTCATAAAAAACAACTGATTAGATTTTTGGTTTTGGAAATACAAGTATTTTAGTTGATATTTTTTTCAAAATTATTTTGCACTTTCTAAAAAGTGGATATTGCATTCCAAACAGACATAAAGAAAAAAATCATGTACTTATATGTTTGTTCGCCCTGTTTCAGTCATATCTAAACACAAATAATGCAAAAAAAAAAATGAGATTCTTTCTCTTTTTCCATTCACTTTCCAGTAAATGAACATTCCAAAAATGTGCTAGAACAGACAGATACAGCCGCTTTGAGCTAATTAAGGATAATTGTTAAAAATGACATGACAATTTAATAGAAAGAAGATATCAACAGTAATGTTCTTGTATTTTTTCTATCGCAACAGGTGAAGAAGAAAGTGAGAAAAATTAATGTGTTTTTAATTATTCTATTTATAGAAATTAAATAGAGTCATTCCCGGGTATACTTAAGTTTATAAGCTTCTAGGTCCAGGCACACAATTTGATGCCATCCATTTTAATAAGAAATTAATCTGTTAATTATTATTATCCGACTTGTTACACTTACTCAGCACTAGTTCTTTTCTTTTCTAAGGGTTAGGCTCGCAGGGTGCGAAAAGGAAAATCACCCTGGCCTCCACGCCTACTCACCCCTACTCAAGTATAATAACTAGCCCACGCGCTAACATTTTAATTTAAGTCGTACCTTGTTTGCAAGTCCTAAAATTTGAGAAAGGTGCATCTTAGAATTGTAGAATATTTATTTAATTTTTTTTTTTTAATAAAAATCAAATTACAGATTTTAAAGCAATAGACAAGCAATTTCATGGATATTGTTATTAATAAGATCAAAACCTTAGATACTAGGTTATTCATAAATTTTTCTTAATCATAACCAGGGCTTACTCGGCATTTTTTTTTTTTTTTTAATGATATTGATGTGAGGAAGGAGATACACCAGAAGGTGGATCCCCTAAAGGCCAGTATGGGCTGGCCCCTCCATCGTGAAAAGAACAGAGCAGAAGGAAAAGAAGCCGGGATCACGAGCCAATCTCAGAAACTTAGATACAATTCAATATCCAATTTACTAAGGTTTTAGAGGCTTCGAGCAGTGCTTTATTTGCTTCATAATCAGCTCCTGGTCATTATTAAAAATCAAAGCTAGTACCGCCTAACTTTTCAACTTGTTCCCATGCATCGATTTTCGACCAATAGAACAACTGTACCCGAGGGGTGAACCGCAATTGGAATTAGGTGTACGCCGTCTTTGGAATTATTTGGAATTACTTTGGAATTCATTAGATAATCACTATTGTCATCTATCTTCTACTTGGAAATGAAAGTGGAAGTGGAAGTAGGTGTACACGATTTTAGGTCGCGGTTCACCCCTCGACTGTACCTATACCAGCTAACTAAGGTGTATCAGTCTCCAACAACAGATCAGCCCAAGGACCATACTCAACATGACATCGTGAGAAACCATAGTCTTCGTCAGACAACAAAGATATATTGTTAATATTCTTCTAAATCCTTATTAATAAACAACTCTAAATTCATTCAAAATATATTCTTTCATTAAAATTATATTGATAAATTTCTAGCTTTGTCACAATTGAAGGGACCATTACTCGATGAACATATTAAGTTATATTTAAATAAATACAAATCCTCTTAAAGTTTATCTAGTATATGCAGTGATGTAGTCGTAAAATTAGCAGAAGGCAGTGATCTGGAGTCGCTATCGGGAGGAATTTCTGGCTGGAGGAGTCGGGGTCGGGAAAAAATGTGTCGACTGTGATTAATTTTGAAAAAAAAATAATTTAAAATAATGCAATGAAATGGTTGTAGCTTGAAAATTCGCAATATTATATTCATGAAAAGTCAATTGTAAATGATATATTATAATTCACATTTAATCTCACTTATTGGCTAAAATATGAACTTAATCGAATAAATCTAAAGAGAAAATTTGTAGAAAATTTAATTCTCTACAAAAAAGGTCTTTTGAATAAAATCTCTCCGATTAATGGTTTGTTTTGATTTATTTTATATATATTAATATTTAAAAAAAAATTTGTATTTTGTTATAATTTTTTATTTAAGTATTTGTGGACCCCCTCCCATAAAATGACTTAGTATTTAATTTTGCGGGAGTCGGAGTCGTGTCTTTTTTTGGGCCATAAAAATCAGTGGTTATACGCTTAAACCGGGAAGGGGCTATTTAATAAATGACAAAACTGTAATTTAAAATAAAATATACAACCTAGCACAGGATACACCCTATTTACTCAGATCAAACCACAAGGCATACGCCGTATACAGCCGTATACCTTCCACTACAGCCCTGGGTATATTTTATAAGCTATAACCAAGTACAAATATCTTAATCTTCTCAAAACTGGTCTTATTGAAGGTTTACCAAAACCAAATAACAATGAAAAATGGAGCGCCTGACACGTTCTTATACAGCGACAAATCTACAAATCTACATTATTTTAAAACTTAGTACATTCAATTAGTTTTTCAATTCTAGGTTCAGTTTCCTTAAACTACATAAAATAATCTGAGTCTAGTAATTCAAATGACTAATACGTGACGGAGTTTGGTAAAAGATTTTCAGGTTTATGTCGAATCATTAAACTAAGCTTATCATTCACAAGAAATTCTACCCATGATTCTAATCTATTCCAGGTATTGTTGAGCTAAAAAGGCTTTGATCATATTTTCTTATAAAATCTCAGACCTTTATTTCACAGATCAATTCAAGAACAATGACGATTGAAAAATTAAATTCCAAATAATATTTTCTCAAGATTTTATTCAATTGATTAAAAAATGTATCAATTTCAATCAACTTTCATCCTTTCAAAAAATTATTTTCATTAAAAAACAAACAATTAAATCTTTCCTATTTTTTTCGCTTTCTTTAAAATTTAATTTCTTTGAAATTTATATAGGTAGGTACTTACTATACAAGAAAAATATAATATTTACTTATAAAATAAACTTTCTATCCTTAATCATTTCAGCTGAAACGCTGGTTTTAAATTGCAATCAAGTGTGTTAATCGAATGTTTATCTAAGGTTAAATTAATTATTTAACATGTAAGTGTCAATATAGTAAGAGTTTAATAAAATTCTCTCTTATTATTCCTATTATTGAAGATATTTTGAATTGCAATTTTTAGAAAAAATATACCTTCTAATGATGTTAGTGATTAGAAAATCAAAAAGTCTTTTTATGATAGTGAAGTAGTTAACAAGGAAATCAGTCAGTAGCTTAGATATAAAACTTAGTATTTAAAAAAAGCAAATATATATAATAAGAAGAATAGTCTAGATTAATTTGCAGCAACGCTGATGCCGTCGGTATATTTGTGTTTTGAGTCGAGATGAGTCGAGGCAAATTTGAAATATATAATTGTAATTTGAACTCAAATTTTGAAATGAAAGACTCCAATTGATTTTAAATTAAGAAACATTAAATATATTGATAATTATTCCTCCCCCCCCCCCTCACCACTCAAAAATTAAATATTCAATCCGCTTTTCTTTGCGCACAGAAGAAGAAATTAATCAGATCTTATTTGATTTATATTTTATATATTATTTGTTTATTTTTTAATAATTTGCCACTTTTTTATAATTTTTTAAAAATCTAAATTTTGTTATTCTTATTTTTTGATTTTTACAAAATTGGACGACTTAAGACACGCATGCCCATATGAGTTTCTCATGGCAATACTGGATGGAACAGCCTGTCATACAAACAACACTTGATCTCTTTTAAATATTTGGAGCCTTATATCGATTATCGATCCCAAATTAAAAAAAAATGATATAATATAATTCTCCTCCTCACACGATCCCACTTATTTAAATAAATCTATTTCCCCACAAAAAATATTACAATGCTGTAGATTATAGGAAAAAAAATACTTCCAGATTCATATCTAGACCCTCATTTTTGTAGCTCTGTCAGGACGAAAATGAGGTGAAACTTTTAAGAGACTATGTATTTTTGGGAGTTTAAAGGTATACATTTGGAGTGTGGTTTTTTAAGAGGAATACAATTTTTGGACCGAGACGTCGCCCGCCAGGCCACCAGCCCGGAGGGCCGAGCTTCTAGGGCGTGCCGAAGGCACTCACGAAAAGCTCGTTAAAATATAACTAAAATGCAAAGAGAAGCATGTAACCTTCATGTCTCTTTTCTCTGTTTAGTTTTAGCGCAATAATTTGTCAGGCGGAGACGAGGATTTAGGATTTACATGCTTCATTCTTGACTGTTTTAAAGCCTGAAGAAAGGGGGAAAGATACTTCTCGGTTTTTAAAAGATTGAAAATGACTTTCCATTAAATTATTTTATTTGGAAATTGTTCTTTTCTACAACCTTCCCATCAAATACCAGCCATAATTCAAGAAAATACTTCTTCGATCTGTGATACTTCTTCGACGTGTGTAATTAATTACTTCTTCTTCTTATCATAGCTACTTTCAGTTCCAGATGTTGGCAACCATATTAGATATCCTCACTATTAAAAAATAAATTTTAAAAATGGATTTACAATGAGTTAAGGATACTGGGTCACTTATTTCACATTAAAATCTCTACTGATTATATCCTCACTATATCAACTGGGGCTCTAAATAATTGAGTGGTGTTCATTAAGAACCAAGTTGCAAGATTTCTGGACCAAGAAATTCTTCTCCTTCCAAACAATTTTCTCTGTGGCATTACTTCTATGTAAGTGAAATTTGATTCTCACATAGTTACGGTTTACGATTAGTGAAAAAATGGGTTTCCTTTGTTGGAAGTGGAAAACAGCTTTGTGTTGCCCAGCATTAGGGTGAGCAGGATGTGTCAATACCTAGGAGTTGAAAAAAATCTAAATTTTTAAAAATTCCTTCTTATTTTATCTATATTTTTTTGTTTGCTTTTTAGAATCAGATATTTTATATTTTGATACTGCGGGGTTTTGATTTTTCACATTATTTTGTAAGTTAGATTTAAGCACGAAGCTTACGACGTATTAGGAATCATATATGCGAGAATAACAATCGGATTATTGGGGTTTGAAGTTTAGGACCATCATTTGATCACGTTATGATATTTTACTTCATCCACTATGATTATTTTAAAAGTTTTAAACAATTTTCAAAATTTTTAGTACTTTTCTTAAAATTATAATGTAATTACCTAATCAGTTTTGAATCCAAGATACCGAAATAAAGATTTTGTTAAGACAACAATAGTAATATCAATAGTACTAAGCCTGGATATGATTTAGTGAATTCCGAATGGAAAACAATCGATTTAGATATTGGGCTTATTAGCACATCACATACAACTTATATATCATAGTTTTCATTATTTTTTATTGCAAACTAGATTTTAGCCAATATTAAAATTGTTATTCACTATTTGGAATCTGAAAACACTTAGCCTGGGTTCTGGTTCATTTTCTTTTCTAAGTACCTAATCGATAGACGTTCCCATTCGCCTCTTCTTAGAATCCAAATCTCTAAGTAGATATAGATATCTTTTTGAACTAGATTTTAAAGAACCCAGAAGACTTTTTATCATCTAAATTAACCAATCAAATTAAATATATTTTTTAATCGAGTTGCCCTCAAAAAGTTTTTTAATTCACAAAAAAATTAAATATTTTAAGCCTAATAATTCAAATAATATAATATTTAGTAAAATTGGTGCTTGTTTAACAAAAAAGAAGAAAATTTTTACGCATTATATGTAATAATTTCTATGAACGAACTTAATAAGGTCTCAAATTGAGGGCTTGATTCTACTTTAATATCGAAGCAGTTTTTTTTTGTTTTTTTTTTGTTTTTTAATTTAAACCAGAAGGGAGATCAGGTAGAATTTGGATGCCTAGAGCAATCAGAAACATTTTTCCAGGAATGAGTCGTTTTCAAATTGTAACGTAAATCAATTATCTTTTGATAAATTAAGCTGTTAGAATTAATTATATGTATTTATAATTTTTTTCATTAGATTTTTAAATTACATGTAAATATTTTTTTTCGGAAGTCTAGGAAGAATGGGTAATTAGCGATCTAAAAAAAAGCAAAGTGGTACGAATGTGTTTAGTTTGTTTATCAATCAATCTCGTGGCTATCGTACAAACATACAGAAAGACTACTAGAAAAAATTCTGGAAATTGCTCTAATCCACGTATGAGCCATTTCTAAGCACTAAAAGGCAAAAGTGTATTTAAGCCTTAATTTTTACTCTCATGGGCACATTTTATACTTCATCCTCACTCTTTCATCCGCTATTTTGATCTCTTTGTGACCACAACTTGATCAAATAAGAAAAGTATTCTCTGCACATCAAGTAGCACTGAGTGAGGAGACAGGAAGGAATGGTGTTATCTATCACACTTCCTTCAGTGACCATTTTGAACCCTGAGTAAGGAGGGAAAATCGCCCGAAAAGTCGGTTTCGAAACAGCACTAAAAGGAAAAACTTTTCTAATAAATGATATTTTGTTGGTTATAATTCTCTTGTTTATTTCCGGACTGACTTCATTCAAATCCTGAGATATTAGTTTATCAGTCCGTCTCCTAAAGATAAAAAACTTCATACTTATTAGATATATTTAATCTTATACATAGCATAATCGTACCAATATGTCAGAAGGATTGTCTCTACGGTTAAACCAACTGCCCGGAAAGCAAGTTTGGCACTCGGGTTCACTTTTGAGAAAACGATTCTTCTGACATGTATTAAACATATCTAATAAGATCTTTGATTTTCGGCTTTAAATTTCTTGTTAGCAATTTTGCGAAAATATAGCCTCTGGTAATATTAAATTAAAAAACCCTACTTTTTAAAAATTGAAAAATCACTTGATTTCAATCTTAAACTTTTAACTTAAGTATTTCTTTGGAGACGGACTGATATACAGCTGGGGATTGGATGGAAGGAAGTCCAGAAATAAATAAGAGAATATTTCCAATAAAGGAGTATTTATTGGAAATGTTTTCCATTTATAAACTTTTGTAACCGACGTTTCGGAGGATTTTTCCTCCTTCTTCTGGGTTCAAAAAGGTGAAGGAAGCATATGGTAATCCTCCTTCCTGTCTCCCTATTCAGTGTTAATTCGTGTATAGATAATAGTTTTCAACTTTCCAACATCATAGAATAGAGTGTAATGAGGGAAAACATTTCTAATAAATACTCTTTTATATTGGAAGTAGTCTCTTAATTATTTCTGGACTGCTTTCCATCCAATCCTGAGCTTTAAACTTTTTCTGTTCTATTATAATATATAAAAAATTGCTTCTACATATTTATTTATTTATTCATTTTTTTCCAAAATCATACAAATTAATAGAGATCCAAGGTCACCGGAAATGACATTCCAGAAGGCGAAAAGGAAGAAAAACGCCTTCACTGACCTGGAAGACAATGACCCACTCGGCTGCGTTGACGCTTCTTCTATTTCAGCCACAGTTAATTGCTATTTAATTTTCGTGTCGGGTGCCCACTCACCATACAACAAACCGTTAAACTATTAAGTTCGCCTAAATTATCTGTTTATTAGAGAAAAAATAAAATACTATTTACTTTTTTATTTCATTCAATAGGACTTTATTAATTAACTCATAAACGCATGTAATGATAGGAACAAAATAAATATAGGCCATTAATCCACCCGGATAAAAAAATAAATAAATAAAAAATTAAAAAAGACGGAAGGTAAAATAATCATAAATTGACCTACAAGATCTACTTCATACTTCATTATAAATAAAATAGAAAAAATTAATATAACATTTGTAATGTGCGCGAAAGAGAAATCAATGTCACCACATGCACATGGCAAATGTTTATTCTTAAATTTATAATGGTACCATCATGATTAGGCACCATCTCATTTTATAAGGTTTTCCTCTTTTAAAAAGTTTACTGTAAAAAACACCTATTTTATAATAAAATTATGAATCCTTTAAAATAATATGACGTTTTCAATTTCTTACTAGAGTGGAAAAAATCTTTTCATTTCATTTGAAAAATTCAATATAAAATTTGAGAGCAAAACGGTGATAAATCGAAGTAATTTACTTAGATTAATTGATCTCTTTGTGTTTTGTAAATACTCCACTTTCATTTTGTTAAATACACTTTCCATTAATATCCTTATCCATTATACATATTAGATAAACTTTTAAAAAATAATTGTTCTAGTTTTTATTTCCATAATTTCTTCCAGAATAATATAATTAAGTTAAAATAATCAAATTTAAATAAAATTTAGGGAACGCGGTGTTGGTTTATAGTGAAACATTGTTAAAATTAAATTAGGTTGGAGTTGGTGGTGTTTCACAAGGAGAAAAATTAAAATACAAAAGATTTTTTAGTTTACTCTATATATTTCGAGCTCTTAACTCATCGTCAGGAGAACATTGAAAATTGACAATGTTCTCCTGACGATGAGTTAAGAGCTCGAAATATATAGAGTAAACTAAAAAAATCTTTGTATTTTAATTTTTCTCCTTGTGAAACACCACCAACTCCAACCTAATTTAATTCAAATTTAAATAGTTGTGATTTAAGTATTGAATAGTAAAGTGTATAATCAATTCTATTAGAGAATAAAATTGCATGATTTCTAGCAGATATCTACTATCAATCAGGCTTACTTAGGGGATAATATATGGCTACGGAACAGAAAGTCCTGGTTCAAGCTGGACTGAGGGCAAAAATATTTATTTATTTAATATCTGACTCCAATATCAGTTTAAAGACACTCATTCATACACAAAAGCAGTCATAAACAAAAAATAAAATGATTTTGGATTGTCGGATTTTGGATACCGGAATTTTGGGTTTCGGGTTTATGGGTCGAACCCATTAATTCATTACTTTTATATAATATGTTAATATGTATAAATGTATATATTTATTTGCATGTAGCAGAGGATGCAACCTCATTGATTTCTCTTTATCAATTAACATCTCTGCTACTCTCGGCAAAACAAAATTCGATTAAATAGATTTTGTTCCTGAAGACGTATAGGTATATAAAAAAGTATACATTTAGCTTCATCTTATATCGAGTGATGCTAGCGTAATTAGTAGAGAAAAGGCTGACAGTTTACAATGTATCCTACATTGTAGGCAAAATAAATTTAAAAGGAACACAATTCATGAACGGAGTTATTTTTTGGGATTTAAATTCAAAAAAAGAGAAAGTCTAATTTAATCAATGTTAATCCATAAAACAGAGAAAAATATATTATTAATAAAATTTAATTTTTTTCATTTAAATTCACAATAAAATGTATATTTTAAGAAATGTTTCGAGAAATGACAATTGGAATAAATTAAGATTTAAAGGCAGAGTCGGTCAAAAGCGAATGAAGGAGAAAGAGGATAAATCGATTCACCAATCAGGATATCAGATCAGGGCACATGATCTCAAATGCCCGGCACGGAGGGAAAGGAGGGAGACATCTTGTAAAAAGAGAGAGAGCTCACATCACTATGATATCATTACTATCCATTGCTATATTATAAAAAACATATACTATTATATATACATTACTATACACTACCATTCTGATATATACTATTATACACTACTTTCTATGATATACATTACTATTCATTATATACATATTATACTATTGAATACTATTACCAGTATATATATACTACTCACTATATATACATTAATATATTATATTATTAGTATATTACACGCTCTATCACGCTCTCTCTACCTATAAGTCACCATCCCATTCATTATACCATATGCCGAGGAGATTGCCATTGGTATAATCTGCACGTTGTCGACCGCCAGTGGAAGTCGGAGACTCCAGCAATTCCTCTAATATCTTTAAGAAGAAACTGCAAGTGCTGGTCTGGCGTCATCTTGAAGGCGGATTGGAAGTACAGCTGGACACCTACGTGGCCCCTTCCTGCTTTGTCTCCATTACCGTAAGACTAGCAAGACCTTTTATCCGCCTCTGATTGGATTCACGACCATTGTACCAATATTTGCTTACAATCTCAATACCTGAGCAAGTCTAATAATCTTGAAACATTTCTAAGTTGATCCATTTCATTTTTATATATATATATATATTAATTTTCTTCTTGCTCATATAAATAAATTGTCATATATTTAATCTCTGGTTCTATCATTCTTTCGAGTACAACCTTAAAGAAAAATTTAATTCATCTCCTTTAATAGTTAAATCCCCTTACCTACCCTTCCCAAAATCCACTACAACCCCTATAGTATTTCAATTATTATTTTATTCTTTATTTTCTTATTTTTTTAATATTTTTTTATATTTTTTTATTTGATAATATCTATATTTAAAATTTAAAATCAGTAAATTCACAATAGCCAATTTAAGACAAAGAGAGTCACACTGAGTTACACCACCGCGAAGCAGATCCATTATAGAGTAAAACAAAGTAAGTATTGCTTACAATTTCTTACAATTAAAATTATTTTCAAAATATATTAATAGCACAATAACCTATTGAAAGTTAAATCTCAAAATTGTTCTTATTTGTCATTCATTAGCAGATAAAGGAAGTGTTTAAGAATTTTTATCTACAATCAAGTTCAATCATTTAAAAATCCCATTAGTTACAAATCGTATAAAAATTATTATAGTACTTTGACGCTTCTACTTAATAAAATCTTAACACTGATATCTCACAATCTATGATAAAAAGTATTTCTCATCTTCGATATCACGATAAACTGAACCCGAAACTTCCCCCAAAATAAAAATCCAATTAAAATTTCAATGTGATTTTTGATTTTGGGACGAATAAATATAAAAATTTCAAGTATGTGTCTTATTTACTTTACAAAAGCTACCATGCTTTGACAGTCAGACATTGATATTGTATCGACTATAATCGAGTTACGTTTTTCGTTTGTTTCTAACTCTAAAAATCCTCACCAGCTCTTTTGAGATGCTCTGATCAACAAATTAAAGATTAAAAAATCATAAAATTCAAATACATTATATAAATATTATATAGACCAAAGATGTAATCGAACATGAAAGAGAAAATTGAGTCCAAGAAATTCCCAGCATGATTCCATCCTAATACAATCGCGAATGACGATTTAGCTTACAATGAGTCGGAGTTAATTGCGATTTTCACAGAGCCAATGAAAGTTGTATGAATCATTTTCTCTTGGTCATCTGTCGGATTGACCTAAAGCCTCTTTTACCGAAAAGGAATTTCACCTTTGGGGGACCCACTGGTGCGTTAATTGTGTCAACGTTTTCGACGCCGTTTAGTCAAATGACCTGCGCGGGTCATCAGGGGACAAGCCGATCAGTTGTTAACGGGATATAAATTTAATCCCCCAAGAAAAATAAAGAAACCATTAGGATAGGCAAAATTTACATCATTTTTGTAAATCCAAATCTTTTAAGGAGACTACACGGTTCATTATTATTAATATTATTAGTTTTTAGCAAATTTAAATAAAATTACAAATATTTAGAATTGTTTGAGCATCATCATTAGGAGGTAATAATAATTTTTATTGAAATATGTATATGGCATAGGCAATTAGTAATTTCAGACAAAAACATTTTGTTTTAGTAAATAGATTTTTAATTTTTATTTGCCCAGAGAAATAGTTTTGAGTATTATTTAATTTTAAACCGTTGGATGATTACTTTTATATGGAATATTAAAGGATATAAGCTCACCAAATAGAATAGAAATTATGGAGAATGGTATAAGTTCAAAGTGAAAGATATTTAATAAAATTCAAAATGGATTACTAGGTAGATTTCGCAAATAAATTATTTGTAAAACCTACATAATAATTCATTTTTTAATTTAATAGAATTTAATTTCTTTTAACTTCAAGATTAATTTGTCATACAATTTGAAATATACTAGTATTTTAATAATCACGAGAAATTAATTTTATTTATTTATATATGTTGTTCACTAGACCCCTTTTTGGTCACCACTGGTTGAACATCTTCAGTAGTAAATATCGTTATAGTTTAGGAAGATTGTCAATAAAAATATCTTCATTTCTTTTTATAGATCTTACATATATATTTAGAGTGACATTCATTTATCTGAATCTATTTTGTTTAATAAATCAAATAATAATAGTTACATCAATTTGCCTGAAATAATTATTTGACTACAACATAAATATATATATATATATACTATAATTTGTCTTAAGCTATAGGCAATTAGAATTAATTTGTAAAACTATGTCAATGAATTTTGTTTTCAGTCTAAGTAGTAATGAAGCCAAAATCATGATCGAATTACAACTAACTTTTGCGATTTTTTATTTTTTGCTTCTAGAAAATTTTTATAATAGAAAGAAAAATAGCGAAATCAGCTTTAAAAAAAAAAAAATGCCGAAATAAAAATATTTTTGACTGACGAAGAAAAAATAAATTTCGAACTAACTCTAAAAATAAAAATTCAACGGTAAACACCAAAATAAGTTTTAAAGAAAGAAAATCTCATTTTCAATCATGGGTTTTCAGTCTGCCTGTGTGTCGTTGTGTTTCCGGGTTCCGATACTCAAGATAACGCAAGAAAGAAAGGCCATAGAAAGTTCGTTCCCGGGCCAAAATGATTGTATTTTCGATGGGTAGAAATTATTAGATTTTGGGCTCTCTAGCTTTAGAACTTCTTTTACTTGGAATTTTGTGTGGTTTTATTTAATATATCTTTTTAAACTAAAGAAAATAATTAACAAGCTACACTAGGCCCAACATGTACTAATAATAATAAAATAATTAAAAATTAAAAAAATCATAAGTCTTTCTCATTCAAAACAAGGCTAAAGTTCAATTTTAAAATTTTGGATGGAGAAAAAATATTTTTTTGAATAATTTTATTAATATATTAAGGCTTAAAATAATGAACAATTTGTATTTAAGTTTATTATTAATTACGACACGTCTCTAGCGCTTGAGTTCCGAGTCTTGAAAATGTTTCCCTTTTTATTTTATTTAATAAATATGCGGGTGAGCGATTCTTTCATTATCGAAAATGACTAAAAAGATCGTGGATAGAATGAATCATCTCTCTTCTCTGAGAGACAAGCCAATGCAAGGATACTAAATTCAGGTTCAGACCTGTTTCAGATTATTAGAGATTAATTGCTAAATTTCTATTATTCTAGGAATGGCTTTTTGTACTTAGAACAAAACGATACTCGTTATATAGAGAGAGAATATTCAAATGGACTTCACTAAAATTTAAACGAAAATGTAAAAAATAAATTAGTTATTGAGGCTCGAACAATCGTCTCCACCTCGCGGCGTCATTTTTGGTAGTTCGCGACAATTTTTAGTAAATGTTTATTCTAAAATACTTACATAATAAGCTGACGTGTTCTGATGTGGCCATTCACCTGACTTTACCATACAACCTGGCCCCTAAAATTATTTATAATCATGTAGGGGGATTAGTTTTTGAATTTTTATACTTCTGGGGTCCCACTGATTGTGTATACAAAATTTGGTTGAGTTTGGTAAATGGCCAAGATTTTCATTTTTTGACCCTACACAGCCCCCCCCCCTTTGGGCGGTTAGTTTTTGCATTTTTAAACTTCTGGGGGTCCACTATTTATGTATACAAAATTTGGTTGATTTTGCTCAAATGGCCTAGATTTTTAATTTTTAACCCCCCCCCCCCCCCCCTCCACCTCCCTTAATTTTGGGTCAATATGCACCAAAATCTAATTAGCTCTTAATCTCAATGGACCAAAACTACCTGTGAAATTTGGTTTCGATATTCAAACTAGTTTTTAAGCTAGCTCGTCCACAAAATTTGAAAAATTTGATAACGCACAGACTAACGGACAACCAGACAACCAGACTGACTAACTAACAGACATTTTGACAAAACAATTATTATCTCGAAAAATATAATTTTTTCGATGTTCACTTTTAGAGCTTTTTTGTAGAGCGAAATGCCATGGTTTCGCTCAATTTTTTTAATCAAAATAGTTTCAGCCGTTATTTAGATATTTCGAAAAAAAGAAGGAAAAAACCACTTTTTTCATGCACGATTACAATACTTGACCACACACTGTATGGTAAAGTAAAAATAAATATATTATAGAGAGAGAGAATAATATTCAAATGGACTTGACTAAAATTCAGACGAAAATGTAAAAAAGAAATTACTTATTGAGGCTTGAACTGGCGAGCGTACCGAGTCTTAAATAAATAAGAAAAATATGTAGTTTAAAATAAATGTTTTAAACAGATTTTTTAAATGAAGTGGGTTCATGGGTCTAATCTTATAAAATTTTAATTTCAATATGTTATCAGAATCCGCTCAGCGCTATTTTTAACCGACTTCAAAAAAGGAGGAAGTTCTCTATTCGACTGATTTTTTTTTGTGTGTCTATGTTTCCTCATATCTCCGCCAATTGTGAACCGATTTTGATGGGTTTTTTTGCATTGGGTTCATTGGTATTGCACCTTTTTTGATATGTTTGTTCAGTCATAACTTCTTTGTTTATGTACCGATTTTAGTGATTCTATTTTTATTGGAAAGAGGGTACCTTAGGGGTGGCACCATATTAATTTGGTCAAGTTCTGAAGATAATGATCAATGACGAAATAACGTAAATCTCCAATTCTTATGACCAAATAATCGAAAAAAAACAAAACATTCATTTAAAACCCGCAAACGTTTCGAGAGAATTTCTATATTTGTGAATTGAATTTTATTATTATTTTCTGATTCATTCGCCCGACGCTTTTTCTTACGAGATGCATGCAAGAGTATTATATTAAGACACTATTAATAACATCACTACAAAGAGAAAAATAAAAATAATTTTTATAAAAAAAATAAAACCGACTTCAAAAAAATTAAATGCAACAAATAAAATAATATATATATATATATATATATATATATATATATATATATATATATATATATATTATATATATTATAAAGTTTTTGTATTTTTAAAAATTTTATTTCTACTTATAATAAATGATAAGAATTAAAATACTAATTGATGGGGGTGGTTTAAGTCCACTAGTTTCAACTTTCCCGAATGAAATATACTATGAATGAAATCCTTGGGTTTTATCCTACTTCTAGCGGCCGTTGCTGTTGATCTTAGGACAGATTACAGAAAATTCAAGACCAAGGTTAACTTGACATCTAGATCACGATGATTTTTGTATTTAGAGTCAGTATCCATAAAATTCTGATCACAATCTTTGATAAACTGTGAACTAAAAGAAGAAATCCTCTTCAGAGTTTATGATGGCGTAATGCGAATTAATTATAAAAACGACACAATTGAGACATAGAGAACGTTTTATATTGCAATTTAATAGATTTAAAGATAAGCCAACTGTAAATGAGATCAATATAATAACAAGCTCCAGAGTTTCTTATTAGAATAAACTTAAATCAATTAACTTACCAAAACATACGGCCCAATTTCAAGAAAATCAACTCCATAGCCTATTGAGCGAAAGGCCCTAGTTCAAGACATGCTCCCTCCAAAAATTTGGCCTACTATAATCTAGTCCCTACATCAATTCACACACACATTTAATAAATGAAAAATATAAATAAAATAGAAAATGACTAAATGGGCATTGCTCTCGAAGCTAAAAAAATACTTGCAAGTAAAAATTGGATTAGAAAATTCTATCCAGACAAACAGATATACGGAAAAACCAAAAAATGTATCCTAATGATTAAGCCAGGTAACTTTTACAAAGGTTCACCTGGCTTCAGCATACTAAAAATAGTTGAACCGTTTTCGAAGGGATTCATAAAAATCTGAGTATATTAAAAGTAGTTTCAAAAAATTATTTTATGGCAAACAACTCAAGCTTGAGTTATTTACCAAAAAAATTTAGTCTTTTTGATTTTAAGTCGATTCTTCCACGTTTTCAGTAGAAGTTGCCATTAATAGTCAAAATATCAAAAATGGAATCCAATAAGGTTATTCCTCTAGTATTAGATAAGAATCGATCATTATTTTTGATTTTAAGCCGATTCCTTCATGTCTTCAGCAATAGTTACCAAAAATAATCGAATCATCAAAAATCTAATGTAGAATTATTATTCCTCAAGTACTAGATGAGAATCAATCAATCGCTATTTTTGATTTTAAATCGATTCCTCTATGTCTTCAGCAATGGTTATCAATAAAAACCGAAACGTCAAAATTCCAATTTAGAATGGTTATTCCTCAAGTACTAGATGAGAATCAATCGCTATTTTTGATTTTTAAATCGATTCCTCTATGTCTTCAGCAATGGTTACCAATAAAAAGCGAAACGTCAAAATTCCAATATAGAATGGTTATTCCTCAAGTACTAGATGAGAATCAATCGCTATTTTTGGTTATAACTCGATTCCTCCATGTCTTCAGCAAAGGTAAAGAGTAAGAAAACAACGCAGTTGCTTAACAAGATTGGAGTAATTTTTGGAGACGGACTGATAAGTGAATTAAGTGGATATCGATGAGGCAGTCCAAAAAAAGAATATAACTTCGGAGGAGTTCGGCGTTGGTTCTAGGTGAAACATTTTAATATAATAATAAAACTTGAGTAAGATACGAGGTAGGTTTCACAAAAAAAGAAATAAAACAAAATTGAGTTTTGAATTCGATATATTTCGGGGGTTAGCCCATCATCAGGAGTCTAAGAAAACTGATTATATATTGGAAAAATAGTTTTACAAGTAACAATTTAAAAAATTTTTTAACTGTATGTGGTGAGGGGAAAGTAGGGGAAGAGGAGAAGATGTTCTAAGAATTAATATTTTCTATTGAGATTTGAACTGGCTGAAAGGAATCTATACGTGCTTTTATAATAACGAATGGACAAATACCTGAGAAGGTACAACTTGAAAGGTGCATGAGAGAGTACAATTACCCTAGTATATTCAATGTGCGAACAATGGAAGGAATGTTTATTTAATTTATTATAACATATAATCAATAATTGTATTTTTATACACTTCCAATTGATTAATTAAAATATTTAAATTATTAGAGAGGGCTATTTTTATTTCGGTGGATTCCAAGAGATCCAATTTAAGGCCTTTTCTTTCGAAATGAATGGGGATAGGGTTATTATTAGAGGTTGAATGGTTGGATTCATGTAAGTGAATTGCGAAGGCTGAGGTCGAGTCTAAATTAATGTTATCGGATTTATTAAGATGATTAAGGGCTCTTACATGCTCGGAGTAACGTATTTTGAAAGCGCGACCTGTCTGCCCAATATAAAAAGCATCACAATCTTGACAAGTTAATTTATACACTCCTGATTTGTCTAATTTATCAATTTTGTCTATTTTATTGTTAATTAATTGGGAGCCTAAATTGTTGTTGTTGTATAAAGCAGGAGTGATTCCATATGATCTAAGGGTATAAGCTAATGGAGATGTCAGATGATTAGAAATGAAGGGTATTCTTCTATATATTTTTTCAGTTTATGAATAAAAAGATAGTGTAAATTATCTTCTTTTTTTGGACTGCCTCATCGATATCCCTTATTTAACCTTTTTTGTGGTCCCCAAGGTACTTAATTAGGATATTAAATTTCATCAAAATTGGTTAAGTCATTTTAAAGATATTTAGAAAAAGTACTAAACTAAAGTACTAATGTTTGTGGGCCGATATGTACCAAAAACTAATCAGCGCATCATTTTGTTAAAATAATGATAGGTTTTCAATTTCATTTCAATCGGTGCAACGGTGTGGACAAAATCGTGTGCCGAAAAAACGATAACATCCATCCATCCATCCCCACGCACTTCCAAAAAATGGCACTTTTTGGCCTCTCGACGAGATCTCATGTATTTTTTGGCAAAACCGTCACGTGCTAAAATTCAATCTAATTGAATACTACAATTTGTGACCTTAATTGAGACCATGGGTTCCGTAGTCTTTACCTTAGGACCCTTTGAAGTCGCGCTAATACTTTCCTCATGCTTCGCATTGGATAAAGTAAAAAAAGAAACAGAATTGAATAATCCTATTGATTTTCTTCTTCATTTTTTTACTTTTCAACCCGCATCTAAATTATTTGAATGTTCAATTAATATTCACTTTTACAAACCGGAAATTAATAAAACGTTAATTTTAAGTTCTCTTAAACTGAAAAACAAGCAATAAAATTCATATTTGACTTACTTAGTTACTACTTTAAAAAATCCGACTTATATATTTATAGCCCTAACGAGTTAAGTAAGTGCTACTAGTGTTCAATCAAGAAATACATTAACATTAAATTAAAATAAATATATTTCTAAGTTTTTTTCCAGTTTTTTTTTAATTATCATTACCAAGTTAATAACTAATTATTAATATATAGTTGATAAAAAATTAATGAATTAAAGAAAGTATTTAAAAAGATTAAAAATTTGAAAAAATTATATTGGTACCCAATCTACGTATATAATAAAATAATAAAATTAAATGTTTAATAATATTTTTTTCAAATGCGGAAATTTAATTTTATAAATACTAGTAGTAATAAATTTTTGTAATTATATAAATATGATATATATTTTTCTTTTTTCAAAGGTCTAACTAATCTCAATGATGAATAGTTGTAGGTTTCTTTTTAATTTATAAATAAATTTATTTTTATTTTTATTATTAAATTTTATAAGGAAGAAAGAGTGTGTCTTCTGCTTGATATAAATAACAATACAATGCCGTGGGCAACAGAGTTAATATTTCTAAAAAACGAGAGATTGTCATATTCTGAACCCAAGTTATTATGGATAATTATTAGGGTTCTGTTTAAAAAGTAAAATGGGACTCTATTAGTGGTACTAAAATGTGATGTCTAGCGGTCAGCATTGTAGCTCTTAAACTAAATTTAAGTTAAACTTTAGATTTAGAAGTAATATAGGTGTATTCATTTTCCCGCAAATCAAAAACAGCATTAACATTTAAATCGATTGATTATTTCAAGAAAGACAATTTTTTTTGTGTGGGGTCAAAAAAAAAAATATAGAGTGTGAGGTATCTCACTGTAAAAATCTTATTTAATTTATTTTAATTATAAATGACGATGAGAAAGGGCTCTAAACTGGTCGTTTTTAGGTGATTTTTGTACCTGTGAGTGTTTAGAAACGGATTTACTTAAAATTATGAAAAATTCCAGAAATTCAATTATGTCACCCTTACCAACGACAAATAAGATCGAAACGGATCGTATCCACCATCTAGCCCAGCTACCGGTAGCTCGTGTGGTCATTTTTGGTAGCTCGCGACAATTTTTGGTAAATATTTAAAAAAAAGTTGAAAGTAAAAATTAAAAATATTAATTAATAAGGAATGTTTATTCTAAAATACTTACAGAAAAATAAATATATTAAAACTAGTTTTTTTTTTAATTTTTCTATTTTTCATTGTTTTATAAGAGAATTTTAAGAATTATTGAATTGGTGAATAGAAATTTTTTCAAATATTAATTCAAAAGAGCGCAAAGTCAGTCATGACATCTCAGGAAAGCGAATGTCTAGTTTCTCATTAAACCTTTCAGGCTTTTCAAATTATTAAATTTAAAATTCACATTTTAAATAATAAACATTTTTTATAGACTTAAAAATTATTGTATTTTTGTGTAAGCGTGGCATGCGGTCCATCGATGCTGTGGATGCAGCGGCGCATCCCTAAAATTTCAAACATTTAGAGTATTTTCATAAATATAATTATAAGGTTGAATTCAAAATTTCAGGCGGATCTTTAAATTTTCAAATTATTATCCGTTATTTCAAATATTTCTATAAAAAACATTTTTTGTTTTGAAAAGTATATTGGTTCTCGAAATGAAATAAAATTATTGCATAGTTTCAAGGGGCAATTAAAATGAATGATTTTCTGGTGTTGATAGAAGGTTTGAAGTCCCTGCCTGGTATATCTTCCAGTTCAAAAGCATGTCAAAGACAAGTCCAGACCAGTTTTAGTCAAATAAAAATTGTTCTCGGTGAGGAACTATTTAAATAGAATTAATACAAAAAAAAGAATAAAGAATAAAGAATTTTTGCACTAATCCATTTCTAAGAACTCTCAATATATAAGATTGTAAATAACTAAGAGTGCTATAGTCAAGTTATAGCTTGCTTATAGCAATAGAATTAGGAGAAATTTATGATTTTCTTATTGGACATGCTGATTCATTGTGGAAGATTGTCGATTTCCATTTCAGGGAACTGCGGAGTTTAAGTTACAAGCATTGATTTCTGACTCTTACCCTCATTCACACTGAGAAGTATCCGTTTGGGGCGAAGGTCCCAAAATATATTATATTTTTAAAAAAATTTAATGTTAAATTTGAAAAATAACGAAAATTATGACGTATTCGATGAAATTTACAAAAAAAAATTAATTAAAAAGATTAAAATAAAATTTGAAAAAATGAAGGGTACTATTTTGGACAGCATCCCCTGATTGAAAACTCACCAACCGCCATTGTTGTCTAGATATTTTTTTTTAAATTTTAGATATTATAAACTATTCTTTCTTAATTTTTATACATTTTAATGTAAGTATATAATTTTAAATATTTTGAAAGATTTGACCGCCTTTTTTGGTTGTACATAATAATATATAAAATTGGATAAATAAGGTTGTAAAAGCAATAAGTAAATTTTTTGTAACAAGTAGCTCACAGGATGATTTTAACTTCGAAACTAGCTCACATATTAAGGTTGGAGACCGCTGATCTAGTCATTGGTAGGATTGCTTATTGAAGGTAAGTTTCAATTCCCTATGCGGTCACTATAAGCCTTCTAACATGTAATAAAATTTATCCACTATAATCGGCAGCGGATGACCACCTCTTGTGAATTTCTATTATTAGTATTAACATAAAATTAACAAAATAAAGCAATGCTTATTATACGAGTTCAAGTTGTCGATAGAATTAGATACATTTTAACAGTATCACAAGAGAATGTCATCTAGTAGATCCAAGAAGAAAAGGATTATTTTTAATTATATGTTGTTTTTTTTATTTATTTATTGTCACCGGGAACAAAGCCCATTTAGACAGCACATAAGTAAAGTGTTAGTAGGGTTAGTGAGGTAGCCGAGTTTTTAGACGGTAGAAATTTTTATTTGCCAGCCAGGATCGAACCCCGGCCTTTCGCTCCAACATCGTCATAATCGATCGATGCCGAAGCGGGGCCAACGCGTTAGCCGGCTCGGCTAACCGGACTCCCCAAATTATTATATGTTAGAAGGGTTGTTATTATTCCCTCAGAAATCAAACCCGAGTGACAAAATTAGCAATCCGGAAAAGAAGAAATTCAAAATTCGAAACATGTGTGTGTTTAAATTTAGAATGACTAGAACGCAAAATTTTACAAATGAAGATTTAAATCTTTGAGTGAAACATTTATCTCGTTTACATATGTCTGAGGGGTTCACCTCACAGGGTATCCAATTACCACGGGTTGCTAATTTTGGCACCCGGGTTTGATTCCCGAGTGGGTAAAAACAACTCTTCTGATATTTAATTAAAAATAATATGTACATTACATCTCGGATCTAATAGATGACACCCTCTTGTGATTGATTTGCTTAGGAATGCTTTTTATTAGATACCATCTTAATATATTAAATTCCTCTCTATTTTAATATTTTTATGTCGAGATATTGATAATTCTACAACGCTCCACTTTCTGATTACGTCACCGTGATAAAAGTTTCTTTGAAAAAAGGAAATTCCGATCGGATTTCGGTGCAAATGTTTAGGGTTTATTCTGTTGTCTTGTGCGTGCGTAGGCAGCTATACCGTAAGCGTGCATTACGCATAAGGAAGCCCATGGAAAAGTAGGTCAGGTGCAGAGGTGCTCAGGTGGATCCTCCGCCCAAGGCAGGCGCCAAGCCAGCGCCATGGTCTTGTCCATGGCCATGACCATAGCCAGGCTATATATCTTTTATCTATGGCCAGGCTGCCCTCATCGTAGCTTCTTCACCACAAGAGAAAACACTAGTCGCTTGCTCACGCGCTTCAAGTCCTTAAGTAGGAATCTGAATTAAAGTTTCAGTTTCAAACATATTTACATGCTTCATCAACTTTTTAAGACCTCTTGTTCTTGTGTTATCGCGGGAATCAAAGAGACGAAAAAATCATGCTTGAAAATGATTTTTCTTTACGTTTTTGCCATTTTTAAATTCCATAGACAAAAAAACAAACAAATAAATTAATAAATTAATTAAAATTTTTTATGTGATTTCAATAAGCTCCAAGACCTAACTAGTGTGGAGGGATTCCCCAGGGTCCCGAGTTTTTTGAGGGCTCCCTTTCAATTGAAAAATAATTTGCTGAAATCTAAAAATTCATATAATATGTTCATTTGTTCATATATGTATTCATGTAAAACAATATATATATATATATATATAACATATATATAATATTATTAAACCCCTAAATAAAATAAAGTATCATCAGAAAATAAAAAGTGTCACAAAGAGAAACAAAGAGATTGTCCTCTGCTTGATGCAAATAAACATATACACATATATATCAAGATGATATATCTGTATATATATTATTTATTTGTTTGAGACTATAGTTTGATAGTTTGATATATATGTGTATATGTTTATTTGCATCAAGCAGAGGACAATCTCTTTGTTTCTCTTTGTGAATCAACAACTCTGCTACTCTCGGCAAAACAAAAACTTTTCAGTTAATAAAAAGTGTGTAGTTAATAATAAAAATTAAAATAAACAGTTTTTACTTCGACAAATTTAGTAATTTAGAAATACAATGAGACTTCGATTAACCGTCAGCCCGTAAAAACAAAAGAAAATTACAGACCATTTTAAAATTTGAATATGTACAACAGATATAATGTAAGTTCATGTATGTAACAATATGTACATTAGTATATATGTATGTACTATACTGTAAATTATATATTGTTTGGTTCTGTAAAATAAAATGCAGTTATTACCAGTTCGTATACGTGCATTTTTATCAATCGATCATAAGCAATGAATAGGGTGGATTGTTGTTTTCTGATATCCGACTATTCGATTAACCGGCACGGTCCCAGTCCCGACCATCACGGTTAATAGAAATTTCACTGTAATAGAGATTAAATAAATTTATAATTTTCTCATTAATATATCAAAGAATAATTAACATATTAACGAGAATTGTTTTTGATCGCGCTTTTTAAACAAGATATATATAGCGAGACTACTGCTGGTTGAAGCTATTGGAGTCTGCTGAGTCTTAAGTCTGGATCTCATTATTTCAAGTTATAAATTCAGATATTATTTTCACTTAATTTTTGACAAAAATCACCTGCTTTCGATTTACGATCGAATCAAATACAGGAAATTTATGTGTAATAGAGATTGTTTGATAACTGTTAATTCTAATATCTATAAAATAAGATATATTTTTACGGATAAAATTATTATTTTGGCTTTGATTATATATATTACTTTAACTTGGGGCCCCTAGACTTCTCCCTGGGCCCGGATTTTCTTAACACGGTCCTGATTGCAGAGAAAATCGATAAAACCAAGAGAGAAACATTTCTATGTAAAGGTAAAATATAAAGGCAGATTTCCCTATTCAATAACTATGACATAAAAAGGTAATTGTTTTTATTTTTATTAAAAAAACAAAACATTTTGTTTGTTTTCCCCGCTTGGTATAATATCAACATAAATAGTAGATTTCTTTTCAAAAGCTAATGCCCCGCCCGCTCTTCCCTAATAAGGTTAATGAGATGGAAAAGTGAATCAAAAATAATTGATTGCATGAGACGATTGAATTGCGATGCGACAATCAATCATCAACCGACTATTCTATTCAAGACTGACAAGAACATTTCTCAGAACTTCATGATGAAGATATTCTTGACTATTTAAAAAAGGGTTTCCCTATCTTATTTAGCATCTGACCTTGTTTCTAAAAGATCCCCTTTAAAAGGTATCTTGTGTTAAGATTTTTTCAACATTCACCCTGAAAAGATAAAAAGTGATATAAAAATAACAAATGTTGAGTTTCAGACCTAATGTACATTATTAGAGCATAATTTATACCAGTGGTTCTCAGCAGGCTAGAGTGGAAAAATTTCTACATTGAGCCAATTAATCAAGGAAGATTAGCTAACATTTTAAAGATTTGATACTTCGGTGGATGAGTTGTTTATCAGGAAAGATGTTTCTGCTGAATCCACTTAAATAACATATTTTAATGAGATAAACTCATCAGAATGCACGACGTTAAAGTTTTAAGATAGACTGAAGCGGTAACTTTGGTTTTCAATTTTTTTGGACTCAAAATATTCAAGTTTAAATAATTGTATCTTCGAGGTTTCAAAAAATTCGAATGAGCGAAAATCGACTTAGTAGTTTAGAATTAATTAATCAGATATTATTTTTATTATTAATAATGAATCATGTATTTTAAAGAGTCAAGATAAAATTGGAATTTGAAGAAAAACAGAAGTAAATATTTGTTAATTTTGACTGTCATTTTAGCGTGTGGTTGGAATATTCATTAAAATGTGTAATCTAAGTGGTTTCAGCCTAAACATCTTAACTGATAATTAACATCTAATCTTCAGCATTCGCAAGGGTTTCAAACTATCAGGGTCATGTGCAGTTACTTTAATCAAATGGAAATGGAATTCCACATACGCCTAATATATAGTTTGTAATTATTGGCAAACAAGCTTTAAACTAAGATCATATCCTCCATACTATAATTTTTCGATTCAAAATTTGCTCTAATGACTTGCCATTTCAGTAAATATATACAAGAGAGAAATTGGTTAAATTCTATTTTAAATCACTCTTCTTATAAAATTTTGTATCTTTAGCAATCACATTTACACAGAAAAATAATTTGATGATGAAAGCGTTTATTAATTCTATTGGTAAGTAGTTCTTGGAACTACGGAGTATCGTGGCCAAAAAATATAAATAAACTATTCGGGTTTGCTGCACAATTATCAATCAGGCAGAGGACAATTTTTCAAAATTGAGATTCCGAAGAATATTTAAATAAAGCACACAATATTGCATAAGATAGTAAACAACAAACTAATAATCTATGTTGTTGTTTTTTTAAATAATTTTCTTTATATAATAAAAATAAAAATGGCCCGATTGTATTAGTTTTTATTTTGACCAACAGTCACCGCTATTTACCAACGGAGAGATATGAATAGCTAGTAAATATGTTTGACTTAAACTTTCTTTTACCATCTCACGTATCAATCAGCTAGAAGAATTGAGTTTTGCAATCCAAAAGATAATTTAAGTGGATCCATTTTCAAAGGTCTTTCATTCAACGCGGTAGGTTGTTATTTAGAAATAATTGGTTACATTTTTCGTTTCTGATATTCTGGCTTATCACCAGATACCTTTCATGTTCAATAACGAGGTAAAGTTCAATGCATCTTGTTAAAAATAATTTTAGTAGGTATTCTAAAACACCTGAAGATATTCGAACAATCAGCAAAACAATCAAGATTAATAGCAGCAGTACATAATCATTCTCAATTATAAATAGTATAATAAACGTGATTTTGTTTTGGTTGCCTGAAAAATAGGTCACTGGGTAATTAACTCGTTAAAATCAGACATAAGCCATGGCTGGGTGCTTGTCTAGGAATGGATAACGGGGAACGTCTCGTCCATCATTAGAAATTGCCACTCGGGCTGGTTATCTTTTTTAGGGAATTCCTTTTGATGAAAGGCGCAGCTTTCTGGCTTTTCTTGGCACTCATTAAATATAGAGGCCGAGGAACAGTGTGTGTAGATGGTGTTTAAGAACTCCCTATAAATTCCATTTTGGGCTCAACATTCGCTGACTTTTATAGTAATAATCATAAAAGTGAAAACTTTTTCTAATACCCTCTATGCTGTTCGTAAATTTTAGTGATTAGTAAAATTGTTATCAGCGAAGAGTTTGATCTAGAAAGTAGAAACTTGACAGGTGCAGCTTATTAAAACAAAGATGTGGGGTAAATTTCAGATCATTATAGTTATGAGTTATGACCTAACTCCCTAAATCGCTAACTCCCTATATAACAATTCGTATTTTTTATGATTTTCTGAAAATTGTGAACTTCTTTAAACTTCTGACGATTAAATATTAAATTTTTAAGTTCTCAAGCTAGAAATCCCATTTTTCTTCTTTTTTCTTGAATGCACCAGAAGGAATTTTCTAAGACTTTGAGTTTTTGAGATTCCGTATCTGAATCCAGATAAACAAACAGAAAAAAAATTGTTGGTATAAATGATTTTTCAGGTTTTAATTAATTTTAAACACAATAAAAAAAATATAAAAATCGAATGAATTCAATGCTTCCATCCTGAGTTACCTAGTAATTATGAGACGTTTAAATGACATATTACGATGTAACATTTATTTTGCGAAGAATCTTAAAAATCTTTGACGATTAAATATTAAACATTAAAGTAGCTCCAATCATTCTTAGTAAATATTAAATTTCAAACTCTTTTATAAACTTTAAGAGTTCTTGTGACAACTAAAATTATAAAATTTAATATTTAATAAAAAGTGGTAGAGCTTATTAATGAGAAAAACTTTTTTGCTTGAAAATAGGTTCTGCCAGAGAATAAATACTTTAACGTTAATTCTAATTATTAAATTTAATTTGAATTCCGGTAAAATTATTTGAAGTCAGAATTAAATAAAATTGAAATATATTATTTGTGCCAACAATTTGACGGTCTCCTGCCATCTCATGCTGTGTACAAAATGTTGAATTTAATTGCAACGAAATTTTCTCTGAGAGAGACGGACTGGTAGAAATTTTAATTGAATGTAATGGAAGGCAGCCCAGAGATGTGGAAGAAAGAAAAATTAACCCATATAAAATAAGGTGTAATTTATTGGAATCCTTCCTCCTTTCCTTTCAAACCGACGTTTCGGAGGATTTTCCCTCCTTCTTCAGGGTTTCAAAGGGTCAATGAATGAAACAAATAAAATGTTTCCTTCTTCTCTCCACAGTAGTGTTCAAAAACTTTCTTCATTTTTAACAAAGGCATAGAAAAACAATTTTTTTTCCTTTTAAGAAAAGAAGGAAAAAAAATTTGTTTTTCTATGCCTTTGTTAAAAATGAAGAAAGTTTTTGAACACTGCTGTGGAGAGAAGAAAGAAACATTTTATTTGTTTCATTCATTGGCCCTTTGAAACCCTGAAGAAGGAGGAAAAATCCTCCGTAACGTCGGTTTGAAAGGAAAGGAGGAAGGATTCCAATAAATTACACCTTATTTTATATGTGTTAATTTTTTCTTTCCTCACTACCTCTGGGCTGCCTTCCATTACATTCAATTAAAATGTTGAATTTAATTTTGGAATTAAAAATAATACTAATATACTAGTACAGTACATGTATAGGAGTACAGTACATATACCAGTACATGGAGGTAGTGTCTTAAATGATATTTGGAGGCCCGTGTTGTCAGATAGCCTAAGGCCCAGTATCTCGGATTTTTGCATTAATTTGAGACCTTGGGGTTCCCGAGATTCGTGTATTATAACATCGTAGTTTATTGTATTATTTTGTTAGTTTTCAATAAATAATTATAATTAATTATGTGTGATTTTAATAAAATTTCAACTCTTAATAAAATTAATCACAAAAACAAAAGCTTCAACACCATTTCTAAAAACAAATGATCTTAGATTTTTAGCTATAAATTGAATTCTAATTGGGCTAAAAACAAGCAGTAAATTGAAAATCAAAGAGGAAGCTTTTTTTCTATTAAGGAAACAAATTATTTTGATTTCAAATATTTCTGTTTCATATCTCAAGAATTAACATGCTGTTTTTCGGTGTTTAGATCAAAACATTTCAAAACCCTGACCTGTTGTAAAAATAAATCCAAAAAACACACTGAGAATCAGCGTGTAAAACTATACTAGGATCCATTGTTAGGTTTACGGACAAAATTTTTTGTCCAACTGAGTAATTAATTAAAATAAGAAAAACGTATAAAATTAAAATTATCCGAAGATGGGACCCTGACCAATCGGTGTGTCGACTCAAAAGTCTCCTAAGCCGTGGATTTTATCGAAATCGTTAAAGCCGTTTTTGAGAAACTCATTCTATAGAAATCTACATATTATATTTATAAGAATTGCTCATTTAAGGCAGTTCTTTCAGAAATGCAAAAATTCAAGAAGTCTTTAAAACTTGGAATATAAGACATTAAAAGCATAATAAACACACTGTTAAAATTTGAAGACGGTTTACCACACCAAACATGAAATAATTGCAATTAAAAATGACATTTTTTACATATGGTAGATAGGGAAAGGGTGGTGAAATTATCATTATTTTATTTTTTTCTTGAAGGACTTTCACCATCTTGATGAAAAACTAATATTTGTTAGAATAATATATTCGGAATAACTTAAAAAAAAATTGAAATTATTTACCTCTTAGTTTTGATAAAAAAAACAAACAAAATAAACAACATATTTGGGCGATTATTTTTAGTGGAGGGGATATAAGATCAATGGCTTGGAAACAATCCAGCAAGTATGTGTGTATCCATATGGAAATTTCGTAGTGTGAGTGGTACAGTCACATTAAAAAACATTACCTATAATTTTAATTCCGTACATATTTATTGAGTGGTTACGAGGCTAAAACTTTTTGTGTGGATTGTCGCGAAAGAACCTCCTTAATATAATAAGATAAGATAAGTATCATGACTAAAGAGATGAAATAATGTTCAAATAATAAGAAAGAAAATATTGTTGATTGGATGAGAAATGGCAGATGTAATTAGGGAGCAGGAGTAGCACCTGAGTCACGGAAGCTGGTCATCGAGATCACTCCACCCTCACAGCGCCTGCACCAGCACCAGCACCAGCAGCACCTAGTTAGTTCCGGCTAACACCACCTTGGACACCGTTAGTCCAGCAGGAAGCACGCAAGACACACCGACCCAGAGCACCTCAGTTGCACAACCATGCCCCCAAAACTTTACCGAGATCCTTTTTTTTACCTCCACTCAAATATACTCCGTATTAATTGAATTCGATTTGTCATCCGAGATTAAGGACAATGAGAAAGAGAATCAGTCACTTTGGTACAAATGCATTTTAGAAGTACTTATATGCTGCATCATTTACTTTCATACTTGCTTAAATTTCTTATTCTTCTTATTAAAAAGCCAACTTTCACTAAAAAAAAAAAAAAAAAAAAAAAACGGAATTTTAATCTATACAATTTTCCGAACTAACTAATCTAATTTCTAATGAATAAATGAATATAAATAATATTATTTTCAATTTCATTGCTAACTTATTTAGAATTAATGACTACGGCCTTGGCATATTGAAACCTGACCCATATGGTCAATGAAGTTAAGCATCATTTAACAGTGTAAAATCTTAGGTGGGTAACCGTCTAAGCGCTCCACTGTAAGACCTAAGATTTTCCCCTTCAGTTTCAATTGATTAGTTTGACAGATAAAACTGACGTAAAACACAAGACTAGATAAATCTTACTTTCGAAAAACACCATGGATAAAACACTGTATTAGTTATCCACTGTCTTTATTAAAAAAAATTATTTCTTTTAAGAGGGTCTCAAACCTCATTTATCTTATACTCAAACTTCCTGTCCACATATTACATTTTGTCTGATCTGTCTGGAATGATCATACAAAATTGAAGATAAAACGTTACGTGTAGACCAATCTTGAGAAACTATTGGATATTGGGCCTTAAACTATTGAAGAATGTAACAGAGAGAAAAGTTAAAAGTAAATTTTTTAGATCTATGGATTTAAGGAATCGTTATACTAAATATCTTTAAAAAAACTTGCATCATCATTTTAAATATAATTAAATTTAAAATAATACATCATTATTCTATGTAATGACATCTTTTTAACGATGCCTTAGCACCGAATATTTACAAATTTCAACTCCACAAAAAATCGACCATTCGCATAATAATCATTCTATTAAAATATTAAAAAGAATTTTTGATTCCAGGTAAAATGAATTAGATAATTTATTCACATATATCTTATTTACTTTACGAGATACAATGCTTTAAAAAAGGGCATACTGATATTATAGCAATACTATTTGAATCCCGTTATAATTTTGTACGAAACCCTGTAATTTAAAATACATACTTTGTCTTGAAGAATGAGTGCTTTAAGGATGAAAAAGAATTAATTTAAATTTTGTGAAACTATTCATAAATGTATCTAGAACTCCCGACTAAGTTATATTGTTTGTAAATTAACTTCAAATCATCTATTTTGAAATTCGCCTAGAAGATCGAGTCCCAGTCTGTAAAAGTCACAATTTTCACAGCAAAGGGGCGTTTAGCGTTCGCGAAATTTTTCTTACAAATGAGGCTTTAGTGGAGATTAAATCTTCAGAATAACATCAAGAGCAAAGGGCACGGCTTTATGATAGACTTAGAAATCGAGTAAGCTAAATAACACCTAACTTCTACTACTGACTTCTAAATTGCATCCAGGATGGCAAGAGAATGCTTGGATCTTATCAGATGCGAGCGAACTATATTCGAGATAGAAGCGAATTCATGCCTTGTATAGGGTGCAAAGTTGAGTGGGTGTAAAATAGCGCCTGGTCCAGAATAAAAGCCAAACTTGCATGCAGGAAAGATGCAGACTCGATATGGCCTCAGCATGTATCCGTTGCTCCAGATTCTATTTGAATAATTTTTAAAAATTGTACTTAATGTTAATTAATAGGTATTTAAACCTAAATACTAAGGTCTGTACTATATTTGAATAATAATCACCTATTTTAAGTGACGTTTCCAAATTTAATATTTTAATTTGTGTCATAATTTTTCTTGTAAATAACTCTTTTTATTTGGAAATATTGCATGAAAAATGTAAAGAAATAACTGTGAGATAAACTATAGAAACTAGAAAGGAAATATCTATCATGTAAAAGTGCTTGGCGTGCAAAGCTTATTCTACTTTAACCGACAGTATGAATGTTTAAATATGAAAGCTCATTATGAATGAGTGTGGTTCTAAATCGTCAACTTGAGCTTGTTTCCATAGAAAAGTACGAAGTAAAGGTAAGGCCTTCTATTAATCAAATGAGACATAATTAGATTTAATGCATGACAACAAATGTTTTTAAACTAGGACACCGAATTCCGATGATATATTTAAAAAGTGAAATACAACTGTTTTTGGGTAATAAAGATCATCCGCTATTGAGTTAATTATGAGAATTATTACTATTCTTTAAAATAAATATTTCACAGTCAATAGAAATAAATTTTGTTTAGTACATGCAACATGCATACAACTGGAGTATGTTCGAGTAGGTATATTGAATTTTCTCGAAAAAATTCAATTTTTTTTATTTATTTTTTTATGCTAAAAAGATGGGAAAAGTCTATTTTAATGATCTATTCTCTGTATATACTCTATCTATATAAGTATGTTGTATATCGATTTGTCTATCTGGATTCAGATATCCAGAAAATCTTAAGACCAGGTCTTTTAAAGATCGTTAAAAAAATCTTTATATTTTCATTTTTCAAGTACTTTTTCAAGACTCAATAGACTGTTATAAACAAAGTTCTAATCCCCACTTAAATGAAAAAATTACGCATTGCTACCGGGACTCCACCTAAATAGAAATAAGTAGAAAGCCTAAAATCTACAAGTAATTAGTTTTGAGTTATTTTCAAATATAAACATTTTGGCATCAAAACGAACTTTTTACGTTTTTCTATCATGGGCATCAAATACTACTTGATGAAAATGAATTTTATTCACATTTTAGACATTTCTAAAAAGTTAGGCAAAAAAATAAAATTCGAATGAATGCCCGGTCGGCAGGTAAGTACTTCCTAAGTACCGAGTTAAATTAATTGGATTTTGAGTTTTCTAACTTTAAAAAATCGAATCATTAATCACCCTTATTCCAAAACCACTAAAGTGTAACAATCTTGTTTTGAGTTATTGTTATTGAAAAATTTGCTTTATAACGATATTTACTTACAGTTGTAAATATAGACCTCAATTTTGAGGATCATTTAATCATTCTATCACAATCATGACTCTACATTAGAACATTTTTCAAAATTGAAATAAAAAAAGTGCATTAGTGAAAATTGACTTTGGTATAAGGATGGCGATATGGTGATCACTCGAACAATTGTACCTACTATATACCATGAGTTAAAAATTAGCCAAATATTTTGTATTGATAATTTTATCTTTGTGCCAAGTTTCAGCTCTGTGGCTTGAGCCCTCCATTGACAAATCACCAAAACAAATAAAAACATCAGAGCATACTGAGTCTTGTATAGTTTTCAGTTATTTCTCGAATTATGATATAAGATTTTCATAAATTTTCAAAGACATAAAAAGATATTTATTATATATTTTGAATCTCATAATTCATTCAGATTATTAAGACTGATTAATGATACTAGTCGTTATAAATTACTCTTAAATAAAAAAATAATATATAATGACTAATAGAATTAACAAGTCTTAATTATCGAATGAATTATGGAACCCAAAATATTTACTAAAAAGCAATTTGAAAAGTAAATATAGAAAATACTGAAAATTATTAAAAAATTGTTTAAAACTATAACACATTTACAATTAGCTTCGTCATCAGCAGAAGCCCTGAAATTTAACCATTTACTTTAATTCCTGTTAGAGTTAAGGCCGCTGCACACGAGGCTTGTTTTAATAATTTTTTATCTGCTTGCTCTCACTCAAAATCATCCCAGGATCAAGCCGGAAAATAGTAGTTTTAAATCAAGCAAACTAACCAGAAAAACATCCAGCAGTGTCGTCATTTCGATTCTGACAGGCCTCGAATCCCAAAAACAGGTAAGAAGAAAAAGACTCGTGTGCAGCGGGCTTTAGTCCTGATTATACTCGTAAATCATAAGAACTTTTTTGATGGAACACGTTTTTATTATTTGAAACATTTATATAGAAAATACGTACATTCGTATCTTATCCCCTCGAAAAATTTTTAAAATAACCATATAATAATTTAAAATCGCAGGAAAGTGGACAAAAAAATCAAACAACAGAGTTAGTTATTTAATTTACCAGACGTTTCGTCACTTTATTGAGACTTCATCAGTGGCTCATTCAATATAACTCTTTGTCAAAAATCTCTCAACTATAAGATAGCCAGTAACGAACATTTTCCATTAAAACACAATTAAAATGTTTTATAGTTGAGAGATTTTTGACATTGAATGAGCCACTGATGAAGCCTCAATAAAGTGACGAAACGTCTGGTAAATCAAATAACTAACTCTGTTGTTTGATTTTTGTCCACTTCCCTGCGATTTTAAAATATTTAACAAAATATGGACGCGAATGATGAAATACAATATATATATTTTCAGAAATTAATAAAATACCATATACCAACCGTGTTTTCCAAAATCGATTTAGTATTTTATTCTTTGTAAAGGAATAAAGAAATTATCATATATTATTATACCTACATAAGCCACGGCTAAACGAATTACCTCCTTTGCGCCTAACGCTTATATTTTAAAAATAGATTTTTCATTTTCCTTATTTAGAAGGAGTTAGGTTAGTAGGAGGAGTTGAAATAGTGAAAAATTAATTCAGTTGGGAAAATACAAAGTATTTGAATTTTTTAAAACAAAGAGCTGTTTAGATTTTGAGTTTTCTTGTTTCAGAAGTTCCAGTTCAAAAATGCATGAAACCAGAAAAAAAAATTGTCAAATGGAGAGCTATAGCTATAAAATGGTTGTAGTTAGAGCTGAAATTTGGCAGACAAATTCTTTTCAATAAACTGCACTTGTATGCTAAGTTACAACCCATTCACTGACAAAAAATTACTAAAATTCGCGGACGGAGTCTTGAAAAAGTTTCTACCTTTTCTTTAGATTTCCTACTCTCAAAATTAACTTTTTCGGGTGAAATGTATAAATATCGATTATATTTGAAACATTCTAATATAGCTATAAAATGTAAGTTTCATTCTATGTTTTTGATAAATAAATTTTCATGAGTCATGAGCGAAAAATTTCACTATCAGGAAAATGATAAATCCCAATCTCACAGATAAAATAATGCTAAACAAAAAAAGAATTTAAGTGAGAAAAAAACTTGGTAGAGGAAGACAAGCGTTGGATGGTATGCGGTCTTCTATTTGTCCACGAAATATATTATAGCGATTAACTGTTATTTTAACCTGAATAACAGTAAAGAAGAGCGATAATTGATTTCAAATAGCTATCAGCCCAATAAACAAACCATAATAGAAATTCTAGTCCAAAAAATGAAAAAACACTACTATCCAAAATAAGGTAATAATAGAAATAAATAAATAAAAAAGAGAGCTCCGGAAACTCTTAATTGGCAGCATTTCCGAGTCTCAAACAAAATTTTATCTTCGAGAAATTATGAAACAAATGAAATATGAAGTCAATATAGAAATTCACTCAATCAAGAATGTACTGTTTCGATATATTAAATATCTTAATAATATAACTAAGTAGACAGTAATCTTGTCAATCAGATGTTTTGGGAATACCAGAAAAATAATATTAGAACATTCCTTGAAGGAGACAATAAAAGAGTGTGTCTTCTGCTGGAATTATAAATTTTATTTATTTATAACGAGATCATAAATTAATTCCTGTGAATCCATTGTAATAGACTGATGAAGAGGGCAAAGCCCTCGAAACTATAGTCTCGTTATAAATAAATAAAATTTATAATTCCAACAGAAGACACACTCTTTTTATTGTCTCTTTCAATATATAAAAATTCTGCTACTCTCGGCAAAAACTTTCAATTTAATTAGAACATTCCAATAAATGTATTTTATTCGGAATTTTATTTTTCATTATCCTAGGATTCCTTCCATCTCTTCTCTAGAAAAGTAATGTTTTTTAAATCAATACATTAATTAATTATTTATGGGATTTGTTTTCATATTGACCACAAAGAAAATGAGTGTTTGCAAAATTTGAGTATATTATTGAGTTTTTTAAATGAAAAAATTGAATTGCATTTACTCGAAATCGAATCTTGCTTCAATCAGAAAATTCAAGACGCCTCACTAAATTCAGATGGAGACAAGACAGGGAAACTTCCTGTGAACAATTTCGCAAGGAAAATCACTATGTAGAGGAATCGAGTAATGAAAATGGCATATGAAGAAGAAGAATTGAAGAACATGCTATTTTAATATAAATAAAAATAGAAAAGGTCGAAAACGTTTCTACAATAATCATCCAGAAAATCAAAAGATAGCTAGGTAGTGCTGAATAGCCTACTAATTTATTCACTCTTTTCTGAATTGCATCGAGCATCTAGAAGTCAAGAGAATACTTGAAATCTATTTCCAGAAATTCTAGACGTATTCCAGACAGAGATAAATTTAGGCTTTATATTGGCGAAAATCAGCAACGCTTGAGGCGCTCTCTATTGGTGATTAACAAAATCATTCATAGAGAGAAATTAATAAATTTGCCTCCTTGATGCAAATAAACATATAGGCAAGGTACATATTTATACAAAAATATAATATGTATATATTTATTTGAATCAAGCAAAAGGCAACCTCATTGATTTCTCTTTATGAATTCAACATCTTAGCTACCCTCGGTAAAATGAAATATTTTCAACAAAATTATTCTAATGGGTGAGACAATTTGTTGTTCACTCATAGTAGTCTGTCAATAGATGTCAAGGGGTGAATTCAGGATACCTTGTTAATTTACATAACTTGAATATATTTCAATTCTATCGAGACTTTCGTCAATAGTGCAAGAGAAAACATCGATTCCTGAAATGTAGCTTGGTTAATTGATTAATTTCATCTTTTGTTAATATTAATCACCTAAGGTATCGCATTCTATTACATGTGAACTATTGAAAATAGTGCAGGGATTTTTCACAAATCTAGACTCAATGCATCGAATGATATTCATCAATTCTTTTAATATGTAAGAGTTCTTAAATAACTATTTGAAAAATAAATATATAAGTGAGGGTTTTGTCCCCTTCATCCATCTATTACAATTGATTCCCAAGAATTGATGTGTGAATCAATTGTAATAGACTGATTTTCGTTATAAATAAATTAAAAAATTATTATTCCAGCAGCAGACACACTCTTTATTGTCTCCTTTAATTTATGAAAATTCTGCTACTCTCGGAAAAAAGAAATTTTCAATTTGATCATAGAATATTTTGTCTGAAATATTCTAAAAAACCAAAGTTCAATAATATGTTTTTGGAATCCAGTTATAGCAGACGCCTCATCTTGGAAAGCAATGGCAACCTACCAAGAGTATAATTGCCTAGTAAACCTCTCCAAATTAGCCATTCCGAACCGGCGTTAAAAAGTAGGTCCCGTATATCTGTGTAAAACATCTAAACACACTCAGCACAGGTATATGTGGAGAGGCGCCGACGCCCGTTTCGGGTATGGCACTCTAACGGCCGGTTGTATGTCGCAAAGTAAAAAGCGACATACAACCGGGCCTAAGAAGAAGGAATCCATGTATCCGCTTCTTTTTATAGGCTTTTATTCTATCTCCATCTTCTTGCTCTGTTAACCATACTTATATCTACTCGTCTTCCAAATATTCCTCGATTTTGTAATCTAAGAAATATGTTATAATTTGACGAGCGACCTTCACTGGTATCCTTCACCTTTATAAGTATAGAGTCATTGAAAAGGCCCTTGAACTTGACCAAACAACCCAGAATCTCCTCTTCTTTCTTTTAGTATGATAAATTCATTGATAAACTAGAGAATCTTTATAGGTCAGACCACCTATGATCATATTAAAAAATTTACTAAAATGTTCTAGAATTATTCACATCGTTTTATCTTCAAATTCTTAAGCACTTTTAAAGTGAAAATGAATATACGAGTAGATCAAATCAAATCAACCTGTTAGACTGTATTTTGAGATAACTCGTTCTATATCTACTATCACTTGAAAATTACTATAGAATCAGAAGCCGATATGTTGTAAATAAAACCTGAAACAAATTCTCTGATTTCACCATTGGGTTCGATCCAGTCCGGAAGAATTCTCCACTTCATCAATCTGATCACCAAAGCCTGAACAAGCAAATCAATTTGATTCATGTTCCGATTTGATACCATGAAAACAAAGTATTAATCCAATTATTTTTTCGTTTGATTAAGCAAACAAAATGTTGGTTTAATTAAGATTATGCTGTATAATTTTGAATTTACAAAAATAAATATATATATAGAATATATACTAAGTATTAGAACTTTCAGCAAAATAATGAATTTTGTAAGTTTGATAAAATAATCCAACTGCAGAGAAACAGAATTATTTAAACACACTAATCTTGTTATTAATTAATAGATAAAGTTATCAGCATACATCCGATAATATTGAAATAGAAAGAGAAATCAATGACGTTGTTCTGTGCGTGAGACAAATCTTTTTCTTCGAGTTCCATACCCGAATCGGGTGTCGGCTCCTCTCCACATATACCTGTGCTGAGTGTGTTTAGTTGTTTTACACAGATATACGGGACCTACTTTTTAATGCCGGTTCCGAACGTCTAATTTGGAGAGGTTACTAGGCAATTATACTCTTGGTAGGCTGCCATTACTTTCCAAGAGGAGGCGACTGAAAATATCTATCTGCCGAGACTCGGTTTCGAACCAGCGATCTTCGAGTCAGCGACCCAACACTCTACCCACTGACCCACAGTCGCCTTTGAGACAAATAAACATACTATATAATATATATACCAATTATAAATATGTATAATATACATTATTTTTTGTTTGAGACTATGGTTTCGAAGGTTTGGACTTCATCATCAGTTTTTTTAATGATAAATATTTTATCCATTATTTATCAGGGGTCAATTACCCGATGGAATATAGAAAATTCGTTTTGTTGTTTTAGCATGCTAGCCATATTAGTGATATAACTTTTAAGGAGTTCGGTGTTGGTTCTAGGTGAAACATTTTAATATAATAATAAAACTAAGATACGAGGTAGGTTTTTGTGAAACCTACCTCGTATCTTAGTTTTATTATTAGTGATAGGTCAAACCTTCAAACTATAGTCTCAAACAAATCAATTATATTGGTATATACAATTTATATTTGGGATATATATTTATGTATATGTGTATTTGCAACAAGCAGAGGACAACTTCATTGATTTCTCTTTAAGAATCAACAACTCTGATTCTCTCAGCAAAACTAAAATATGTTCAATTAAATATTGAAATGATTATAAATATAAATAAATTATATACCTATACATATAGGATACCTATATATATCAGTGGCATGCGGTCCATGGATGCTCTGGATGCGGCGCATCCCCAAAATTTCAAACATTTAGAGTATTTTCATAAATATCGACTTCAAAATTTCAGGTGGATCTTTAAATTTTCAAATTATTATCGATTATTTCAAATATTTCTTTAAAAAACATTTTTTTATTCTGAAAAATATATTGGTTCTCGAAATGAAATAAAAATGTTGCATAGTTTCAAGGGGCAATTAAAATGAATGATTTTCCGAAAAGAGTGCCGATAGAAGGTTTGAAGTCCCTGTCTGGTAGATATAATTATCCAGTTCAAGCATGTCAAAGACAAGTCAAGACAAGTTTTTAACCGACTTCAAAAAAGGAGGAGGTTCTCTATTCGACTGATTTTTTTTTTTTTTGTCTATGTTACCTCATATCTCCGCCAATTGTGAACCGATTTTGAAAATTCTTTTTGCGTTGGGTTCAGTCTACCTTCCGATTGGTCCCATTTTTTTTCATAGGTAGTAGACCTTTTTTGTTAGGTTTATTCAGGCCTAACTTCTTTGTTAATGAACCGATTTCGATTATTCTTTTTTATTGGAAAGGGGTATCTTAGGAATGGTGCCATATTAATTTGGTCAAGTTCTGATGATATGATCACTATTAATAACATCACTAAAAAATAATAAAATAATAATTATAATTTCTCTTTAATTCTGGTTAAGCTTGTGGACCATATACAAAAGCAATATTTATTTAATTTTCATTACTATACATTATGTAGAAGTAGTAGTAATGGAAATCTTGTTTTTCCTTTAAAACTAGTTTTTAATTCATGTCGAATTTTAATTATTATTGTGGATTGTAAATGCATGCACACATACACTATGATACATACTACAAGCGGTCTAGAAGCCCAAGACTCATTCATCTCTGTGAAAATGCAGGCAGCCGATGAAATGAAATAAAAAATTTCTTAAGTCAAAATTTCGACTTAAGGGATAGAATTTTATTTTATTTCCAGGACTGTCTGAATCTTTCAACCCTATACAAGTTACAGCTACACAATCTCTTTCCATTCAATATTAATAAAAATTTATGTATTTTTAAATATCAATTAAAAATTTAGTTTTAAAAAATAAAATATTAAACACAATTATCTTTCTAAATAATAGTTTTCTAATAAAATACCAAATAAGATAGAAATAAATAAATAAAATAAGTAAGGATATTTACTATCTATCTACTATTGAAGCATCCATCATAAAAAGAGAGAAATTTTTTTTCAATAAGTCATCTTTCTTCTATAAATCTATTATTTAATGTATAATAAAATAAACTTTCTCTCTATATAGATATATAATATATGACTAAATAAATTTTTAAATTAATAAATAAAAGAGAAAACGAAGCGAAATAAATGAAGCTTTTGTTATTTAAAGATTTTTTCCAGATTAAGAACATGCAAGGTGTAAATTAAAACAATTTTCAGCTTTTTTCTATCAAGTAGAGAACGTTTCGATTTTTTTCTAGGGCTCTTTTTCGTTTGTTAAAATTTCTATTTAGTATATCAAGATTCAATGACTTTATGAATCCTGAACAATGGTTAGTTCAATTATATATCTAATTTAGTTAACTTTAATTCAAACAAGACTCAATGCTGTCTAATTTCTAGGCGCGAAAATAAAGATTTCCCTGATATTCACTTCGATTCGAATACCCTGAAAATGTGTGACAGCCTATCCATGTTGGGCGTCTCTGTCGCATCTGACCTGTCTTGGAATGAACACATCTCCTCTGTAGCGAAATCTGCAGCAAGGAAGATTGGCTTCTTATTCAGGTCCAAGCGATTTTACAAACCCCCACAACTTCTCACCATCTACAAGACCCAAATCCGCCCCTGTCTCGAATACGGCTCACATCTATGGAGAGGAGCCTCAAAATATTCTCTTGCTACCCTTGATGCAATTCAGAAAAGAGCCGTCAGGCTAATTGACGATTCTACCCTCACCGACTCCCTCGACTCGCTGGCTCATCGAAGAAATGTCTCTGCCCTTTCCCTTTTCTATAGATAATATCACGGCAGGTGCTCTGATGAGATAAAATCAATAATTCCCCCCAAAGCATGCTTTGCACGTAGCACGCGTTTTACCGACTCCCAACACTCTTTCGCGGTCAAATTAGAAAAGTGCCGGACCACTTCATTCGCCAATACATATATCCCCATGACTTCAAGGAACTGGAACTCCCTCCCAGCCTCCATCTTTCCCAACACTTATAATCTTCAAACCTTCAAAACCGGAGTGCATAGACACCTACGTCTACACCCTCTCACTTAATCAACTTTTTCTTCTCTTCGGTAATGCAAGGGTCTTTCGAGATCCATAGGGGCTGCATCTTTACTGGTACACCCCTTCTTGCATTCGATTGCATTAAAAAAAATATATATATCTAGGGTTCTAGGGGTTAAGCACATTTCACACTGTACAATAATTAATTGTCTAAACTTGACAGAATAATCCACACTCTTTGTGTCCGTAAATTTGAACTTTAAAAGTGATACTATTTCGATCAAAAATTATCCATATAGTATGACCCGATAATATTGAACTAGTGAATATTTTTTGACCAGCTTCTGCTTTATATTCTGATTCTATATTCTCTGTCTAAAAATAAGTTAGCTAATCATATTTTAGAAATAATTATTTTGAGTTAGAGTTAAGATTTTAATTATAAAAAAAGCTACGGTTATAGGGTTTTAAAGAAAAATATTACTAAATTTTAATTAATATTGATTTCATTCAAACACCGAATTAAGATTAAAGAGAATTTTGCTTGTTAACTACAGATCATTAAAAGTAAAATTTATCCAATTTAAATGGAAATTAGGTAAATAGGTAATAGTTAGTTCAAAAATTTAGATTTGTAGATATAGCGATAGAATTTCATTCAAGTGTAATTTTTTGGCTTAAATATAATAATTTTAATTTTTGAATAATTTGACAACGTCGTTGGACAGCCCTGGTATATCAATTTAAATCGAATGGGATTAAAGAAGGATATGAGGAATGATAATATATTTTTTAAAAGGGCCACTGATATAATAATCCTTGACTATCCATTATCTATTGACTTTTAATATGCAAAGATCTAAAAGACAAGTCCTGACAAGTTTTAGACTAGGAGAGAAATTATCAATTAATTGTGATTGTTCTAGAAAATCCCAATTCTTTGTCTCCTTGTATTAGAATGATAACTAACTATAAAGACTTGGTTAGTGTCATAGCATATAAATTACTGAAATAATAAATATTTTAGTAAATGAAAATATGAGAAGAATAACAATTTGTAAATATTCGAAACTTCATTATTTTTTATCTTATGTAGTTGAACTTATAATTTTGCTTTTAGTGAATTTTATTCTTGAAAAAGCTTCACGTATTGTATAAATGTACATTCATATTTCGAAAAAGGGAATAAATATATCTCTACACATAAATCTCAATATTTTAAAGAAGTTTATGATTTTATTTTGGGCCACACTCATTGTAGTGCTGGGCAGCATGCGGCCCGCAGGCCACGGGTTGGACAGCCCCGATCTAGAATATGCAGAAAACAATGTTCATAGACGATCGCCATACAAGTACGAACCATCTATATGTTGCCTAATCTCAAAGATTTTTCGAACAAACAAGTTAGTTTGTTATTAAGTTGAATTCAAAAGATTTATTTTAAATTATATTAAATTAAAGCGGAATCCGCTTTTCGTAAATTAAAAATATTAGACTGGAAATTTTCTCTAGATTTAAATTTGAAAAAATTGAGAGATTAATTTTATAATTATATGGCTTAAAATTAAAAATAATAAAGTAACATTTTATGATATTCCGATTTATTAAAAATTTAATGAGCTATTTACAAGCTAAAAGATGTAAATAAAAATATATAGCACAAACCAATGTAGCAAAATCTAACCTAAATTTAATGATGACTGGTCAAAAGTTTTTTATATACAGATGAATAAGTTTTAATTCGTACTGATATCAACCAATCAGAGGATTGGCTTTAGTCAAGCTTGCTTGTATAATTCAAATATACAAAAATTGAAACAGATGGGTAATTTCAGTAGGCGACGCAATAAATAAACAAAGTAGGTATTTATTTATTTTGTAATCTCAAAAAATATTCAAATAGAATTGAATTCTTATTTCTGTATTATCAATTTATTATTATTATTATTATTTTATTATTCTACAAATAACAAATCGTGTCACTTATACAGAATAATCCGATCTCAAAAAGGGTTATTATTCACACTGACAAATCGACACTCGTCTGCTATTATTTAGAGAAAGAAGTTACCAGGGTATCAGGGTGACATGGGTTAGGTACTAAACTATATATACTAGAAAATCATAGATCAAAGATGGTGTCATCTATTAATTCCGATGGAGTGGAATATTTTTAATTATATGTCAGAGGGGTTGTTTTTCACCTCTCGGGAATCGAACCCGAGTGCCAGTAACAGCAATCCGGGCCACCTGGCTCACCTGCGGGATACGAACCTCTCTGACATATGCAAACGCGTAAAATACTAGTAAATTTGAATCTATTACCATCGGCAAATTAATATCTTTCAAACTATATATAGATGTAAATCCATTAAAATTTCATATAAAATATCCATAAAATTGTTTAATTATTATTTTATTATAATATATATCTATATCAGGGCCGTCGCGTGGGTTGTAGGCGCCCGGGGCGAGATTTGACCATGCCCCCTTCCCCGTACAGTACCTACTCAGTCACCCAATACAGTCAGTCAGACACTATGTCGGACAGTGTTTTGACAAAGAAAAGAGGTGTGTGCTCGTGAGTTCGTCGTTTGGGTGTCTTACCAAAGGGTTATTGGCGATATTTTCTTGTAAAAAAGGAAATATACTACATAAAACAGTATTATTTGCATCACGATGTTCTAGCTTCTAATTCTTACTATTTGAAATTAGGTACTTCGGTATCATACAAGTACAAAAATTTTATAATATTCAAAATTTAAAACTCTAAATTTTTTTATGCCGCGGTTCCCCCTGTGCCGCGGCGCCAAGGGCGGTCGCCCCGCCCACGCGACCGCCTTGATCTATATCAATTTTTAAAAAAATCCGATTTTTTTTAAAATAAATTTTGGACTTCATCGCTTTACATTATGTTTATTTAGGCAACCGGGGCACTGACTGCAGGGAATTATCCACTAAATCGCCCAACGGTATAAGCAACATTTTTATTAATTGATTTTACGATCTTCTTTTGACTTGCTATTTTTACTTTTGTTTTAAATAGTTTTGACTTTCATATACCAAAAGCGAGGGGTGAACCGCGACCTAATATCGTGTACACCTACTTCCACTTTCATTTCCAAGTAGAAGACAATAGATGAAGGGCCATTATCTAATGAATTTCAAAATAATTTCTCATAATTCCAAAGACGTGTACATCTAATTCCAATCGCGCTTCACCCCTCGACCAAAAGTATTCGCTGAGGTCATTCAATATAAAGTACCTATTTCAAATGAAAAGTGAATTAATAAATATTTTTTCATGTTGTTTTAAATAAAAGGTGAGCAGTTACATTTTATTTTTTAATTTTTTTATGTGGATAGGAGTCCATGTGAGTTTCAATAGAATGGGAGGGGGCGGTTGAAATTCTGTCTAATGGGGAAGGATCATGAAAGAATCTAATTTCAAAATAGAAAATACTGTGACTGTAGAATTACAATTCTTGAAATTTTGAGGGTTACTTGCCATAAATGAAATAAAAATTTAGTAAATAACTATTTTTTATAATTTTTAAAATATATTTTTCAATAATAGATTAGAGTATTGCATCAATTCAAAAATAGAGACATAATCATAAATTTTATATTTTTACTCGATCCTCAATCTCAGGGAGAGCAAGTGACCCGTTTTCCCCTCTCCTCTAAGCATATTTATGAATATTAAAACGACTTAAGGGGTGAATATTCATTTATTCATGACTAAAAGCAAAGAAAGAATCGGGAAAATCAATCAAAACATTTAAATAAATAATTTTTCACTAGTAGATTATAGATTACAGCATTGTTTCTCAATACAACAACACTGACAAAATGTATTTAAACTTTATATTATTTTACTCGATCACGGGGAGGGCAATTGCCCCGTTTGTCTCTTCATTTCTCAGATTTATGAATATAATAACGCCATAAAGTGGTGTATATTTAATTAATGACGTAAAAGTAAAGAAAGAATCGTGAAAATAATTAAAAACATTTAAATAAATAAATGAATAAATGCTTAGACTGCCTGGTAAGGAATTTATCACAAAAAATTTCTTTGTACAATCTATTGAACGGCTTCTTTAAATATCTTTCATTTCTAAATACGTGATTCTATACGAAAGGCATTCATTGAAATGTGTTTTGTTCTTTTTCAATTATATTATTCATTATGTATTGAGTAGCTACTTATTTTTTTATTATTCATTCATTGGAATCAATTACTCAACAGCATTGATTGACTATTTACGATACTAAATCTATAAGGAATATTGTTGTTATTCTTAAGAAGTTAGATATTAACCGACTTTGAAAAAAGGAGGTTATCAATTCAATGTCTGTTTTTTTTTTTTTTTTTTTTAATACACATTAATTTCAAAATGCACAAAAATATGTAAAGAAAATCTTTCTTCAGTACCCGAATTAAATCAATACTGTTCATCTCTAAAAATAAATCTACCTTATTTTAATTGAATTTCAAGCTAAAGGTGACCATATTTTTATTCGAAGATATATGTAGGTAAAATTTCAAGAAAATCAGCCATATTGAATTGGGTCGAAATTCGATTACAAGCTTACTCTACTTGTCTAAAAAAATTTGTATTTGACTTTCGGTGAGAAACCAAACCAAAGAGCGGAAAATATTCTTCAACTTGCATAATACCTTATAGAGGCACTTACATTTTATTATTTTTATTGTTTATATTATAGTAGTAATTTTTAATGTTTAAAATAACCCGCTCACCGAAAGTGTCTAGCAATTTGTAGAATATTGTTAATAATAAAATATTTTATTAATTTGAATGAGGAAAAACCCTTAAATATGTATTATAAAATTAAATTTAATCTGTCGTTAAAGAACAGACATTAAAAGATAATAATAATAATAATTCCCTAATTAGGTACAGTCAAATATTTAAAATAATAATAAATAGAAGATTTGATGGCTTCCTTGATCTCTTAACGCAGTGTTTCTCAAAGTGTCGTACGCGTACCCCCTGGGGGGCTGGAAGAGTTTGATGGGGGTACGCGCTCCACCCGGCTTTGGATGCTTGTTTAATATTATTTTGTTTATGTACTAAAAAAGCAAAAAATAAATATATTTTGATTAATTATTAAAGCGTATGCATTTTTTTATGAGTGGTACTTCGTGCTACGAAAATTATAGAAGGGGTACACAGATTTGGAAACTTTGTGAAACACTGCCTTACTCAATTGTTAGTTCGTTCCCTTTTTATCGAAGTCAGTGATCGTTTTATTTAATTTTTGATTTTTAGAAACTGAAATCACATCACTTGTTTGAGTTCTAAGACATTTAATCTTTAAAAATACAATCTACAAATATTTGAGACTCCTCTGAATGTAGAATTAAAAATTTCTAATTAAAAAGACTGATGATGAAGGCCAAACCTTCGAAACTATAGTCTCTAACGAAAAGTAATAAAAAAAAAACACTTTAATTTAAATGAAAAATATTAATACTTACTGAAAATTATCTAATGAAAAGAAAATGGATATTATAAATTTTATTTCTTATAAAGTTAATTTAATTTATTTGAAATCCGCATTTTCTATGTAGATCTTGTCGCCCCCCTCCCCCTACAAAAAAGCTGGGTTCACCTTTGCCTATTTATATTCGATATATATATACCATATATATCGTCGGCTTAGAGTGTAAAACTGCTAACTCCATTTTTTATCATAAATGACATATTAATAGGATTCAAAAGAAAAAGAGATACAGCATCGACCAAGTAAAACTGCTACTTAAAATTAGGATTGTAAGTTGTAGAAAAAATGTGAAAAATATTTTTTTCCAGAACAACAATATTAAATTTTGATTTGTTTTTTCTCTGCCCTGTAAGATTTCCTTGTTGTTAGCAGGTTTAGTCTCTAAGGCGACGATATGTTTATGTTTATATGAATCAAGCAGAGGACAACCTCATTGGTTTCTCTTTATGTATCACACTTCTATTCTCAGAAAAACAATTAATCAATTAAGTAAATATAAAACAAATGATAAAATGAAGAAGAAGAATTATTGAAAAGTCATTAGATTATCCAGTGATTGGTTTAAATATCTCCGTAAAATTGTTCAATCTCACGACAGACTAAATTTCTCGGGAATACGAGAAACTCACTTGCAAATTTAAATTTGACTCTTAAGTTTTGGGAAAGAGGGTGGAGGGGGATGCTGGTTGTGCCTACCTTGTGCCTTGGAGAGTGCAGTGGCGGATTGTGTGTGTTCACATGCGAGGACCAAGACCACGCATCTCCACAGGTTACGTTCAGCTTGCTGTTTCGTCCAGCACTGTGCAGAGAGCTAGAGGAAACACGGCAGCTTACCTGAGCCAGGGCTGCGCATGTAGAAGTGAGCCGTAGTGTCCATGTGCCTTACGGTACTCCTCGCGCTTCGAAGCCCCGTCCCCCGTCACTACAGTGCGCAACGGCCCACTAAATCGGGCAGCCGCCTCTTCGGAAATATCGCCGAAATTCATTAAAAACCATTTAAATCATCTTAGCAGAAGGCTCATTAGATTAGTACTTTGAATCCGATACGATTGTTTCGACTTGACAAGTGTTTTCACAAAACAAAAAATGGGTATTTAATAAAATAATTTATCAGATATTGTGCTATAGAAGAACACATGGAGGCCTTCGAAACGTCCAATTAATAAATTATAAAATTAATTAGGCTTAAAATAAACTGCAACGGATCGTTGCTAAACTTTATCCAAATTCATTTGAAATATTAATATGTTTGTTCCTTTATTATTAATCAGATATCACTTGCAATTTGTAGTTCATATTGAAATTAATTCAAAAATAATTCTCATTTAAGAGTCGAGGAATAACCATTCTACATTGGATTTTTGACGTTTCGGTTATAATTGTAACCATTGCTGAGACATGGAGGAATCGACTTAAAATCAAAAATAGCCATCGATTCTCATCTAATACTTGAGGAATAACAATTCTACATTAGGTTTTTGACGTTTCGATTATTATTGGTAACCATTGCTGAAGACATGGAGGAAACGACTTAAAATCAAAAATAACGATCGATTCTTATCTAATACTAGAGGAATAACCTTATTGAATTCCATTTTTGATGTTTTGACTATTAATGGAAACCTCTACTGAAAATGTAGAAGAATCGACTTAAAATCAAAAAGACTAAATTCTTTTATGGCAAACAACTCAAGCTTGAGTTGTTTACCAAAAAAGAATTTAGTCTTTTTGATTTTAAGTCGATTCTTCTACATTTTCAGTAGAGGTTTCCATTAATAGTCAAAACATCAAAAATGGAATTCAATAAGGTTATTCCTCTAGTATTAGATAAGAATCGATCGTTATTTTTGATTTTAAGTCGATTCCTCCATGTCTTCAGCAATGGTTACCAATAATAATCGAAACGTCAAAAACCTAATGTAGAATTGTTATTCCTCAAGTATTAGATGAGAATCAATCGCTATTTTTGATTTTAAGTCGATTCATCTATGTCTTCAGCAATGGTTACCAATAAAAACCGAAACGTCAAAAATCCAATATAGAATGATTATTCCTCAAGTACTAGATGAGAATCAATCGCTATTTTTGGTTTAAAGTTGATTTCTCTATGTCTTCAGGAATGGTTACTAATAAAAACCGAAACGTCAAAAATCCAATATAGAATGGATATTTCTCAAGTATTAGATGAGAATCAATCGCTATTTTTTATTTTAAGTCGATTCCTCCATGTCTTCAGCAATGGTTACTAATAAAAACCGAAACGTCAAAAATCCAATATAGAATGATTATTCCTCAAGTACTAGATGAGAATCAATCGCTATTTTTGGTTTAAAGTCGATTTCTCTATGTCTTCAACAATGGTTACTAATAAAAACCGAAACGTCAAAAATCCAATATAGAATGATTATTCGTCAAGTACTAGATGAGAATCAATCGCTATTTTTGGTTTAAAATCGATTTCTCTATGTCTTCAGCAATGGTTACTAATAAAAACCGAAACGTCAAAAATCCAATATAGAATGATTATTCCTCAAGTACTAGATGAGAATCAATCGCTATTTTTGGTTTAAAATCGATTTCTCTGTCTTCAGCAAAAGTAACGGATAAGAAAACAACGCAGTTGCTATGGTTACTCATAAAAATTCCTCCCAAATTTTTAGCATTTCACAGAGAGAAGCCTATCCATTCTTACTTAAGTTAGGTTAAATGAGCTATATTAAAACGATCAAATGAATAAATTTAAAATTTTTTTTAAAAGTACTATCTTACTTTAGAGTAAAGTACTTTAAAATATAATTTTACTAAAAACTTTATTTAACCTTTTTTGTGGTCCCCAAGGTACTTAATTAGGATATTAAATTTCATCAAAATTGGTTAAGTCATTTTCAAAATATTTAGAAAAAAATAAAAAAGTACCGAAATAAAGTACTAATGTTTGTGGGCCGATATGTACCAAAAACTAATCAGCGCTTCATTTTGTTAAACTAATGGTAGGTTTTCAATTTCATTTCAATCGGTGCAACGGTGTGGAAAAAATCGTGGGCCAAAAAAGCGATAACATCCATACATCCATACGCACGCACTAAATGAAAAAATCGCACTTTTTGGCCTCTCGACGAGACCCCATGTAATTTTTGACAAAACCGTCACGTGTTAAAATTCAACCTATATGAATACTACAATTTGTGACTTTAATTGAGTCCATGGGTTCCGTAGTCTTTACCTGAGGACCCTTTGAAACCACGCTTGCCCCGAGAGCGATTGCAATACTTTACCCATGCTTTGCATTGGATAAAGTAAAAAAGAACACGAAAATATTGATAGTTTAAAAGGCTCATATATATATATATATATATGATTAGTTTGATGCCGATAAGATTGTACCTACAAATTTTTGGTTCAAATTAACATTTTTTTTGACCTAGAAATTAATTAAGTGGATAAGGGTCTACTTTTTGTATCAATGTCACTTCTAAGAGGGGTTAAAAAAAATATTAATTTTGAAAAAATAAACGCATTTTAAATATTATATTTTATAAAGAGATAAAAGAGTATATTTTCATTTGAATATCTGGAAAATAATTAATTTTTTATCCCTCACTAAGATACAAATTGATTGAGAATTTCTAGAAAAAAAATATTAATTTTCAAAAAAATAAACGCATTTTAAATATTATATTTTATAGAGAGATAGAAGGGTTCGTTTGAATATTATGAAAATAATTACTTTTTTAACCCTCTCCTGAACCTTATCAACTTGTTTGAGAACTTATAAGGAAAAAAATATTAATTTTCAAAAAACTAAACGAATTTTAAATATTATTTCTTATAGAGAGATAGAAGAGCATATTTTCGTTTGAATATTTTGAAAATAATTACTTTTGTAACCCTCTCTAAGATGGGGAGTTGATAGAAAGGGGGACCCTTATCAACTTGATTGAAAATTTCTAGAGAAAAAATATTAATTTTCAAAAAACTAAACGCATTTACAATATTATGTTTTATAGAGAGATAGAAGAGTTTATTTTCGTTTGAATATTTTGAAAATAATTACTTTTTTAACCCTCACTAAGATGGGTAGTTGATACAAAGGGGAGACACTTATCAACTTGATTGAGAATTTCTAAAGAAAAAAAATATTAATATTCAAAAAACTGAAAGCATTTTATTTAGTAAATTTCATAGAGAGATAGAAGAGTTCGTTTGAATATTATGAAAATAATTACTTTTTAACCCTCTCTAAGGGCCGGTTGTATGTCGTAGTAAGTAAATGCTTTTAACTACTAACACAGGGTAGATGGTAAATGGAGGGACTGGGATGGCCAATCAGATGCCAGGAACTGACAGTTCCTGGCATCTGATTGGTCATCCCAATCCCTCTATTTACCACATACCCTGTGTTAGTGGTAAAAAGCATTTACTTTGCGACATACAACCGGCCCTAAGATGGATAGTTGATACAAAGGGGGCACCCTTATCAACTTGATTGAGAATTTCTAGATAAAAAAAAGGGTTAAATAAGTAATTATTTTCGAGATTTTCAAACGAAAATATACTCTTTTAGCTCTCTATAAAATATTCTATTTAATATGCGTTTATTTTTTGAAAATTAATATATTTTTACCTAGAAATTCTCAATCAAGTTGATAAAGGCCCTCCTTTGTATTATCTACCCTAATTAGAGAGGGTTAAAAAAAGTAATATTTTTCGAGATATTCAAACGAAAATATACTCTTTATCTCTCTATAAAATATACTAGTCCTATTTAATATACGTTTATTTTTTTGAAAATTAATTTTTTTTCTCTAGAAATTCTTAATCAAGTTGATAAGGGTCTCCTCTTTGTATCAACTTCCCATCTTAGAGTTTTATCAAACATATTTTTTGAGATATTTAAAGGAAAATATACTCTTCTATCTTTCTATAAAATATACTATTTAATATGCGTTTATTTTTTGAAAATTAATATTTTTTCCACTAGAAATTCTCAATCAAGTTGATAAAGGCCCCTCTTTGTATTATCTACCCTAATTAGAGAGGGTTAAAAAAAAGTATTTTTTTCCAGATATTCAAACGAAAATTTAGTTTTCTATTTCTCTATAAAATATACCTACTATTTAAATTAATAATGCGTTTATTTTTTTGAAAATTAATATTTTTTTCCGTTCTAAATTCTCAATCAAGTTGACAAGGGTCACCACTTTGTATCAACTACCCATTTTGGCCTCCTTTGTATTAATTCCAGATTTTTTCGGGGGTGTCATGGTTTAATTTTTCGTTTAATATCAAAACAAATAACGTATTATTCTTTCTAAATACTTTTATATTAGAATTGATAAAAGTATTTTTTTTTTAGATTCAGAATTTATAAAGACAATTACAGGTTTCTTTTTAAAAAAATACAACTAGATATACTTTTGAAAGCTTGTTCTATTTCGACAAAAAATAGCGAAGTTTAGTTCCTCCCTTGATATAAAACAACTTTTATTTGTAACATTCTTTCATATAATGCTCTGTTTTTGAGTTATAACTCTGTCTTAAGAGAAAAAAATTCACCCTATATACTAATACTGATTAATAAATTATTAAAACTACCGAGTAACGCTCAGATGTTCCAGGTATTATTTATTATTTTAAATTATTATCCTGGTTTTTATGATTTATTGCCAAAAATCCGGAAATTAATTTCAAATACTCTATATCAGCCAGGCATCCATAGGGAATTCCCGAGGTATATGAGTAATGTCTTTGTAGGCAGTGGAATTTGGGTTGTAAAACACGAAATTTCTATTATAATATTAAATTAAAACAGTAATTTGTTTAAATTGAATGGAGAAGTGAAATCTCAATTAACATTTCGGCTGCGATAGAGCCCTATTAGCCGGAATTAAAATTTCCCCCATCGGCCGAAGTCAGCTGTTCTGTCAGGTTGTAGGAGGCGATTTGTCATCCCGTCATCGTTAATAATGCCTTTGCAGAGAAATTGTCTTTATCAGTGAGGTTACCGAAAGTCTTCTGCTTTTATTTATATGTTCGGGAGTTGTTGTTGTATTCAGTTCGAGCAAGGATTGAGGAGAAATATGGGCCAACGGTACCGGCACCTGTCCCGAGTGCCAGTGCGCACTAATTAGTGCTCATCGGCTTTGCGCCCGTGTGAGGTGTTAAAAGTGAAATTAGAATGGGCACTAGGCAAGTGGAAAACCGAACCATATCCACTCAGGGAACCCATTCATAAAAATAATTTATTCTAGTCACAGCTGTTCCTATTCAATATTAGTTCTTCACGAAAGTTTCAATTCATACAGAAATCATCATCAGCCATTCAATAATATACTCTGTCAATTATTTTGACCAAGAACAATTATGTCTATACGCGAGGCAGAGTAGGTTAATAGTCCCATTTTTCATATAAATTTAACTTTTACTCAATAAGAACAATTGAAGGAATAAGTAAACATTTTTTCACGACTTGCTATGCAATGGACAAATTTCGACATTTTTTTGTCAGGAAACGTTCTGAGCTGGAAAGTCAAAATTCGACAAGATGCTGCAGCTTAGCATAATCATACAAACTTTTCTACTAAATTTCAACTCATCAATTTCAACCATTTAAAAGTTTCCTATTTAAGCAGACTTGAAGTTTTGATGCTTTGGTGGTTAAGTTGTTTTGATTGAAACCAATTAGATTTTACATTTTAATGAGATAAGCTTATCAGAATGCACCAACCACCCTATTTCTGGAGTCGTTTTCAACTCCAGATTGAAGTCTTAGGATAGACCGAAGATGTTAATTTTGATTTGTAATTTTTTGCTCGCTAATAAGATAAAGATGGTGCGACTAACGTGTAAAATCCTAAATCTCAAAATATTCAAATTTAAATAATTGCATCTTCCAAAAAATTGGAAAGAGAGAAAATTGAGATAGAACTTCGGAATTAATTAATCAAGTATTATTTATAATTTTCAAGAAACTTAGTGACGGTCTGGGTGAAAAATTTTAAATGAGCGTAGTTTACAAAATAATATACTTAATAGTTTAATCAACTCTTATCAAGTATTATTTTTAATAAGATGGTGGCCACATGACTTAACCATTCACCTGGCTCCTCACTTGTATTATATTTAATATTTGATGATAATTATTTACTAAAGAACCCCCCCCCCTCTTAATTTTGAGCCCATTAATTTTGATAAATGATATATCCTTTAATCATGAGGCTATTCTATTAGAAATATCAGCTTTCTTCGATTTTTGATCTCCCCTCCCACCTTGTTTTTGTGTCACTATAAATTTCACATAGTGAGTCATTTTCAAAGATGGTATAGAGTGAATATGAGAAATTTCATACACATCGATTAAAAGGTGTAGGACTTAGGTATACCTACTGTTAGATTTGATATTATTAGCTATTAATTAGTGGTTTCCATAATTCATTAATATTATACACTCCAACCCTGTTTAAATTTTCTGGATTTTTTTTTATATTTCCAGACTTTACTTAATTTTTTAACCGACTTCAAAAAAGGAGGAGGTTCTCTATTCGATTGAATTTTTTTTTTTTTTTTTTTTTTTTTTTTTTTGTGCCTATGTTACCTCATATCTCCGCCAATTGTCAACCGATTTTGAAAATTTTTTTTGCATTGGGTCCAGTCTAGCTTCCGATTGGTCCCATTTTTTTTCGATTTTTTTTCATAGGTATTAGACCTTTTTTATTAGGTTTGTTTAGGTTTGTTTAGACCTAACCTCTTTGTTTATGAACCGATTTCGATGGTTCTTTTTTTATCCGAAAGGGGGTGTCTTAGGGATGGTGTCATATTAATTTGGTCAAGTTCTGATGATATAATCACTATTAATAACATCACTAAAAAGAGAAAAATAAAAATTTTTAAGAAAAAAATAAAAGCCGACTTCAAAAAATTAAGTGCAACAAATATAAAAATACACTAAAAGGTATAAAATAATTATTATCTTATTTAGTTACAACTAAACGACGAAGATATTAACACGAAATTACTTTTTGAAGTTGGTGCCAAACATATACCTTTTATGAATCGCACTCGACGGATCTTACTTAGTACGTTTGGCGGGTACGCTCGCTTATAGGTATAGTTTGTTTGGCACCGACTTTAAAAAGTAATTTCGTGTTAATATTTCGTCGTTTAGTTGTAACTAAATAAGATAATAATTATTTTATACCTTTTAGTGTATTTTTATATTTGTTGCACTTAATTTTTTGAAGTCGGTTTTTATTTTTTTCTTATATCTTTTGTATTATTTTCTTTTAAACATAACAGTTTTGTGTAATCAAAATTTATTTTTTAGTCCATTAAAGCAATTTGAGCCGAGAAAGTTAAATAATGTAATTAATAATTTCTTAAGTTAATTCTAAATATTCTATTATTTTTTGAAAAGGAAAAATAAATTGAGCAACCGACGGGATTCGGACCCGTGTCTCTCTCCTTTACGCGAAGAGTGCCTTACCAACCAGGCCAGGGACGATTTAAAACGGTCCTTCCTTCAGATTGAATCTTTGGGTTCTTTTGATTTCTCTTTAATTCTTATATAAAGTTTCGATTTTTTTTTTATATTTCTACATTTTCCAAAGAGAATGACACAGTATTCAAACTCATGTTTTTGAGTGAAAATATTAAATTCGGGATTATTTTCTCTCCTGAATTTTAGTTCTCACATGTGCTATTCGAGAGTCAACGATATATATGTTGAATGTGTACGAGAAATAAGATTTTTATCTGGAACTTTATGTCACCACTACCTCTATTAGTGGCATAACAACAGCTGGGTTAAGATATATTGTATATTTAAACATAGCGAACGAAACTAATTCAGCACCATTTCTTCTTTTTCTTAACACATCCAAATATTTAGCCTTAATTACCTACCTTGGTAACTGATTAAATATTATCCTCATACATCAGAATGAGTTGGAAATAACTTTCTAATGGGTTAAAGATAAGAAAAAATAAAAAACTTGTCATTTTTTAGTGAATACATAAAAAACATTTTTTCAAGTTCTTATTTGGGAATTTCAATTAATAAACTGAATGCACACCTGACCACACTTAGAACTTTTTTAATTAAAAAAACGAAATTTTCATTTAAAATGTGTCTAGTTATATATAGTGCGTTCTTGAGTATTTACAGACTATACTAGTATATAGCTAGACACTCTAATCAGTTGTTCTAAAATCGAGTTGGATGCTCAATTTGCGCATACTTGAGAACGATGGTAATAAGCCAATTGAAACGTCGTAGTTATATTATTATATGTATTATTTGTTAATCGTATGTTTGCTACATTTGATTCAATTGCGAATCAAATGTAGGTGATTCTTGTCAAATATTGAGTGAAAATAATATCTGAACTTATATATTTCTAACTTGAAATAATGATGTTAAATAAATTTATAATTTTTCTCATTAATATATCAAAGAATAATTGACATATTAACAAGAATTGTTTTGATCGCGCTTTCGAAAAAGATATATCGCGAGACTACTGCGGTTGAAGCTATTGTAGTCTGTGGAGTCTTAAGTCTGGACCAAGAGAGAAAAATATTTTTTTTTATGATAATGATGAGAGAAGGAGTTACACCAAAAAGGTGCAACCCCTAAAGGCCTGGGTTGGCCCCTCCATCGTGAAAAGAAGAAGAAAGAATTTTATGGGTTGTGCGGGGGTCGAAGGTATCTGTGGATACGGGTCTTAAATAGCTGAAGGTTATAAGTCGCGGGAAAGATGGTGGCAGGGAGCGAGTTCCAGTCTCTGAAGGACATAGGGATAAAAGAGTTGGCGAAAGCGCTTGTTCGACTTTTATCCAATTTGACAGCGAAGGGGTGCTGAGCGTTAGAAAACCGCGTGTTTCTCGTAAAGAGAGCATTAGGGGGGATAATTGATTTTGATTTCAGCTCGACTGAACAGACACCGTGATAGTATCTGTAGTACAAGGAAAGGGCAGAAACGGTTCTTCGGTGAGCCAGGGAGTCGAGTGAGTTGGTTAGAGCCGGGTCTCCTATTAGTTTAATTGCTCGCTTCTGAATTGCATCCAGTGTAGCAAGAGAATGCTTGGATGCACCCCTCCACAAATGAGAGCCATATTCGAGACAGGGACGAATTTGAGCCTTATACAGTATAAGAAGTTGACTGGGAGTATAACAGCGTCTAGACCTAAATAGCAGACAAAGCTTGCGCGTTGCAGCTTTAGCAGTGGTTGTGATATGATCCATTTAGCTACAATCCAACGTCATTTTGCGTATAACCCGCATGACACTCGGATGGATCACCAAATGAATTTGAAATCTAAGATGTTATATATTCAATCTCTCAGTACAGAGCGCCCGATCTATTAGCATGTATGTCAGTTGCTTGCCATTAATTAATCGTATGTTTCCTACATTTATCTGTGTATATATCTTTTTCAAAAGCGCGATCAAAACAATTCTTGTTAATATGTCACTCATTCTTTGATATATTAATGAGAAAAAATATAAATTTATTGTATTATTTGTTGTTTGTGTTCAATAAATTGTGTGTGATTTAAACAAAATTTCAACCTTTAATAAATTTAATGAGAAAAATACAAGCTTTTACAGCTACATATCTATTTATGAAGTCTTTGCTGGTTGTTCTAGTAATAATGGTACGTTTTGGTAAAATTAGGAAAGCTATTTGAAGAAAATTATTAGAAAAGGAATTCGTAAAGGAACGACAGAACTGGTCCCGACCATGTCAAAATCGTTTCTAAAATGAAATTTTCTTAGAGTTCCGGGCAATCTATTGTATCATCTACAGAAAATTTAAAAATTTAATTAACAAGAAATATAAAAATAATAGGTATTTTTCACATACAATTTCTCAAAAAAAAACAACATTTTTTTCTTATTGAAAAAATAATATATCATATTGTAGAAAATCGTGATGTGAATCCAATGATGGCACTTTAGATATGGGGGGAGGGTAGAAAGATATCGGAGAGACGTAGACGAAAAAAAATCCAAGGCGCAACCTGAACCTTCAATCTGATCTTATCTGTAAAAGCTTTCTCAAGCCCAGGCTACATATCTAAGAAGGTAAAAATTGGAATTTTATGACGAGTCTCACTTTTCAAACGAAATTTTATTGATTATTCTAACTAATAATGTATTTTATATTTTTATCTATATTTGGAGATCTCAACAGAAATATACAGGTCAAATAAACATGAGATTTACATATATATTAAGTGGATTGGTGTCTAGGGAGTTTAAGACATTCACTTCCAAGCAGCCAAATTGGCTTTTAATCTCCTCTCACGAGATGGATTTCTATTTTAATAAAGACGAAGATTATTATAAGAAACATAACGGATATCACATGAAATGTATCGATCGAATCGCCAATTGAGAAAATTATTTTCATAATCTTGCGGATAACACTTACTTTGAGAAGTAATAAATTAATGATACTACTGCTTATTCTTGATGAAATAAGGATAACCTCCTCTCAATGGATACTCAGAATGTATTTGAAGTATTGTACCTGGCGGATAGAACAATGCTCGGTAATTTTTTGCTTTAATTAAAAGCAATAAAATAATATTATTTTTAATTTTAAATTCAAATAAAAGGATCGATTTTCATTTGCTGCCAGAATTAAATAAAAGTGAATTAAAATTTATTTACATATAATTATATATACAGCTGAGTAAAAACAAGATAAATTTTTTACGCTCATTATTTTAGGCAAATTTTGAAGTAATGTTGAGTAATAGTCAACTTTAAATGTTAAATAAGAGCTCAACTATGGCGTTCGTTGAATGTGTCGATTATATTATCAGTCCTGCGGAATTCGTGATAAATGCTACTCTAAAGCGCTCTTATAAGAATATGACAAAATCCCTCCCACAAGTTGAAGTTAAGAGTTTTATGATAACCACAGCAAATCTGCTCTGGAACGAAGAAGAAATTATTTTTTGAGGAATAATTTTTATTAAGGGTAATAAACCCCTTTTCAATAGTTTGAGAAATGAACTGATAGAGTTCCAGTGGTTAAATTGATTGAAAACTTTCATAAAATTTTAATTTGCCCAGAGAAATTGCAAAAAAATCACGAGATTGTCTATTGGTGATTTCGAGTTGTTATGGATAAGTTTTATGATTGATCAAAAGGGTTGTATTTATTCAATTGGATGAACCCAAGTGCCAAAAAACAATAAAAGAAAATATATAAAGTTGGTATAACCTTGAACGACAGCCACTGGCTTTTGTGTTCAATTCCCAAGGGGTGAATTTATCCATTCTGACAAGTAATAAAAATTATCGAAAACAACTTGAATTTAGTTGAAAAATTTGATTCCGTAATTTTTAGGTTAAAAATGAATACAATTTCATCAGAAGCCAAAATGTGTTTCTAGAAAAGGGGTGTTTTTCAAATTAGTTGTAGCATCGAAAATTAAAATTTTATAATTTGTAAATTAAAAAAAAAACACTGTTATTTCATAGTTTTTAAGTATTCACTTCTGTCGGCAGTCCCCATGACTGCTTTTTTTAATTTTATTTATTTATTTATTTGTTGTAACCGGGAACAAAGCCCATTTAGACAGCATATCAGTGAAGTGCTAGTATAGAGTTAGTGAGGGAGCCGAGTTTTAGCCGGTCGAAATTTTATATGCTAGCCAGGGTTGAATACGGGTCTCCCGCTTGAAAATAGTCATCAACGACGCTAAAGCGGGCCCAGCGCCTTAGCTAGGTCTGACAACCCGACTCCCCATAAATATTCACAAATCAAAAATGTTCATCAATATCATATAAAAGTTATCTCTAACACTAAAAATATTTTATTCTAGCCTTTTAAGACGAATAATTGTAATTATTCTTCATTTCCAGATTTAATGTTGATTGTTATTCTCTTCTCGTCTTGTGTTCATCTTGTCTCAACTCTATGAATGTTCCCGGCAACAGCTGTTCTTGTGATCTTTCCTTGTCTCGTCTCAGAAGGAAGCAATCCGCCTTCTATCGCAGAGCAATTTCTGAATCATGCATTCTTAATTGCGGTGTAAAAACATCCCTTATCAATTCCGCCTATTAATCGCCATCTTTGAGAAATGTCTTGCAGCAATAAACTCACTAAGCATGATTTATTCCCTTAAAGTTAATCGTTTCTATGAATATCATTAATTTATCAGATATAGGAACATTCACTTTATTTATTTATGTAAAGAGCATCGCGTTACATACAGTACCTACTTTTCTTTTCCAAGACAAGAATCGAGATTTACTATCAAACATACACTATTTAAAGGAAAATAATACTCCTTTTGAAATTTTTTTAGTTTTCTGCAAAACAATGAATTTATTGCTTTTAATTAAAAATGCTAACGCGGTGGAAAGATCATTTGTTTCATCTCTAAAGTGGTAAAAAAGAGTTATGGAATAAATTAATTATTTTAAGCATCTAAGATAAATTGAATAAGAATTGAAAAGTTATGATCGACAACGAGTCTTGTCGACACTTATTTAAAATCAATTGAGTAAAAGGAAGAAAAAGTAATCAAAGCAGAGAAATCAATGTGGTTGTCCTCTGCTGATGCCAATCAACATATACCTACATATTATAAAGAATTCTTTTGTTATGTGACCAGCTTACTATTACAACAAAACGAATTTACCTGCATCCAATTGGATAATGAAACCGATGAGCAATAATAAATAAAATATTTTTGATTAAAAAGACTAATGATGAAGGTCAAACCTTCGAAAATACAGTCTCTAACAAATAAATGATACCTATATATAACTAGGGGCGCACGCAGAAAAATTTTCAGAGGGGGGAGGGGCAAAACTTGGAGACAAATAATTACACTTTTAAATTTGTATTTAAATATTTAAGTTGAGTTATTTTCACAACTAGAATAAACGAATACAGCATTCGGTACATTAAACATTGTTTAGTGAGGCTGGGCCAGAATTCGTCAGGGCTATTACAGATTTTTCCATGTATATGATACAAATTTATATTCGTTATATATATGTATCTAGATGTTTATTTGCATCAAGCAGAGAACTACCTCATTGATTTCTCTTTATGATTTATTATTTTTTCCCTGTGTACCATAAAAATCTGAAGTGCCAAGAGCGTCGGCATGGGTGTTCACTGCCCCCTGGCTTTCAATCTCTGATCTTTTTTGAAATGTTTTATGTTTTCTACTTAACTTTTTAAAGACATAGAATGTATTTATTTCTTTTCTTTTGTATTAAATTATATATATAGGTATATAGGAGGGGTGAACCGCGATTGGAATTAGGTGTACACCGTCTTTGGAATTATGAGGAATTATTTTTGAATTCATTAGATAATGCCCCTTCATCTATTGTCTTTTACTTCGAAATGAAAGTGCAAGTGGAAGTAGGTGTACACTATATTAGGTCGCGGTTCACCCTTTGGGTATATATTATGTATGAATGTATAATTAGAATTTTATTCACTAAAACTTTATCTGCGAGGAAAATGACTAAACTATGGCAAAGATAGAATAAATCACTTCCTCTGTTCTGAAACAGAAAGGGTACCAAAAACAAGTCGAGACCTGTTTAATTGATTAAAGATTTTATTATTTTTGTTATTCTAGAAATGCCCATCTGTACTTGGCCTAAAACGATATTCGTTATAAAAATAGAGAAATTATCAAATTGGAATTCCCCAAAATTCTAAATTATAATAAAAATATAATTGGATACATATTAATTTATTTCGAAAAAATTATGGACTGTTTTATTATATTGAAATTATATAGATAATCAATGAGCTTGTCCCTGCTTGATGCAAATAAACAAATCCTCGCCTTAGAGTGTAAACCTGCTAACTCACACATCAAGGATATTTTATAGGACAGAAAAAAACAAACAAAATTTAATATTGTTGTTTAAGAAAGAAACTATTTTTCACATTTTTTTTCTACAACTTACGATCGTAATTTTAAGTAGAAGTTTTACTTGGACGATGCTGCATCTCTTTTTCTTTCGAACGATATTAATATATGTCATATATGATAAAAATTGGTTTAATAGGTTTAGACTCTAAGGCGACGAAGTACTAATATATGGATAATAAGGTTTTATTGACCCAACCCTGAAAAAATAATTCGCGCGGACGCCCATGGAAAGGACCGATTTTTTCCCAGTCCATAGCTTTGAGCCCAATGCCCAGCCCACGCACAGTCCACGTATGGTGAAGACCAGAGACAGATTAAACGTGGGGTGACCGTGGGATGGGTTTAATATGATCTACTCAGTCTCAAACCTTGTTTTACAAAATATCCTCCACGTGGGTTGTGCGAGGGCTCTGCCGCGTCTTATTATTATTCTTTGACATCAAAGAAGCTGCAAAGATCCATAAGACAAGTCCTGACAAGTTTTATTCCAGGAGAGAAATGATTATTAAATTTTTGTTATTCTAGAAATACCCTTTTTCTTAGACAATAATGACACTCTTTAGACCGGTTTACAGTCATAGCGTTTGAGGCAGGCCACAATAACTGCGGAGCACTCCTTTATAATATGTACTACTATAGAAAATATTTTTCATTCATTTTTTGGGTCAAGATATCAAGTGAGCATGAAAATTTGCGTAACCAAGTCTTAAAATTTTCATTTAATATTTTTCTGCATATTTGGGTACGTATATACCATCAGTTTAAATAATTTATTATTATAGAATTTTACTAGTCTGAACAAATACCTTGTAATATTTGGGAGCTCAGATGTTTCAAAAGTATTCATTCGTGTTACACAAAGCCAGATATAATATTCTTAAACTACCATGGTAATATTTAAAACACAGGGTAAGAGCAGAGAAGGTTTTACGATGTAAGTTGGAAGACTGGCTAAATATGAATAAACTGTTTATAAATTGTACGAAATCTAAAGTAATGCAATTGGGGGTGGGTGGAGAAGGGTCAAGTCCAATCTATCTGAATGGTGTAAATTTGGAATATGTGGATTCATTTAAATACCTCGGAGTAGTGGTTGACTCGAAGTTGACTCGAAGTTGAGTCATCATAGTGAGCTCTTGAAGAATGTAAACAGAAAAGTGCAAAAATTTGGCAGAGCTTGTAATAATTTGAATATGAACACTAGAATTAAGGTGTATAGAACTATAATTAGTCCTAGTTTCTCTTACTGTCCTACAATATTATATTTTGGCACTCAGGTGAATATTGATAAGTTGCAACTCTTACATAATAGATGCATGAGATTTATATTAAAATGTGACAGATATACATCAATAAGTAGTATGCTGGAATGCTTAGGACTTATGAATGTGAAGCAATTCTTATTTTTCCAGACAATGTGTTTTGTATATAAATTATATCATAGCCAGATGCCAGCCTATCTGAATTTCACATTGGTCAATGAGATCCATGACCATGGGACACGAATTAGAAACGATATATTTATTGAGAAGGCGAGGAAAGAGTTCACAAGAAATTCATTATATTTTAGAGGACTTGAGGAATATAATTCTTTACCGGCTGAAGTAAGAAATGCATCAAGTCTGATTCAATTTAAGAACCAATTGAGGATATATCTGAAGAGGGACAGTTGAACATTTCTATTGAGAAATATTGAGAAATATTATAACTTTAGAACTAAGATTTGTAAATATTGTAATATACATGTATGAAAAATACATTTAAATATAAATAAAATAAAAAAAATGGGTCAGGAAATCGACTGAGCATGCAAATTTGAGGAGAGTATACCAAGTTTTAAATTTTTTTCACTTTTTCCTCAGATTTTATTTTAAATTCTTCGTTATAAAAACATTCATTCAATGTTATTCTGGATATTTCTGTACGGATATGCCATCAGCTTAAATCATTCAGTCTATTTGTTGAAATGACTAATGGTTTTTTCGTATGAAAAACTTTTCTCAGTTACTATTAAATGATTCATATCTAAATTATTTCCAAAAGTAGGCTAACTGATAGTTCTAGACGGATCTCGAGACTCTTTTTTTTTTTGTTTCTCTATTCTTTCTTGCAAACAATCCAATTCCTGGATCATTCATTCGTTCCAGCACCATCGATGTGGACCGTGGGAAGCGCACTTAGGGTGCGCCACTATCGCCCCGCGTGCGCGAACATTCCAGGCATTCCAGCAAGATTTCCCTTTCGGGAGCCCCTTAAGGGCTGGACCACGAGGCCCCTCCAGTGAATCAGCTGTAAAAAATCCATAATTCATCGCTTCCAACCTCAATTGTGTTCGGGGGTCCCCGATTCCCAGTTGGATTCATGACAATCAAACGAGGAGACAATTTCAACTTTAGCCATTGCAGAGAACAACAGTTTTATTTAAAAAAAATTCTCAAAGACTCTGTAATCTTCTTGAATTTCTAGTCAAAGAGCAAGTTCAATGTGACCGGTCATGTCATATCTTATTATCTCTAAGCCCATTTTAAGCATAGATCTCTTGGAGAAATATTTTGCAAGTCATTGAGTACTTATGTATATTTAAATATTTATCAAAAAGTAATCTCTAACTGCAATAGAATAATCATTTTAATATAAAATTTAATTTTTTCGTTTTCACTTAAATTGACAAACAAGTGATTAAATAAAAACTATATGGTCATCCTCTCAAGACATTATTTATAATACACTCCTTGGATTAAAAAAATATTTAATTTAATTTTAACAATTAATATACATATACCGGGTGAGTTTTTTTATCTTGAGACAGTCTTATAACTCAAAAACAGTGCATTAGATTAGGGGAAAACTAAGCTATGCTATTGTTTGTCGACCTAGAACAAGCTTTTAAGGGTATTTCGAAGTCAATTTCTGATTTTTAAATGGAAAGCTAAATGTTTCTGTACATATTCTGAATCTATAAAAAAAAAAACTGAACAACTTTTATTAGAACTATTTTTTTATACGATATCAAATAATAAAAAATATCAAATCAATTATATCTCAAAAAAATGTAATAATTATTTTTAACAATCGTTCAACTTAATTATCAAATATTTATTTATTAAATAAATAATTTAATAATTTTGCGACACTGTTCTGAGACATTCCAGAGTCTTCTGATGAATTCCAGTTCCAATTTTGTTATTTTGGCCTGTTTCAGTTTCTTCGTAGCCTTTACATTTCGTTTTTTTTAACAGATTTATAACACGATTTATCATAAAATGAAGCTTGTGAGGGTGTATTTCTATCAGGAAAACGCTCGGCATTCATTTCTCTGGCAGCCCCTAACACTTCTTCCACATTCATCATAAATTAAGACCATTTCAATTCTGTCTTCAACAAAAATGCTCCATTTTTATTATGGAAATACAATATAACTATGTACTGGATTAACATGAGAAATAGACTTTTTTAAACTCAAGAATTTTAAGTTCCATTAAGTAGAAAATAATTTCTTAAATCTGTGTATTTAATGAAGTTTTTTTTTTTTTGGCTTTTCGGCCTTTCTAGCCATAAGCCTAATTACGATACTAGTTATATATTTTTTTAAATTTGTCTCTACCCCCGGGGTCAGATTTTAGCTGGATGACTCGAGTCGGATTCGAACCCGGGTCCCCTGGTTAGCTCGCTGTCACGCTACCGCCTAGCCTATCTGACCCCCCTAATGAAGTTTTAAGATCATTATAAATACTTATTTTCATTGTTGTGACTTTTCGACTTAATAATTAATTATTTAATCATTATTATTTGATAATTAAGTTGAATAATTGTTAAAAATAATTATTAAGATTTTTTTGAGATCTAATTGATTTAATATTTTTTTTGATTTGATGTATAAAAAAATTGTTCTAATAAAAGTTGTTCAGTTTTTTTTGTAGATTCAGAATCTGTACAGAAACATATAGGTTTCCATTTAAAAAACAGAACTTGACATCGATATACCCTTGAAAGCTTGTTCTAGGTCGACAAAAAAATAGCGTAGTTTAGTTCCCCATCGATATAAATAAATTTTTATTTGAAACTTTTTTCATATACCTAATGCACTGTTTTTGAGTTATAAGACTGTCTCAAGATAAAAAACTCACCCGGTATATATGTAATATTATTTATTTATTTATTTTATATTGAATATTACTAAAAATAAATATCGATTTGCACTCTTTGTTGTGCATTTTTCAATATTGGCTTCAAGCAGAAAACAACCTTATTGATTTCTTTTTATGAATGCACAACTCTGTTACTTTTGGCATGCAAAATTTTTTCAATAATAATTAAAATTGAAAAAAAAATTTAGTTAATTTATCACTCCAGGCTGCCCAGAAATCTGAGTCACCGATAGATCTCTCAAAAATTTCCAATATGTATGTCTGGATATTTATTTTTATCAAGAAAGCTACTTAAACTCATAGAATTTGAAAGTGAAACATGTTAGAGTTGAGGTATTTAGATGGATGATGATCTAGGAATGCTGTTGACATACCTATGATTCGGAAAAAAATATTTTTCGATCATCATTCATGAGGAAATCACATATTTTCATGAATATATAATATACAAGCTGCCGACCCAGCCTCCGGAAATTGATTTAGACGCTCAGCAATATGTAGATCTAAGTATATTTCCATAAAATTATGCATAGACTTTTTTCTGCACGATTGAATTAACAAACTTTCTCATACCAAGTATGCTTCAATAAGGAAGAATAATTTTTGACCAATGAAACAAAAAACATACAAACGTTTTCTTAGTTTTAATTGATAATATTTGTACACCAGTGTAACTCAGTTATTTCAAACAAATTTTTTTTAATGTTCCTAATTATAATTCAAAAAATATAATATTTCTTTAATTATCAAACCTCGAGAAATTAAGTCTGATAGAGTTAAAAACGTGTTGAGAGCTTCCACAAACAACGATAAAATTTCATCCTCATTTATAAATAAAAAAACCGAATAAGTTAAATCACTTTAATTTCTCAATTTCTTTAGCAGCAAAAAATTTTAAAATAAAATACCGAATCAAAATGATAAGTGAATCATTCATAAGTCAATCAGGTTAAGTCCATAAAACAACAATTAATAAAAATTGATGTTTTTTAAATCTCACAAATAATAAGTAAGCACTACTGCAGGGGTTCTCGATAGAACGGAATCATTTTACGTATCCATTTTTACACATAGAAATTTCAAATTCAAATAAATTTTAGTTTTTATTTGAATTTGATATTTCTATGTGTGAAAATGGGTAAGTAAAATGATTCCGTTCTATTGTTTTTTCTTGAATCCCTAAAATTCAAAATCCCGCCAACCAAAAATCCCAACTACTACTACTTAAATTTCTATAATTTGGATATTTCAAATTTTTTGTCAAAATCAGACATTTCACAAGGCTATATATAGGCTTGCCATTTTTTCGTTTTTCCGTAATAATTTTTTTTCGACATATTTCGAATAAAATATATTTTTTCAATTCTCTAGGACCGTCTGATCCCAAATATACTAAAATTTCGATAATTTGCATATTTCAAATTTTTTGTCAAAATCAGAAATATCACAAGCCTTGCCATTTTTTTCGTTTTTTGACAAAATTTCACGAGGGGTGGGGGGTTAACAAGGGGCGAGGGGGGGGGGGGCAATGTAACTCATGTACTAGGGAAATTGGGCTTTAATTTTCTTACTTTACTATTAAATTAATTATTATTGATTATTGTAAAATATTGATCTGCTTCGCATTTTTTTTGTTATGGGGTGGGTGTGTCCCTCAGTGTCTGATCCAAGTGCCGCGTCCCTAAAATGTAGAATGAAATGTTATGTGGTGAGTGAAGGATGTAGGGAAATGGACTTCCTGGTCCTAATTCTATAAATAATTATAATACAGACCAGCGGTTAACAAGAGACAATGAGATGTGTTTATTCAGGAACTGTTACAATGAGCTCGACTAGATGTATAGATGTCTTCCTTGGTGTCCAGCTCCGGTGGTGTGATTGTGTGGGTATGTGTGTGCTCTCTCTTGTGATATGCTTAGCAATAAATGGTATGTGTATATGCAAGCGAAGACCTGAAGAGGAGCCGTGGATGTGTGTACTCGCTGTGTGTTCCCTCTGTGGAGACTTGAATAGCGGAAGTAATGTATAGGTCTATATAAGCACAGATTTGAACGGAAGAATATGAAGTATATATATGTACAATAGAGAATTGTTGGGCAAAAAATAATTTTTAAGAAAAAAATAAAAACCGACTTCAAAAAATTAAATGCAACAAATAAAATACACTATAAAAATTTTTAAGAAAAAAATAAAAACCGACTTCAAAAAATTAAGTGCAACAAATATAAAAATACACTAAAAGGTATAAAATAATTATTATCTTATTTAGTTACAACTAAACGACGAAATATTAACACGAAATTACTTTTTAAAGTCGGTGCCAAACAAACTATACCTATAAGCGAGCGTACCCGCCAAACGTACTAAGTAAGATCCGTCGAGTGCGATTCATAAAAGGTATATGTTTGGCACCAACTTCAAAAAGTAATTTCCTGTTAATATTTCGTCGTTTAGTTGTAACTAAATAAGATAATAATTATTTTATACCTTTTAGTGTATTTTTTATATTTGTTGCACTTAATTTTTTGAAGTCGGTTTTTATTTTTTCTAAAAATTTTTATTTTTCTCTTTTTTAGTGATGTTATTAATAGTGATTATATCATCAGAACTTGACCAAATTAATATAGACACCATCCCTAAGACACCCCTTTCGGATAAAAAAGAACCATCGAAATCGGTTCATAAACAAAGAGGTTAGGTCTAAACAAACCTAAACAAACCCAATAAAAAAGGTCTAATACCTATGAAAAAAAATCGAAAAAAAAATGGGACCAATCGGAAGCTAGACTGGACCCAATGCAAAAAAATTTTCAAAATCGGTTGACAATTGGCGGAGATATGAGGTAACATAGGCACAAAAAAAAAAAAAAAAAAAAAAAAAAAAAATTCAATCGAATAGAGAACCTCTCCTTTTTTGAAGTCGGTTAAAAATAAGCTTACCGATGATGTCACTAGTGCCAAGTGACATGTTTTATATTCGGCTAGATAGCTTCGTCAGGTCTGAATGGCCCTCTTGGCCGACCCGCCCAGCCTCTCGACACCTGATGCTTCCTTTTCTTCACGTAGGAAAGTGTTCTATTTGGGCTTGGTGTCTTCTCTATTCGAGTGTGCGTTCAGCCGGTCCTCTAGGAATCCTTTGGACAGCGAGATGACCCGCTTTTTCGACATTGGAATTTTTTTCATTGATATTTCTTTTTGTGAGTTGCCGATTGAGATTTTTTCTAACGCCTGCGAGGTCTGATGGTCCAGATGAACCGAAGGAGATAAACACACACTAAGAGAGAGAGAGAGAGATGATTGATTGACAAATAGTTACCTGTTTTTTTAAATCAAGAGTTTATCAAACATTTAAACATACAACAAGAGAGTATAATATTCTTTCACGATGTAGACCTTGTTCAGTACCGAATTCAAAACAACTATTTGAAGAGATCAAACATCTTTAAGAAGAGTAATCCATAAACTATTAAAGAAATTAGTGATGAAGATAATTTTTTTTTTAATAGACTATAAGAATAACATAGATAGATCCGGAGTTTAAATTAATTTTATTTCTATTACAAAACATATAGAAAGTATCTAGTGTTTTATTAAATTTAATATGAGAATTTTCAAACGTTATCTAAAATGTTACAGGCAAGTTTGTTTTAAAATCAGAAAAACTGTCGCCATTCAGGAATCGAACCCGAGCGTCAAAAACGCTATCTGCATTTAACTTAGACTGAAGGCTTAAACTATGATTACTTATAGTAAGATTGGAGTAATTTTGGAGACGGACTGATAAGGTGATTAAGTGGATATTGATGAGGCAGTCCAAAAAAGAAGAAGATAATTTACACTATCTTTTTATTCATAAAATCGACGTTTCGGAGGCTAATTCCCCTCCTTTCTTTCAGGGTTTTGAAAGCAGTTGAAGGAAGTCAACGTGGCGTTCCCCTACTGTCTCCTCTTTTCAGTGGCGTAGCAACAATATCTTGTATTTCAATATCTTGTATTTCAATGAAATACAAGATATTATTGTTACTGCCACTCGAAAGAGGAGACAGAGGAGTGCCGCATTGTATTTCCTTCACTGACTTTTCAAAACCCTGAAGAAGGAGGGAATAGCCTCCGAAACGTCGGTTTTATGAATGAAAAGATAGTGTAAATTGTCTTCTTCTTTTTTTGGACTGCCTCATCAATATCCACTTGATTACTTATAGTTTTGAAAATATTACAAAAAAAAAAAAATAGTCGGTATGTCCGGGCATTGTATTGAGAAATGTCTGGAACGTGAAGAAAAGTAATTTTCAATCATGATTATATTTTTGAATGTGTCTCTGGATTCTGGTACCCATGGTAAATCAAGAAAGTTCGTTTTGGTGCCAAAATGTTTGAATTTTCATGCGGCGAACTGATTATATATTTGGTTCTCTACCTTTAGAACTTCCGGTTCAAAAATGCAGAAAATATAATTTTTATCTCAAAATAATTAAAATAAAAAATATAAATCTAATAGTTTTTATTGATTTAATTTTAATGCTAGAGAAGGTCTAACTGACGAGTGATGTATCGAATCTTAAAAAAGTTCCAACTTTCATACTAAAAACAAAAACTTTATAACAACATGTCAACATAGAAAATAAGAAAGTTGATAGCGATTGTG